>JAVJIX010000034.1:3037500-3637500 GCA_036785185.1 Paratrypauchen microcephalus | reverse complement strand
AACCTCTGCTGGCATAGGCAATTACTCTTAATTTCCCATCCTGCTCCTGATAAAGAGCTGCTCCAAGTCCTTCACAACAAGCATCTGTATGAAGCACATATGAGAGTTTGGGGTTTGCGAATGCCAGTACCGGAGCAGACGTCAACCTTTCGATAAGAGTCCTGAAAGAAGACTCACACTCAGGTGTCCACTCGGCGCCGAAGGGTGTTCTGGGTTTTATACCAGGATTGGGCCTCGGAGCTTTGTAGACTTTACCCCGCTTCCTAGGTGGGTAGTATCCAGCAGTAAGAGCGTTGAGAGGCCGGGCAATCTTTGAGTAGCCCTCAACAAACCTTCTGTAATAACCTGCAAAGCCGAGGAAGCACTTCAGCTCTTCCCTGTTGGCAGGGCGAGGCCAATCTTTCAAGGCAGACACCTTATCCGGATCTGTGTGGACTCCTTGTGCATCAACAACATGGCCAAGGTATTTCACAGAGGATTTGAAAAAGTGACACTTCTCCGGGGATAACTTTAGGCCATAGCTTTTCATGCGATTCAATACCTTCATGAGCCTGGCCTCATGCTCTTCGAGAGTCTGGGAAAAGACAATAACATCATCCAAAAACACCAGAACCTCACTCAGGTGGAGGTCACCAACACACTTTTCCATAAGACGTTGGAAGGTGCTAGGTGCGTTAGTGACTCCTTGCGGCATACGATTAAATTCGTAGAAGCCTAAGGGACACGTGAATGCAGTTTTGGCCTTATCTTCCTCTGCCATTTCCACCTGGTAGTAACCAGATTTTAAGTCCATCACCGAAAACCACTTTGCTCCACTCAGGGCTGAGAACGTCTCCTCGATGTTAGGAAGAGCGTAGGCATCTTTAATAGTGCGGCTATTAAGCCTCCTATAATCGATGCACAGCCGAATCTTTCCATTCTTCTTTTTTATGACAACTACTGGGGAAGCAAAGGGACTCTCAGACTCTCTTATAATGCCAGCATCCAGGAGTTCTCTGAGGTGTTGTCTAACAGCCTCTCGATCACTGGGGTGTATCGGCCTAGATCTTTCTTTGAAGGGCGTATCATCCTGCAGACGGATGTGATGTTTCACGGCAGCAGTATGGCCAAATGACAGCTCATCCAGCGCAAACACCTCCGGAATGGAGTTCAGCTTCTCTCTAATTCGTTTCTTCCACTCCTCCGACATTGGGGAATTGTCCAGATTGAATGAATGTTTGCCACTGGATGGTTGTGAACTACTATCTGTAGTAGAGGTCAGGGGCATTATTCTCTGAACTGCAGACACTTCACCAATAACACACTTTGGGGGCAGGGTGACAGTATGATCTGTAGTGTTACTGAGAACGACTGGGATCTTACTTGAGGCTCTTGTGTTGATGTTAATCAGTGCACACTGAAGGAATAGTCCCCCTGGCAAGGAGGAAGATTCAGGAGGTTCGACAATGAAGTTGGTGTTGGGGTTGGCTCTCCCCACTCTAACATCTCCAAAGAGGCAGATTTTGTGTCTGGCCGGAATGGTAATGAGCTTTTCTCCATGTAGCTTTACAGGGCAAGCTTTGGTTTCAGTTTTGTGCACCCGAGCCACATGCTGGAGCAGCACTGCAAAACTGTCGGACCTTTTGAAAAACTTATACTTGTCATGATTGACACCACGCTGGTATAGCTTGAGCAAAACGTTTGTGCCAATCAGCACTGGGACTTTTCTATTGAACTCATACTCAGGGACAATGAGTGCTAAAACAGGGATTTGCTCCTCTGTTCCCGTGACATCTTCTGGGAATGTTAAGTGGACTTCCACATAGCCAAGGTATGGTACTGTTTGACCTCCAGCTCCTTCCACCTCAAGAAGTTTGTGTATCGACTGAACAGGTAAGCTTGACAGGTATTTGGAGTGGAAGGCCTCTGAAATCGTTGTTACTTGGGACCCAGTGTCAAGAATGGATTCACACTTTATGTCTCCAATTGAGATAGTTGAAGTGCAGCGTGGGCCCACAAGTCCATGAGGTAGTTTGCAACTGGGATGGTCATTGCTTTCAGAAAACAGTTCATTGTGTATCATTGCTATGGGACTTTTCTGCTCTTTGCCTCCAGCTCCTGATCGTCCCGCGGCAGGAGGCTCTAAAAGTTTAAAGAAGTCTGACTGGTTGCCCGCCGAGCCCAGAATTTGTTTCGTTTTTCCTTGAGTTCTGCATTCTTTTTACGGACAAGGCTTGGATTTGGCTCAAAAGTGCATTTTGCTGCAATATGGCCATCACCCCCACATTTAAAACAGAACCAGGGCTTGGGTGGCGTTGGCATCTGGGAGTGTAAGTCTCTGTTTGACGCTTGAGCGAGTAAACTTCCGCTTTGAACTGGCTGTTCGCTGTGGGCTGGGCGACTTTGCACCTCTTCATGTCCTTGCCCTTTATTTCCTTGCTCTAATAGCTTTACAACTTGTTTTCTCAACTCTGCTACTTCTTTCTCAAGTTTCAAATTGGTTTCATGTTTCTTTGCTGTTGTATGCGTGGGCTCATGTTCAACTATTGGCATACTCATGACCGAATGAGCATGTGCAGCGGCTTTTGCACTTCCAAGGTGCTTTTTCATGCGATCCAATTTTGCTGCTCTCCTGTCCTCCTCTGTCCTCAACAGCAGAAGCAGCTCTGGAAAAGTAGGGGTTGCTCTTCCTGTGCTCAAGCTGGAGACCAATGATGATGCTCTGGTCCCAGCACCCTCTACAGAACTGCCGGAGTAAGTACCTGTCAGACTCAGCAGCCGAAACTCCCCTCTAGATATGGCTTTTGTGATGAGGGCTTGGAGGCGGTTCAAATAGGCTGAGGGTTTTTCACCAGAGTTTTGGTTGGAGCCCAGGAAGGTCGCAAAAGCTCCTCTCCATCTTCTACTACTCCAAAGGCTGACTCAAGCTGAGTGAGGTAAGCTTGGGGGGTAGCATTTGTTCCAAGTGGTTTGATAATGTCCGCAGCTGGGCTGAGGAGGCTCTCCAGTATTCTCCTTACTTTCTGTGAATCAGAGAGGGACGTGTCACTCATAAGTAAGTCCACTTGAGTATGCCAAGCATCATAATCGACCTCTCCATTTGGTTTTGGCAGCCGCCCAGAGAATGTGCGGATTCTACTTTGACTATAGCTAGAAGGTGTGGAGTCAGTGCGAATGAAATGTTCAACTATGACCTTTTGGACATGAGGTGGGTTTACGGTACCTTCATCAAGAACAGGGAGGCTCGGAGCAGCAGTGTGTGGAACGCTGCAGGTACCTGGATCAAGGGCATTTACCGTAGCACTGCTGGGCTGTCTCCCACTTTCTGCAGCACTATCAGTGGTAGAGGCAAAAACAGGCTGTTCAAAGGTCTCTAGCTGAGTGTCTGGGCTTTGAGGAGGGGCAAGATCATGCTGTGCACTTTGCAGCTCGCTCTGGAGTACACCCCAAAACCCTGCTCTACTGTTCCCAGTAAGAGAGCTCAATTCAGCTAAACATTTCTGAGCCATTTCTCGTCCAAGTTCCTCTTGACATAGTTCACGAATGGTTCTGACACACCAGGCAACCGCGGGATCATTGGGACTGGGCAGGTTACCTAGCTGTGCTGGGTCAAGTCTGGATATTGCTCGATCAGAGGAGTATTCAACAAGTGCACGGCCCTGGGGCTGTTCTGGGTCATTGGGAATTCTAACAACTTTCTTAATGTCCCCATTAGCTTTGAAGAAATCAGCAATTTCATTATCTGTGTAGGCTTCACCTATGCCCGTGACATAAAGACAACTGGGCCCGTGCACATTAAACTGGTTACAAAGGTCCATTTTGTGCAAATATTTACTTAGTAAATGTAATTACTGCCTTTAAATAATTCAGTTTGTAAACAAAGTGTTTAAATCTTGGGTGCTCTTTAAGATGGGGTGGAGTCTATATTTTTCCACTGTACCAACCTCCTGGCTGGCTCGCCACGACTGTAACCCTACGTTGCTAATACTGCTAATAATGCCTGTAAATGTCTAAATTGAGGGTTATCTAATTCTAGATTCAATGAGGAGGTTGGTTGGAAATTGATCAGTTGAACAGTTAATAGACTGGTAGACTCCACTCCAAAAGAACCACACGACAACTGATTTATGATTTAAATGCAGAACTAATCATTATTGGTCAAATTCAGTGATATTTGTTCATTTGAAGTAATTTACAATAACACAAAATACTCTGATACATTGTCCAAAATCACCTCTGAGATCTCAGGGAAAAAAACAAATAATAAATTGTCCAGTCCAAATCAAAAATTGCCTTTGAGTGCACTCATAGAAATTTGTCCTACCAGCCCTTAATACTCGGCATCATGTACGTGACCCAGTGAACGTTGCAGCGCTGTTAGACGAGGAGGTAGACCAGGAACTAGGCACCAAGGTGAAGAGGAGGAATCCAGCGTTGGCAGAACCAAGAAAAAGATGAGGCCAGGAACCAGGACCAGACCCTCTAAAAAACCAGTCTACAAGACGTACAGCAATCACTACAATTGTCCATGTTTTTAAAATAAACTGTAAGCTTGTAAACCTTGAATTAAACAAAATTTCATACTTCATGAAGTTATCTGTATAGCATTAACAATTCACCCCGACTGGTTTTTATCAACAATAGGGTTCATAACAAATTTCTAATGAATTACAGTTCTTCCTCAGTGACTGTAATAAGGTACACAACAGAAAATGTGAACAAGACTCACCGGGATAACCAGGTACTTTTCAATAGTCAACTCTAGGTTCCAACACAGTTCAATTATTTGCAGGACCTCGTGTCAGGTCAATCTATTTGTCCTCTATTAGCAAGATGGCTGCAACAGGAAGAACAGAGCGAAGAAGAAAATTCTGAACCAATTTGGTGTGCTGCCATCTAGTGGCAAAACTGGGGATTGCACTTAATGTGGTTTATCGAGCACATTAGATTTTGTTAGGGTTTTACTGGGGCAAAATTAACAGGGTTACACACACACAGGCTCCTGCATCCACAAGGAACCCTTAATGACCAGGTAATCTGCTCTATAATAGTTTGAGCTGTGTTTTATATTTTTTTCAGGGGTCACTCATTACAATATGCTGCCTCTTTAACTCCTTCAAATCTTATAAATAAATAGAAGTTTTTTATTTATTTTTCCACCTTCTAAATTTTGGCAGCTCAGAACGGAAACAAGTCCAAATCACTAAGTATAACGTTCATAAAACCACAGCAGAATTGCAAAAAATGAATATGGCTAAATCAAGTAATGGACAGTAAAATATGTTATAAGTTTCATTTTTTTACAGTAAAATCAATCACATGGTATTTAGCCCTGAATATTCCATTTTCAGTTTGTGTGTGGATACAGTTTTCTCCTGTGAGATATTTTGCAAAACAGTGCTAATGCTAGAGCAGTATGCAATATATAATAGTAAAGTAATAAAGTATTCAAATTATTGCTATATTTGCAAGTTAATGTTAACATCATCTATCATTTCTGAGCATTGTATATCATTTGTTGTGTCACAGAAGTTGTCTCAGTTGGTTGGAACATCAAAGACTGATCATATTAATAAATCCTGAAAATTCTGAAAAGGGCAGAAATGCAGAAAAAAGGTTGAGTTGTCAATGGCACGGTTTAGTCATGCTGTCACTCACCAAGTTTCATGTGTGGGTGTGTGAAAGTACAAGACGGAATATGGTACTGACAGGCTAAAGCATTGGAACATTTATTGCCAGAAGGAACAAAGAAATCAGACTAAAATAAAATGGCCTTTTGAGCCTTTTTAATGAATTCAGTTAAACAATGTCCTTTATAATTTGAATTGTATGCAGGTTTTAATGCAACAATGACATTTACAAAGAGTGAAAATGGAAAGACTCTGCTTCTCATTAGTGTAATTTTTAAATATCTCTTTAAAGGGAATAATACCACATTCATATCATTCATTTTGAATGAGTTGAAGTGAATGTGCAGGCTTTAGAATGTAAGAGATAAGATGTGTTTTGATTATCAAGGCCTACAAGGTTTATCAGCGTGACTGAAAATAGCTGTGGACATCTGTGTACATGCTTTCATACTTTCTCAGGAGCACATGTCACAGGACAACAGCTGACCTGTGACCAATCAGTTCATGATGTCACACAGGGCAGTCAGCATATGGGCCATGGGGCATTGTGTATCTATTACCAATGAAAAATTATATTATCTGCTATGTATCAAAACCCAAGACAATTATCAAAACCAAAACCTCCAATTAATGGTACATACAGATTTGTGCCACCACACATGCCAAACAGAATCAATGACAGGAAGCAGGATTGTACTGACCAATGAAAACAATGTAGGGAATGTACAGATAGACAAAATGCATGATCTGTGTCTTGAGTCCATAGAAACCTGGCCTCTGAATGTCTTCCTTAAACTGAAAATCACAGAGCTGTGGACCCACCTCCCTCACACTTAAACTGTCATCAGGTGCACATGTGTCATAAGGCAACAACCTGTGACCAATCAGAACTCTGTATGTGGGATGTCGGGAGGAGGAAGTGTAACACAGGGGCGGATCTGTTATTGCAACTCTTGTCACTTGTCAGGTATGGCAGCCACTAGCCTTGAGATACTTGGCTGTTGTCTGCGAGTGCTTTATCATGGTGATAAATGCAGCCTTGGAGCGGTGCACTATCAGCATGCTCTGAGGCATGAGACACACTCTGACTAATGAAAAGAGAAGGTCAAGGGGAAGGAGGGGGCTTGCACAATAAAAGGACCCAACTACAGAGATGTGCACGCATAAGTACAGGACAGCATGTCACTGACTCTGAAGGTGTACTACACTTTGAGGAAAATGCTCTTTACACTGTCTGGGGAGGGGTATTGTCACTACATGGTTTCTGGTGAGGAGAATATTCTTGGTTTTGTGCATGTGTAACATTTGTAACGCTACGTTATCATCCCATACTATCTATGGCAATTCTCAACATACATGACAAAAACAAAGTTTAAGTACTGCTATGTTACACATAGTTTTTGCAGTTATGTAATATTATAATAATACAAAGTTATTCAATTAAAATGAGAACCTTTTCCATATTACATTTTCTCTTTAGATACCACACATCAGTGCTGCTTTAAACAAGTGTGATTATACATTGTAGCTAAGCATTAAATCTTGCAGTATGAAGTACTTTAGCCACTTCTTAATTGCACATACAGAACTTCAGAGCTTTAATATTACAGTAATTACGTTTGACAAGGGGTCTAATGTTCAATTTCATGTCCTTGTATCAGCCCAGACACATTCCTTCTATCCCCAATGTTATTAAAGCAGGTGTGGAGAATTTTTTAGCACATTATTAATTTTAGAGTGCATGTCAAAGTGACAACTGCTGAGTTCTCTCTAGACTAATTAGCATATTGGGCTGAATCTATTGGCAGGGTCCCTGCCTGGCTGGGCACACGACACCACACGGCCTCCTCAGGCTTCAGCAATGATCAGGGGGTTAGCAGATGCTACGGTGTCTTTGGGGTCACATCCAGACTATTCCTACTGTACCAACTGAACCGGTCAGGAAAAGTTTAGGAAACAAGGTTGGCAAAGTATATGGTCTACTCATTAACTATCTTAAAGTCAACATTAAGAGTCAACCCATAAGAAATATGTAGTGTAAGGCCAAAGGTCAGACACTGTTAGATATCTCTATTTCTTTTAAAATGGATGGAGAACTTTGAAAAAGTGTCTTGCTGCTGTTGTGCTCAGAGGGAGAGCTCTTTTCCAGTACAGTGGTACCTCACCTTACGAAATTAATTCGTTCCAGAAGTGGTTTCGTAACGTGAAAAATTCGTAAGTTGAGTAGCTATTTCAATGGAAAAAGCCTGATTCGTTCCAAGGCCCCGATCCAAGTTTTTTTTTAAATAGTGTAACTTTTTTAATAGTGTAACATTGTGTTCTGCGTCCTGCGTCCTTTTCTCACATTTGTCTCTCGTTTAAACACTCAAACTTTCATAGATTTTCAACAAAATTATTAATAGTGAAGCGTGTGGGGGGAAGGGGGAGGGGGGAGAAGAGTGCGCTCTGAAACCAGGACTAAACCAGGACTAAACCAGGACTAAACCAGGACTAAACCAGGACTAAACCAGGACTAGACCAGGTGGATTAAAGTGCCGCGCGTGGGTCTATTTCCTGGTTCCGGCGCGGAGCTGACAGCAGGTCTAGACCAAGGTCTAAACCAGGTCTAGACCAAGGTCTAAACCAGGACTAAACCAGGACTAAACCAGGACTAAACCAGGACTAGACCAGGTGGATTAAAGCGCCGCGCGTGGGTCTATTTCCTGGTTTCGTTTTGAGTCACAGCTGAGGCGAGCCGCTGCTCTAGACCTGCCCGCGTAAGGTGCTCACAGAGCGGCATGGACAGAACCGTGAGGTCGGCCTCTTCAAGACCTCCAGGCCGGTGACCGGGACAATCCCTGGACCCATGCCCGCTTAGGGAGCTCTTAAGGCGGGCTGGCAGTATCCCCCTGGGTCCCTGGATGTCTGGGGCTCCGTGCCTGGAGTGGCCCTGGAGAGCAGGTCTAGACCGCGGCTCTTGCATGCGAGCAGCTGCTCGCCTCAGCTGTGACTCGAAACAAAACCAGGAAATAGACCCACGCGCGGCGCTTTAATCCACCTGGTCTAGTCCAGGTCTAGTCCAGGTCTAGTCCAGGTTTAGTCCAGGTTTAGTCCAGGTTTAATCCTGATTTAGTCCAGGTCTAGACCTGCTGGCAGCGCCGGGTCAGCTGTCACACATGCCGCTATCACACGTGTCAGAGCGCAGTTTTCTCCGCCCTCGCCCTTCCCCCCACACGCTTCACTATTAATAATTTTGTTGAAAATCTATGAAAGTTTGAGTGTTTAAACGAGAGACAAATGTGAGAAAAGTTTAAATCCAGTCTGAGAAAAGCGTATAATGTGTGTGACTGAGCGCGCATTATTTGAATTTTTGAGATTTCGCGTTTCGTAACTTGAAATTTCATTCGTATCTAGAGACCAAAATTTACCGTGAAGGCGTTTCGTAACTTGAAATTTTCGTTTGTTGGGTCATTCGTAAGGTGAGGTACCACTGTACATGCTAATGAGGTTTCTACAGTCAACTGGGCCCTACCAGCATCAGTATGTGATAATGGTGATTGGAGTATTTAAACAACCTTTATACATTAAAAGCATTGTATCTGATTTTTAATTAACTAATTCATTAAATGGTTTGCAGCGGTCCATATAGTCTTCACTTGCCTTGCATTCTGCGCATCCAACTTATTGAGTTTATAAGCACTTTTCACCACTTTTAGAGACCAGAGTGCACAGCAAGAGAGTTCCAGGATTTGATTCCCGGGTAAAAGAGTGATGTGGTGCCCCAGCAACATGAAAACCATTGAAAACCTACAGAGACAATAAAGTGTACTTTACCTATACTAGGGCAAGACACAATTTGCTCAAAATTGGGTATATGGCCTTTAAGGCAACCTGTTCATGATTTTATCAGAAATATTAATCTGTGAATTTACTTACTTCCCCCACAAGATGTGAAATGTAATTAAGTTTGTAATAAAAAAAAATGCTGAAGATTAGAATAAGATAATGTTGACTAAAATTTCCATTGTACAATCTCAAAAAACGTTTTGGATGACACATTTTGGATCGGATTTTGTCTGATACCAAACCAGGGTTCTGCACCAGAAAGTCAGTGATTTATGTGTGTATGCTTCCAACAGGCCTTTTTTTCTCAGTAATATTTTTAATGTTGATATTCATTCATCTATTCATTTTCAAAGCATTTTTTTCTTAATATGTTGACATTAACACTATGGCAGTCCATACAATTACTGTGATAGTTGACCTTGTCTATTACAGGCATCCTGTTTGGCCATGAGAATTTATACTTGCGCTGCGTAATGCACTAAGAATAGCAGTAAATAAAATAAACACATTACAGGACATTCTTCCACTTGTGAACACTGACTGAAAAGTGTGATGTTTGAATATAATACAGCACGATTAGCCCTGAAAGCATTTGTGAATGATAATGGTCTATAAGACTGAGAACATTTTGGAGCATGTGCTTTTGGTTGGATGCGCCACATTTGCTGAGGGATAGTCAATCCAAAAACCATGTGTTATTCAGGAGGAGTGTGTTTGTTAACTGTGCAATAATCACTTAGTCCTTTGCTGCCTAATGAACAGCTATCAGAAAATGTTTTACATAATCCTGCCATCTAAGATTACCTTATTGCTTGTAAAGGCCCTGCGCGGATGTGTGCCTCATTACCTTGGGACATTGGTCATTTCATTTCAAGGGTCTGATTTTCATTAACTGCTCTGCCCCCTGCCCATTAGCGGAATGAAAGCTTGGCTGCAACCATCTGGCTGCCAACGAGACCTCAGGGTTTCTTTATAGCCACACTAAGCACAGGAAACGTTGCACAGTTTCAGAATTTCCGTAGTAAAAAAGAATGATGCAAAGTTTAAAGATGCACTGTGTAACTTTTCTGGAAGAGGGTGCACCAACTTTTCTCTTCATGAAAGATGTTACTACTTTTCCTGGAGCTATCTATCGCTATGGAGATGATAGCTGACACTAACAGTACCTGAATGACTCACTTTCCCATAATACAACATCTGTATCAGCCATGGCATTATTGCATTGGAGTGTGAACTGAAATGGACCTGTAAAAATATGTTGTTGAAGGTTTTTTGGAGAAAGATGACATATTCCAGCCTGTGTGATTAATACATTCATAATACTGATCTTATGTAATGCTGGAATTTGTTGCAATGGTTAAGTCTTTTTCTTGGTTGGGGAAAAGAGCGTCCCGTGCTCAGGCAACAGAGAGATAACTTTGGACAAAAACATGTGAGAAAAAGTGCACTGTGAGGCAAAGTCAAACAGAAACAGCAGGTAAAGTCAACATGAAACAGAGCAAAGGCAGACAACTGAAGGACATAGATTTGACAATATCTCTGCAGAGCTCAAAGAAACTGAAATCAACTTTTGTTATCCCCAAGAGAGTTAGTCAAAGATTCATCAGTACTTGTCACATGTGCTGCATATGTAAAACAAGTGGAGCTGCTTATTATGAGAATGAATGGGCTTTTATTAAAAATAGCATTTGCTTGGTGCTTTGTTCAAGTGCCTTTAAACCTCCCCATGACTATTCCTGCCTGCTAAGGGCCTTAGCTGTTTATTTCAATGTACAAACTGTATATTAAACTCTGCACCCCCCTATAGAATGATGTATTGAAAGAGAATGATGATAATAGAGTACTGCAGTTTCCAATCAGCACTTCCTGTATGGGATTATGTGACCCGGCTGACTTGGCGGGGTGAGCCCAGTCAAAGAGCTCTCATATCTATTTAGTGCAATAAAAAGATAATGAATAACATAGGACAGTCATTTATACCGCAACTCTCTATGCCACTCTACCTAGATGAAGACATCCTGCACTTGCTGTGATTAAACGCTGCTTGAGCAGTGATGTAATGCCATATTGATTTTTCCAGGATGAACCATTTTTTTCCACTTCTCTGGCTGCAAAGGGAGGTCAAAGGTCACCCTCTGCCAACAGCAACTACACGAGCCTTCGGGGGTTTGTATGAAGTCGGTAGAGTTGTTTGGTAAATAGAGCTTTAATATGCACACTGCTGTGTGTGCCCAGTGCTGTTTTACTTTTCCTTCCGAATCTTGGTGTTACTTTGCCCATATTTAACAGATTTGACTTTGACTCATCAAATTAACCTCTAAACGACCTAAGGCAGTGGCAGTCCATGGAAGCACCTGGCAGAGACGTCACCTCAGGGACAGACACCATGTTCTGTTCCTTATTGAAAATGGAAACATAAAACATCCGGTGCAACATGACTCCAGAGGGGCAAAGTGTTCTGAGATCTAAAAATAAAAAATAATATCAGTATGTCATTGGCATAGAGAGAGTGGCAGTGCCATCACACTGACTTATCACACTGACAGTAACTCAATGCCATAAAAAAAGGAAACATTATACTGACTTTATTTTGTGTTAGTTATGTAAAGACAAATTGATTGAATATAAGTGGATAAAGTTGTCACCATGTAAACTACTCCATGTGAAACATCACGCAGACCTTTATAGCCTACTAATCTACTAAAGCAATTTAATTACCTTCACAAGTAATATAAGAGAAAGAGACAACAGTGAAGTGAGTTCATTGAATTCAATCAGCTGTTGCCTTGTTCATCATGTTCATAAATGCTGAATCTATTAGGGAAAGTAAAACCCAAGTGGTGTAGAATTCTGCAAACAGCCTGCTTCTCCTCGCAAAAGCGTTGCGATGACAAGCAGGCGGTGTGAAGTGCGCGTAAGTTTGTGGGGCTGTTCCGGGAGCTGACGCTAGGAGCTGTCCGCGGTGCTGAATCCTCCCTCTCCGCCTCCTCTCCTCTCTCCATGTGCCTGAGCTCACACAGCCGCGAATCCGCTTACTGAGCGTCACAATTAAAGCAGGACCGCCGCGTTCACTATTCACGACTCTCTTCACAGTCCGAGTTATTAGGGCGAAAGAAGCAGAAGCCACTATATCCCCTGTCTGGCTGCAGGCGCTTAAAACCAACGCGCGTGTGCTTTTATCCCTCGTCGCCCGGGAAGTATCATCTTTTTGAAAACACAAGGACGTGTTTGTGCAGCGCGGAGAAGAGCGACACCGACTTTAGCAGGGATGAGACGAGACGGTCATGCACGGACCCTCATCGCGGTTCTGGTCATTTCTGCGTCCGTAGGAGAGACGCTCGGTCAAGGTAAGAACTTGGAGACTTAATTGGGCTTTTTTTCCGGGAGTTGTTTCCGTTTTATTTCAAGCAACGAAGGCAAAGTACGGTGCCACAAGTGTGTGCAATTAAACACTGCGCCAATAAACATATACACTTTTTAATCACATAGCCTATGCGTCATTTTGTATTTCAACTTTTTATACGGTTGCGTAAAAGTTAGCGCACATGGATTTGACTCGTGTCACGACGAGGCGCTTATATGAGCGGACTTGCTGTTGTTTTATTCTGTCGTAACGTTTCAAACTAATAAGCTTAGCACGCTACCAACACGTGGTTATTTAGAAGTTCGTTTTTCTGTAAATGTAACAGCCTCTTGTTTGTCACCTCGTCCCTTTACTTAAACCAACACAAACGCAATTGGATTCAACCTGTATTGTGTTTACTCTGGCTCAGGAATAGCAAAGTAAATCACAATAAACAAAACATGAAGGTTGTACACATAAAGTACTTATCTTTCATCTGTTTCATTTATTTAAGATAGTTGTAAAGGCGTGCTATGCATAGGCTAGTAAAATACTACACACTTATAAAAACTTTTAGAAAGGGGAAAATGCCTTACTTTAAATTGCTGATTGCTGTTAATTTATGTATATTTGCTGTCAGATAAAGAGATGTGTTTTGGCCTCTGAAGTCTGCGTGACAGACGGTGCTCCGTAATAAGACTCTAATCCTTAGGAATTGCTGAAGATTATTGACCAAGCTGTTTGCCACAGTCGAGTGCCTGTGGGAAGCAGCGGATGATTCATTCACCATGGTCTTGGCCTAATTATTTCTCTATTGTGTGTCTGACATTTCTTTTTTATGAGCAGACATTACCACACCTTTTCAATGCCTCCTTCACCACACCACATTTGTAAACAAAACTGGCATGGATCACAGAATAGTCAATCTAAACATGTCTTCACAAATATTAAATTCATCACATTTTCTGTGCCTATTATAAAACTCCTTCAGGTACAGTAAATGCAAATGAAATCTTTTTTTATATCTCAAGCGCAATGATGCGTTTTATGAAAATGGCCCTTTTTGTGTTGAAAATTAGCGCGTTTATGAGAAACAAGTGATTACTAAACAATGTCATAAGTGTGCAAATGACCTCATATCACTCGGGCTCTTTCTGAAGAGTCCTGTGAAACTCTCAAGCTATGCCTCACGCATAATTTTACATGATAACCTATGTCCAGTCACCGAAAAGATATTGGACGTGACATTTTTGCATACAGAAAAACAAAACAACTGAACAAAATGCTATTAGTCGCTGGTGGCGGAGTGCGTTGTATTTTGTTTAAATATTTAATGATAAGTTTATGTGAAAAAAACATAGTCAGCATTGTGCTTAAAGGCTCAAGTTGTGTACATTTTTTAGTGTTTTGAGTCACAAATGCTCTTATGCTCAGAAAATGTCCCTATTTATGCTTTTATACTTCCGCCCTGTGCTCTGGGGAGTGGGAAAATGCACTTTTTCTTTTTTAGGCATTTTAAAGGAAATAACATGTAACAGCTTCCATTAATAAATTCTGTGTTGTTGTTGATTGGTCAGGGTCAGATCACTCAGAGAGGTTTCAGTTTTTAATCCCTGTGTTGTTTTACATTGTCAGGTGGAGCTGAAGTGGTTCGGAACACTATCTTCTAGTGGAATATAAGGATTTGGTTGAGGGGAGACGCTTCAGTGCTTGTTGTTGTGGACTTGTATTGGCCCGGTTCCTTTTTCCTGAGTAGTAAATCGATTTAGCTGTCACAAGCACAAGAAAACTTCACTGTACTATTTATCTGGGCCTATATTAAGATCTATGTTTTTTCAGGGCATTACCTTGTATTATATTACCACAAATACATCTTTATTATACATAAACAGAAACGCAACAAATATAGTTATATTTTATGGACATCAATTTTAATATTACACCATAAAAGTATTCTGAGGGTATAAAACCACTACGTGATGTTATATTGTGTTTTACTGACATTTATTTTTTGTTTTTGTTTTTATCTAAAATGTTTAACAGTACTGTCTATTAATAAACATTGCAGATTCATTAAAAATATTAGCAGTCTGTTACTGTATATATTAACATTTAGTTATGTATTTGTATTTAGTATAAGGTGCTGTGACTAAATCGTATTATGTTAATAACTAGATAACTAAATAAATTAAAAATAAACATTAGAAGTAGTCCTTTGTTAATTTAATGAAATCCAATACTCTTCACAAAACTACCTGCATTTAATTTTTTATTCTTAGGTCACATCCGTGTATTATGTATAAAGACAAAACTATAGCTTCAAATATATTGCATCACAATACAATAATATTCTCATAAATGCTAAGCATCTTGTTTACAGTTATTTGACTCTCTATTCAAGTCCTTTGATAATTACTGAGACAGTAAAGCCACACAACAATGGTCGTGAGGCGGCTAATCCAGTCTTAACAAAGCAGAGGATAATTACTGGATTCAGATACTGCCATTTTATGGTCAATAAAATCCTGACACATTTTAATAACTGCACTATTCAAAATGGAGAGATCTTTATTGGCTTCAGTGTTAGATTTACTATGAGCTGGGCCGATTGTCTTTACGTCGTATTGCATCTTTACAACAATATGGATTATTGTGGTTTATAAGAAATGAGCTTTTTATAGGCACTCTTTTTTGTATTGATACCTGTTAGTGTTACAGCAGCATGCCACCTTATACTTAAACAACCATTTACTTTGCATTCAATCCTGCAATCAAACCCTGTCTTTATCTGTAAAACATTAAAGGCAACTGTAGTTCTCTCTTATGTCGTGATGACAAATGTTCATTACATTTTACCAGATCCAGATCTGGGACTAAGGCGGTATCATCTGGCCTCGAGGTGGATTGATGCTTTGAGCAGAGGGAGAAAAAAATGAAGGCGCTATAATTCCAGGGGAGGTAATAGAAATCATTCAACACCTGTTTGTTGGATTGCCAGTGATTAACTTCATCAAGGGCTATTCAGCATCTGTGTGCTGTCATAATTAGTTTAACTTTCCCAAGGCCTGTCAATGGTAAATGAGAGTCATTATAGCAGAATGCCCCTCTTGAAGGCTTTGGCTCCTCTGCCTGGGTCCTCTGTGCGCCTGCCTCGCTCCCTTTCACTGCCTCCTAGGTAGCGCTCGCAGCTTGGCTCAATGCAACTCATTTGCCACTCTTCATGTGCAAATGGCTCTCGCTCCACGACAAGATTCTATGCATCCTAATTTGAGTCCTTGCCTCACATATTTCCTCCGACTTATTTTCCAAAGGGAGGTTGCTCTCTGAAAGGATCTTTTGGCTCTTTTTTTCATATTTTGCACAGACTGGTTCACCAGCTGCAGGTTTTATAGAAAAAAAATCAACTTGGTGTTAAGGCTTAATCTAGATGTACATAGGTGAAGAATGTTGCTTTCAAATGGTGAGAGAACAGGGTGTGTTTCCTTTCACTCTGGTGAAACTCCAGTGATGCTGGTCTCTCACATAAGCTCAGAGAGGAAATTATAAGATGTATTTTACAAAGTGCTGGATTTCATCTGATAGTGTATACATTTATGAGTTTATTAGTTTAGTTTATCAGATAGTTTAACATTTGTACTGTATAGAAAAGTACCACAAAGGGATAAGAACCAATAACACAGAAAGCATTTTTGTCATTTTATTTGATAATATGGATGCAAAATTACAAAATAAAACTCATTCTCACAAACAACCAAAAATATTTAATTTAAATAATGAACAGGTAAGACATTTTTTTTTGTTTTGTCTTAATAATATTACTATAATACTAATACTAATCATATCAAATTAAATTAAGGTAAACAGGCCCATGCTCTTACCATCAGAATTACAAACTGAAATATTGTTCGGAGTTGAATTTTGATGAGCGAGTGTCTGGAGATGTAGTTCCTTGTAATTTTTTCCATGTCCTTCAGCGTAGATGATGGATGGAGCACAGGAGCTGGCTGAGGCACTGTCTGTATTCAGTTCAGTGTGTTCAATGTGTTCAATGTGTCAGTCCTAAACACTACTCACACAGGGTCTTTCTAGTCCATATCTGTCGTTGTTCCTGCCATTATTTTTTCACTGTGATTCAGTGATGTACACACAGGCACAGAATAAATGGAATCAATTCATTTGGAAGAGGTTCACATAATTGGTTTCAGCTCAAAGTTTTTCAGTAGAACATTGTATATGGTATTCTTTTTTTCCTCCCAAGCTCAGAGGAAGGTAACAAGCTTTTCTCTTTATCGGGCTCCATCCTGGCCACTCCGCCCTGTTTGTTTAATCATTCTGACAGTTTGGGATAGAGCAGAAATGGCTTCTTGCACTTCGATAATTATGTGAGAGGTTTCGGCAGCACAGTCGCCTCTTCTGAGAGTTAAAGTAACACGTTCACAATGGGCTTGTCAACAAGGCGAATTTGATCTGGGATTGATATCACTCAGACACTCTTGTTCATAACATCTCTATCTAATATATTCCAGGTGAAGAGAGCCCCTCGAGCCAACTCCAAATGAAGCCTGCATTTTATGGAGGCAGCGGCTGGTCAGGGCTTTGGCTTTGGCCTTGTGCCTCATCGATCCCAGCAGCGGTCCACTAGAAAAGCACCGTAGCCTCTTTTCCACACCTGCAGGCGGCTCCGCCTAATCAGGACTGGCATGTGTGCGGCTGCTTTGGGAACGCCTCTCCCAAACGATTAGGTGCCAGGACAGGGCCAGCTCTCTTCCCTCTTCTCGCCGCCACATCCCATCTAGAAAGCATTTCATCTGTGGCTCGCCGAGTGCTGTGTGAGAAGCACTAGGTAATAGGCTGTGTAATGCATTTGGGGAGGGGGCCGCAAGTTTAGTATTCTCTGTTAGCTCTGACCTCTGGCAGCCTCAGCCACCCCCTCAGTAATTTCCCCTGAAAAGATGTAATTGAATTCATCAGGATGAGTAAACATATTATAAGTAGCAAAGAAAGATAACGATGTTGTGGATAGATCAAGGAAGTGGATACTGGCCTCACAACTAATTGAAAATATTCAAAGACAAACAAAGGCAGCAGAGAAATGGTGGAGGAGACTTATGCATTAATAAACGCTGCTTTTCTGCTCTCTACTCTGCAGCGCTTAACATTTTCACTTCTTCGATCCCATACAAAGCTGGTGTGAAAATCTTCCCAATACTGTATTCTTGAACTAAAGGCCCGAACATTCCATCAAACTGACTAGACTAAAATAAAAGCTTTGTAACAGACATCCATATAATCCCAAGTTTGTGGGATCTGACATCTCGACCGTGAGCCTTGTTCTGTACAATGAGCTGTATTGAAGGCCAATCCCAGAGGAGCATGTGTATAATTTCAAGCTTCTAAAATTGACCACCATCTTCCAAACATCGAACATTGTCAGTCTGAAGCGACCGCTGGGTGGTCAGGCAATTGTCTGTCAGTTATTGGCCGGGCCACTGCCTCGGCTCGGCTCCTGGTGATGGAGAGTGGGCTCATTGTGGCCATTTTCATCTGTCAGAGCAGCGAGCACCTTTAGAAAAGAGAGAATGCCCGCACCCAGAATGGATTAGTTAGCAGGGTACAGCCGGAGCCTACTATGGCAACTCATTGATTGCTGCACTATAGCTTTTAGCGCTGAGCTGGCCTCTGTAGTGTACTGTACATTCTTGAGATTTCTTTCAAACGCCACATGTGGTAGATGGTGGAAAAACGCTAAGTAGCTTTTACTGGAGAAGGGAGCGTACCTTTGACAGAGACGCCGGCTCTCAAATCACACGCTCGCCTCTGTGCACTTAGATCCAATAGGACACAATACGTAGAAAAACCTTTGTCAGAATAGAACAGTAATGAGTGATAACTGCTGCTTTAATATAACTTCGTCTTTAAGTAGGAATGTAGTATATCTATAATGTTCCCATGTAATGCATTATTCAGTTTCTGAATGTGCACCCTAACAATGGTTCACACATTTAAACTTGTCAGTAGAGTCCGTAGAGCTGTATGATTTATAGGTACCAATATAGTACTGAAGTTAAGGTACTACTGGTGTATAAAATCACTATACTGTTCAGGCAATGGTAATGAAAAGCAGGTGTTGATCAAGTACTCGAAAAATAATGGAAAGGTAGCCAGTCAAGGTACTTAAAGACTCTGCAAAAACAGGATCTTCAATAATTAAATATTGATACCATTGTTAATGTTATTCACCTTTAGTGATTATTATTATATTATTAACACATTACTTTATTACTTGACATTTTTGTATGTCTTGGTGTTTTTCATACTGGAAATATCTTTATTATAAGTCCGTCATGGTGCCAGTGGACTGAGAGAGGAAACATATGCCATGTGCTGTTAGGCCGCCCTTCTCTGGCTCCGAGTTGTTTTGTTAAAGAGCCTGTGCCCACGCATTCATTCATGCATTCAGCATGAATTATTACAATGATCTAAATAGATTGCTACTCAGGCATCACTCTGCACAGATAAACAGGGATCTCCGCTTGCACTGCCTTTTATTCAATCATTTTATTTCCACTTTTGAAAGGCCCTGTGGTGATGTGTGTGCAGGGATCATTTTTAAATGTATTTGGCTGTCGGGGGAGGGGCACTGGCTGTCCGTATGGCCCTGTCTGTACTTGGCTTTGTGGGATTATTTTGGAATTATTAAAACAAGCATAACACAGGTAAGAGAGGATGATCCATGTGTGGGATGAGGCAAAAGCACTCAGTCTCAGACTAATGTACTGTACAAAATACAACATGATTATAATGTTGAAAGCGATCTGCAATTGACTGCTTGGTTTTTAGTAAGTGAAAATATAGTCTTAGAAACAGCACCAAATACATGCCCTGTGGCTCAATGGTTTATGGCTCAGTGGTTTAAACTGCAGGGCATATGCAATTTGGGTATTGTCTTGAGATGCTTGCTGAATGTCTCTCCCTCCTCTCAGCCCCTCTTCTTATTGCAAAAACAACAGCAAGGCAATATGTGTGTTTGTGGTGAATGCTTGCTTCCATTACAATTCCACAACATTCTACAGCTTTTAGTTCCTTGTATGCTCCACTCATCATTATATGCTTTAGGAGGCGATCTACACAGAATAAAACGGGAAAAAAAATCTTTTTTTTTTTAGCAAATAGCCTGTTAGTGTTTTTCAGCACCAACATGAGCAGCATCACAAACACGTCTCTGGTCCTTTTAGCCAAGTGTGCTCTGCTGGAACAAAAACAGATGTTTATCAGCAGTGGCTTGGGAACACAGAGAGGACTATTCCATGAAGGTTCATTGGGAAGTGTTTTTCATGGTCAGTGTCCTTGGCACACTTCTCCTGCACTGTATGAGGTCTTTCACATGTTTATTATTATATACATATATTGACTTTACCTGAACCACAGGCACCGGCTGGAACATGTGATAGAAGAAATGCAATAGAAGTTTATATTTTATCATAGCAAAAGTCACTGGAGCATGCTTAAGATGGCAGAGCTGTATGTTGATGTTTGAGGGAATATTTTGCTATCTGCAAATATTTTGACAAATATTGACTTGATTTTTACGTTTTCCTCTGGAGGAATTTGAACTTGCTCCTGCTATTTATTGTCTGTTTGAATTCCTGAGCACAAACAAATGCCAACTGTCATGTCAACAGTCATGACCAGGAATGGTTAATTGTGCAGCGCTGGACTCTTTTTGGAGCTGTCAGACTGGTGAGTAAACAAATGTAGACAGAGTTTTAGTAAACTGGAAGGAATCCCATCAGAGGAGCGGCACACTTGGCTCCAGTGCAATTACATTCTGTAAATGAAGTGCCATGTGCACAGGATGCATGTCAACAGTGTACCTGCCACCTGCACCTGACGTACACCACTGTTTACCTCTGCTGCACTGTGCACGGTGAGGTGGCCAGGGCAGAACATGCTGTGAATAGGTGAAGTATAATACTAAAGACCGGTGCTCCTCTCCTTAGAGGCAGCTAACTGAGTTTGACAAAGCTGTTTGTGCTGAGAGACTATGGGATGCTCCCTGGCTGTGGTCCAGAGCCCTGCTCACCATCAGGAGGCACTGCCCCAGTGAAGTGAAACCGTGTTCTCTATCATATTTCTTTACAGTCAGATGGGTTGATTTCAGTATCCTTTGGACTGTTAAATTTTAAGCTTGTCTCTAAAGCCTGGTTGATCAATTCCACATCACCCCCATTGTAGAGCTCATACAGCTTTCCCTATGGCTTATAGGAGACAACACAGAATGTGATTTTACACAGTTCAAGTGCCAGGGGTATACCATCTGTTGAAATTCACTTGTTTTATTTAGAGTTAACTTTTTTATCATCAGAAAGTTAATATGATCACACTTCAGATTGTACACAAAAACAAAACAATATTTATAATTTGTCTTTTACATGCACCTCAGACTGGCTGGATTCAGGGCTTTATGAGCCAATTGAATTTGTGAGTTCATTTTTCATTTCACAGCCGAGTCCAGGCTGTCAAACCAGATTAGGATAGTCAATATAAAGGATCGTAGGCAAAGAAACTAGTTACATTAGAGCATCTTAAATAGGGTATGATAGAGTAAATTGCAGCCTTCTGTGTTGCTCAAGCTTCAGAATAAAACCAAAATAATTGATCAGGAGACACCGTACTGAGAGGTGTCATATCCAGCCTATTCACAGACTCATGAAAAGCTCCTCAGGGTAGACGTGTTGGAATAGATCCCCCGGGAATAAATCTTGTAGTTTCCATGGTAATATGACTAAGAAGAAGGAAGGACAAATACTACTAACCAACTAATTTTATTTTGAAAACCACTTCTTCAAAATATATATGAAACACACACTGAAAAAACAGTATGCAATTAAATGCAGTTTACGTAGACATGTATGTTTTTTGTTTTTTTTTACTAGAATTAAACTTGTTAATTAATTGACAATTTTGGAGCTGTAAAAAATCATAGTCAAAATCTTTAAATTTTGGCTTAGGCATGAGACATAAAAAGTACATTAGTGTTAAACAGAACTCCAAGAACATATCAATAAGAATAATTGTAAAAAAAAAAAAAATCAGTGATTTCTCCTAAATTTCAATCACAAACCTTATGTTGTACTGTACTGGGGGGGATTTGCTACCAAAACCTCCTCTATACTCTAATGATAGTATAGTAATAATAATAATAAGCATGAACTGGAAGAGGTCAAAGCTCTGACTTTAAATAGCTACTGTGCCATTACACAAATGGATGTGGAATGCCACTTTAGCATGGTGTGCTTGAGTTTATGCTGGCTGTGGATTGGGTGAGCTCACTCACTGACAAACCCCCTCATGATCAGAACGCTCGGAATCATGAAGGATGCACATCAAAGAATGACCTTTTCTCTCCAAGATGCTTGTGTTTAAATCCCCCAAATTGATGGAAAGGAAAGAGGAGATAAAGGACAGAACAGTGACTGAACGCACTCCGTCTAATTAGGCCGGGTTTGTGCTAAGTGTGTGGCGCGGTGCAGCTGGATTGGCCAAGAGTGGCTTGTGAAGAAAATCCTGCTGTCGGAGTCTGGGATGGTTTCGGTCGCACGAGCTTCGTCAGGCACACTGAGACTAAATGGGAGCGGTTAAATGATCTGTGCAAGTAAAGGCAGCGTACGGAGCAGCTGCTCTCCTATTCTGCTTGGAGTTTGGTCCAAGTCATATCAGGAGAGTGCAAACTTTACACTGGATCAACTTTTATCATTTGATCGTACAGTTTTCAATTTGTAATTGTTGTTGTCTGCTGTAAATCATGAGTTGGGACTAGGGATGCAAATTATCGATTAATTCATTAATCTATAGTTGATTGACCTTATTGATCGACTTACGATTAACTGATAACTGACTGTTATCGATTAACTGACTTTTTTTCACCTGAATTTTAGTGTTTCAATAGGGTCTAAGAATATAAGCTATAGTATAACACTGAGTCAAAAATATATCATAGTATTATTACAATGTATATTCCTCAATTAATTATTCCTTAGTAAAAAGCAGACAAATTTATTGATGCTGAATAACAAAATACATTCTTTATTGAAAATAAAGGACTGGCCCAGTTGTTGCACTTGCAGCATGGAAATCTTGAAATTAAAAGGAACAGAAGAAATTAAATAACAGAATGCGTGAAAAGTCTCTCAGTCGTCCAGGTAGAATCCATGATAAAAGGAGAAGTTCAATTTGTCAACTGGACAAAGTTTGTTTGGTTGAAAACGTTTCGCCGCTCATTCGAGAGGCTTCGTCAGCTCTGGTTATTGTACTGGTTAGACACTGCTTAAATCTAGCTGCCGGGAGGCGCGTCCTACACTGAAAAAGCTCTGAAAACGAACCCCCCTAATCTGTCTCTTTGTTTTTCAAATTACTCTGGCGACTAGTTACGACCCCCTATTCAACAACAGAGCTTTTTCAGTGTAGGACGCGCCTCCCGGCAGCTAGATATAAGCAGTGTCTAACCAGTACAATAACCAGAGCTGACGAAGCCTCTCGGATGAGTGGCGAAACGTTTTGAACCAAACAAACTTTGTCCAGTTGACAAATTGAACTTCTCCTTTTATCATAAATAACAGAATGTTATTTGGTCTACATATTATGATGAAATATCCAGGCTATTTTTAGGACATTCTCAGCATTTATTTTGAACTAAGGCATCAACAATATTTCTCTCCCTTAATCTGTGAAGGGTTACAGTACAAAATATAAATTTCACAGGGCCCCTGGACACAGCATAAAACATTACAGCCTCAAACCAGAACAATCAAGAAATTATAAAAGCATGTAAATTACATGCTTTTATAATTTCAAAAATATATGGTTCTAGGTCCAGCTCTACTGTGAGTTGTATGGCAACATCCAGTGAGGAAAGGGTTACATGATGTAACGCTGTGGTCTTTCTCGCGAGTGGGTGCGCATCTCATGTTCACATTCCAGAGTAGCGCCCTCTAGCGATTAGTTACAATTAATGCATTTTGTTCGGCCAACGTCTTGATCGACAATTAATTGTAAGTCGATTAATTGTTGACATCCCTAGTTGGGATAATTGCATTTATTTGTGCTTGAAGGCAAGAAGGATGGATTTTTATGAAATGATTAAATGGAGGCCAGCCATTGCTTAGTGGTCAAGCATTCACCCTCAAACACAAAGGTTGGAGCTCAATCCAAGTTCCAGTGCACACATATCCATGACAGACAAATATCAGAAATAAACCATGAAAAATAATTTGTCCAAAAACCTGCATGTGTTTAAGATGCATTGGATGCATTGCTTTGTATGTGTTGTAATACACTGATTATTACATTGTATCAGGCTGTGGAGTTTGCTCTGTTAATTGTTCAGCGGAAAACTGTCCTGGCCTTTATTTGAAACACTTCCTATGAGAGACGCTTCTTAAATTAATTATGTTTGCTTAATGAATAATTAAGCCAAGGGAAAGATAATTTGATGTTACGCAGTGAGCCAGACCATTGTGCATGTAGCGGGAGCGCTGCTCTGTGCCTGGCTGGCTTCACATTGGGAGTGTGAAATGAGAATTAACAAACAATTTGCCTCCTGTTCCATATTTCAGCACGACTAAAGTATCAGTGCTGATCATGTCCTGACAAGTGTCAATACAGCGTGTTTGTTTGATGCAGACACACCGACTGTGTACTAACTCTTATTGTTTAACTGAGGTTTGCAGTGTGCTGTTTGTTCACAGCTTAAAAGGAGCACATGGCAAATGCTACTCAGGCTAAAAGTCAACAAGAAAAACAAAGACAAACTCAGTTCCTTTCTATTTTGACCAATCAGTCTTTAAAGGGATATGCCACCCCCAGGTCAAATTTGGGCATCTCCCCACAGTCCAGAGACTAAAACAAGTGATGAAAAGCGTTTTCCTGGTCACCCAGCCATTGTCCGAGTCTGTTCGCACTGACCGCCGCGCGAGCTGCTGCTCCTCCGCGTTAGACTGGAGTCTAACGTCGCCAGAGAAAGATTTCGGCCAAAAGGAATTAATTTGCTCGATGCTTTTCCCAATTACTTTCTGTGTAGTGCGCATTCATATCGAGTGCAAATAAATGTGCAAATCAACACGGAGAGCTTGCCTTGGTCATTTTGGGTGAGAACTATTTTTCAGTGCGGAAAAAGAAAGACGAAGCACGCACCGGGGGAACTCCCTTCCTGGTGCGTAACAGGGATTCCCCTGTCCGCGTGGTGCGTGCTTCGTCTGTCTTTTTCCGCACTGAAAAATAGTTCCCACCCAAAATGACCAAGGCAAGTTCTCCGTGTTGATTTGCACATTTATTTGCACTCGATATGAATGCGCACTACACAGAAAGTAATTGGGAAAAGCATCGAGCAAATTAATTCCTTTTGGCCGAAATCTTTCTCTGGCGACGTTAGCCTCCAGTCTAAGGCGGAGTAGCTGCAGATACCGCGGCGGTCAGTGCTGACAGACTCGGACAATAGCTGGGTGACCAGGAAAACGCTTTTCATCACTTGTTTTAGTCTCTGGACTGTGGGGAGATGCCCAAATTTGACCTGGGGGTGGCATATCCCTTTAAACTTTGAGTCCTGAAAAGATGAACTAGTGCCTCTTATTCTTAACTAACTAACTTCTAACTAACTACCATGTTTTATTCTTGTCCCTGTGGGTTACTGTTCTATGATTTATTTAGCCACATTTCTTTCTGATTTGTCAGTATAGAATAGTTTTTCCTTAGCTGTTTGACTGTTGTTTACCATCTAATCCATTGCTTTAGTTCTATCCCCAGTCTCCTTAGTTGTGCTGATTGAGGTAATTTTTATATGTGATCTGTGTGTTTGTAACAAACACAATCAGCTCTACACCTCACAGTTTAGACTCTCTGTAATGGTTCAAATGCCACTGACAGCTTCAATTTGACTCCACAGTGTGATATATAGACTCCGTGACTGGCTCACATTGACAGAAGACAGACACACCTGTGCACATACACTAACCCTGTCTACCTCCTTGTCTTCGACGTCCCTCCTCCCTTATAAAGAAATCATTGGCTCCCCGCAGAAAGGGCAAATCCTCTTCAGCCCATTTAAATTCTCCTGAGCGCATGCTGCTGACTATTCCAAACTAATTAATAGACATGTCATGAATAAAAACACTTTGATTATGAAAAGAGGTTGCCCTCTGCCTCCTTTTAGGCTTGTCATTAGTGTGAGGACATGTGTGGGGAATGGCTGGAGTGTTGGTACCAGTGGGCCCAGACAGCAACACATGCACACCCCTACCACGTCCCCCGTTTACATCTTTTGCTCCATGTTTTATTCAGGTTTGATGGAGCAGACCTGGTGCCACGCTCTCTGATTAGATGTGCGAGTAGAAAAAGCAGAGCAAGGGGCAGCGGGTGCTGGAGGCCAAAGCCTGTTCAAAGGCCAGTGTGGAGATGGGTGACCTCAGTGAGCGCTTTTGACCTCTCTATTGCCCTGTGGCCCCTCCCCTCTCCAAATACAGCTACAAATGCAACACAAGTCACGCCTTCATTATACAAGCATTAACCACAGAATGGTACACTTATTAAAAACTAGCTCTCAAAGGGGCTGAATAAGTGGCAGACTAAACACAAAAGAAAAACTAGAGTAATTTAACATTATATTAAGTCATGCTGTATGTAAAGTTGTATGTATGTATTTTTGAGAGAATAACTATAGTATTAGAATAGTATAATATTATACTATAAAGAGTTAGTTAGCCTTTTACTCATAGAAACTAATGGAAACCCCAAAATGTATTAAAAATGATGTCAATAATAAGAAAATAGTCCACCAGTTGCAAGGCATAATGTATAGTAAGATGTCAGACCAAGCATCCCATAACAACATCTTTGCACAGTCATGAATGGATACATTTGCTGAAGCAGTTAGTTTTACACTTGGGTTCTTTATCGATTGCATGTAACAAGTGCAACATCTCTGAGCCGTACAGTACACGCTCCGCCAAACCATTATTGATGACTTTTTGCTGCTTTATGTTACGCCACAAATAGGTCGTGGTTGTCAACATGTGGTCCGGGAGCACAGCTGGGTCACCCCAAAGGAGAGCCGGACCCCCTGCTAAGAGCCATCTGCGTCCTGCAACAAGGCCATCCATCATCCCGGGTGCAGCGCTCAATTAGAGGCTCTTCTTCAGACAGCTCGAGGCGGCAGCGAGGGGCTCTACATGTACCTGCCAGTAATGAGAACCCTTGAAACCTGCCTAGTGGCTCTCAATACAAGCCTCGAGAGCCTAAGGGAATCAATGAGTCAATCCCAGAGGCTGGTCCCACGCCCATACTCTGACTAGGCACCATATGTGGTCTCCTCTCCATGGACCAGGGGAGTCTAAATTAAGAAAAATGAACCAACTCTCTCAGACTCATGGCTCAGAAATTCAAATGAGACACAGAGACTTGATTGAAGCATGTGTAGAACTTCCATATACAATACTGTATAATGGAAGTAAAAAAGGATGTATTTCTTTTCATTTCAAAGTGGTCTATAATGGGTGTTGGATATTGTAAAATCCTGGAAGCCCTGACCCAAATCTCTGCAGGGATCCCTGGTACAGTGTGCCCTGAATGTGTGAGTACCCTGCTCTGTGTCCTACCGTGACTGCAGCAGGTGTTCTGACTTACTCCATAGAATGTACTCATTTACAATTTTAGGCCAATAGTTGGCAGCAAGGGGAGATTATATGCAATTCATAAACCTGGGCTCAGGGGCTGCCTTCACTGCATCTACTTGTTAAGTGCTTCTCATTAATTTCCACAGCACAGACTCCCAGCACTACCTCCAGTCATACTCTCTAGCCTGGACAACCTCAGGCTAACCCTTCAAATTGTTAACAATGAAGTAAGTGTATAGCAAAACAGACTGACCTGCCTTTGAAGTGGTTTGTTGTATGGATATTGTTTTTCATGCAAGCCTTTTTATTTGATTCTGTAAAGAAAATGTTTAGCCTTATCGCTATCTGAGCTATACTTACTTACTCACTCATTATTGTTACTTACCTTTGTTCAAGTTTTCCTGAATGAAAACTAAGAAGGTCCCTTGACTCAGAGTATGGTGTCTTTCTGAATAGAGTGTGCATGTTTCTCGCTGTGTACTCCTTTATGTAAATTGTGTAAATGATAATTTACACACACAATCTACTGCTATGTTTGTGCTGAATAGGTCGAAGTCTGGGCTGAGGCTGCTACTCAAAGTTTGCCCCTTTGCCATTGAAGAGTGGATAAAATGCAGAGGATGTTGTTTGTAAGTCAAGCAGTGGTCGATTGACAATAAATAACTTATAACTAAACAACCAGCTCGTAATAAATATTTCCCAACTTGCTTGTAAATCTAAAGCCAATTTTCAGACAGTGTCCAACAAGTTTAGAGCGTTATTTACGGTAGTTATCCTCAGCTGTGGCCTGTTTGCACCAAAGGACTTTGTAGACAGAAGAATGATCCACTCTCTGCTGAGGGGCTAAAAGTCACAGCCCATTGGCCTGTCCAGATGAAACCGTATTACACTGTGTTTTGGCTCCTCTGCGTATCATCATACAAAGACTCAGAGAGAGACCATCGGGCTTTTCCCCTGTGCTCACATGTCGTTGTATGGCATGCACATCTCCTACATTACAAATCGTGTTCTTCATGCTGCTGCACTGAGCCCTCTCGCTGTTTCCCAATAATCACACCGGCTGCTCTGTTCCACATCTAAATCCCTTCCCGACAAGATTCCCAATCCCACTATGACTCCTGGACCACATCAGTGGTAAACAATATAAAGAGGAGATTTCATGTTCTATACGACTGCAGCCATTCATGTGTCAAACCAAATCATAGTTTCATTTCTCTTATCACTCTTCACATATTGTACATACATATTCTGGACAGGGTTGCTTTGGTAACAGATTGTAGTGCAACAACAAGAAGCAGGGACGCAGGTGGAATAGAACGTTACAGACCAAAAAAATGAATGACCAACCAAGTTATTATATATTAGTTATAAGGAATCATTTTAACCCTGTGAATACTTTTAGCACTATTTATATAGGGATAATAAATTGCAAAAAATGTTCTAACAATACCATAACTCTATGTGATTGATAAAACCTTTGTCTTTGACTCCTTAGTATACTGCACTTATGAAAATTAAGTGTAAACTTTACGCTTCCCAATGTCATTACTGTGCATAAATCCATTACTAGAAGGTACAGTGGAGCAATAGATACAGTAGGGTGGTATATGTGATGGCTTTGAAGTGGTCTCCATTATTTCACTTCTCACAAGTTTACTTCAAACACTGTGCAAGTGAGTGTTTTTGTTGCTATTCTTAGGCAGACAAGTCTCCAGAGCCACACTTGCCTTTATTTTGATCACACAAGAATATATCCATGAATATATCCATAATGATCCCTCTGTTTTTCATCTGGGAGACTGACAGCAAGATGACTGTAGGAATTAAAGGTGCATTAAAGGTGCACTTTGTAACTTTTTGGTGGGGGTATGCCACTCTGTGATAATGTTAATTGTATACTCTGAATGTTCTACAGTATGGCATTAAACTTACCTATCTTGTTTTTATTTAATTTTTGTTGCCTGAAAACATGCTTAATTAGTGAGTGGTGGTAACTTGGCCTAGTAGTCTACCTCACCTACTTGTCTCCATGGAAATAAATTGTTTTAATGTCAAGTGTGGAACATTCTAGGGTAAGCAGTGACATCTTCATGAAGACCAGTAGGTGGTACTTACCTTTGTTCAAGGATGCATGAGAGGAAAACTATATTTTAACTGTCCCCAAGAAAGTCTCAAGTTTGACTCAGATCATGGTGTCTTTGTGTGACAAGTGTGCATGTGGGTCATTCCAGAATTGGAGGACATTTTGGCTTTAAAAATTCTTGAAAAATAAACCTTCACTTTTCAGATTTTCTGCTACATATTCATCAATAATAGGTAATAAACTATCAAATGCTTGATTAGCTCAGCTTACGGTCAATGGTAAAATTTTTATTATATGATTTATATGGTTTATTTATTTATTTACTCTAATCACAGTAACAGGGTTGCAGGTAACAGGGTTGCAAAATCGCGCTGTTAGCTTTATCTCAGGAATAGAAGCTAGCTGTTTAGCTAGCTGTTATTACTAATCAAGAGGAAAAACTTATTTATGCAAATACGTAAAGGAAAAAAAAAAAAATTGTCTTATTCTGATCATTTGAATAACAGGGTTGCATGAGGCAGAGTGAGACATTCAATCCAGGCTAACTGTTTCATAAAAATATGAAAAATAGAAGAGAAGATAAACCTTTGCTCTACCTATTCTTTTGGAAAACTGTTTGATGATGTCAAGTCCAGGGGATCATGTGGTTTACTGCTTTCTTCTTCTTCTACCAGACTAAAAATGTTCTGGTAACAGGGTTGCGTGTATGTTGTGGGATACATGTTCCATGAATAATAATTATTATTTGAAATATTATTTCTATTAAAACAAATGTTCCCACAGTTACATTGCCAGTTAAGAGATGGCAATGAAACAAATTATAGAAAAATTATAGAAAAAACAAGAAATTTCAATTCAATTTTAACTGTTTTATTTGAGATTCTATTTGGCCATTAGAGGGGTGGGACAAGAGGAAAATGGCATTTTGGGGGGTACCCCAGACTTATTTAATATTATAAAAACTATTTTCAAGCATTCTTTTCTCTTAGTTTTGGTCGTAGATTTGGTCTCAGGACAAGTAAATTCACTCAGAAACTGTATGTTTTAGTATTTTGTATGTGGATTATTTAATATTTGATGAGTGGGACGTAAAATGTCCTCCAATTTCTGGAATGACCCATGTATCTCTCCATGTACTCTTTTATCCTCCACCAAAATATAAATAAATAATACATAAAAAAAAAACATTGTTATTATTATTATTATTATTATTATTATTATTATTATTATTATTATTACTACTACTGCTACTACTAATAATAATTCTACTGCTACCTTTGTCCTGACCAGGTCAAAATCATGGACTGAGGCTACTGACAGTTCATAAAACACCTTTGAAGAAATGTTTTCAAATGAGTGAACTTGACAGAAAGTCTAACTTAAAATATTGAACATAATTTTCATAATTTGTACTTTTGCTTGAGCCTTGAATTGACTGCAGAATTGAGTCGACATAATTACACTCACATATAAGACATCTCTCACATTTGTCATTGCCAGTAAATTTACCTTCAGCATTTTTTTTGCTAGAACACAATTTTCCTATTCATCAAGTTCATTTGCATATGCTGCCACTTTATAATATGCTCACGCTACGGCTAGGCTCTCATTCAGGAGATGTTTGCGTGCCGAAACCAGTGTGTCTGTTGTTCACAAGTGCTTGAGCATGTGGCCAGAGCGCTGTCACTAATAAGAGGAATTAAATTTGTGTAGATAAACATATGGAGATTGCCGGGTGTGAAATTGACTTGGGGCTGTGAAATTAAAGGCAATATCCAGGGCGGTGATAGCTCCGGTTGTTATGCACTGTACGTTGATGCCGCAATTCAATTAGTGCCCTTGATCGTCTTCTTTACCAAAAAGGATGTTTGATTTATTTGTTCATTAGTATCCAGCTCCTTCTCTGCATATCCCATCTATCCCTTCTGTGTGCAAACTCGACAAGCACCAAGCAATGTCACACAAATCGGCTCCATTAGAGAAGGTAAAATAAATAAATAAATAAATAAATAGTTTGTGATTATTTGATACAATTATTTGTAGTGGCCCTATTGAAATATACTATGCCAGATTAGCATACACATATTTTATATAGAAGTTTACAATCTAAATGATTTGCTTTAGATCAACCTATAAAGTGATCAGTATCTTTTTTTTTTTTTTATTTATTATGTTGTATTTTTTCATTTATGAAGAGTCCTATTTTAGACAAATGGTTTCTTGTGAGCTTTTAGACATGTTAGGATTTTAGTTGTTACCTCCTCATAAACATATCTGGAGTTGTGTTTTGTTTCATTCACACATGTTTGAGTAATCCTTTATTTTTAGTCTGTCTACGTCTCCAAAGCTCAAAATGGTCTGGTCCACCTTGTGATGTCATGTAGTGGTAGTGGTAGTCCACAGCTACCTTTTACCCTTTACCCTGGCAATTCCTGGGCTGAAAACATCCAAATAATTGTAATAAAACTGTATGCAGTTTAAAAGCATAGTGGAGCGGCACAAGACATCTCAAGATGAAACAAAGTGTTTTCTGTTTGAGAGAAGAACTCAGCCTAAATATGCAGGGTTTGTGTGTTAAACATGTGTGAATAAAATAAAATACAACTCCAGGTATGTTGTTGAGGAGAAAACATTATAACATAAATCAGAAAATAACGTAATATGGGCCCTTTAACAATGTCTGGTGATCCATGCTATAAAAGCCACTGGAGAAGAGATAAGGCTTTACTCCAGAATTTGAGGATAGAACAAGCTTAGGTTTAACAACAGAATTTAGTCCTTTGTTGTTATTTCGATTGTGCCGTTTTGTCTGAAATTAATTGAAAGAGCAAAGAATTCTAAATTATGCTGACAATTAAAATGGTATAAATTACAAATCCTCACATCACTGCCAACGGAAATCAACAAGCAAAAATTGGATCACACGGAAAAAAAAATCTCACCCAACTCTCGGTGTATTAATCCCATCGAAAGTGGATTAAATATTAAAGAGTTTGGCATGTGCATGGGAAAGAGAGAGAGAGAGCGAGAGAGGAAGAGGAGGCTATTGAAATGCCAGAGGGATTAAGTTGGAGCGAATATAGTGCAGGCGGCCAGCAGCAGTGCCATGCTAGAGTTGCTGTTTCTCAATAATAGAAATGTCAGAAAAGCGGAGGAGGGGCTGGATGGGGGGGTGAGGAGGTGAGGAGGGGGGTATCCTGCTATAACTGCAAGCCGTCGCAATCACAGCCGCCGCCCTGTGGAATTTTGTCATTACAAGTGCACTCACAGAAAATGGCATTCACCTTTACTGCCACGGAAAAAGTTGGGATTTTAAAAGTGGCCCATTACGCGGACCAGACCGATGCGCCCAATAATCTATGGAGATGACCGATTTTAGTGGACCAAACATTCTGGAGTATCCATGCCTCCAGGAGGAAAGCATTATTCATATCCAATTTCATGCTTTATTTTATAGTGTTTTATCTGTCCCTGAGCGATCACTTTGTCAGCATCAGTAATGCCTATAAATCCTACTGTGGAGGAGATTAGTCTGCGTGAAGTGCCGCTGCCTGCCTGCTGTAATTAAAATTCTGCAGGATGGTTGGGGTTCTCTCCTGCCATCAGCGCTCCCAAACACATCGCTCCCTGTCTGTCTCCCGTCGCACACTCGCTCAGTCTCACACCGTCCTTTTGTCCTCCCTCAATAGTTTTAATCAATTACGATGCATTTTCAGACAGATAACGGTATCACTTTAAAAAGGCTCAACAAAGGATCCTCTCAACACCCACAAGCATGGATTGTTTGTTGTTCCGTCTTCGTATCTTGGCTTATCACAGCATCTCTCAATATATAAGCAAAAAGTAAAGTGCTTTGCGAGACCTTCTATTTTTACTTAAAATGGATGAATCAGCTCAGTACAAATTACCTTAAATAATAAACACTGTGAGAATTTGGCAGATGAGAACCAATGCTTGTGTGCATTGGGGTCATATTTTTGATTGATTTATCTGGTTTACTTTGGACCCAATGTTGAAAACAAAAATCTGCAAATGTATTTAAAAGTTAAATCATTATCTATTTGACTTATTTTTAGTTTTTTACTTTTAGTTTTTTATGCACAGTCTGGTCACCATGCCCTCTGCCACGTCCCAAGCCAGAACCAATATTCTTTTTCACTGATGCATGTGAAACGAAAGAACTCACTGGACACCTATCAATCAATCAAGCTTTTTTCAGACTCTAGGGGGTCCACATAGAACATTAAAAACAGACAGAAGACAAACCCAACAATAACAATATTCTACGATCCATATAAACACTTTACAAACAAAATCACTAAATTAGAGTTTAGTGCTTCGCTCTAAATTGATTTAGCAGAAATCTGCAATTCTTTTCAGTCCCCAGTGATATTTTTTCCTTTATTTTTTTCCTTGTTTGATATGGATTGACATGTGGAGATTTAGTGACCACACTCAAATCTTTATAATGTATTGTATGTATTCTAGATTCCAGTTCTCCTTGCAGACGACTTAACCACTGCTTATTGAATTCTCTTCCTTAGGGGAGAATATAAACTAAGTGACTAACTTTGAATATACAGGGGGTCCTCGGGTTACGACGGTCTCGGGTTACGACGTTTCGTGGTTACGAATGCGCCCCCATTAAAAAAAATATATATATATATTACGCGTCATTCCGTCTTACGCGGTTTAGCGTGGTAAGAGATGTAAACAAACGCGAACGGCGCGCGGCGCACGGCGGAAGAATACGCTCTGTTGTGGTTGTAGGGAGAAGAAGACGGCCTCGTGTGCGTGCCCAATGTGGGCGGAAGTACCTGATGTGGGCTCTGATCTGCTCCTATGAAAGCGGCAGTGATAACCAAGCAGCGTAGTGGTCTAATTATTGAGATGGAAAGGTTATTGGTGCTTTGGTTGGAAGATCAAAGGCAAAATCCGGCTTACGACGAAATTCGGGTTACGACGCGTCTTAAGAACGGATCAACGTCGTAACCCGAGGACCCCCTGTACAGTAGTTGTATATTATTTTCCCAGTCTTGTAACTCTTTTCTGTGTTATATAAAAAGATTGGACACATTCTGGTCCAATTTTCTCTTTTGTCTGAGTTGCTAAAGTGGCCGTTTGCCATTGTTGTCTGAATTTTGTCAGGGAGTTCAACAAAAACAAATTACAATATGCCTGTGTCTATATTTTGCACAATCTTTATAACCATGGTTGTTAGCAAAAGACTTAATCAAACCACAAATAAATATCAATATAGTTACAAAAGCAGCTGCATTTAAAATTCATCCAGGCTCTGGAGCTGGCATTCTTCTTACATTTCTAGTGATAGTGTGGTGTAATTACAGAAAGACACCTTTGTATGAGGTATTATATGGAAATAATTTAGTTATTTTTGCACAAATATACCGATTGACTAAGTTATAAGTGGACCAACTATTAACAGTTTTTCTTTTGGAGGGTCCGCCATCTGTGTTTTCCATGAAGATGTTATTGGAGCGGCAGTAGCTCAGTTGGTAGAGCGTTTGTCCCGCTCTTGACATAAGAAACATCAGTGGTTGAGCGGTCAGATTCCAGATTCCAGCTCCCACAGATGAATGCTGCCGTTGTGTCCTTGGGCAAGACACTTAACCCTCGCCCCCGGTGTCTGCGTACACCGGTGTGTGAATGAGTGTGTGAATGGGTGAATGGTTCCTTTGGGTGCCTTGAAGGTGGAAAAGCGCTATATAAAGATGTGACCATTTATTGCTTTGCCTGGAATATTCCACAGCATAACATTAAACATCTATCTCTGTGAAGACAGACAGTTCTGATCTGTGGACCACATGTTTTTCAAAGTAATTTTAGCAATAAAACAGAAAAAAAAGCATGATAGATAACTGTCATTGTAATAAACATTGCTGACAAAGTGATAACAACTCCATAGAGACAAGGTGTAACTATAAGTATTAAGTTATATCCACCTTATACGGCAGTTTTGTTTTTTCTATAATGTACTGAACAAAGTAGAAATGAATCATTAAATGTGAACAGGGGATTATATATAATTGTCTCCTTTTTATACGCTGCTGGCAGTATGTTATTATATTGATTAGGCCCAGAGCTAATGTAACAGAAAGCCTTTCTGATAGCACCACACGATTGTGCCATTCCTCCTTTCTACTCTTACACTTGTTGGCTCTAATGTGAGCTGTTAATCTGTTTTATCGTTTCATCGAACCCCTCTTTGTCTATGAGTTATGCTGACGCTCGCACCATCCCATAAGTTTGTGTCTCATTTAGAAGTTAGACCTGGGAGTTATGAGCAAAACTCGGTAGTTTTAATCAACAAATGTGCCAGGGCTCGGCAACTGATTTGGTTTACAGGCCAGGTGACCTTTTCTGGGCCATAAAGCTCAGGCTCTGCCAATCTTGCAAACGTCACAGGGTCAGCGCTTCATCAGTTATCTGTACTATAACAGCAACACCGCGCTCAACTCTCCATCTCAAGCTATCAGGCTAACAGAGATAGATGGCTTTATCAGGAAATGTAGCTATTGCGCTACACATGCCCACATAAATTCCCTGAACGATAAGGAGAAAGCATTGCGAACTGGGCAGGAGATGCTGCTCTGGGCTAAACTGGGGAAATTTTACACCGTGTAGTGTAAATACAGTTCATATGGTAAATGCTTGATTTATTGTTTCAGCCTCTGGGAAAACTTGGGTTAATTGTGTTTTAGTATGGGGCACGCCATAGGGCAATATGTCATAATTGAGCCTCAATGGCGGTTACTAATTATATAAATGTATTTGTTTATACATTCAGAGGGCTTTTGCATAGTCTAAATTATCCTCAAATGTGTTTTGGCAAATTGAAAATAAAAGCTCTTCCAAGCTTACACAGCGCTATAACTTGATCCAGAAACATTTCCAAGCCCTTTATATTGATGTTTTTCATCTATCATGTCAATTACTGTCAACTGTTTAAAGTTGGAAGAAATTGATATTTTAAGAGTGACATGTTATTGTCTGCATCATTTACATTAGAGACAGAAAAGCTGCTTAATGTGAATCTTGGATGCGCCATGGGAGGTTAATTTATTCTAAAGTGGTAATTTTTATCAGATCAGATCTCCCCAAGATAACTCACAATTGCTGTTTAATTAATATAGAAAACAAGAACACACCATTGCATTGTTTAGTCCTATTCCATACCTGCTCTTATTTGCTGATTCTTTTCGACAGTGTCGCCAATTTCTGTTCTTTATTTTGTGTCTACGAGAAACAGTGCCTGAGGGTCGCAGGAGTGTGTCTGCAAGCATTTGGGGTCCTGAATACTAAAGCAGAGGTGACACAATGGAGCGATGTGAGAGGTTTCTACAAAGTGAAAAACAACTCCAGACCCACTTAGCATTAGCATGGCTCTGTGTGAACAGAGGTGAAAAGGGGCTGGTGTGCCACTTTAACCTTGTACTCAGACACAGTGGAGTTTTGGGCTGCTGCTCACTCCCTCTCGTGGGATGCGCCCCAGCAGACAGGTACACCACTAGGATGTTAGTCTGTTTGTTAGTATGAGACCCCAGACACCACCTCTACCCATCGTCTCTTAGAAAAAATATTATCTCAATGTGATCCAAAAAGCCCCAAGCTCTAGTTTTTCAAAGGTTAATGTCACAATTGTAAATATTAGCAGATGTAGACTCTATTTGCTTTTACTACTCTTGGGTTGCATTTGCTTGAAACAGTTGGATCTATAGCCTAAAGAAGCTTTTTGAGGGTACTTAGCTTTATACTATAACAGCTGTACTTCAAGGCTTTGTGTTTTGTACATTGTTGTACACTAACTGACCTGAAAGCTTAAAGATAAAATCATTCTGTGAGCAGCTGTGAGCAGCTGATATTCATTTACATGTTTCACACAGGACAATAGGAGATAACTAAAAAATGCATGAATCAGTTGATATAAAACTCTGATGTCGGAGCAGTGTTATAACATGGATAGCAGCTCATAAAGGTGAATTTTACATTATATGTCCCCTTGAAAATACACTTTCCACACTAAAAAAGTAAAATATCTTGCTAGCATATTTATTTCATATGCTGAATGGATACATATTGTATTTTTTTTAAGGTACGCTATGCAACTTTTCTGGTGTTATGACATTAAGGTGAACTGTATTGTTTGAAAAACATGCATTGCACTGTGGGCATTCTTATCTTCTTGTCTCCATAGATATAGATGTTTAATGCCATGCAGTGGAACATTCAAGGTAAAGTAATAACATATCAGTAGAGACAAGCAGATAGCAGACCATCCAGTGGAAAAGTTACATAGTGTACTTTAATGATCCCTTGTACAACGCAGTAATGTTGGTAGTTGTACTAACTTCAGGGGTATTTCCTTCTTCCTTTTACATTAATTATTCAAAAAGGCAAACCAGGCATCCAACACAACAACCATCCAAAATCGTCAATTCATCTTTGCAACTTGTCACTTCAAGATTCAAGATTCAAGATTGTTTATTTGTCATATGCAGGATCAATACAACGTCAACAATGCAATGAAATGCTTAGGATCAGAGGAACCGTTGACTCGCTAAGATAGTCAAGAAGTACTAATAACATGCAATAATAGTACATGGTAAAAAAAAAAAAGTGTTGCAAAAAATGCAGGGGAAGAGGTAAACAATATAATTAAGAAAATATGTAATAAAATATAATAAAATACAAAGGTACAGGTAGGATTAAATAAGGTGTAAGTAGAGTATTTCACAGATTGCACATAATATAGTGTAGTATAAGTACTGCACGTGGGTTATGAAGCAGGTTACTGCACAGGTAACAGCAGCATTTACAGTGAGGTAGTGACAAACATGATACATTCATATAGAGCAGCAGCAATAAACATATTATGCATTACAAAAAGTAGTTTAGTGCAGTATAATTGAGAGTTCAGTATTATTTATTATTATTTAGAGTAGAGTATTATTATTATTTAGAGTATCATCCAGAGTTCAGTAGTCTGACAGCTTGGGGGTAATAGCTGTCTTTGAGTCTCTTTGTGCTTGCTGGCAGGCTCCTGTATCGTCTACCAGAGGGTAGCCGACGGAAAGTCCTTGTGCCGGATGAGTATGGTCCTTAGTGATGCTGCGTGCCTTACTTCATCTCCACTGACTGAAATCCATGACAATAATTCATACATAAATGCACTGGCCGTATTAGACCATTCTTCTGACACACGGCCAGGCTGAAATATACCAGTTATATATCTGTATTGCTGCTTGGGTTTTCCCTTACACTGTATCTGCCAACATTTAGGGGATTATATGAGCTTGTATTTTCCATGGAGCTACATCGCGTTTACCCTTGCACCACTGTGACGACCCCTCTCAGATTAACCTGTGAACAGACACATATTTTTCAGATTTATTTTACACAGTGTGGCAAAAAATAAGCTTTACTCTGTCTCAATAATGACAATATGAACTTGTCACAGAGCATTTATTGATCATGTTTTTTCATTTCTTTTTGTGTGTTTTCTGTATGGTTAACAAACGGTGTGTATGACAGATTTTTATGATTGAATTTTGACTTAATTTAGTGGGATCATAACTGCTGTAAATATAAATTATAGTTTTGCATCAGTCAAGAAGCAGTTTGCAAAGAAAGTAGAAAAATCTGTTGAAAATTACAGGAAGTAGTGAGTTCAAACATATTCAGACATCACACTAGGAACTCTATCTAAAAATTTTACATTTTACACATATTTTATGATGCAAAATAAAGTTGTTTTCTTATATTGGTCAGATAATAATTTCTGTGTACATTAGAGGAGTTTTGCCAGGTAACAGTTATGGAATTGCCTATAGTGATGTCACTATGCCCAACAAGGAATTCAATTTTCAACCTTAAAAATGTCCAAACTGGGAAAACGAGTGTGAACATTTTTGCAAAAAATCTTAAATATAACGACTGAGTATTCTAAACTGCTATAGTATAAATAATAAAATTTCACATCATGCTGCAACGTAGTATTCCGTTCACAATGCTAAGAAGAGATTTTATGATTTAAATAATACCTGTTTTAAAATTTCCCATATTAAGACACCAACCAGTTTTCCGAGTGCTCTATTTCACCTCACAAATGTGGTTCATATAACTTTTCATCAGCCTCTCTATCGTCAATTCAACCTTTGATTTGCGACCTTGCTTCTTTGATGTTAATAGAATGTATTGTTGCTCGCCCTGCTCTGGTGCCCTTGTGATGGTGAAGGACAGAGCGCTGAGGATGAAGCGCTGGAAATGGGTTTATACAACTCAATCTATGGAGAACTGTGAGGATTTAAAATGCGAAATTAAACAGACTTAATCTATTTATGTGTTGAATAAACAGATTACACACATGTAGGCCACGATGGGGAATGATTTTCTCTGCCCCTTTAAGTCTTATAGGGTCACAGCTAGAACATATGGCTGAGTGCATTCGTACAGTCACTGCACTGCATACATGGATTACTGCATTTGGACTCAGTGGGGTACTTCGATAGAGGTGTGGCTTTAGTTTTATCACATCCAAAATCTTGAGTAAAAATAATATTTGTTGAATAGTGTTTATGTGTAATCATTTAGTTGCCATCAAAACAAATCCATTGCAATCACTGGTGGGAGGAAAACACTTAAAATGTGTTTACTTACAGAATATTGAATACCTGCATTTCCTTTTGTAATGTATTTTGTTACATGGTCCAATCAGAGTGCTGTATTCTGAATATTTCACATTGAGTTGCATTATTTAATAGAGAAACAAAACAAAAAACAAACTGCAACACATGATTAAAAGCAGCTTTATGTTTGTCTCAACATATTCATTATAGAGGGAAAAACACACATGGACTCACCACAAGAGCAGTGTTTACTTTTGAAGCCTAAATTGCATGAATTACTGCTATGTTTTCTCTCTAAATCAGTATAGGGAATGTGTATTTTCGTAGTATTTGGTTACTTTCAATCAACTATTTTAATTAGGGCTGTCAGTTTAATGCTTTAATTAGATTAATTAATTACACTGCAAATTAACGCGTTATAAAAATGAATTATGAGTGGCAATTCAATGTGTGCGCATTTTAAATTTGGCGTGCGGAGAGCAAATCGCTGCCAGGACCTTTGAACGGCAAGTTTATTTATAAAAAGAACGAAGATGAGATGATCAACAAGAATGCGGTGATTTGTAGCTTTTGGCAAAAAGAATTTTACGATCACCGAAGCTGCTCCAGCCTGACGGTTGCCTGGTTTACACCTGACCATATCACAAGTGAGATATGGTGAATTGCTTAACAAAATTTCAGCGTGAGAAATACCATGTGTGACGTGTGAGCGTGTGAACACGTCGAATTGCGTGTGTCACACTCTCAAAGCGTGAGACTTGAGAGCGCTGTTGGGCGTTATGAATGTCTATCATTTGGCGTATACGTAGCCCATAGCCAATCATGTCAGTTGTCAGTTCAAACTACAAGCTTCCGTTTGTCACGTAGTACGCATCACCGTCTTTCCACTCCTCCCCGCTCTCTGATTGGCTCCCAGAATCGGGAGAGCTCGCTTGCCATAGTCGCCAGGTGACTTTCAGATCAGAACGAACGAAAGACAGCCTGGGATTTCCCAGGTTAGCCTGACGGATCATTTGAACGATAAACACGTCCGGACAATTTCCATTGTTCCATTGTGATAGTGCGAGCATGAGCGCACTTCAACAAACAGAATTTTGGGAAACAAATGAGCAAAGCGACCACAGAAAAACTGACAAACTCAATTGCAAAGTGGGTTGCCTCTCTCTCTCCCTCAATCTCTCTCTCTCTCTCTGTCTCTCGCTCTCTCTCCCTCTCTTTCTCTCTCTCATGAGATTAAAATGCGATTAATTTGATTAATTAATTACAAATCCTTTAATTAATTAGATAAATGTATTTAATCGCCTGACAGCACAAATTTTAATAATGTTAACGTTAATCACATTAGCGCGTTTTGAATGCATTACCTTGTGTCTATTCACTCTTGAAATGTTTTTAGAGATGTATGTTCAGAAATTCTGTTAATTACTAATAAAACAATCTCTCTTTTTCCATCATGCTGCCTCATCTGCCTGATGAGCAGATGTAGACTCTATTTGCTTTTATTTAGTCTACTCTTGGGTTGCATTTGCTTGAAACAGTTGGATCTATAGCCTAAAGAAGGTTTTTTGAGGGTACTTAGCTTTATACTATAACAGCTGTACTTCAAGGCTTTGTGTTTTGTACATTGTTGTACACTAACTGATCTGAAAGCTTAAAGATAAAATCATTCATTTCAAATCACTGTGAGCAGCTGATGTTCATTTACATGTTTCACACAGGACAATAGGATATAACTAAAAAATGCATGAATCAGTTGAGATAAAAGTCTGAGTAGGCTTATGATGTCGGAGCAGTGTTATAACATGGATAGCAGCTCATAAAGGTGAATTTTACATTATATGTCCCCTTGAAAATACACTTTCCACACTAAAAAAGGATAATATCTTGCTAGCATATTTATTTCATATGTTGAATGGATACATATTGTATTTTTTTTAAGGTACGTTATGCAACTTTTCTGGTGTTATGGCATTAAGGTAAACTGTATTGTTTGTATTGTCTCTCTCTCTTTCTCTCTCTCATGAGATTAAAATGTGATTAATTTGATTAATTAATTACAAATCCTGTAATTATTTAGATAAATGTATTTCGCCTGACAGCACTAATTTTAATAATGACGTTAATCACATTAGCGCGTTTTGAACGCATTACCTTGTGTCTATTCACTCTTGAAATGTTTTTGGAAATGTATGTTCAGAAATTCTATTAATTACTAATAAAATAATCTTCTATCTTTTTCCATCATGCTGCCTCATCTGCCTGATCCCTACAAAACCCTTAATGCCAAAAGGTAAGCTTGTTATGTATTACCTTTGTATGTAGTAAATGCACACATAGACCACGTAGCATCTACAGCTCAGTGATGAATTATGACATTTGTGATAAACGCAGTGAAAAGAAACTGTGAAATGGCAGCCCAGCACCCCTCCTGGCTCTTCTCTTGGTCATACTACCCACCCTCCTGTCCCTGTCCCGTCCAACCTACTCCACATCAGCTGTGCTAGGGCACAGGTCAAAGTTCACAGTGCCGCAGGCTTAAGTGAGTCACTAAGTAGCTTGGGGCATCAGCAGCCAGCGTTAGTCACCGCTAAATGTCTTTTCACCTCTGTGTTTGAACCAGAAATCCTTGTCTCAGCATCACTTCCCATATGAATACAAATACACTGTAAAAACAACAAGAAAAAGATATGAGACTAAACTGCTTTGAAAAGAAGGAAAGAAATGGAACGTTTTGTTTGACCGGTTTATCTCCCACAGACAAGTTGTCAATCTCACGCTGCCTTTTGTCCTTAAAAAATACTAAATTATTCACAGCGCTCATGTTTGATAGCTCTGCAGTCTATTGACAATCAATTTAAATATAGATATGGAGGAAGTTGGGTTATGTGTTTGCAGGCCTGTCACAAAATGATGAGTTTTGAAGTGAATTTGCTAGTATATGCAAAAAAGGTCTATTTTATGATATATAGGAATAGATAAGGTTTAAACTTTTGAAGGAGTCCATAATGCTATTACAGTGGTCTACAGTTAATTAATTCTAAAGGTCAGGCTTAGGTACCTGACTGCTCAGAGGGACCTTTTAACTTGAAGTAAAGTGCTTTAACTTTGTAACACATACCATTAATCCTCAGGTAAAACTTTAATTCATTACTATATTCAGTGCATTGGTCTAGTGGTATTCCAGTGTGATGTTTGCAAAGTGTTCAAGAAACCATGTATTTTCCAATAGTGATAATTCGATTTTGCAATGAATCCAAAAACAAAAACAGCTCGAATGTGCCAGAAAAACTTTGTAAAACTGTAGATATCACGTTGCACTGCAAGTTTATTTTGAATCAGATTCTTTTGCAGTTTTGCTTTAAATTAGCCATTTTCAAATTACAGTGGTCTCTCGCTGTATCGCGGTTCACTTTTCGCGGCCTTGCTGTTTCACGGATTTTTAAATTATAATTTTTTTTTTTTATATAGTGTATCAACATTGTGTTCTGCATCCTGATTGGCCTCTCCTCCGTGCCGTGTCTCCTGTACAGTACAGAATGTGTTCAGTTTGCCAGATTTATATAGATGTTATAGAGGGGGGACGTGGGGGGGCAGCTCTGGGAGTCCCGCTGGATGTGCGAGGAGCGGAGACAGGAGTCACTGGATCCATACGAAGTCCAGACCGGGACTAAGACATGAGGACCAGACAGGGACCAGACCGGGACCAGACTGGAACTAGACAAGGACCAGACCGGGACTAGACCGGGACTAGACCGGGATTAAGACATGAGGACCAGACCGGGACCAGACTGGAACTAGACCAGGACCAGACCGGGAGTAGACCGGGACTAAGACATGAGGACCAGACCAGGACCAGACCAGGACCAGACCGGGACTAGACCGGGACCAGACTGGGACCAGACCGAGACTAGACCGGGACCAGACTGGGATTAGATCAGGACTAACCCATGAGGACCAGACCGGGACCAGACCGGGACTAGACCGGGACCAGACCGGGACCAGACCGAGACTAGACCGGGACCAGACTGGGATTAGATCAGGACTAACCCATGAGGACCAGACCGGGACCAGACCGGGACTAGACCAGGACTAAACGTGGACTAAACCAGGTCTAAACCTGGACTAAACCAGGACTAGACCAGGTCTAAACCAGGATTAAACCACCGCATGCGGCTCTTTGCCTTGTTTCGTGCGGCTCTTGTGCGTGTTCGCTTCGTGGCTCGGACTGCGTCGTTGGACACAGTCCCGAGGGGGAGGCACAGTCCGGACACTGCGTCGGTCTTGTTCTCGCAGCCCCGGGTGAGACGCCGGTCATGTTGCTCCATCACGGATTTGACCACGATGAGCGGGTGCACGTGTCCGCGCGCACACTTCTCCGGTCCCCTTCCCCCACGCTTCACTATTAATACATTTTTTGAAAATCTACGAAAGTTTGAGTGTTTAAACAAGAGAGAAATGTGAGAAAATGTTAATACCAGTCTGAGAAAAGTGAATAATGTGTGTGGTGAGGCGTTTGCAGCTTTAAAACATGTATAATAATTGTAAAATATAAAGTTGTCCTACTTTGCGGATTTCACTTATTGCGGGTTATTTCTGGAATCTAACCCCCGCGATAAACGAGGGACCACTGTATAGACAATAGTCAATGTTCAAATTTGCAATGCAATCTAAAGTATTACTGAAAGTTTGTATTGCACACTCTGCAGTGTTTACATTGCTATCAACCAAGACATTCTCGGTTGTCATTCTTAACTAATTGCAACAAAATGTAATGTCTCTTTATATCTTTGCATTATAGATCCCCTGCATGCTGAAACAGTGCATAAATAAACAGTATATTTGTATTCAAATTACAACCTCTTGTAATACACAGCAGCTTATTTACTCACATTGTAGTATGGCCCCGCTGAAGATCACAGTGTTAAGAGGCATCCTTTACAGTGGAAAAAGCTGCCGTCCCTCTGAAATAAGGCACTATTCATGTGCTGTGGCGGCGTACGTGCAGAATCACCAAACAGCTCTGAACATCGCTTTTGAAGTGTGTCTTTCGCTACAAGGTTTAGTGCCCGCGTGGGAGGACCGACCACCTGCTGAGATGACCTTGAGGAGCTGCACTAGACTCTCAATGGGCCCAAAAGAAGAATATACAAAACAGACATAAAAAATTAATAAGAACGTTATATTTCTGCCATTACCACATTATTGTATGCAGACCAAAAGTGACATCTTGTTTACCGCTGGAAGATGCATTTTACTTACCTGGCCAGCCAAATGATATCTCTCTGTATTTCCTATACACCGCGATACCATTTGGACACTCTCCATCCACTCTCGCTCCTCCGGTTCCAAACCGACTCCGCGATTCTGATTCGTTCAAAGATGGTGACGTCAGTGCACCCGCCTTTGCCCGCAAAGTCACTCTTAGGCAGCGGAAGTTCCGCCTCAGTTTTGAATCAAGATGGCGCAATCTCTGATTGGTTCACTTAGCTGTCTGTCTACGCGCAACCGCAGCGCATTCTGTGGATCAAACGTTACCAGACTCACTCGCTGGTACAGCGATGAGTCATGGATTCTTCCAGGCAAGCATTTTACTAGAATGTTCTCACTCACCCATTCCTCTCATTAATGTACAATGGAATATAAGATAAGATAAGATAAGATTTATTGATCTCACATAGGAGAAATTCACTTGCCACATTAGCTCCAGGCAGTTTAGTGCAAAGACAGTTTCTATAAGAGAATATAGAAAAAAAAAAAGAATATGAAAACATGAATTGAAAACTGGTGACATTCTAAGTAAAAAACAAAACAAAAAACAACTTAAATATTTGATAACATTCGATCCCCTTCCTTTTTGGTATTTTAAGTATGCTGTCATAAAATTATTACATAACCTATATTTATGTATTATGAGTTTGTTATTTTGTTGGAACGCATATTAATTACATAATGAATTTTATACCTTGTATAAGATTACATAACATTTGCTGATTTTTTTCATAAACCATATAATAATAATGCAACTTATGATTTGCTGACAATGACATATTTTAAATCCACACTCTACAATTTTATTCCAAGCCAGACTGTGTTTCCCAGTGTTTTCCCAGAGTGTGTTTCCCAGTAAATTGAATTCCCAGACTCTAGTGTCTTGACTGATGGTGGGAAAGTTAAATAATGGAGAAGGACTAATGATGTAACATTAGAGTCACCCTCTCCAGTGTGAGTAAAGCTCCTCCCGAGAAATAGGCGCTGAAACAGACAAAGCATTAAAAATGCATATTAACACAGCCACGAGAGGGATGAATGACTGGCCACTAAAAGGTCTTTTACGGCCCCTTGTATCCACTCAGCCTAAACCACTCTAGCCTTCACTCTTGTATCTCTCTCACTCACACAGATCAGCCCCTGCTCCACTCGTGTTTGGAGGATCCTCTTAGGTTAGCCGGGCTTGAAATCCAATTTTTGGTGAAGCTATAAAGCACAAAAATAAGTATATAAAAAAAGTTCAGAAACTGTGATCACTTTTTTCTTAACTTGGGAAAAAAGTTGAAGTATAGAATCGGCAAAAGTTTGCAGCAGCTGCCTGTCGAGAGACCTCATCTTGTGGGTTTTGTTTTCACCATCTGCCTCTGCGGCAACTTTAGAGGTAATAGTTTCAGTGCAGCTCTCGTAATCTTGTCGTAATTTACATCACGTAACCTGATTAAAACATAAGGCCCTCCTCTGTGCTGTGTATCTGGAGATTCAAGGTTGGAACCTGCAACAAGTTTTAATCTTATTTATATAATTCAAATTCCAAATGGATTGTTAATGAAAATGAGCACACTACTGTCACATTTTTAGGGAAGGTTATATAAGAATTTATATGATTGCATGAACCCCAAATTATTAATGGACAGTTGCATCATAGAGGACAAAAAATACACATTTTACTAATTTTAGGCATGAGTCCAGGCTATCTTAGATACTCTACTGTTGTGTGTTATGAAGAGTTGGCTGTGAAGAAATGTGTGAAGAAGTCATGTTGAACTGAAGTACAAACAGTAAAACTTATCTGAACTCTTCTGACTAAAATGTATTTTATTGCTCCTTGGAAAGATTAAAATGAACTCCAAAGCCACAGGTAAAACCACTGAGCTGCACTGGGTTAGAAAAGTCAGTCTTATGCAGTACTGTATATTCTGAGCAGAGAACATCTCCAAGCTACTCCTCAACTCGCTGGATTACATTCAATATTTCAACTCAGTTTTTTTGAGCTATTTGTATTCATCATTCATTCAATATCATAACTTAGCCAAAAAAATAAAATAAAATAAGTGAGCTTTTGAGAACACAATAAAAGAAAAAAATCTATAATCGCCAATAATATTAAATAAATAAAATAAATCCTAGAGCAGAAGCATGTAGTAAACCTTTGAATTATATAGTAAATAGAATATTTATACAGCCATGGGTGTAGCTGCCTGGATGATTCTAAACACATACAAATGTACTGTATTAGCTGTATAATGCCGAGGCACCTCTGACTGAGCCTGCTTGTGAATGAGCCTCTGGAGCTAGCGTTAGCGCAGCTTTAGTCCCCGCACTGAGCTCCATGGGTCTGAATGGCCTCGTATCTCACAGACCTGTACAGGAAGCAGCATCATCCATCACTGTCAGTGTTAATATTGTTTCCCCTCACCTCCCAATGGGCCGCTTGTGTTTTGGTTTAGTGCGTTTATGTTTGCAGACGTGTGTACTCACAGGCCCTCACCTGGCTGTGCTCTCTGGCATTCCTCTGCCACAACAAATAAAACTCATTCCTACATTACATGCAGCAGGCATATTAAAATGGCCTGCTCTCACGCCCCAGCTGCTCTCTTTATTTTCCTCTTGTTTGTGCCTTTTCCCATGAGAATACATATTATACCATTTCTATATATTTTTTGCATCGCTTTACATAGTTAGTGCAGTGTACAAGATGAAATCTGATGTGTATCACGTAGCACATCAAAGATCCTCCAACCTCCATTATGCAAAACTTACTTTTAATCTCATATGTTATAATGTTGTTTCCTCATTGCATTTTTGAATAATCCATCATATTTAGGCCTGTCTGGAGCTCAGAACCTCATGTCATGCAGAAAATCTCCCCATGTTTATACACCTCAGTCATTCAGATATTTGACAGTATTTACTACTAATTTGAATCGTTAATTTTAATTGTTTTCTGTACATATATTATCATAGTGTAGATTCTATTTTGGTTATTTCTTTTCATGTACTTTGCCTTAACAAGTGCTGGAAAGGAAAATACAATGGAAGAAATTTTTCATATTATGTGATGGTCAGAATAAATGAATCATAGTGTTTTTTTTTGTTTTATATATATATAATTTGAGCCATAAATTGATATTTTTCATTTAAATGAGCAACGCTGTTCATTTACTTCAGTGCTTCTCAATTATTTTCTGTGACGCTCCCCCTAGGAAGAAGAAAAAATGTCACGCCCCCCTTCCTGCGCGCGACTATAAATAGTATTATTTGTCTAGAAAATTGTTATTAGAACACCATTGTATCTTTTTATTAACATTATAAACAAAAAAAAAGAAAGAAACTTACAACAAAGACTGCACTGAGGACTCAAATATTAATGTGTTTTTAATGCAGCGTTGCGCACATTTGTTTACGTTTTACAGAAATGAAACTTAAAACCACCTCATTTGCATAAGCTAAAAGCTAAAACGCTCTCTCCTTGTGCCACTGATGTGTCAGCTTCTGTCGGACTAAAGGACACGACTCAGTGGAATATACGTGTTTTTTCTGTGACAGAGGGTGTTCTGTTAATGGTGAGACTGTGCGTAAATCGCATGTGAGAACGCCACTGCCAACTACTGTTGTTGATGTGCAATTACACTTAGTTCTAGTACAGTACAGCAAAAAAACATGTTTCCCAGGGTCATACGCGCCCCCCCTGGCATCACGCCATGCCCCCCACCCCCCCAGGGGGGCCCGCTCCACTATTTGAGAAGCACTGATTTACATTAACATTTACATTTGGGATATAAAATAGAGGAAAATGACGAGGCTCAAAGAAGTGACGATTGTAGCTGTCTGCTATGTTTGGAGAGAAATCAAATCTCTTTCAGATAACCTAATAGCTGCCTTCTCTATCTCCACTGCATTGGCGCCCTTAAAAGATCCAAACTATTAGAATCAAACAGAGCGATTTCAGACGTGGTGCTTTTTCTTGTGGCACTTCGACCAATTTTTCTTTATTGCAGCAAAGTGCACATCAAATACATGGTGTAATTGAGGTTGCCATTTCAAAAAACACAAGTGGGGATGCTGAGTGAATGTTGAACATATCAGTGAATGCTCAAAGATCATGTTTGATCTTAAACTTGGCTTTTGCTGCTTTGTTTGTTCAGAAAAGAGTTACATCACTACAGCTAGATAAAGGAGTGTATTAGAGTGTGATTTTTTTTTTTTTAATAATTTGTTTTTTAGACTAACACCACCAGTAAGAAACAAATTGCTTACATGGAAAACCATAATTTGAGCTATTATGGAATTGTTGATTTGCTATTGTTGTACTGTTTTAAAAGAAAGTCTGTGTGACGTGGTACTTGCTCTATGGGTGTAGAGCAGCACACAAAGCAAACAGCTGGGCACTCACATCCTTGAGAGCACATTTGACCTGTATGTGGTCTTAAATGAGGTCTAAAGTAGAGGGAGGCAGCAGCCGTCCCACTGACAGAAAGCTTATTTTAACAGAGGCTAATTCTGCAGGGGGGCGTCCAACTGAGAGGCAGGACTCAGGTGCATTCTGGGACTGTTCAGATTCCTGTATCTGTGGTCTACTCCATTCAGTGTAGTGAAGAATGCAGTGAGCGCTACATTGGAGAAACAAAACAACCACTTCACAAGAGGACCTACAAACATCGGCAGGCGTGCCAGAGTGGGCCTTCATCTGCCGTTCCACTCCTTTGAGGACAGTGAGGTACAGATCTTAGCCAGGGAAAAGAACTAGTTTGAGAGGGGAGTTAAAGAGGCAATTTTTTGTCAAAAAAGAGAATCCTTCCTTGAACAGGAATGGAGGGCTCAGATACAATTTGTCTCTCATATATAATTCCATTCTCAAACCTAAATCAAAACAAACAAAGAAAACAATAGGACTAGCCAGGTCAGGTCCAGAGGTGTGACCCATTATGGTACTGAATGTGTATGCTAAACAAGACCCCAGACAGAAACTGAAAACAAAGAGGTGGGATAGTTTCATAGTAATTTTATTGTAGTTAGCTCCTCCCTGCAGCTAGATATAAGCAGTGTCCACCAGCACTCTAGCCAGAACTGACGAAGTAGCTTGGATGAGCTGCGAAACGTCTTCGACCAGTCTTTGTTTAGTTGGCAAATTGAATTTCTCCTTTTATCATTCTATTTATTCAATACTTATGTAAATTTTTTTTTTGCTGAAATCTCTGGTGAACAAGCTGTTTAATTTAATGTGACATAATGGACACACGTTCTAGGATGCTACTCACTAAGTAAAATAAATGGGATAAAGCAAAGTGATAACTTTTCTACAATTTCACTACAATGACTCCAACCAAGGAAAATGTGTTCAACTTTTAATTGTGTTGTTTGATTAGTTGATGATGAAGAATGATGGTTTGAGTTTGAGTTTGGTGGAGAACAACAGGGATTCAGGATAGTGATTTTTCTGGCTGGTCAGCACAGTAGATTGTACCATGTAATTTCCTTTTTGTTCAGCGCAAGGTCAACATGTGTACTTCTCTCTGTTAAAAGAGTGAAAATGTGCAAGACTGAGTGTATCTTAATTCTTTCTCCTTTGTCCCACTTTTGACTGTGACCGATTACTAATTGCATTTACAACTGCACCAGCCCATGCAGCAGATCTACTCAGACTAATTGTACTGTAGATAAATTAAGTTTTTCACAGTTTTCTTGATGAAATAGTTATGGGACCAGGATATGAAGAGGGGCGGAGAGGGACAAATCCATCACACTGCTGTTAAAATCAGCAGTGTGCAGTGCTATCCCAATGTGGATACAATACAGTACCACAGGAGCTTTGCGGTAAATGAAATAGCCTCCTAAATAGCTCCTAAATTTTCCACATTTAATCCACAGTTTGGCTTCACACTCAGTGCACAGTCAGGTCCATTAGCAATTCTGAAAAGTTGCAGTAGGTCTTGCTTGAACCTCGGCTATGGTCTTAATTGACTTCACCATGGAGTAAATGAGAAGAAATGAAAAGACAGATTACTCTAATGGAAGGAAATGAGGTGTGAAAGAGACAAGCAGCCCAGTATTTGGGGGGGATGTGGCGCTTTGGTAAATTAAAATACAACAAGGAGTCTTCATGTAATTCACAACAAAAAAGACATTACATTTTGATCAAGCATTCAAAGTATAAATAAAAACTGAAGAAATTTGAAATGTTAGTTTAGATGTCCCATTGAGGTATTGGGATAAGTTGCTACCAGTAAATTGATAAGAACCATTAGTTTTGCATGAAATAATTATGATAAAAATGTTATCATAATTATTTCATGCAAAACTATGTTTAGTCTCTATATTTAACATATTCAATAGGATTCCAATTAGGGATGCAAATTATCGATTCATTCATTAATTGATAGTTGATTGACCTTATCGATCGATTAACGATTAACTGATAAGCGGCGTTTTTCACCTGAATTTTAGTGTTTCAATAGGGTCTTTAAGAATATAAGCTATAGTATACATAACACTGAGTCATAAATATATCATAGTATTATTATATTGTATATTCCTCAATTAATTATTCCTTAGTAAAAAGCAGACAAATGTATTGATGCTGAATAACAAAATACAGTAATCCCTCGCTCTATCGCGGTTCGCAGATTTTTTTTTTTTTAATAGTGTAACTTTTTTTAATAGTGTAACATTGTGTTCTGTCCTGATTGGCTAAGAGACTAGACCAGGACTAAAGGTGGACTAACCCTGGACTAAACCAGGACTCGACCAGGTCTAGACCTGGACTAAACCAGGATTAAACCACCACGTGCCGCTGCTGGTTTCATGCGGCTGGTTTGTGGCTCGGGCATGAAACTCGGGGCCCAAGCCAAAAACCAGGCGCACGAAACCAGCAGCGGCTCGGGCTGAGACGCATTCCGGGCGCCGCGGTTCGATCTCGCCTTGCGCGTACACCCGGGGCTGCTGAGCAGTGCCGTTGGCGCCTGCGGCCGGCTGTGAGTCGAGCTTGGCGCAGCGCGGTGCGCGGTTGCCTTGTTTCATGACCACGTGCGCGATTAGCGATTAATTACAATTAATGCATTTTGATCGACCAACGTCTTAATCGACAATTAATCGTTAATCGATTAATTGTTGACATCCCTAATTCCAATGAATGCATTATTCAATGAATGCAATAACAATTGGTAGATTCTTGTTTGTAGAAAATAATTATATTGGCCCTGACCTCAACAGTGACCATCCACCCCGTGGTTCAGGAACTAAATTTCCCATTTGTTTTTCTCATAGACTTTCTGTAAAAAATGTATATTAAATGTTTGAAAGCTTGCTCAGGGATAATCTGATATGTGGTAACTAATGACCACAAGACCTAGAAATCTGTTTCTGAAACTTTATAAACTGGGTAATTATTAAAACATTTGGCAAAATCATGCGTGTTTAAACCCTTTTGGACTTAAAACATTATGGATATTAGTTACCACGTAGTTGCTTATATTCTGTGATGTCATTGAACTCTTAATATCATTTTTTTTGCCTATGGGAGAAATTAATGCAAAATTTACTTCCGGATCTGAAGCAAGCTGTCAATGTTGACTCAATGTTGTACTCAAAGGTGTTCTCAATATTCACTGTAGCTACATATAGCATGTTACTGTCACCAAATGGCCAGCAAGGCTTTGTTCTGCTTCAACTAAAGGTCAGATCTTATGAGCGCGTCTTATTCACCATTAAAGCAGTGTTTTTAAAAGACAACAGCCAATGAACCTCGACAAACAGAGGAAAAGGGAGAAGTTATGGTTCCGCTCGATGAAGCCAAAGGGCACTGGAAGCATAGAGGTGTGTCCCATCTCTTTACCCACTCCAAAATGTGACAGATAAATTGGGATGGCCGCCACGGATTTAAATTCAAACCAAAGAAAAACCAGTTCTGACCTTTTGTTTTGTTTCAGAAAAGCCATCTTGTTCCCCCAGTCTTGGCCTCACGCTCACTTCATTTTTTCTCATCATTTCCTCTTGTAATATATATTCTCACAGTCCTGCACCTGTCACACCCATAAGTTAAATTAAATTATCATTTCATTAAGCCCGCTAATAGAATCATTTATCAGTTTCACCCCATTATTCTCTGCAATCTGCGTTCAAATAATCTTTACATGTGCACCATACGCTGCTGCTATACTTGGCGAATCTCACTCTTGTTCAAATGGGTTCTTGAACTGAGGCGTGCTCTCAGACTGCAGATAGATCTTGTCGTGCGATGTGCGAGCTTTGGGCCCATAGGAAGTGAGCTATTGATTGGCTTGTCTAGTGGCTCTCTGTAATAATAAGGAAATAAAGCCTCTGGATATTAGAAGATTGACGCCAATCAGCAGCTGCCCTCGAGTGTGCCTTGTCTTGTCTTATTAGTGCTTCTTCCCACCATGTTCGACGTCTGGGTCTGATTTATGCACAAAGAAGAGGCGAGTGGTGCCTGTCGGTAGCCATTTTGAGGAGGATTCCCCAATGATTGCTCTTTCGTTGGGTTATCTGAGACGGGGTAGAGGCAGTGGGATTGCCATGGATCCAGAGAACATCAGGGCAAAGACTAAGCCCATAGATCCAGAGGAAATGTCACATGTAATCAAAAACAGCAGGCAGGGGAAGCTTCAATATAAAGAGGTCAGTGAGAGCGTGTAGTGATGGACTAGAACACAATACAAGTTAATACGAATGAGAGTACTTCAAATAAGTAATTCAAATAACTTCACAAAGTCAAAATGTTGCCATGTTTCTTTGCTCTTGTGATGTGGTGTGTTTTAGAATGGCCTCCCTCCCCTGAATATCAGTAATGTCATCTTTACTGTTTTGAACCTTTATCCATAAATGCCAGTTTGTTTATACTTAAATGGCCTGGGGATGCCTTGGAGGAGCTGAAGTCCAGGGAGAGGGAATTCTGGGAGTCTCTGCTTAAAGCGGATATAAATTGATTATCTAAGGGCCCGTTTACATGAGGACGCTTACGGGTAAAAACGACAAAATATTTTATCGGAAGTGCCTTTCGTTTAGACGGTGACGGCGTTTTTGGGGCCTAAAAACGCAAAAATCTTAAACCACCCTCCAGAGTGGAAAAGTTAAATACGCTCCGCTGTAGCGTCTCCGTGTAAAGTGCCCAAGACGCAAAACTGGTCAGATCTGCTCACGTCGCGTACGCGTTTACGTCACATAGATGCGGCATACCTTGATACCACGGATGTTTAAGCTGCTCTAGCAGCTCTAGTCAACATACAAGAGTCATTTCAACAATTGTATAAATCGCACCCACACACATCTGCGGTCTTATCTCTTCTTCCCGTACAAGTCTTTCTCACACTCTCACAGCCACACAGACGCCAAGACAAGCGACTTCCGCATGAGGCACTTCAAATGTAAAACCCGATGTGATTTTATATTTTCTAATTCACTGTAATCCTCCTGTAATGTCACTATTTTCAGTACAATATTCAAAAACATGTAAACAAAAGTACAAGTCACTGAAATGTTTGGAGAGGAACTTAACAACTCATTTAAAACGCAACTAGAACATTTTATTTTGAAGTTTTACCTTTCTGTTTTCCGGTACAGTCGTGGTTAGAAATGTAACTTGACGCTGTTGTGATGTTTTTTGTTGTTTTTTTCAGTCAAGCGCCTCCCTTCACTGGCTTTTGCGTCCACTTCAAAAAATTGAAGACGAGACGCCACTTTTGCGTCTTCTGTTTTGATCGTCGCCGTATAAACGTAGCCTTAATTCACAAGATTTTCTTGCCTTGAGTTAAATCTATTAAGTAACCACCAGTCTAGAACAAATAAATGAAGATACTGTCCATTGCTCCCAGTTTTTTTTAGTAATTATTGTAGCAATAGTTGGTACCATGGATTCTTCCCAAAAGTCACTTATAGTTGATTTGTCAGAACAAACTCAGACAACGAAATGTTATACAAATTATCATAAATCCTTGTAATGTTTAAAATATGGACCTCACCTTTGCTATTGCAACTTGACAAAATAAGAAGATTAAAGATTGAATTTCGCTAGTCAGAAAATGTAATGTTTGAATGTAAGACTACTATTCAAACAAAAAAATAAATACATGGCAGCTGGGTGATTGCAAGAAATTAAGTGGAAACATTTGTAATTGGGACACTGAGCAGACACTGTTCAGAATGAGGTCTTGTTATATGGTATTTCTGTTTTCAGGACACAGAGCTAAATAAGGTAGGTCTGCTATGGTTAACCTATTTCCATAAGAGCATCTGACAACAATCATTCCCCAACAAGAAAAATTGTATCAAGAAAGAATTAAGTAAGCAACGAATAGATAACTACTACTACAGATAACAGATCATTCAAATAATCTTAATGATTTAAGATTAGTAGCGCTAAGTAAATGGCTAAATAATATAGAAGCTTAGGTTGTTAACACAAAGGTTATTTAAATCATTTACAGAGCTTATCTCATTTATTAGATGTATTTCCCTTTAGCGTGCCCAGTCGTCTCACTACTATATAAAATATTTATGAATGAAATGCCTCAAGTTTTTAATTTGTGCCAATAACACGCTCTGAAAGTGTTGTTCTGTACACGCTAATTTCCCAGTGGATAGTAAATCCTATTTCATTGTCTTCATGTCGCCACTCATAACAATAAAGTAGGTGCCATTGCAATTACCACTTGTAATTTATGAATTAGGCCTAATAAAGCACCATCACATATTAAAAGACTGCTGTTTGAGGACATATGTGGTTAGCTTCCATTTTCAGGGCTAAATACAATTGCATTCATGCAGTAACAAATCAACACCACATTGTTCTGACAGTGCACAGTACATTACCTCAAACGCATCCCTCTGCCACAATAAATATAAATTGGCAGTCTGTGAGCTGTAATTTTCACACTATAAATAGAAATATGCTATTACCTTCTCTCTGGGAAACATGTGAATCTTTGTCAACATGGTCATAATTTGACTTTAGTAAAAAAAAAAAAATCATCATAATAAAAGCACAAGTATAAAATGAGGTGTTAATTGAACTTCCTTAGTTGTTGTCAGAAGTCTCTCTCAGCCTACACCCACATAACTTTGACTGGAGAAATGGAAACATGACAGTAATTACCGCAGGCTAGAAGTTGATGTTTTTGCTCATATTTACTTCTTGTTTCTTTTTTTTCTACAAATGTATTTATTTAATTTTCAGATAGCTTAGTAGGTATAGGTCACAGACTGTATATACAACTGGACATAGCTCACCCAGTAGCCATTGCATTCTAAATAGGAATTGCTTCTGGCTCCCTCGACTCTCGAATTGTCACCCCTCTCTCTGTAACTGCTGCAGTGAGCTTTGTTATTTTGGTCTTAAAATGTTCATATTAATTATTTTTATTCTGCTATTATGTCTGTTAATAAATTCCTATTTCTAATATGGGCGTGGCTCCGAATTCACCCCTATAACTGCTAGCACTGTGAGCTTCACTTGACTGGAGCCAAACTCTGTGAGTGATGTCACACTCCTTTAGGCCCTGTCTACACGGCAACGTTGTGGAGTGAATCCGGTAAAGGTTTTTATCGTTTTGGTCTCGTGTCCACATGGCACCAGCGTTCTGGATACCCCAAAATGATATTTTTTGGGAACGGGTTCCAGAGTGGAAAACTCTGGCAACATTACCGTTGTGGAGTCGTCTGGACGAGTAGAACGGACTTGTTTATGCCTACGTCACAACCACATGGCCAGAACAAACAGCAGCCTTACACACGCTTTTAGGCACACAAGCACATGGACACACGCACCAGTGTACACAGACACGTTTACGAGCTGACATCACAAAATACATGTAATGTCTAAAAAAACTGCACCTTTCTAAACTAGTCCTCCCATGATGCATCTGCACTGGGCCAATATGCCAAATAAATGTTTATGTATAAGTTTCACTTTAATTTTGATGCTCTGAGTCTCCTCACCATTCGCTTACAGCGCACATAGAGGCGTGGCATGTGTACTGCGTCGTTTTCAGAAAGCGTTCCACTGCCATGTGTACGTGATATTTTACTGATCCGTTCCCAGTGTGGATGTGATATTTTTTTACCCGGTTAGAAAAAATCCTGCGTTGCGTTGCCGTGTGGATGTAGCCTTAGTCCACTTCTTTATACATTCTATGATCTAGATATGGATGCAGAACATTGCAATCAGTAATCATTGTCTTTATTGCCATGGTGATGATCTGAGGACTAATTTTACTAGTTTTAATTCATTTTCAGGATTGAAAAGCATGTTTGTCTTTCACTGTAAAAGGTTTTATGCTTTTCCTATCTTATAGCCTTCAAACCTCCTACACTAAAGTCATGTGCATTACTATCAGTGTTCCTTTGTCTTTAAACATAATTGCAGCCACATTTAGACGCAGTGTAGAGATGACAAGTCGTCCAATCAGCTAGTGGTAATTGTACTAGAGAAAGCCTGTTAAAGGGCGTTTATACTTTTACTAATTATATGACAGAGTTTTGAACTGAGCGTGCAGCCCTGTTTATACAGCTAGAAATCTATATGTGGTACTATATACAGTATGTCCTTGCTTTTTATTCAATGATCCATGTGATGATAAATATGAAAAAACACATTGAACACAACATTGAATTCAGTGGCTTCGTTCTGTGCAGCTTTAACTGTAAACAACCAATTAAGCTGGTGAAATGATAGTGGTGTGGTAGCACTAGCAGCTTCTCTCTAATCACTGCACTGAGGTTTCCAACCTGTACGCATTGATCCTGCATCGACCACTCTATGAGAAACTAACCTAGTTCTGGGCTCTCACTCCACACTTCCACTCAGTATTCAGACTCAAGTTCAGTCTTCTGCTCCGGAGCTGACCAGCAAATTGAGACAGAGATATATGTGTGTGTTCATGGTACCTTTGCAGTATATATAGACTGTATATAGCAATTCAGTGAGAAATATTGCTGCATACAACTCGCTGGGACAGAGATGAGAGATGCAACAGAGGTAAAATGAAAAGGGTAATGTACAAAATCCATGGGCTCTAGAATGATAAAAAATTAAGACTGTTGCCATAACAATTAAAGGGCCCATATTATTTTTTTTAATGATAATGTTGTTTCCTCATCACAAACATACCTGGAATTGTGTTTTGTTTCATTCCTGGAGGTTGCACATCTCAAGGGGCATTCCAATAAAATAAAATAAATTCACACATGTTTAAAGGTCCCATGGCATGAAATTTTCACTTTCTGAGGTTTTTGAACGTTAATGTGAGCTCCCCTACCCTGTTTAGGGCCCCCCAATGGCTAAAAGTTGCGTAATGTCTAAACTGAGCATTTGCGATCCTTTTCTGCGTTTGAAAAAAACACAGCTCAAATGGGCGATTCTGGACAAGGCACCTTATTGACGTCAGATCGAAAAAAGAAATGCAAATGCAGTTCCACCATCGTCTGGATCTCCACCCCCTGTCTCTGGAAATCACGCCCAGAGAGTTTGGACCGCGGAGGAGCTACGCAATGCGAAATGCGTTTTTTTATTTGCCTGGAGGCACATGCGAGTGTTTCTAGACTCGGAAGTCCTTTACCTGACCCTTTGGACCTCTGAAACAGCAGTGGTTTAATTTTATTTTCTGTACAAATGTGTTTTTTTTCATTGAAAAGGCTCTCCTTTCCTCCTTCGTGCTTACACACGCGGAAGTGGGGCCAGCACACAGCGCAGCGCTAACACAAGGAACCAGCGGCCCACCCCCCCCCCCCCCCCCCCCCCCCGCCTTCCTCTTACCAATCTGTGTTCTTCTCATTTGCATTCAAGCAACAAGGCCCAGAATGAGTCGTTCAGAGAGTTATTTTTTGACTCTGACTCTGTACATGTGTCTTTCCCATGCACTAACTGTTGATTTTGAAGAAGGATTCATTTACAGTATTAGGGAACCATTAAGGAGCCATATAAAAGCATCAAGAAGTACCATGTCATGGGACCTTTAACACACAAATTCTGCATGCTTAGGCTGAGTTCTTCCCACAAACAGAAAACAGTCTGTTCCACCTTGTGATGTCATGTGGTAATACAAAAAGTGCTCCACTGTGTTTTTAAACTCAGTCGACCTTAGAAACATTCACATAATTTCAGACCTGGAATTTCCAATCTCTCCTGAACTAAAGTAGCTGTTAACTTGAAAATTATCACTAGATGACATCCCAAGGTGGAACAGAGCATTTTGAGCTTTGGACATGTAGACATACCAATAATAAAGGATTACTCAAACATGTGTGAATGAAACATAACACAACTCTGTGTAGCAGGTAACAACATTATACCATGGTTTAAAGCTCACATTTTCCTTTAACAATTTAAAGCAAAATATATATTTTTAATGTGGAAAACATCCTCAAAATGTTACAACTGAAACGTACTTCAGTAGCCATATATTTGGATGTAGTAAACATTAAGTGCAAATAATAATAAAAAATCCCCCTGGTTTAATGAAGTTTGTGTTTTTCTCTATTTTGTGAATATGATTTTAGCTATGTGGGTTTTAACAATTTGTGCATATAATCCAATTATTCTTTTCATGTAAATATTCCTCTGTTGTAAAAGGAGGTGTTTTGTACCTGCAGTGAAGCCCTCCCAATACACTCTTCATTTTCTTTGCTAGTGAGATGTGTCGACTGTGCTTAGTGCGCCTTTAGAACACAGCTTTGGCTCTTCTTGTTGTGACAGAATAAGGCTACAAGGAAGTGTTTCTGCTCCATCTCAGAACATCAAAAGGTCTTTGAATTGCTCATGTCGCCCAGCAAGATAAATAGGGAGTTGTTGCTTGTGCCAGTAGAGGCACGTGTCAATGCTGTCAGCCCACCACGCGCTTTGGAACTAAATTGTTTGCTCTTTTTTATGATCAAACTTTTAGCAGTGGGCTTAAAATTGTCTAGTATTATTGTTATTCTCCCAGTGTTTTAATGTTTTATGAAGCTTTTCTGGTGCTGTGTTTTGTATTTGCACTCAGACAATATTTGTTATTAAAATTTAAATGTATGATTCCTGCTGTGGAAATCCTTACAGAATCAATAAAGACAAAGTCAGTTTTCCAGAGCGAGCGTTTGCCCTCGGGCGAACTGACTTAACAAGCTCTTTCATATGCAAGAAAGAGTGCATTAAATCAATACGGCCAAATCAGCTGGTGGCTGCAGAATAAGTGTTATTTAATTCAGCAAATCGCAAAGAAATGTAACAAGTACATACGCTGGATTAAGCAGCACTGTCCAATTAAAGGTGCATCCTTTCTATGAACCATTTTAAGAAACTCATTTAGAATGGATTGTTTTGCAGTATTTGTTTGTGATTCTATATCCATGGTGAATCAAGGCGTTTGGCTTTATTTATAGAAAGTAAAAACATGTAAATCTAATGAACGTGAATGTGAATGAACGTGAATGTGAACATGAATGTGAACATGAATGTGTTTAAATGAAGTTGTATTATAAAGTATAACAATTGTTCTCATTTTAGAATAATTCACTGCACTTCACTCCTTGTCTTGTTTTAATCACTCTTGTTTAAATTGTACATGGCTCCACTAGCTGCACAGATTAAAAGCTATAGAATTCTGCAGTATTAATGCAGTGTACAACCTAATATTGGACAGTTCAGTATTTCTTACTATGGGTTGTTAAATATTATGAAAAGAAGAGGGTTCATAGAAGAGAGAAATTACTCAACCAAAAACAATAGAGCTCTTTAATTTCATTCACATTATGCCCTTTACAGAATATCTCAAATAAATCCTTTGACTTGCACCTCAGGGCTTTCCTCCTCCTTTATCCCGCCGAACAACTGGAGCTAATAGGAGCAGTCACCACAGAATATCCTCGTCATTCTTTGCCTGTGTCAACAACGTCCTTTCATCTCTAGCCTCAAAAGTGCGCTGGCAGCTTTTCTGCCTCATTAAGACAACCTGTCACCCAGAATGCAAGCTAATTAACGTGTCAAAACAGATGCCATTGTTTCATGTTGACATGTGTACGCCGACGCGACCACACCAAGATTCTTCACGACCCCTCAATTTTGTCAATATTTATCACGTCTGAACGCCATACCATTCAAGCACCATATTGGAGCTTTATTCTAAATTTAAATTGTAAATCGTATGGGTTTTCAAAAGTGAAAAGCTCTGCAAATTCACCATAAAGCGATTACCTAAAACTGTAAAAACATGAAACACGTCTTTGTAGATATCTTAAGGTGTGGAAGTCATAGCCAGCTTTCTAATATTTGATCAAATTCAAAGACACCTGTTCCATCAAAGACCAGCACACACAAAAGGAGCTCCCATTTGCTCATGTTTGCACCCAATTATTTAGGGATCCACAGCAAAGGGAGGAAAAACCCTCTAGGTTTTATTAAGCAGCTCACATAAAGAAAATGTAGTGGATAATAAGGTAAATATGAAAGTCCGACCAGAGTGCTATCATTAAACTGCAAAATAGATTTCCATGGATAAAAACTTAATGCTGGGGATTTTAGGAGCAAACTGCAGACTGGAAACTGCTTTTTTGAAAACCTATTACAGACCAAACCAGAAAAAGAACACTATTATTCATTCCAGTTTTTAAGCAGCAGCAAAGTTGTTCAGTTTTGTCCCTAATATAATTAGGTGCTGAATCAATTTACATAATGACTGTTTTTCACTCCTGGAGTTATATTATTCTTTATACTATGAGAACTAGTGGTTTGTTCAGTACAATTGTTGTTGGCTAAAAGGAGTGATATGTTTTCAGACAATATTGAAATTCTTATTTGTACCTTAAGAAAACTGAAAAAAGTCTCAAAAATAAAAACTTGGAAGTGCACTCTTGTAGGGTGTTTAATTTATTTATTTAATGTATTCAGTTTTTGTTGATATGCCAACCTCAACAACAGACTTTTATGCAATCTAATTATAATTATCTGAAGAACTAAAAGAGATATTTCCTAGCGATAGTCAATCCAGCTTTTTCAGTCCTGATTCCGATACCGGAGCCTTAGGGATTTTGGGATACCCGATATTATCCGATAACTGGCTGAAATGAAACTAATGCTCAATAGGGACGTCCTAATCCATTTTTTTTTTTTTTTTTGTCCCGATCCGATAGCTTACTGATCTTCTCATTTTAAATTATTTTATTTACACAATTTAAGGTGCACCTTTATAAACAATTAAGTATTCCATAATGAATTTAGCCCCAGTTGAATAAAATTATGTATCTGTCTATGGTATAATGTACACATTGCAGACAAAGATTTAAAATAGTCTGAAAACTTAATAAATTTTTTTGAAATGGATTAAACAACACATTTTCAGGAGCCTGTGATTAGTACAAGCGTCCATGGTCTTGTAGGAGTCTTTAAAAAAAGGTGAGAAGGACTAAAAAAACGATAATAAAATTGGTGTTCTGCAAACAGCTCCAGTCCACAAGCACATCCTCTGCTACTGTCAGTTCTAATGGGCCCTGGACTACACCCTTAAAATGCATTGTGAACATTACATCGGATAATCAGACTCGGGATCAGAATATACTGTTTATTGAGGTATAAGCTTTGTTTTAATCTATTTATTTATTTTTGAGATATAAGTACCTATAGCTTGATACTTGCAGTGACTTTGTGTTCTAAACATTACATTAGTGGCAAAGGAGAAAATCAATTTGTCAACTGGACAAAAATTTATTTTTGATCGAATAGTTTCGCAGCTCATCCACGATGCTTCTTCAGTTCTGCGTTTTACACATTAAAGATCCCATGACATGGTACTTCTTGATGCTTTTATATGGCTCCTTAATGGTTCCCTAATACTGTAAATAAATCCTTCTTCAAAATCAACACTCACTGCATGAGATATGACTCTGACAGTCTTCATGAGGCTAGATATGTGTCTAAAATGCTTTATTCTGGGTGTTGCTGCTTCAATGCAAATGAGAAGGACAGAGAGATTGGGTAAGGAGTGGGGGGGTCGGGTTTCCCCCGCTGGAAGCGCAGCTCTGCACCGCTGTCTGCTCGCTTCCGTGTTTAACACAGGAAGACAGATGGGAGACTTTGCAATGAAAAAAAGCATATTTACACAGAAAATAAAATTAAACCACTGGTATTTCAGAGGTCCAGAGGTTCGGGTAAGGGACTTGCGAGCCTAGAAACACTCGGACGTGCCTCCAGGCAAATAAAAAAACGCATTTCGCATTGTAGCGCATTCACAGTCCAAACTCTATGGGCGGGATATACAGGGACGCTGAGCGGAGACAGAGGGAGGGGCTGGAGCTGCATTTGCCGATCTGACGTCAAAAAGGTGCCTTGTCCGAACTCGCCCGTTTCAACACTGGTTTTGTGTAACGCAGAAAAGGACCGCAAATGCTCAGTTTAGACATTTCGCAACTTTTAGCCATGGGGGGGGCTAAACAGGGTAGGGGAGCTCACATTAACGTTCAAAAACCTCAGAAAGTGAAAATTTCATGCCATGGGACCTTTAATAGATTACTCGTTAGAGATGCTTGTCGCAGTTACAGTGGTGACACAACACATGCATTAGCAAACACCGACAAAAAAGTTTTAAGATCATCTCAAAACACAAACTAGATTTAAACAACACATTTTCATGAGCCTGTGTCCATGGTCCTGTTAAGGTGTTTGATTTTCAACAAAAATGTAAGAGTGACCAACTGAAAAACTGTAATTTTATGTCTGTGAGACAAATCAGCTCACCTGCTGTAGTTCCAATGAAGTCAGCTCTTTCTGGTCAGATTGTGTTAAAATAAAGATCAGATTAAGTCTAATTTATGTAACACACCTTCAGACAGAGTAGGCATCAGCTGCAAAGTATCAATACATTTCTTTTGCTGACCTGAAAATGACAACCCATGGTTAGTTACTTGCTAAAGCGCATCTTCTTGTACCAGATGTTCTACCTTCCCCAAAGACGCTAACATCGCTGCCACAGTCACAAGTGAGCCTATTAAAATAGCAACAATAGATGTGAGGGAAAATTATGCAGGAGCCCAGCCTCTCACCTCATTAAACATCGTTCCTGCAGATTATCTGTGGCCATACTTGATGATTCTATAATGAAACTGTCAAAAAGATGCACTGCACTTGAGTCTTGTGCTTTGTGATATTCTTTAAAACTTACTGGTCGGTAAGTTTTCTGCTAAAATTCCGATACAGATTTAATTTTTTAATTATCTCAAATGTTGCATGCCAAAATTGTAAGAATATTTGAACTGATCTGTCTGTCTGCTCTATAAGCTCTATAAGGAAATGAGCAAAAGTGAGTCTGATTTGACTATAAGATCTAACCACTCCACTCTAACCAGTCTTGTATCTCCTGTACACCAATGGATGATGTCTCAATTATAGAACACATGTTTTTGAAATGCGACTTCAGAGAATTGTTGGAGGCAAGCTAATTCCAAATATCTTTGACTTGAGTGAGTTTTGTGAAATTGACAGGTGGGAGAGAGTGAGGTTTAGACAGTTGCTGAGATTGTGTTTGCAAATATTATTTTCAAAAGTAAAATTGATGTTGATGAAAAAGTACAGCCTATTATCACTTGTTTGCAAATGTTTTTTTTGTCAGACTAGATTGTCCAACAGATTTGGTTTTTCTGACTATTATAACAGACTGTAAATGGTCTCTGAAAAATAATAGATACCTGTGATGTCCAAATATTAGTTGTTGTAAAAAAATAAAAAATTAAACCAAGGGATGTGCATGCTGTATATAGACATCCGCATTATAAAGTGACCTTGGGATAGTGTTGCTGAGTGATGGCAGGCAGCAATATAGGCTCCATGGAAATAAAAAAAAGTATGCGCTATGAATTTGAACCACACAATATAACAATAAGAACATTTTATGCTGAGTCAGGTAGTTCCTAAAATTATCCTCCCACATGAAATTTTCTACAGCTGACACTTTCACAATGTCAGTGTTTCACACTATGGCATTAAATTGATCTATTTGGCATTTAATTAATTAATTCATTCAGTTACGCGTGCTCATAAACATGCATTCTTTCTATGAGCAGGGTCACCTCTCCGCAGATCTGACTTGCAACTTTGCTGTGACACCTATTTGTCTCTATGAAGATATCATTATAATGCCATACAGCAAGGGTGTCCAAACTTTTTTGCTGCATATTGAAACATATTTGAAGTGTAGGGCCACAGACCGGTGGTCGGTACAGTGAGGAGATCAGATGAACGCGTTTAACAGAGTTTTGACAGAGGCATAACATAACCACTGTGCCTATAAGGCCTGGAACAGCTACTTTACGTCTATATCTCAAGGTAATGCAATGTTACTTTAATTTGCAGTAAAAAAAAACAAAAAAAAAACGACTCCTTAAAGCCCCAGTGTGTAGGATTCGTGGCACACAAACGCGGTCCCGTTTTTTTTTTTTTTCTCATGAAAACACACATTCCCTATCATGTACCATGACACTCTACACATCGAATGAAACCTTACAGTCTCCTCTTTTTGACTATGCAATTCATTTCCCTGCACAATAATCACTCCCTGAGCACATGGGGCTTTTATACGGAAAAGCACAAAACGAGGTTAGCTTACCTTAGAATGCTTTGCACAGGTCAAACTCTGTATTTCACCATAAACTTGCTCTCAATTTGTCCGTAAGGATCCAGCGAATAAAATCCAGTAAAATAATTTAGTCCAAAACACGTGTTAGATCCATTACGACGTCTGATCCGGCAGCATGCTTGTGTTGTTTACCCAAAACCACGAGCCTTGCCGAAGGCGAAGGCGGAGCCCAAATGTCCTTCTGCGGCTCTCGTATTCAAAATGGCTGCCTCTGCATGGGGAAGATCCCCCTTTTATGTGACTATATCTAAGTCCAAAAGAATACTTTGATTTCATGATGGAAGTGAAAAGGCTTGGAAAACAATGTATTTTTGAATGGGTATCTTCAATTTCAGTAATTAACGGGTAAAAATCTTACACACTGTCCCTTTAAGATCAATTTGGCCAATTCAGCAGGAAGCAACAAACCACAAAAATTGGTCTGAGGGCCAGCTTTGGCCACGGGGCCATAGTTTGGACACCCCTGCCATGTAGTGTAACATTCCAGGCAAAGCAATAACATCTCCATGAGACAAGCAGATGGTGGAAATCACCAGAAAAGCTACATAGTGCTCTTCTTTAACCCAAATATGTCATAGGTGTTTTGGATAATGACTCCTGATGAGAAATTTAAAAATAATATCACCAACCTCTTGCTTCCTCACTGAGCTGAGCTGAGATATATCTTCAATATTTCTATATTTAATTTATTTTTTCTTGCACATATACAATACTTATGCCAGTCCCTTGCTATTTTTGATACATATCTTGAATTTATTATTACCATTCATATTTTTGCTCTTTGTTATTATATTTATAGTGATATATGAGTTACTGTGTCCAAGTAATTTCCCTTTTATTTATTTATTATTTATTTCGAGCTTTCCATTCATTTGTAAACATAAAAAGGTACAGAAGTATACATCCTGCACAGTCAATTCAATTGATTCAGACATTGAAAAAAAGCAATAATAATAATAAATGCTTTATTGTGGATCAATAAAATCTAAGTCTAACAACATGTACGTAAATTATGACTGAACTGCATTGTGTCTGCACTTACAGGTGTTGAGAGGAGAACATCAGAGGCTCACAGGGACTTCTTCACACACACACCCACAGAGGAGAGAGAGAGCGAGGTGCACCCGGCCACCACAGCACCCCCGGGACACATCCCCGATCACCAGTCTGTTCTGAGGGGCCTGCTTCTGCATGAACACCTGCTCACCAGAGACTTCCAGGGGGACCAGCATTACTTCAGGAGGGATGGCTCTGTGGCGGCGTATCCCACAATGCCGAGCGTCTTGCACGCGGCAGATATGCACGACTCTGCTACCCAGCTTGTACCCCACGAAAATGCCCCGCCCTTTTCGGACATTGCCACAAGGGCCACCCCAGCAGCAACATCGCCCCTAACAACGTTTACCCCTTCCACCCCCAGACCACCTTTAGCGCTGCGTGAAAATAAAGCTACTGCAGACAGGGCAAGCAATCTAGTCCCAACTATAGATGCTCTAACAACAGTAACTACTCATAGTAATAACAATAAAAACAATCCACATAGAAATAGTCCAGAAGCTAGCACCACATCATCGTCAACAAGGATGGAAAAAGCAGAAGGGAAAGAGAATAAAAATAAAAGCAGCACTGACAATTTCACTGCAGCTCCCAGCTTTGGAAGTGGCCTTGTGAAGTCCACAGCCACCACTATCACCACCATGCAAACATCTGGTAAGCACAAGGCTTTTCATCTCATTTTCAAAGATACAGCAGTCCAATTTGACTTCACTGATGTTTAGAACAGGGAGTTGGATTGACTGTGTATTATTTGGATAAAAGCATTATGATTTATGCTTCAGGATGATCTCTGTTAAAATGCTAGTGTGTTGTTTGAGGGTTAGTTGGCTTTGTAAAATTAACCAGTGCTGATTTTGGTTAGTGAAATGAATTTAATAAAATACATTAAATAACACTTTACATCGACTGCACACAGATCAGTATACTTCACTATGGTGGACCAACAATATCACAATTCTAAATTTACGCACAGATGTCCCCTAAACTTTTATAGACTCTTGTGCAGCTGCACTGCCTGATGCTGATGCTATGCACATGAATATGTCAAAATTGAACTATATGTGTGTTGTTTCAGAGTTTTTCGTTTTATTTCAGCAACTGTTATTTTTTACCAAAACTGAGCCTGTCAAAAACTTCCCCTCTTCAATCCCCAGGAGGCCTTTACATGAAAAAGCAGGTCACTGTTAGACTTGTGTTCATTTCGGCTGGCGTACACCAACTATTCATCCCTCCACTCGGGATAACAGAGCTGCCCATGTGTCAAAAACAATCACATTTTCCCCGGTCCATCCCGGCGCCCTCTCCGCTGGGCCGTGGACAGCTGCAGGCCCCAGCCGAGCTGCGTCACAGAGGGAAGGTGCACAGATAGGTAGAGGGTTAGACGTCCACACAGGCACAGGTGGGCTGTCAGAAAGATCAGTGGTCCGGGAAAAAGGGAATAACTCATATCTTTACTGTCTCCTACAGAAGCATGCAGTATGAATTTCACTGACCCCGAGGGTAATATCGAAATCCGGCAGACGCTTGACCCGGGAGTGGAGTGCAACTACTTTGTGACTGTCTACTTGGGCTACGGCATCGAGGTGCAGGTGAAACCAAAAGTCTTAAGTCAACTATGAACCAAATGAGAGTCCCATTTAAGAATTCTAAGATGTAAGCATTCATATGGCCTCTTATATATCAGGAACCAAGCTCTAGCTCAAATAGGCTTCAGACCTCTTACATACAGGAAAGAGGATTGTGGATTGTGATTGCTGTTCACACGAAATGCTTCAAGTATCTCAAAATAACAGTTGTAACCTTTACAGACAAACAGTCAACATATAGTCATTTAAAAAAAAGAAAATATTAGATGCGTAGTTTCATTTTCATATACATTAATCCAGGTTGGTGGACAGAGGTCATTTGCAGCCTGACTGCTTACCCATACAGTCCTTTAACAAAAAGGTTATAAAACGTAACTGTCAGGTTTTGTATGTGCTGGTATGTGTGTTCCTCTGCCTTTGCAATTCCTCAAACGCCTCATTTAGCATTGGAGACTTTCAAAATGTGCAAGCTTTGTCTTGCTGCCTCTGGAGGGCTAAGATAAGTCTTGACAGAGTATATATTTGAGAGTGTATTTTTCTCCGAGTGCTCACTTTGAGAAACTTAAGAATATCTCTAAACACTTTTAACCAAAAGCCTTCCGAGATGCTCCCTTTCGCACAGATGTTTGTTATTTACTTCCCATTTGGTAAAAAGAAATAAAACTACACCAGTTCACTTTTTTATCAATCTGATGAATACAAAGCCATGTGGAGAGACCAGATGGTGCTATACAAATGACAGAGGAGCTTGTTTCTGTCCAACACATAAACTGTCAGCTGACTGCAGTCAATCAGAGCTTCTCATCAGCAGCATTTGAATCAGCGTTGCACTCAAGTTTTCAGGTCGAGGAACAGATGAAAGGCATAAGATCTCAACCAGCAATATAAAGCTCATGTTATTATGCAACAAGCTCCATTACCTTGTTTGGTGTCCCACACAGGTTCAAGTGATTCATCTTCTCACACAGAAGTCCTTACATGGCACCTTATTCTGACCTACTCCCGTATTGTTTTGAAACTAAAACTGTAATTTGTGACCTCAAGCATTCACCATCTATCTGTGTTCCCGTAACATCAACATTTAAGATTGGACAGTTTGTAACAAAGAAATTGTTACTGTTTGCAACCACTGAAATTACAATTTTAATTAATTAGCAAACGTACCATATATCTGCACTGTGCAACTTTCCTGGTGGTGGGTCTGCTTTCTGCTTGTCTCCATTGAGATGTTAATGCTTTCTAAGGAATGTTCCATGGTTTGACATTAAACATATCCATCTAGCATTTATTCATTACGAGTGTTTCTATTGCTTAAAAATACACTAATTCCTTCTGTGAATAGGGGCGGCTGTCCACAGATCTGAATTCTAATGTGCTAGTGCTGTAATCTGCTTGTCCCCCTCATAATAGTTTGGTTATACTGTTGAACATTCTAGACAAAGCAATAACATATCCATGGATACAAGCAGGTACACAATGCACCTGTAAGGCAACCCAGGTGATTGTACAGAAGTGCAATCTTTAAACCAGAAATAGCGCAAGTTACATAAGTTACATACTTACATGCATTAGTAACATAATGCTACTGTAGGTCACATTCTTCGAAGGATTTCTAGAAGTTTTAGTCAAAGAAAAGTAATCTTTATAGTCCAAAAGCCTTAGCATACACTGTTAGTCATCTTGACATTCTGTGATATTCTGACTGTGCAAAGCATTAAGCCAGAGAAAAGGCTTGTTCTCCACACTCGAGGAGCTGTGGAGCTGTGGGAGGGACATGACGCTTGAAGAACATGTACTTGTTTTGGCAGCCAGCCTCTGTAATAGAACGGAGTCATCATTACAGTAGACAGGCCAGCAGTTTGAGAGTGAAGAAGAGGGGAAATTAGGCAAAGGAAAGCTCTCAAGGGCAGACACGGTGACTAATAATACGCACTTGTGTCATATAAAACATAATGCTGGATATTTTCTGTCTCTTCCACTTGTGAATCATCAACATTTAAAATAAATATATCAACGGGCGCCAAGTAATAAATGAGTGGGACCTTTTGGGGATTTTTGTCAGTACGCCTTTCTCTGCTCTGCGGCAGCTTGAGACAGTAAAGTAAAATATGTATTGTGAGAATTCACTGCCATCTACATTTAATATGGCGTTCCATCTGCTGATTCTGGACGCATTACCACTCGTTGGTGAAATCGCTCAAGAAATTCAGAGCTGTGCAGAATTAGCAATAAATATTATAACATTCGGTTATCGCAGTGATTATTCTGCAGGCCTAGGCAGTCATTTTCAAACGTTAATTTGTTGCCTTGATAATTTGAATGAAGTACTAAAACATGCACAGTAGATCAATCATACTAATCATAGGCATGTCTGACCAAAATAGTACCTGACAGCGGCTGCTAAATCTGTAGTCTATTGCAACTATTACAGATTTCAGACATTCTATAGGGCCATATTATTTAATAAAGATGGGGGTTAATTAGTATTGTTATGATGCTGTTTGTTTGTAATACAGTGAGTTCTTGGCTCTAGTCACTGTTAGACATAATCAGGTTCAACATTTGTAAATTTACCTTTTGGATATTTTACGACAAAGTACAATGTAACCGATAAGAAAATCTGGCTCTTGCCCCCCATCTGGGAGTATGACATCATCACACTTTGAAATATGAAAACCACTAATACTAAATCAACACACACTGTAAATACACTTTTTATTCCCAAATATTTTCACTTTTCTTCTAGCAAATTACTTGAACTCTATGTGCCGTGTTGGCTTCCACACATTTTTCAAGCAATTTTGAAACCAGACTTGTGACTGACAGTGCGAGTGTCTAATTTCTTCCCCTAAATCCTTTCCCCTCCCTCCACTGTCAATTTGAAATAAGGTTTTAGTAGAGGACAGATGGAGGTTTTCTAGAACTGGGCCGTGGCATTAAAGTGCTTAAAATCTGTTTTGGAGTTTTATTTATTTGATCAAATAAATCCGATGGGTTAGCTAGCTATCAGCTCTTCCCAGGCCATCTGTCCCGCTGTGATGTATGTGTCTCCTCTGTTTCCTGATCTACCTGCCCCGGTGACTCTAGGACCTCCTCACTTTAGCATTACGTCGCCAGTCTCTCTCTCCCAGGCCATTTTCTATACATTTCCTCCAAAAGAATGTATTACAGCAAGGATTCATTTCAAGGGAAAAGTGCCCAGATGTGCCCCATTCCAATTCTTTGTGCCTTTGCCTTCTCTGATAGATTTAAATGACTATCCTGCAGGCCATTATAGGGAGGATTCAGAGGGCAGCCTTTTAAGGACCTTTTTTCCTGTCCAATTCCATTCTTGGTCAGGGTTCATTTTGGAGCGGTATCGCCTGTGGTCATTCTAGGCATTATATGAAAGAATAAATATATTGTGAAATAATTTTACATTTAAAAGCAATATAATGCAACAATACAACTTTTACTGAATAGTGTATTGCAGCCAAAGAATTGTAACTAATTTTATGTTCTACCATATTGCTAAAGGCATATACTCCTATCTTACAATGTTTAAAAAAACAGGTCAGTGCTAATGTAAGCCCTTATATTTCACTTTTTGCATCTTCACAACAAAAAAAAGATTAAAAGCTTTTGTGCCTAAAAATAGCCGACAGTTGGATTATGAGTGGTCCAACTATAACTGACAAAGAAACAATTAAACAAGCACGATGTTAACTTTTCTGACACTGGGCACCCACCTAATTGTTTCCATGGAGACTGCATAGCCTTGCCTGGAATATTTTATTGTATGGCATTAAAATTTCTAACTCCATGTAGACATGGAAAAGACGCTAGCAAACCATGTTACAGGTCAGGCCCGTGGAGAGATGACTCCACGATACCTTTGAGCAATAAAAGCACACATCCTTGAATATATGCATGGAAGATAAGTTTAATACCACTGAGAAACTTTCCAGGCAACGCATTAACATCTCCATTGTGGCAAATCATCTCACAGGGAAAGATACATAGTGCACCTTCAACATCAGTAGTGTTGATGTAACTGAATACATGTACTGAGAATGTGTATTCAGAATACTCATTTTGAGTAACTTTATTCTGGTACAGTTATTTTTTCATTTGGTGATATGTGGGCTTTTAAATCCTCCAATGAGTGATAGGAAATGCATAACAAAAGGTGTAACAAACAAAAAGCTGGTTTTAAAGGGATATGCCACCCCCAGGTCAAATTTGGGCATCTCCCCACAGTCCAGAGACTAAAATAAGTGGTGGAAAGCGTTTTCCTGCTCACCCAGCCATTGTCCGAGTCTGTCGCCACTGACCGCCGCGGTATCTACAGCTCCTCCGCCTTAGACTGGAGTCTAACGTCGCCAGAGAAAGATTTCGGCCAAAAGGAATTAATTCGCTCGATGCGTTTCCCAATTACTTTCTGTGTAGTGCGCATTCATATCGAGTGCAAATAAATGTGCAAATCAACACGGAGAGCTTGACTTGGTCATTTTGGGTGGGAACTATTTTCCAGTGCGGAAGAATAAAGCCGTATCACGCAGCACGCTGCCAGGGGAATCCCAGTTACGCACCGGGAAGGGAGTTCCCCTGTTGCACAGCGTGCTGCGTGATTCGGCTGTATTCTTCCGCACTGGAAAATAGTTCCCACCCAAAATGACCAAGTCAAGCTCTCCGTGTTGATTTGCACATTTATTTGCACTCGATATGAATGCGCACTACACACAAAGTAATTGGGAAACGCATCGAGCAAATTAATTCCTTTTGGCCGAAATCTTTCTCTGGCGACGTTAGACTCCAGTCTAAGGCGGAGGAGCACCAGATACCGCGGCGGTCAGTGGCGACAGACTCGGACAATGGCTGGGTGAGCAGGAAAACGCTTTCCACCACTTATTTTAGTCTCTGGACTGTGGGGAGATGCCCAAATTTGACCTGGGGGTGGCATATCCCTTTAAAGGGATAATGCGTTTTTTATTTTGTTTTTTTTTGTTTTTTTATGTGAATCTGTATGGTGTCCCCTTCAGCAGTGTCGTGCATTAACACTGGCTTACCGCAGACAGTGTCCTCTGAGTCGAGTTCTGCTCCAGTTCTGTAGGTGACGAAAGTAGTTCCGGCAAGTTAGCGGGGACATTTAATAAAGCTTGTTTTTCTTCTAAAAACAATATTTGTCCAAAAAGTGATATATTTGCATCACCAACAGTTGTCTACGAAAAATTCAGAAGTCGTAATCTATCCCTTTAATCCTATGTTGCATTTTACCATATAATTTAAAATGTAACCCAATGTAAAAGTAGGCTATTTTAAGTATTCAAAATATAGTACTCCGATTGGACCATGTAGCAGAATACATTACAAAACACACCTTAATGCTGGTATTCATTTTGCAACTAATTATATTTTCAAAGTGTTCTCCCTAACAACAGTAGTTATTTTATCAGTACATTTCTGCCTCTTCACATTCCTTGTGAATCTGGGACAATAATACGATGCTTGACAACTACAATGCATTTATACTGTGAAGTGTACTCCCACTAGTGCATGATTTTGTACTGCGGTTCACCTCTCCTGCCAAGTTGTGCACTTCCCAAAGGACCAGTGGTGCTAATGAGCCACAAGTTGACACTGTAATGAGCTGTACAGGGGAGAATGGGCCCTGGTATAGCGGATCAGTGAAATGCTCCATTGGACGAGTGGAGGTTTTCCAAAAGGATGCCAACTGTTATAGCTTACCTTGACTCCCAGGTTAAGGATCGGTCTTTTTAGTTTTCCACTGTGGCGGTGCTGCTCTGTCTCCAGTCAATAGGCATGTTAATAAGCAGGGCCAATACTTGACACACAGTCTCCTCTCAGCGCTGCCTCAATTACTCTATTGATCCAGATGCTCTCATTTTAATTCCACTGTTTCTCACAAAAGAAGCCAACGCACATGGCATTGACCCGTCCTGACTGATTGGAGAGGGGTTTAGATGTGTTTTGTTGGTGTTCAGTGACCAATAATAAAACCAAACCCTAAACTCAGCTTTAGCTCTTTGTAAAATGTTTTATTTGCAACTTCTGAATAAATTTACCAGTGAGTCATTAGGTAGGCTGTAAAGTTAATTCCCAGCCACTAATAATTTGCAATACATTTGTGATTCTTTCTTGGATACTCTGGCTCTAACTCACTATAAGAAATATAAGTGTGGGCTATTGACAGTGAATGAATAATGCAAGAAATTGTGGAGTGACTTGGAGTGAAAAGCAGCTATTGCCTTATTTTCATAGTGCTTAAAGTTGAAAATGTGTACTTATAGATCAGTGGTTCTCAATCTTTTCATGACAAGTACCAGCTAAGTTAATGACTGGCTTTCTGAGTATTTCGAGGCTCAAAAACCAACTTCACTGGGAGGATAATGAGACTAAACTAGGTTTTAAATGCGACTAAACCATAGAGCTGTCTTGAAAATGAAAATCTCAAACTGCTGAAAGAACCACGTATACCACTAGAGTAAGCCCGCATCCAACTATGGGTGAATGTACCACAGTTTGAGAAACGCTGATATGGAACATGGGTTAATGCTCACAGCTCCCCTAAAAATATATATAAATGGACCCTCAAACTTAAAGTACTTTTAAACACCTAAACTCGGCACAGAACCAGATTTCAAACCTGAAGGACTAATGTCGAAAGTTAGAGAGGAGGATGGATGGGGTCTGTGGGTATAAGTGTGATTGGTCTAACGCAGGGCTGTCAAACATGCGGCCCAGGGGCCAGATCCGGCCCTCCAAGACCTTTAATCTGGCCCTCAGCTGATTTTCTATTCAAATATTTTAATTATATTTTAATTATTTTCTAAAATATTGGTAATTTTCTGTGCCACTTTTCTGCACAGCTCAGCATATCAGCACAAATGATCTATTTCCTGAAGGGCCATCATTTCATTTTTACTGTTGACTGTGACACCCTCATCAGCAAAAATGTCAAAAATGAGAAAAGTGGACGCCGAGTGCAGGATTTTCCAAGAAAAATTGACTAATTCCTATTTGTTCATGAAGGTGAATGGAAAACCTGTACGCTTGTGTTGAAATTACATTTTTCTTAAAGTTTCAGGTTGTTCATAATATTTTGAAAAAGAAAGGGTTGATCAAATAAAAAAGACTTTTGTAATAGATTTGAGTTTCTCTGGACAAATATTTGGACTTATTGCAATTTTTGGGGTATATTCGCCATGAGTTTTCTGATCTGGACCTTTTGAGTTCAAAGTAGGTTGGATAAGGCCCCCGGACCAAAATGAGTTTGACGACCCTGGTCTAACGGATATCAACATTTCAAACTCCGCCCCTGCAGCCAAGTTTTTGTAAAGAAAAATAGAGCTAATCAGAAAGACACAGCTTTAATTTGGGCAGTACAATGTGACGTCGCAGAGCACTTGAAATTGAAGTGGCCACTGGAGGCAGCACACCCTTTTCACACTTTTTTGACTGTTTTTAACCAGTAAAGTTAGCTTAGTTTGCACAAAAAATATCAAAAATTTACAGAAACAGTAGAGAATGTTATTAAAACTCCATGTACGGTTTGGCAAAAAAAAAAAAAAGTTTATCTTTAATTCCATTGCTAGTGATATACTTCCAGCCAGCCCTTAGTACCTAACATAGACCTGAACATAATGTGAGAGAAACTGGACAAATGAATGAGTTGTGTAGTGCATGTGTGTTTTGGTTCATCCAGGTCTGTGCAGTGTACAGCAGCACAGAGTCCTATGTTTCTGAGAGACTGAGGCTGGGGCTGAATAATGGAGGCCACGGTGGCTCTGCGCCTTTAATCAAGTGAAGATGAGGCAGAGGGAAGCCTTCATCACGCTGTGCCCTGGGGGAAAGAGGCGGGACATAAAGAAGGCCAGTTTGATCTTGATGAGCTTTTTAGGGTGTCAGGGCTTTACTGAAATGAGTTTTGGTGAGGCCCAGTCATCCCGTGAGGAATGCTTTCAGGTGACATTAATTGCTCCTCCTCTTCCTCCGCCCTGCGAGCTGTCACCAAGAAGGAGTCTGTCTGGAGCACCACTTTCTTTCAGTGTCACTGCGGGGACGGCACAGTAAATATGCACGCTCGAAAATATGAGCAGTAATCAGCAATGCATGAATTTAAATCTATGCAAAACTGCACAGAGCAACAAATAAACGGAGTGTCAAGGCCCCGGCGCCATTTCGAAGATGATTTATCCAGAGGTTGCAATCTGAAGTAATAAAAATATTTTAAACAGTGAAAGTCATTAACTCACAGGGGGTGTATCTGGCATCAAAAGCTCATACTTTTAGACTTTGAGAGCAATACAGTAACTCCCGAATGACTTATGGAAACTCAACTTTTTAGCTGCTAACAATCCTAGACTCCCTTTTCACCCCAGCTATATTCTTTATTTAACTGCACTGTAAATAAATTTTAGAAAGCCTTCCTGTTCTGTAGTAAATTGGGGCAAGTCAAGTTATATTCTTGTATATGTGATTTAAAACACATTACAAATTATGATGATTTTTTTTGAGTGTTTTTGAAAATTCTATTTCACACATTGATTATTGATTGATTGATTTTTATTTTTCATTATTTCTGTGGATACCCATCAGAAAAGTGCTACAGCTTTCAATAACCACTATTTCCCACAAAATTGCATAATTACTGTAATATCCTATACTTTATTTAAATGGATGTCTGCTCAAAACTCCTGGGGTAAAGCATGAATATTTTTACATACTGAGTAATAGCCAACGCTAAACGCAGCAATAACCAGAATGAGGAAGTTCGTTTTTCATTTAACTCTTGGTGTAAGCCCATTCTCATTAGCACACTGCTTCAGCTGATTAGTGTGGTACCATTGTTTTATAATGTTTGGCAGCGTTGGCTGTTTTATAACGAAGGTGAATGTTCAATTAAGATAGGTTTTTAGCATAATAAGCCCTGGATAACTTGTATTTGGTATGGATTTATCAGGAGGCACACAAAACACCAACTGGACGAGGAGCTTATAGGAGAAGCTGCAGTCTTTAGCAGGAGGTGCATGTCCATTGTATTGGCTGAAGGTTTTTATCGTATACTGATGACACTGCAGCTTCCAGTCCAATAGAGGTTGATTTATAGGCCCCAGAGGCAGGGTCATTTCATTTCCATGTATAGCTGGATCATTTTGATTATATACTGCTCATTTGTGCATCGCCAGTGGCCTCGGCGAGCTGCAAAAGTGAATAGCAAAGCATCGCCAGATGTTTGTCGCCGTAAATTATCAGTGTGAGACAGCCTACCTGCGCTGTGTATAGGCGGTGAGCAGTGCTCTTGTAACTAAAAGTGGATGGAGATTACGTGCTATGTGATGATTTTGCCTTTTTATTAAAAAATTTTCTCTGAGAAGAATAACACAAATAATATGCTGTAAGTATTTAAATAAAATATAAAATTGTAGCTTTTAATAACTGTCATAAAAAGTGAACAACAAGCTGAGTTGAATAAAATTCGAATGCATAGCTATGGTCATGTGACACTTTCCGCTAGACATGTGAAAAAAAAAGCATGAATAAAGATGCAATTTGTATCAATTAAGATTGAACAGGTAGTGACTTCGTAATAGAGATACGAGTTAGGGTATTTACTTGAATAATCACTCCAATCGGAAATTGAATTAAATTGAAAATTGATCGGATTTGAACTATTATTATAAGTTATTATAAATTGTTATCAAACAATAGAACCATTTTTGTCATGTTTTAAGGATACATTACTTTTGCATCAATAGAAAACCATTTATTTCCATTAAAAGCAGTGTCTTATGGTGGCTCTGATTATCTGTGAGACTTGCTGTCAGATAGCAGTGGGGACTGAAGTCTCAGATGAAATGGCATGGCAGGCTGCTTTCTGCTTAGATGTGATAAGAGCAGCTCCTCCAGCGCATGCTTCTCACCGGCGCGGCCCCTCACTGCAGCACACAGGTGGCCCTGTGCTACAAAGGTCACACTGCAAATGTAGACATTAAAGCACCAGAGCACCAAATATCAAATCATTGTACAGTACATTTTGTGTGTGGACTGTGAATTATCAGTTGTACTTTGGCCTTGCAGGATAGTCTGTTCATTATAATTGTTTGACTGAAGAGGCTGTGGCGGCAGTAGAGTTGTTGTATTAGCATGGCTCTTTCAAAGTACGGAATGGCCTTCTCAAAAAAATGTGCAGAGAGAGAAGCTGATTCCACAAGCAGTTTCAAAATTGGAATTGTTTGATTTAATTAAGACGACATGTATTTCTTTTACTTTCATTTATTCCAAAATGGAAATACCAGATTGCTGATGGCATCCTGTGATAATGTTGAGCATGGTGCGGGACTCTGCTAGGTCAGCCAAATCCACTCTCACAGATGTGGCTGCTGAGCCAGAGGTTTTGGCTGCTGGTTACAATAGCCCTGCTCCCATCACAGTGTGTTTGCGTGTTTGTGCGTGTGTGTGTGTGTGTGTGTGTCTGTGTGTGTGTGTGCGTATGTGTGGGTGTGTATGTGTGGGTGTGCACGTGTGTGTGTGATGGTCTCCTGGCCCTTTAATATGTTATGAGTGCAGGCCCACATTCTCCCTGTAGGACGTGACTTCCCCACAGGGACATCCTCTACTACCCAAATGATTCCATTTGAAGGTTAAGAGTTGTTTCAAGGTTTAGGTTAGACTGCATTGCCATTACACTAGATCAATGTAATGTCTCTTAAACCAGTGAGAGCCTCATACTGTACAAGTGTAGTGTGCGAGGAGCAGAAGTGTGAACGAGGTCCCTCTGGGCTTTTGGCTGCAGTGTTGCTGAAGATAAGGCAGTCTGATGTCTCCTGACATGCCCAATGATTCATAATTGAGGCAGGACAGCTGTTGCTGGTGCTCTGACAGGTCCCAGGGTGGTGACAGATGATAGGGCCCTCTGGGGCAGCACTGTATATCAGCCCAAATGTTCCCCGTCCACTGTGTTTGCTCACCTGCTCTCTGTAAGTCTATCCAATAATCAAGTCATTTGGTTAATGTTTCATTAACATCTGTGCAGAGGTGGCACTGTAATTATAAAACATAGCACCAACTTAAACATAAAATAGAATGTGTAGTTGTAGTAGTGCAACACTGGATAATTGCAGAAAATGTACAATAAAAAACAAAAGCACAAAAATATAGTACGTCTCTCAGTGTTTGTCATTGCCTTGAAACCTTTTTCTAGGCAATGACAAGACAATTTTTTCAATGTCACTATACAAGATTTTACATAACAATTATGCACAGGCATCTACATAATGGGCCATTTATTTTCACTAAACATCTATTGTTGGTTGTTGATGGAAAAGCTGCAGAGGTGTGTCAAGCCTAATTGTACTTGTGATAAAAATCCAATCAGTCAGTTCTCGAGTTGCCCCCTCCTCACATAAGCAGGACACAGTCACCTCTAAGCTGAGCTCTGTCCATTAGCCCTGTGCTCCCTTCAGCTGAATGACAGCCTGTCAGCAGCACAAATGTATTCTGCTGCTGTTGCAATTGCACATTGTGCTCATCTCCACAGTCTGAGCTTTTCCAGGCGGCTGCACTAAAACTCCTGCTCACTTATTACCTGTGGGACTGGGGCCTGCGGGGGGCGCGCCTTTTTCTGCCTCATGGCATTGGCCGACCTCGGCCACTGCCTAAGACTACATTAGCTTGCACAGCTGGTCTGCATCACACTACAGGCTTCAAAAAGACCTTGAGACTTTGGAAGCTTGGACTTGATTGCATTTTAGGATTTAGACAGAAAGAAACAGAAATACTAGCAAAGCCATAAAATAATAAGTAATGAAAACTTTTGCAGCTTTATTGCTCATAACCATTAGCTGTAGATGAACATGGTGCACTTATGGCTCTGTGGGGAATGAATCAGATGTTACTGTGAAATGTGTCAGTCCTCCATTATCCAGACAGTTTAACTGCACAGCGCTCTCCTGAGAGTCTCACTCCAGATTTCAGTGCAGATGCTGCTCAAACCTGTTGAAGACATAAAATGCTGCTGTCAGAGCGCATCTTGGGCACAAGGAGAACACAAAGGCATTCTAATTTATATGTTTGTACCCGTGATGACAGCAACAGTCTCCAAAAACATTCATCTAGTCAAATGAATGTGCCTGTTGCAAGTTAACATTTTACAATAAATACTCATCATTACTCTCATAAAATCATTAATTGTAGAGTACATGCCGTCTATTGTTAATAAGGACATAGTAGATTAAAATGAATAAATCACACATTAACATTTCTAATTCCATGCACTGTTGAGTCTTAATATAGATAATGACATTTTTAAATTATGTTGTATTAAGACTTAACTGTACTAAGACTGCACCATAGTAACATAACGATCGGTGTGTTTAAGTGCAAGCAGGGTGATTTTTTTCATGTGCTAATTTATAAATGTCAACATGCATCCCGGGAGAAATAATCACACGGCAACGGTCAAATGAGAGTTGTGTTTTCATAATACTATGCTATAAAGTCAAGGATGATCGTTTGTGTGTCTGTTTGGCTGAAACTACCTTTGTACAATTCCAGATTGTGAATGTGAGTGTTTTGGATGGGGACCAGGTGACTGTAGAGGACACAGGTGGCAGAGAGCCCTCCATCCTGGCCAACGAATCGGTGCTGATGCGAGGCCTTGTACTACGCAGCTGGAGCAACCAAATCTCAATCCGCTTTCGGAGCGATCAGCAGTCAAACCCTGGATTCCTCTTGCTGAGTTACCAAGGTGAGCCCATAAGAAGGTTGTCTCCATTTCAAGGCCACACCCACACAATCATTTTCAAAATCAACACATTATAGTTTGATGGACGTTAGTTATTCTCACACCATTCTGGTGTATGCAGTGCTCATCCAATAATTTTATTGTTTTAGTGTGATTTCTATTCAAAGGTTTTATTATTTTGGTGGTGGGGGTGTAATTAATTAAAAACGTGTCATGCATGATCTTAAATAGAAATACAAAAATAATGAATAATTTATGTAGTATTTTGTAGTTGTTAGTGAGTATGCATAGCAATCTGCATTTAGTGAAATTAATTTACTTGGATACAGTTAAGAGATAAGGCTGGGCTATATATGGCAAAAATTATAAAAAGTCATATTAATTCTTCTCTACGGAAGCAGACAGAGGCCTCAGATGTTCGTAATGATTATTTTCCACCTTAATAACGAGAAAATTAACTCGAGATCTCGAGAAAACGACACAATTAATTTGTGATCTCGAGAAAACAAAACTGTTATTTCGAGATCTCGAGAAAACAAAGAGTTATTCCGTGATTTCGAGAAAGCAAAAAATTATTCCGTGATCTCGAGAAAACACTCTGTCACTGTATCTCCATCGGTAAAGACGAAGCTGGGCCAATCTTGTACGGAGGTGCCGCAGACTAATCTTGAAATTATCCCGAATTAAAAGACGTAATCAATCTCCCTGTGTGTCAACCCCTGATCAAAAATATTGCCTTATCAGCTGATCGATTATTATTCCAGGTATTGTAATGACCAAAAATGCGTCTATTCAGAATGAGAAATAGCCCCGAAGTCAGCCTTTCACAACGTGGCGGTAGACGTTTCAGTTGTTTTCTCGAGATCACGGAATAATTGTTTCGTTTTCTCGAGATCTCGAAATAACTGTTTGTTTTCTCGAAATCTCGAAATAACTCTTTTGTTTTCTCGAGATCACGAATTAATTATCTTGTAATCTCAGGATAACAAGGAAGTAAAAATATTGCTTATGAATATGGCCTCTGTCGACTTCCGTACTTCTCAGTTTTTATTGTGATTTTTATATTTTCTTTTCAAACGCAAAATAAAAATCTACGCCATTTAACACTTAGTCCAAACTCTGCTCCAAACCCCATGCTTTTACTAACAGAGGATTTGCTGCAGGATTTAGCTGATTTGCTAAATTAAAAGGAGATCATTGATGTTCAGCCATGACAAAATCTCAATCTTAATTAAAATTTGACTAATTGCCTAGCCCCCACTAGCAAGTGTTAGAAATGTCTTACTATTAAGCACTACGCAACTTATTACTGTCAAATGTGTGCCGGTCCTAAACTTACAAAAAATATTAGTATTATTAGAAATATTAGAAGTATTAGTATTAAAGCCCCAGTGTGTAGGATTCGTGGCGCATAGGTGGATGGTGCTATTGCACTTTCTGTTTTAGCTACGGCAGACCTCGAGGGTCACCCGGCGCACGAGCCGCGCGCCGCTACTGTATAAATAAAACTCGGCCCCGGTTATTTATTTTTTTCTTTTCTCATGAAAACACACATTCCCGATCATGTACCATGACACTCTACACATCAAATGAAACCTTACAGTCTCCTCTTTTTGACTATGCAATTCATTTCCCTGCAAAACAATCACTCCCCGAGCACATGGGGCTTTTATACGGAAAAGCACAAAACGAGGTTAGATTACCTTAGAATGCTTTGCACAGGTCAACTCTGTATTTCACCATAAACTTGCTCTCAATTTGTCCGTAAGGATCCAGCAAATAAAACCCAGTAAAACAATTTAGTCCAAAACACGTGTTAGATCCATTACGACGTCTGATCCGGCAGCATGCTTGTGTTGTTTACCCAAAACCACGAGCCTTGCCGAAGGCGAAGGCGAAGCCCAAATGTCCTTCTGCGGCTCACGTATTCAAAATGGCTGCCTCTGCATGGGGAAGATCCCCCTTTTATGTGACTATATCTAAGTCCAAAAGAATACTTTGATTTCATGATGGAAGTGAAAAGGCTAAAGGTATCTTCAATTTCAGTAATTAACGGGTAAAAATCTTACACAGTGTCCCTTTAAAGGACCTATATTACTCTATTTCCTGATCTGTTATAATGTTGTTTCCTCATCACAAACATAACTGGAGTTATATTTAGTTTCATTCGCACAGGTTTGAGTAACCCTTTATTATTAATCTGTCTACATCAAAATCAAAATACTCCACTCTGTAATGTCATGTAGTGTTATTTCAAGTTCACAGCTACCTTTTACCTTTAGTTCAGTAGAGAAAACCAATCCAGTTCAGAAATTATCCAAATGATTCTAGTGAAGGTGAATGGAGTTTAAAACACATAGCACTTCATGTATTACCACATGACATCACAAGGTGGAACAGTTTTCTGTTTGAGAGAAGAATTGAGAGAAGAATTCAGCCTAAAAATGCAAGGTTTGTGTGTCAAATGTGTGAATGAAGCAAAACACAACTCTAGTTAGGAATTTCAAAAAAACAGGTTTAAAAATCCTACCCACTTTATTCACTTTGAAGCAGTTTTCTGTAAAGAGCCAGTGGAAGTTATCTTAAATAAGGGGTTCTCAAACTGTGGGTGAAGGTCTAAAAAAGGGGCACAAGTGCAGTACAGTTTGCTTGGCTTATTTTATGCCTAAATTAACATTAATCAGATAAAATTGAGATAGATTTATAAAAAAACATTCATATATATGTGCCAAAATAACTGTAAAATACAAATAAATGTAGAAAATAACAAAGATGGTCTGGATTTGGTCTTGATGGGCCATGGTCTCAGTCTTGTCTTGGTCAAGACCTTTAAAAGTCTTGGTCTTGTCTTGATCATGACTCTCAAAGGTTTTGTTTTTTTCTCATTCTCAGGACCCTGTGGTCTCGGACAGGTCTTGGTCTTGATTAGTGCAGTCTTGACTACAACACTATATACTGGTGAATTGCCATTCATTTAGATAGGGCCTGGTCTGGTCTTATTAACGCAAAATAGATGTCCCAGTGCACTCAGTTTGCAAAATAAAACAAGCAAACAAACAAAAAATAAAAAAACAGCAACAACAACGCAGGAGCAGGGGCTTTAGGGTCCCAACCCCCCAAACCTCTGCCTCTCGCTCACCGTACTCACCTTTTTCACCCCTGACCTGTTTTCATGCCTGATTCTAACATGGCTTAGAGCTCACAAGAGTCAGTTTTGCGTAATATAGGACCTTTAAAAGTATTATAGCACTGAGACTCCATCGATTCAATCTGCACTATGTTTTTGCTCCATTTGTCCACATAACAGCCATAATCACAAAACTGCAGCGCGGATAGTTACCACATGTTGTTAAATATGACACACGGCCCATAAATTCCCCCTCCGTCCGCTCCCACACTTTTGGCATGTGTGACATAGATGTCTCCATGTCCACAACAATGTCTATTTAGCTTAGCAATCACACAAAGTGGCCACCAATTACATGCTCCATCGATTTGAGTTGATGCTGGAAGCTGCTGAACAAAACATTCATTCCAACACATTACGATGGCACTCTTCATCAGGGCTAAAATGATAGCGGGCATGTGAGCGATGGTGCTGACGTGAGATAAATCAGAGTGTGGTCGCCGGGCTGAGTGATGGTTGCTAGGGGTCAGGACAGCACATACCCGCTCCTGTTCGCACGCAGACAGATGGAGACAAATAGCCCCCATATATTGTACTGTTATTTAATTTCACTTCCAGGCTTGGAATGTGGAGGGATATAAAGAGAGCAGATCGTACAGGCAACATTTGGTCTATAGACACAGTATATCACTTTATAATGAGTACACCTTAATTAGCCTTAATGAAGCAAGAAAGAAGACTTAATTTGTATTGAACAAATAGTTTATTATGAATGATTCAGATAACCACTTAATTAAACGATTAGGTTTAGGAATTAGGGATAGGGTATTAAATATTTTCTAAGCCATTATGAATTAAATCTTTTTTCATGCTTGATTAATTATTAAATTTATGTATTATAAAGTGTTTCCCACTGTATAAATGTAGCATATGTAAAATCAAATTAAATAGATTTTAATGATAAAATTACATTTTAATATAAAACATAGGCCTATAATATTGAAAGGTCAACTAACTTAATATACTAAATATACCTCTTTTTCTTTTTATTTATTTTTCACATTATATTTTCCTCACAAAAATTCCATGTAATCAATAGTTAAAACTATCTTTTGTCCCCCATCTGGTTGAATGAACATACAGCATAATCACCCTCTGAAATCTGAAATCAGTTATTATATACTTCCCAATGAATTCCCTAAAATGTTGGAAATTATATATGTAGCATTTTAGGTTTAGTTTCCCTTATTAAATAATTTTAAAAAATGAAAAATGATGTAGTTGTAGTACTGCAGACTTAAATTCCAGGAGGAGTTATGAGTTGCCTGAATGAAGCTGTCAAAGCATCTTTTGAGCAGACATGTGTGTAGATCTTGTTCTCTCATTCATCTCTTTTAATGCAGAGAGAGGAAAGTGTATGTTCAGCAGAGTTTCCAAAGGTGTCTTACAAACCTGGAGATGTTTTAATTTGTCAATTCATCTCCTTCGTAAGCACTGGATCACCTTGTCCCACATAATGGCCTGCGAGAAATGTGATTGGACAAGCGTGGAGAAGCAGACAGAGCTGTGAGGGTTCAGTGTAATTAATATCTGCTCCAGCACTGATGGATGGACACCCCCTTTATCTGCTGAATACTGAGTTTGTCCTGTTTGTGAGAGGAATTTGTAGTCCACATTTGTACAACATACACACTCACTTGAGTTTCTGTGCTTCTTAAAAAACATTACATTGACATTCAGACTGATTCTATCCATCCATCCATCCATTTTCTTCTGCTTATCCGGGGCCGGGTCATGGAGGCAACAGTCTAAGCAGGGACTCCCAGACTGCCTTCACCCCTGACACTTCCTCCAGCTCCTCCGGGGGTACCCCAAGACGTTCCCAGGCCAGCCCGGAGACATAGTCCCTCCAGTGTGTCCTGAGTCTCCTGAGGGAGGCGTCCAGGAGGCATCTGGAACAACCCTAATCCTAACCCACCTCAACTGGCTCCTGGAGGAGGACGTGGAGGAGCAGCAGCTCTACTGCGGGCCCCTCCGTGTGACTGAGCTCCTCACCCTACCTCTAAGGGTGCGCCCAGCCACTCTGCGGAGGAAACTCATTTCGGCCGCTTGTATCTGCAATCTTGTCTTTTTGGTCATTACCCAAAGCTCATGACCATAGGTGAGGGTAGGAACATAGATTGATTGGTAAATTGAGAGCCTTTTGGCTCAGCTCTCTCTTCACCACATCAGCCCGGTACAACCATCCGCCTGTCAATCTCACGCTCCATCCTCCCCTCACTTGTGAACCCTGATATACTTGAACTCCTCCACTTGAGGCAAGGACTCTCCACCCACCTGGAGAGGGCAAGCCGATAGAGAACCATGGCCTCCGATTTGGAGGAGCTGATTCTCACCCCAGCCGCTTCACACTCAGCTGCAAACCACGCCCCAATGCACGATGTAGGTCCCGGTCTGATGAAGCCATCAGGACAACATCATCTGCAAACAGCAGAGATGAGATCCGGATCCCCTCTGGCCCCTGACCACACGTAGAAATTTTGTCCATAAATACAACAGAACTGGTGACAAATGGCAGCCCCCCACTGGCAATGTGAACATAGCTCCTGCCAACAAGGGTTAGGTAAGACTCCTTCTTCAGCCTGACAGCATCCCGTACTTCCAGTGTTCACTACCGGGTTTGGGGATTGCCGCCGCGACAGGCACCACTGACCTTATGACCACAGCTACGAGCGGCCGCAACGACAGTAGAGGCTGAGAACAAAGCCCTCTCCATGTCCCCAGCCTCCCCCAGATTCTTGGATGAGCTCTCCCAGAGGTGTGAGTTGAAGGTCCCCCTGACAGAGGACTCTGCCAGACCTTCACTATACACTTGGGCCTGCCAGGACTTTCTGGCTTCTTCACCCGCCAGCAGACCTAACTCACAACCAGGTGATCAGTTGACAGCTGTACCCCTCTCTTCACCCGCAGGTTAGATGAGATGAAAACAAAGTCGATCATCGACCTCCGGCCTGTGTCCTGGTGCCACGTGCACCGATGGACACCCTTGTGCTCGAACATGGTCTTTGTTATAGACAAACCGTGGCTGGCACAGAAGTCCAATAACAGAACACCACTCGGGTTCAGATCAGGGACGCCGTTCCTCCTAATCACCCCTCTCCAGGTGCCACTGTTGTTGCCCACGTGGGTATTGAAGTCCCCCAGTAGAATAACGGAGTCCCCGGTTGGTGCACTGTCCAGTACCTCTCCCAGAGTCTCCAAGAAGGCCGGGTACTCTGCACTGCTGTTTGGCCCGTAGGCCGACACAACAGTGAGAGACCTGTCCCCGACCCGAAGGGGTGAACCGGGGTGAACTCCAACACACGGCGACTGAGCTGTGGGGCAATGAGCAGGCCCACACCGGCCCACCGCCGCTCCCCACTGGCAATGCCAGAGAAATGGAGAGTCCAGCCCCCCTCAAGGAGTTGGGTTCCAGAGCCCAATCTGTGCGTGGAGGTGAGGCCGACTATATCTAGTCGGTAACGCTCCACCTCCCACACAAGCTCGGGCTCCTTCCCCCCCAGCGAGGTGACATTCCATGTCCCTAGAGCTAGTCCCCATGTCCAGAGATCCAGTCATCGAGACCCCTGCCTTCAACTGCCTTCCAAATCTCCTTGCACCAGCCCCCTATGGATCCTCCTGCGGGTGGTGGGTCAACAGGAGGACAGCCCCACGTTGCTCTTTCAGGCTGTGCCTGGCCGGTCACTCACATCAGGGGTACTTGAATTCCTTATGGGGACAAAAATCAGTGTGTGTATACAGAGTTTAGATTTTTACAAATGTACGCATTTTACAAAAGCTAAGGCAACAGAAAGACAAAACATTCAAAGTAATAAACCATTATCAAATTATGGATCAATATTAAAATTTGTATTAAATCTAGAGACTATTTTGAACAAGTATCACTGCTGAAATGATACCATAAACAGGACAAATCTGGACTTTTCCTGAATAGTTTTAGAATGATCTTGAGATATATAAAGATCACATGATAATATTAAAGTAAGTACTTTTATTTTGTGTTGAAAATTACATTCTATTGTCTAAAAACATTTATTATTCTCATTGTGGAATCAAAATTGGTATTACTAGCCTTTTCGTAGTATTAAGTTTGAAATTGTCATATCATTCATGACAACAGTACAAAGTAGTGATATCAATGAAATATATAGCACTTATAATTGCACAACTCAAGTTAACCAGTCTGTATTGATGGCGTCTGACCTTACAACATCTGAGTAAAACAGGACATGAATTAGCCCTCTCATATTTACAGTAAAATCATAAATCTGTGTGCTCGTATTGATTTGGAGCAGCTAATCAGAGCATTGACAAGTGAAGAGGCCAGAGACCTTTACACCTGACACTAATCCACCACCCGACCCTGCTCCTTCACTGTATTGACGAGAACCTCTAGTCCAAAGTTATTTCTTCTTAATAGGCTTCATTGAGTAAATGACCATTAAAATCGAGTTTTTAACCCAGCCACATAAATACCAATAGAGCATATGAAGGCAGCCTGTGCTTGGACCTTTATAAGTGAATCGTTTCCCTGATACAACTCTATTGATCAGTTTAGAGAAGGACTGCTGGTGTGCTGAGCCAGCGCCATAGCTATAAAGTGTATTTAGACACGATCAATGGGACACAAAAATCCCCAGCTTCATCTCTGTAAACTTTTGTCTAAAATAGGTCACTGGGTTGTTATAGGTTAATAACGTTGACTTCCACACTTCATCTAATGTGCCCTTCTGAAAAGACATTATCAGCTAATGAAGAGCGCAACTTCCTAATTTCACAGGCTGAGAAAGTGTGTACACAGCAGCACTATGGCAGCCTAATATCACAGGAACAAATAAGGGCTTGTTTGATTTCTTTAAACAATGTTCACAAATTTATCTTTGGACAAAAAGAGAGTAAATTTAACAATGCAACCTGTTACTGCATGTAAACAAGCCATAGAACAATTACTAATTTAAAAAAACCAACAACAACATATAGCCATATTTGAAATCATATCCCAAAATAAGCTATAACACACATTATATTTTTTGGTAATTATTTATTGAAGACAATGTGTTTCACTATTAAAGGGATATGCCACCCCCAGGGCAAATTTGGGCATCTCCCCACAGTCCAGAGACTAAAACAAGTGGTGGAAAGCGTTTTCCTGCTCACCCAGCCATTGTCCGAGTCTGTCGCCACTGACCACCGCGGTATCTGCAGCTCCTCTGCCTTAGACTGGAGTCTAACGTCGCCAGAGAAAGATTGGCACGCTGCCAGGGGAATCCCAGTTACGCACCAGGAAGGGAGTTCCCCTGTTGCACAACGTGGTGCGTGATTCGACTGTATTCTTCCGCACTGGAAAATAGTTCCCACCCAAAATGACCAAGGCAAGCTCTCCGTGTTGATTTGCACATTTATTTGCACTCGATATGAATGCGCACTACACATAAAGTAATTGGGAAACGCATCGAGCAAATTAATTCCTTTTGGCCGAAATCTTTCTCTGGCGACGTTAGACTCCAGTCTAAGGCGGAGGAGCACCAGATACCGCGGCGGTCAGTGGCGACAGGCTCGGACAATGGCTGGGTGAGCAGGAAAACGCTTTCCACCACTTATTTTAGTCTCTGGACTGTGGGGAGATGCCCAAATTTGACCTGGGGGTGGCATATATATCCCTTTAAGACAACACAGACCACCCTGAAAAAGATTATTTCTGCTGATTAGGGATGTTGCAAAATCGATGATTGTTTGACTTTATTGAACAACAAGGTAAATTATTTGGACACAGTCACTCACACACCACAATATATTAATAAGAACAAAGAGCAAAAATATAAAAGGTAATAATAATAATAATAATAAAAAAAAAAGCAAAAATATCAAGAGACGGGTGTCAGAGACAGGTGTGGCCGAAATCTGGCTGAATACCAAAACTGATACGGAATATCAAATGTGGTTGTTAAGTTTTTCACAATTTTTTAAAATATTGCATAAATAGCCTAGAATACATTTTTAGACATGTTTTTAAAAGAAAGTAAATGTTTATTTAATATTCCAGTAGCCTTTCCAGTAATTTTAAAGCCTTTTAAAGAAGGCAATCTCTGCATCACTGCATGTTGTTTGATTGTGTCATTGCATCACTAACAATGAAAGAATGTGGCTTTTTATTTATTTATTTTTTTGCAATATTCAACCAATTATATTTGGTTGCTGAATATTCAGTGCATCCCTAGGAGAAACATCCATTTTTTTAGATTATTTGAAAATTTATTTTATTTTAATTTAATATTATTGATTAACCAAACATTTTTGACATCCCTACTGGCATCTAATTTCTCAATCCATTTTCTCAGACCCTTTCTCTGGTATTGTCTTGTCTTTCCACACTTTGCCTCACCAATTTTTCACCTCCCTTACAATAGAACTATAACTAAAAAACATAAGCTGCACATCTGTTTGCCCTGGCCCTACCGTGATATCCACTAATCTCCTCTGCCTCCTCCATGGGTCTATTATTTGTAATAGCAAAACAATCAGACTTTATGGCCCAGCACCACATCTGACGGAATGGAGGCGCCACCTAATTTAATACTTCAGGAATTGGCTGCACATTTTTGCCCCTGGCTTTCCCCGCCGCATGCTCAATAGGGATGTAAATGCTGCTATGATAATGGCAATAACTAGGTTCATTGGAGCTAGTGATAAACCAAGAATTGAATGCACGACCCAGGGGCAGTGTACCTGTTCCCCCTGGCGCTCTGATTTACTACCAAAGAAGGGACTGTTTCATTATGGAAGGAGGCAGTGGCCGTGTAACAGAAAAACTCCAGTTTGAAGATTAAAACATGCTGCGTGAGGGCAGTTTACAAGCCTCTCTGGGAAAAGAGTGTGTGTAGTAGAATGTACTGTGGGTTCAAGTGCAAAGACTAATAGAATGGCCCTTTTAATATCCAATTCCCCCTTAATGCTGTTTGCAAACACATAGATAAACTGCTACCTTCCATCTAAAATTGATATATAGTACATGGCAATTCTTCTATTACAGCCAGCTGCTGAGTGCCGGGTCACTTAATAATTCATACAGGATTATATTGTTGACAGTATTTTTTTTGTCTTTTATGTGACTACACTTGAAAGTAATGCGGCTATTTAACAATATAGAATATACCATGGTTTTATTACGGATGATGCAGGCAATTGCATGGACATTTTTTTTTGATGATTAAAATTTGGTAGTGCAATGTCAATAACTTGTTGATGTATTTTGCAACAATGGCAAAATGTTCATCAATACATTTTTTTTTAAATTTGTAACTGATCTTAATCTGAAATAACTCTTCCAAAGTGGCATACAAGCAGAAGGTTGAATGAATTATACTATTTTCATGGAATTAGATAAATGACAGATTGCTTTATTTATCAGCATAAACGTGATCTGACTAATTTACATGAAAAATATATATAGCACACTTTCTACTATAATTCATCATTTGTAGTAAAATCTACACCCACACAAACAAACCCAAATAACCTTCTCCATATTAGCATAAATAGATTAAGGTGTTTACAGTACGTGGCCTGTGGCTGATTATTATCATAATTGCTTTTAAGGCTGCAAACATAAATTCTATGAAGGCAGGCTTCCAGTGTGGCCTTTCTCTGTTGTTTTGTAATTACATCAGCTCTCATTTGGATTGGGCCTGACATTCATAATGCTCAAACATAATGTAGAGTATGCTAATTCACACTGAAGTTAAAGCTTTTTGAAAAAGGCTCTATTCTAATCTTTCGTTGCATTCCCGGACAATAGCCCAATTATGGCACTTCTGTGTTCTATTCACACATTCTCCCAAGTTTTAAAAGTTTGATCATTAAAGCGTCTACACTAATGAGGTAGAACAGTGCAGTTATTAGCCAGGAAAGTCAGTTGTTTAATAGGTTCCATTACAGACTTGGTGAGCCTAATCCATTATCTGTGAGAACTCTGCATCACCCGACACTATTTGTTTAAAAACACACAAAGAAATGAACGCGCACCAGCATTGATCTTTCCCCAATTGCAATGAGCACAGTTTGACAAGACCCTCACTGCTAGTTCCTCTTCCAGTTATCACATTACACACTCATTACGATGCTCTAGTGATCAGCAAAGGTTTCATTTGTCATGGCGACACAAACCAGACACAGAAGAGCTTTATACTGCTGTTAATTACCTCAGCGTCGCAAACATGTCATTGTACATTTGCATACTGTATGTAGCACAACACTGTAATCAATTAAGAGAGAGATCGTTTGGAACTACATTAGAAAGTTCAAATCATAGGGTGCAGGTTGTGGGTACAGCTAGAGTATTAAAGCAGACCTATTCAGCTTTTCAGAGCTTTTAAATGTGTTATAGTTGTTTCTCCCCTTCTCATTTACCCTCTGAAAATGTATTTGGAGTGATTCATGCATGTTTGAGCAATCTTTAATTACTTACAGTCCCCTCCAAAAGTATTGGAACAGCAAGGCAAATTTCCTTATTTTTGTTGTTCACTGAAGACATTTGGGCTGAAGATCAAAAGAAGAATATGAGACAAGAGTTCAGAATGCCAGCTTTTTAATTTCCTGGTATTTACATTTAGATGTGTTAAACAACTTAGGATATATCACTGTTTGTATTACACAACAGCATTTTTAGGTGAGCAAAAGTAAAGGAACAAAAAATCTTAAAATAAATAAAATTTTATATTTGGTGACAAAACCCTTCCTTGCAATAAATGCCTCAAGCCTGCGCCCCATCGACATCACCAAACTGTTGCACTCTCCATTTGTGATGCTACACCAGGCTTTTACCACACCTTCCTTCAGTTCTTGTTTGTTTTGAGGGGTTTCTCCCTTCAAAATGTATGTCGAAATGTATGTCTTATTGGGTTAAGGTCAGGTGACTTGGCCAGTATAAAACCTTCCACTTTTCCCCCTGATGAAGTCCTTTGCTTTGTTGGCAGTGTGCTTAGGGTCATTGTCCTGCTGCTTGATAAAATTCCTCCAGTTAATTTGGATGCATTTCTCTGTACACTGGTAGAGAAAATATTTCTGTACACTTCTGAATTCATTCTGCTGCTACCATCATCAGTTACATCATCAATATAAAAATTTATGAGCCTGTTCCAGAAGCGGCCATGCATCTCCACCATGCTTCACAGATGAGCTTGTATGCGTCGGATCATAAGCAGTTCCTTTCTTCCTCCACACTTTGGCATTTCCATCACTTTGATAGAGATTAATCTCGGTCTCATCAGTCCATAGGATTGTCCAGAACTTGTGCGGCTCATCCCTGTTATTCTTCGCAAATTCCAATCTGGTCTTCTGATTCTTACTGCTGATGAGTGGTTTGCATGTTGATTTATGGCCTCTATACTTCTGATCTTGGACTGTTCTTTGAACAGTGGATTGTGATACCTCCACCCCTGCACTGTGGAGGTCGTTGGTGATTTGACTTGCTGTTGTTTTGGGGTTTTTCTTCACAGCTTGCACAATAATTCTGTCATCAACTACTGTTGATTTCCTTGGTTGACCTGTTCGATGTCTGTTACTCAGAACACCAGTAGTTTCTTTCTTTTGCAGGACATTCCAAATTGTCCAGTGTTTGTCCAGTGGCTCTGATTGATTGTTCTTCTTTTCTCAGTTTCAAAATGGCTTGCTTTTTTCTCATAGACAGCTCTGTGATCTCTCTGGTTTATGCTCTTTAACAAGAAATGCAGTTTTGCAGCCAAGAAGTAGACTAGTCATGCAGAGCTAGTTAAGCTAGCTACACACACACACACACACACACACACACACACACACACACACACACACACACACACACACACACACACACACACACACACACATGCTAACATGCTAAAATACATAAAACTACTAAAACTACACCATCGGGAACCACCACAGGGCCCAGGGGAGAGATGAGGCCCAAGCACCATCCCTCCACCATGAGCCCATGGGACAGACCGACCACCGCTCCCGGTGCAGAGGGCTACAGAGCTCCTAGAGAGGAAGCACTGGAAATCCTAAAAATGATAGATGGATATTAGTTCAAGCTAATAAAATAGCTAAAATAAATGAATAAAATAAAATATGAATAATAAAAACAAGTATAAAACCCAGTTGAGCCCAAATGCCTTCAGTGAACAACAAAAATAAGAGAACTTGCCTTGCCGTTCCAATACTTTTCAAGACTCTATTTTGCTGATCAACCCTCGCTTTCACTGCCCACTGCTCTGTACTTAATTTGTTTTACAATTTTATTTTCTTAACAGGAGATACACATAGGATTCGGTAGCATCGCATAGTCATATTGGTACATATTGGTTTTTAAAATCTGCTCCTCGCTGTGTACTCTGCAGCTATCCATAGGGTTTGCCAAGTCCTTGTGCTGATGATGTTTACTGTGATGTCAGCTCCCATTGGGCACCACAGTTGTTGTTTTTTTTTTTATCAGACTTGTTTCTTTTATTAAGTCATTTTAGATGAATACTATGATATTCATATTCTTGTGATATGCATGAGAGTTGTCTTTTAACTATTGGCACAGAGCTGGATATTTGCCTTGTGCTGCTATTCTATAAAGATCTATTACCACGACTGCTTGTAACAAAGGAAATTGTAACCAGGCAAATTATGATAACTGATACGCTTCTGATAAGAATAACTAATTAATGGCTATTGAATATATTAAAGGAGACATATTATGCAAAATCAACCTAAGAGCTTTAATCATGTCACCCCATACTTAACCCTCTTAAACTATTTAGAATATTCATGCATGTTTGAGTAATCTTTACTCTCCTGCATTCAAGACACCACAACTCCAAAATTTGTGTTTTTCCCTACTTCCCTACTTCTATAAACACCCACTGTGTGATCACGTAACTTATATAAACTTCAACTTATATAAAACCTTAAGCTTGTTTTTGTATTTTCTGATAACCCGTCTAGCCTTTTCTGACACTTGGGAATAGTCCAATCTTGGTAAGGAAGATTGGACAATATTTGAACTGTTCACTGTTATCTCTTCCCATTTATCATAGGCTTGACTAGATCTGAATCAGGACTCTTTTTGGGTTTATGCACTCAATTCCAACACTAGTTGATATAAGAGTGTGCTGACATAATATTTCTCTTTCTACAGCGTTTGTGTTGAGCTGTGGGTTCCCAAAAGAGCCCACTGGTGGAGAGGTTTCTGTGACTCACCTTCATCCTGGTGGTGAAGCGTTCTTCAGCTGTTTGACTGGATACAGGTTACAAGGGCCCAAAATGCTTTTATGTCGTAACGCAACCACACCCTACTGGAGCGGGAAGGAGCCCCGATGCATAGGTACAGTAATCTATTGTGCCTGCTATAGTTTGTGCAGACAGCCATTTTATTCATAGTGCTGTCTTTACCATGACCATATAGATAAAAAATGAAAAATCACCTGCAGGCTGAGCTATAACAATAAAAATTGCCTAGAATTTAATTAAACATTTTATTGTTTCCCTTCCTATTACCTCAGGGCTAATTGAAATTGTTACCTTTTTTGTTACTTATTTTTACTTTCTAAATTAGTTATGACGCCAAAAGACACACTCCTGACATCGGCAATTTTAAAGCGAGGTGGTTTCGTGATTGAATTCTGTCAAAAGTCCACCCAAAGTAGTTTATGCAGTATAATAAAAATGTATGTATGCAAAGCAAGTCTAGAAGAGATTTTTGTGTTGTTTTCCCCCACTGTGTTGATTACTTGCACTCTGAGGCCAAATGAGTGTGTCTGTGTGTGATTAGCAGCACAAATCTGTATTCTTTTGGAGCCAGGACACAATAGAACCATTGGACCTGACTGCTTAAATTAGAAGTGGGCTACGTTACTCTGCTTCTCCTGCTCATCTGGCAGTTCCAGTGTGTTTGTGTAGCTGCTCTCCACTGATAGTGAACGTGCTGGTGTTGGCCTCTCCTCTTTACAAGTCCATCACACACAGTTGCACACTCTTAGAGCTGGTGAGGGCCACGTAGTGTAGCCTGGCCACAGTCCACTGGATACAGATGTAATCTGCGCTCAGACTGGGGACTTTCCTCTAAACCTCTGCTCCACTCCGCGCCATTACTTTTCTCATTTTGAGCCCCATACCCTCCAACTGGTTTGTCTTCACTTCTCTCTCTCTTCTCATGCAGCGTCCTGCGGAGGCATGATAAAGAACGCAACCTATGGTCGCATAGTTTCCCCTGGTTTCCCTGGCAACTACAGCAACAACTTGACATGTCACTGGGTGCTGGAGGCACCTGAGGGCCACAGGCTGCACGTCCACTTTGAGAAGGTGGCTCTGGCAGAGGATGATGACAGGTAATGTATAGGGCTGGGTGATGCCATTAATAACTGCAGTTAGCACTCCCCTGTCCTGTCTGTGAAGACTTCACATACAACATAACCTTTATCAGTCAAAGGTAGAGCATGTGATTATTGGACCTGTAATTCTACTTTCAGCAATTATTGTACCTCTTCATGCCAGTATCTTATACCAGTATCATATTTCACTAAAACGATATAGCCTTAGTATTCCCATAGCTCTAATCAAACAGCCCTGTGCTGTGTGTCTTCATCTAATATTTAGTCAGTTTTAAGTCATCCTTGTAACTAACAGTCTGTCTGGGGAGTAAAGCTATAAATATGCATAACCTGTAGGGACTCGCTGATGAGTCTGAAAGAGTTCTTTATCATTACATGACTTTAACAAAGCTGTGTTAGACAGATCAAGTCAAATTGCTACAGAGGGCAGCAATAACATTACAATTTGAGTTCTGAGGCTACTGATCCATAAAGTTATTAGATTTGCAAATGGAACAGTGAGCAGCCCATATGAAACCTTGTAATGTCTTTCCTTTTTGTCTTATCCCTCACTGACTTCCCTTTTAATCTGTCCGTCTGTGTAAATGTATGTTGTAGGCTGCTGATTAAAAATGGCAACAACATCGACTCTCCTCCCATCTATGACTCCTACGAGGTGGAGTATTTGCCCAACGAAGGCCTTCTCAGCACTGGACGCTACCTGTTTGTGGAGTTCACCACAGATGGGAGCCTGACCTCCACAGGGGCAGCTATCAGATATGAATGTATGTATGGTCTGATAAGTATAAAAAATATATATACTATTAGAATTTTATTTCAGATATTTAGTTAGTATACATTTTTGGTGGAATTTATATGGGTCTGGCACAAGTATATATATATAACATATTTTATTTATGTAGCAAGTATTACTAGCCCAGTGACAGTCATTCATGCTTTTGTGTTTAATATTTCTGCAGCATTCGCCAAAGGAATGTGCTATGAGCCTTTTGTAAAGTATGGAAACTTCAGCAGCTCTGACTCCTCATACGGTGTGGGGGCTGTAGTTGAATTCTCCTGTGACCCTGGCTACACCCTTGAGCAAGGCTCCGTTGTGATTGAGTGTGTGGACCCAGAAAACCCACAGTGGAACGAGACTGAGCCAGCGTGCCGAGGTCAGTCAACATCTTGCACATCTTTTCATACTCTTTAGCCTCTGTGCCAAAATCTACCTCTCCTTAAGCATCTGAAGGACCTTGGCTTTCATTTGGTTTATTTCTGGAATTAGTGAATCCTTTTCACTCAAATATTAAAGCTAAACTTCCAGTTAAGTATATCTTTTTTAAGCAGCCTTCCTCTGATCCTTGATAAATTCTGTCTTATTATTAACAATAGAGAGTGTGTGCTGGCAGGGCAGATTTCAGAAGTGCCCAAGATTAAAGCGTACAAAGGTTGCCTGCAGACGGACTCAGTATATTGCGCACACTAAGCACTGCACTAAATAGCTGTCTACCCTTAGTGGCCTTTCTTTCTTCACTTCACATCTCCCAAACATAACATCCTGACCTCTCCACTAGGCTTTGTTGGCTGCATGGTCATCGTGACACATAGTGAAAATTGAAAAGCTTTCTAGTAAAAATAGAAATGAGGAAATTAAATTTCTGCACCCTCTGGGTCATGGTCGCTCATAGGTTTAGTGCCAGCATGCAGTTTTACAAGGTTCTTATCAAGGAGCCTGCACACAAAGTTATATTAGAAGTTTAAACGCTGCATTTAAAATGTCTTGTACTTTACTGTAAATATACTGTATATTCATATAAATATTTTATATTTAAAGGGATATGCCACCCCCAGGTCAAATTTGGGCATCTCCCCACAGTCCAGAGACTAAAATAAGTGGTGGAAAGCGTTTTCCTGCTCACCCAGCCATTGTCCGAGTCTGTCGCCACTGACCGCCGCGGTATCTGGTGCTCCTCCGCCTTAGACTGGAGTCTAACGTCGCCAGAGAAAGATTTCGGCCAAAAGGAATTAATTTGCTCGATGCGTTTCCCAATTACTTTGTGTGTAGTGCGCATTCATATCGAGTGCAAATAAATGTGCAAATCAACACGGAGAGCTTGACTTGGTCATTTTGGGTGGGAACTATTTTCCAGTGCGTAAGAATACAGCCGTATCACGCAGTACGCTGCCAGGGGAATCCCTGTTACGCACCGGGAAGGGAGTTCCCCTGTTGCACAACGTGGTGCGTGATACGGCTGTATTCTTACGCACTGGAAAATAGTTCCCACCCAAAATGACCAAGTCAAGCTCTCCGTGTTGATTTGCACATTTATTTGCACTCGATATGAATGCGCACTACACAGAAACTAATTGGGAAACGCATCGAGCAAATTAATTCCTTTTGGCCGAAATCTTTCTCTGGTGACGTTAGACTCCAGTCTAACGCGGAGGAGCACCAGATACCGCGGCGGTCAGTGGCGACAGACTCGGACAATGGCTGGGTGAGCAGGAAAACGCTTTCCACCACTTATTTTAGTCTCTGGACTGTGGGGAGATGCCCAAATTTGACCTGGGGGTGGCATATCCCTTTAAGAAAAAATATTTAAGACAAAAAATATATATTTAAATTAACTGCAATATGCTAATATACTATTTCACAATACATTTATTTATTTAAAAAAAAATCTAACATAAAAATGTTTGCTACATTGCTGAGTAAAAGTCTCTTCTATAAAGTATACAGTTATTTAAACTAGAAGGCATAAGGTATAGCTTTCCACAGACATTAACAGTAGAGAATGGAAGAAATAACTGATGGAGGAGAAGTTGTTTAAAGCTTTAAATGTGTAGCCTTGTGCAGTGCAGCACATCTTTAGTTTGTGGAGAGAAGAGGAGAAATGCTATAAGGATGTTATTTTTGGTTCTAAAGAGTACTGCTGTCCAGATAATGGCTGTGAAAGGCTCACGCTGTGTTATTTGTGTTGCAGCTGTGTGCAGTGGGGAGATCACAGACTCGGCTGGTGTTGTGCTGTCTCCTAATTGGCCCGAGGCCTATGACAAGGGGCAGGACTGCATCTGGGGCATCCACGTGGAAGAGGACAAGAGGATCATGCTCGACATCCAAGTGTAAGTGTGCACCAGGTGTAGGGCAGGAACCACTTTCACATGTTAAACACTTCACTCCTCCATACATTCACACAGGACAACATATTGCGTCTGTTGTTAATTAGATTTTTTTTTTTTTAATTTCCACCACATTAAGGATTCTGTGTTGCTTCCAGCTCGCTCTGACCAGATTAGCCAGTAAGCCTCCCCACTCCCACTTCCCTGGTGCGCGTCTTGGAGTTGGCTTTGAAATGAATACGCTCTGGCAGAGAACTACTCTCAGCCACTTGTTCTGCCTTGGCCAACTGTAATTCAACACACAGACGACGCACACATGCAGATGTCATAGAACATGTATATGCTCCCAGTCTCCTCTTCAGCCATCAATCTTCCTTGAACTCCCCATCCATCATCTCCCAGACACATACACAGTCTCAGCTGTTAAGCAGGCGGCTGTGGCCACTATGGAGCACTATCTGTACAAACCACTTACAGACCTTGTTTTTCTCAACTAAAATAAAAAACTCTAGTTATGCACATTTAAAACCACACTTCTGCATATAATTGACTCACACTATTATTTATATGAACATACAGTCTATATAGCAAGCAAAATACAGCATAAGTAATTTGTATTAGTGCCTCAAGCACTCAGCAGTGCATGGGCTGTGAAAGGTTAAAATTAAACCAGCGAGAATACAGCCTAGGGTCACAGAAAAAAATAGACACAGAATACTGAAGTCCGGCAGAGACGATTGTTAGCTATTGCATACAGTGGTCATTCATTACATTGTTTACAAGTAAAATCATGTTTAAAATAGTCCTCTTTTTTGATTTGCCAAAGTGCAGTGTTTTCCTATTCCTCCTAAAACTTATAATAAATATATGTATACAAAATGGCTGTATGAAAAGTAAACACATATGATGCAAATGTTGGCATATCTCCATATCATGTTTTATTCAGAAGAAAACACAAGCAATAAGGAACATAACAGTGTACACAGTAATATATTACCATTTTATTAAAGGTAATTAAGTTTAATGGCAGCTATATATAAAACAGTTGTCGGAAATGTAACAAGACATTATGGATACAATATGGATAGGATGCCACCTGTACAATAAGTCCAGTCATGAAATTTCCTCGTTCCTAAATATTCCACAGTTAACTGTCAGTGGTACAAAGTGGAAGTGATTGGGAACGACAGCAACTCAGCGGATGCTGAGGCGCATTTTGCGCAGAGGTCGCCAACTTTCTGCAGAGTCAATCGCTACAGATCTCCAAACTTAATGTGGCCTTCAGATTAGCTCAAGAACAGTGCGTAGAGAACGTCATGGAATGGGTTTCTATGGCCGAGCAGCTGCATCCAAGCCTTACATCACCAAGTGCAATGCAAAGTGTCAGATGCAGTGGTGCAAAGCACGCCGCCACTGGACTCTAGAGCAACGGAGACGTGTTTTCTGGAGTGATGAATCGAGCTTCTCCATCTGACAAACTGATGTGCCAAGTGTAAAGTTTGGTGGAGGGGGGATTATGGCGTGGGGTTGTTTTTCAGGAGCTGGGCTTGGCCCCGTAGTTCCAGTGAAATGAACACTGAATGCTTCAGAATACTATGTACTAATACTATGGATTAAGAATGGGATGTCACTTAAGTTCATATGCAAGTCAAGGCAGGTGTTAAAGGGACAGTGTGTAGGATTCGTGGCGCATAGGTGGTTACTAGCTATTCCACTTCCTCTTTTGGCTATGGCAGACCTCGAGGGTCACCCGGACGCGACGTACCGCCGAGATCGCGCGTGCCCGCGCACGAACCGCGCACCGCTGTATACATAAAGCGCGGTCCCCCGTTCACTTTTTTTTTTTCTTTTCGCATGAAAACACACAATCCCGATCATGATTCATGACAATCTACACATCAAATGAAACCTTACAGTCTCCTCTTTTTGACTATGCAATTCATTTCCCTGCAAAACAATCACTCCCCGAGCACATGGGGCTTTTATACGGAAAAGCACAAAACTTAGCTTACTTAGCTTACCTTTGAAGGCTCTGCACAGGTCAAACTCTGTATTTCATCATAAACTTGGTCTCAATCTGTCCATAAGGATCCAGCGAATAAAATCCAGTAAAACAATTTAGTCCAAAATACGTGTTGTATCCATTACGATGTGTGATCCGGCAGCATGCTTCTTTACACAGGCTCCCCCCTTCCCCCCCCCCCTTCCCCTTCTCTCCTTCTGTCCTTCACTCCCAAACGCAGCGCGGCTAAGCAGCTGTTAGCAGGAGCCGAGGCGAAGGATGAGCCCAAATGTCCTTCTGTGGCTCTCGTATTCAAAATGGCTGCCTCTATATGGGGAAGATCCCCCTTTTATGTGACTATATCTAAGTCCAAAAGAATACTTTGATTTCATGATGGAAGTGAAAAGGCTAGGAAAACAATGTATTTTTGAATGGGTATCTTCAATTTCAGTAATTAACAGGTAAAAATCTTACACACTGTCCCTTTAAAGAAGCTCCCTATTTTGATTTGTCATTTTCTTTGAGGCAACCTTTTCAAATTATTATCTATTACACATTGTTCTTATCCTTCAAAGATAAGAACATTCAACTGTGTCTATGCTGTACTTCAGTTGACCACTTTAAATGAGTGCCAAATAAACCAAATACGTTTATTAAGCATCTGGTACTCTAAATGAATTAACAGCAAATATTTTTTATAACAATAGGACAGCATGAGTAAGAGCATAAAAAGAGTTCTTACATTCAAGGGGACAATGTAGACTTAGACGGAGGCTGCTGATTAAAAATGGCAATAACCTAAATTAGCCTTAATGAGAGCAGGGTTTAAAGTCATTATCTGGGTTGAATAACTAAATTAAGTCGATCCATATGGAGCAAACAGACATGAGCGTTGCTAGATTTATCAGCCCCAGCAGCAATGTGAATACCAAAACAGAGTTTTAAAATATCTTTTTGAGCTCAAATGTGCATGATTTCCTTAATGGCGTTCCTCTGTTGGAACAAAGAGGCCAGAGAGCACTTGGTTTTGGCTCAGCCCACTCCATCGCTACAGTGCACACAATGCCCCAGCTCTTATCTCCCAGGATTATAGACTCGCAGATATGAACAATCAGTCAAATATGACTTGCATATCAAAGGGAAGAGGCAGAGGAGGAAACATGTATTATAGGAAAAGACTGAGTGACCCATCTCACCTCTCAGAGAGTTGGTGGACATATATATTTCATTGAACCATGCCTAAAAGGGGAGGCTCATTTTATTTAAATTGTTGTAAAAACCTTTTGTTGAATTTTTTTTTGGTCAAGGTTAGACCACAAAATAGATAAATAAATGAATCTGCAATGCAAGGAATGAAATGGCAATGAAAGTGCATCTCATTCATGGAAATATATTATCCAAAGAAAATTTAAGACCCAAAGAAACCATGTTATAGATCTCAACTGTAAACCTGTAAGGTCAGCAAGAAGCATTCTGTATTAGTATTTCTAGTTCTATTTCTATTTATATTTGTTGATTTGATATGATTAGGATCAGGTGAACTTATAATAGGAAATACTGAGAAACACTAACCTTGCAACGTTGTCAAAGCCTTTATTTTCCGATAGTGATTCTTTTCACATCGTTCACAAACTAGTTATGTGCTGATATTGTGCAACATAAAACAATGACATAATAACAGAAGAATATAAACTGTGATGAAGAGGGGGTTAGAATAAAAATAGACTTTGACTGTCAAGAATCTGTATGCAAAATCCTGGATCTGCTCTCAACTTTAGACATTCTTTAATTCAAACAAACCAGAGTTGTGTACTTATGTATAGTAACTGTACAAAATCTCTATTCACACATAACTAACCAAGAATTGTCATAGATTTCTTACCAGTGTGTAGCCCTATTCCCTAATGTGTGAGTTAGTTTTAATCCAACCCATTGCAGCTCAGGCTTGGACTTGTGCTGTGAATTAATGGCACTGTGGGCAGTTCTGGTTTATCTCAAGCTTGCTCATGCATGGCTTTCATGGCGGCGTAGACCACAGCTTGTTTGATTTCCACAGATCCCTCTATTACCCTCCTGTCTGCTGTTCTCATCATTAGCATTCCAGGAGGCTTGGTCCACATATCATTTGTGTTTATGTGTGCGTGTACATGGCACGGTGAAATGACAAAAGCTTGTGTGTCTCATTATTAGGGTGGGCACACTCTTCCATACAGTAATGAGAATGTTTGGGGCATTATCATTCATCGCTGTGCCCGCGTTGGCAATTACACAAGAGCAGTGTGCATAATGAGGGTTGATTAATTAATTTAGGCCAAACAGGAGGGCTGGCTCTCAGCTAATTAGCATGGAGCAAGAGCAAGAGACAAGAGGTTACGGGAGATAGTCCCACCTGTAGACAACACTACACCAGGTACATGTCCTCAAGGGGAGTTAAGAGCAGTACTTGCTCTGTATCAATAGGTTGAGTTCACCTCACATCGCAGCATTATTGAATGCCTATCCCTCAGTTTTAGAATGATCATTGACATGTTGAGTAACAATTTCTAGCAATATCTTTTGAAAGGACAACAGTTCTCCAATAGGAAGTTGAAACCCATGAGTAGTTTAAGCAGTGAATAGTTTGAGCTGGAAGAATTCAGAATTCTATGGCAGAATTTTATGTTTAACCGTCACACTGCAAGAGTAGCAGTTGTAATCTTGATGGTTAATATCTCTGTAATTACTGGGCCTATCCACATGAAACACAAACAGGCATAAACGTTAATGCCTTCTCTGGCAGTACAAATTAAAGAACTTGAAGCCACAAGACAAATATAAGATAATGTTTTTGAATCACACCCGTGACAAATAATAAGGTTCAGTGTTTGTGGGTATCAAAAACAGTGACTCTCCGTGATTTTCATAGGTTCCCTCCATCTGAAATTATAACAACAAATTCTAGAAAGTGAATGAAACCTTTGGGCGGCAGTAGCTCAGTTGTTAGAGCGTTTGTCTACTGATCCAGGGGTTGGCGGTTCGTATCCGTGTGTGATCCCAGCTCCCACAGATGAGCGCTGCTGTTGTGTCCTTGGGCAAGATACTTAACTCCACCTCACCCCCAGTGTCTGCGGACACTGGTAGCCCCAAAGGTAGAAGTACAACAAGGCCAGTTGTGACGTGGGCCGTCCTCCCGTGGACCCACCACTCGCTGGAGGATTCATGGGGACTGGTGCATTGTGTTCTGGGCGGCAGATCCGCTGCCCCCGCGACCCAGAAATGAAGTAAGCAGAAGAAGATGGATGGATGGATGAATGAAACCTGTCCGACTCAACATGCCAGTGGTCAACTTTTCATATTAGGTTCCATGAGTAGGTGTATAATCCCTGCAATTTAGCTCACCCTGAGCACTCTGCCCAGTTATGTAAATACTACTACTACTACTACTACTACTACTACTACTACTACTACTACTACTACTACTACTACTAATAATAATAATAATAATAATAATAATAATACTAATACTAATACTAATACTAATACTAATTCAATTCTCTTTTAAGGGGAGATTTCAATGTCAATGTGCCTGAGAAATTTGCCTTCTCATTCAGTCAGTATGGAGGATTCGTGAATATTCCCCCCCTAACATGTCTTAGGGTAGGGCTAGCCATATTATAATGTGGTACAACCTTGCACATTTGATATTTGCTGCCAATTCAAAACAAGACTGTCTTTTGCCAGAACACTAACGACGCCACGCTGCATAGAGCATACTTTGACAAATAGACAAAGCTATGCCAAACCTATGTTCTGAGGCTAAATTATGAATTCACACCACATTTAGTCATCCACGAAGTGATTCTTCCACAATTCCACACAGCAAGGACCTTGGGATAAGACTGTTAGTCAGTTGTGAACTTTTACTATGATCAGACTGGTTGTATAGAGCCCCCAACTGGAGACTCTGAGTATTGCATGCACTTTTACTCAGGTGTCAGTGGAAGATGGAACGCTTTCTCGATGAAAACAATTCTTCAGTCAGTGAAACAATACAAATGTCAAATATGAGTATGAAAAAAAAATGGCATATGCACTAGTGACAGGCACAGGAACTTTCATTGTGTAAGAGTTAATGGGATTTTACTGTTTTTGTCCAGATTTGACTTGACAGGTCAGTTAAGGTGACAAAATGCCCAGAGGCTTGTACATAACACAGCTGTCAGCCACCACATCAGCAGGAGTGAGCTGGCACTATTGGTTTGCTGCAGAAAGTACCGTTTCAAACAGACCCTGAAACTTAGTGCACGCTGAAACTGGGAGAATTGACAAAAGGTATGCTATTCTGGAAGGTTCTGTGCAGTATATGTCAATAATGATGAAGGCGAGCAAGAACAGGCATTAAAAGATAAGATCTCACAATCGTTTAAAAGAAAGTCATCACAAGGCTGCAACAATGAATCCGAATAGTAATAATTATTAGTTGACAATTAAAATAATTGCAGTTATATTTTAATTATTTTCGAGGTTCAAAGGTTTTTTGTTTTTTTTGTATATTTGCATTTTAATTGACATCTGGACTAGACATACTCTAAAAGACTTAAAAAAGACATGTATCAATAAATCTTTTTTTTTTCAATAATATAATTCAATAATAATTCAGTAATTAATTTGTAAATCTGTCTAGAAGCCTTCAGTCTGTGTATTTAACTCTATATTTGGTTTACTTGGTGGACTACTAAAATAATCATTATTTGCAGCCAAAGTCACCTACACTCAACAAAAATATAAGCGCAACACTTTTGTTTTTGCTCCCATTTTTCCTGAGATGGACCCAAAGATCCAAAATTCACTCCAGATACACAACACTACCATTTCCCTCAAACATTGTTCACAAATCTGTCCAAATGTGTGACAGCGAGCACCTCTGCCCCGCCGAGACAATCCACCCCACCTCACAGGTGCGCCACATCAAGATGCCGATCCGACATCATGACCAGTGCACAGGTGCGCCCCAGACTGCCCACAATAAAAGGCCACCCCGAAATGTGCATTTTTTTTTTTGCTTTATTGGGGGTCTGGGGACTCAGAACCAGTCAGTATCATTTGCCTCATGCAGTGCAACACATCTTCTTCGCTTCGAGTTTATCAGATTGTCAATTGTGGCCTGTGGAATGTTGGTCCACTCCTCTTCAAAGGCTGTTATGGACGAAGAACACAGGTGCATTTTATTGATGGCATTTTGAATGCACAGAGATACCGTGATGAGATCCTGAGGCCCATTGTTGTGCCATACATCCATGAACATCACCTCATGTTTCAGCAAGATAATGCACGGCCCCATGTTGCAAGGATCTGCACACAATTCTTGGAAGCTGAAAATGTCCCAGTTCTTGCATGGCCAGCATACTCACCGGACATGTCACCCATTGAGCATGTTTGGGATGTGCTTGACCGGCGTATACGACAGCGTGTACCAGCCCCCACTAATATCCAGCAACTTCGCACAGCCATTGAAGAGGAGTGGACCAACATTCCACAGGCCACAATTGACAATCTGATAAACTCTATGCGAAGAAGATGTGTTGCACTGCATGAGGCAAATGGTGGTCACACCAGATACTAACTGGTTCTGAGTCCCCAGACCCCCAATAAAGCAAAAAAATGCACATTTCGGGGTGGCCTTTTATTGTGGGCAGTCTGGGGCGCACCTGTGCACTGGTCATGATGTCGGATCAGCATCTTGATGTGGCGCAGCTGTGAGGGGGGGGTGGATTGTCTCGGCGGGCAGAGGTGCTCGCTGTCACACATTTGGACAGATTTGTGAACAATATTTGAGAGAAATGGTAGTGTTGTGTATCTGGAGTGAATTTTGGATCTTTGGGTCCATCTCAGGAAAAATGGGAGCAAAAACAAATGTGTTGCGTTTTTTGTTGAGTATATATAACCTCAGTGTGTGTCATGTGAGTGTGAATTACATAAAATAGTGATAGCCTTAGAATCATTTTGTTGCAGTAGTAGTGATTATCTGACAGTAGATTTGTCAGATACAGGCTGGTTGTCCACCTAAATCCTTGGCTCTGGCAGGTGGGGTAACAGTTGGTTGAAGTTGGGCCCATATTGGTGCATGGGAGCAGCTGAGTGTCCTGTGGAGTGGTACTGGAGCAGGCGTTAAGTCTACACTGAGGCGCTGCAGAGCTGGCACATGTCTGTGTTGTCACTAGGTTTAGATTTGGACTCAAACCAGGGAAGAAATGCAGGCCAATGCTGATTTCATTACTATTGTGTGTATATGAATTATACAGATTACACAGCAGTAAAAATACATTTTATATGAGGTTTTTCAAAACTTCTTTCGAACATTTCTTTCATCAGTGACAATATTCTGGTCTACAAAATTCTGTTCTTGTGATTTGGTCCAAACCATTATTACGATTGTGCCTGTCTCATGTACAGCAACTGATTGTGGGCTGAATGTGGAGGTCTAAATTATCCCTATAGCCGTCCAGCTAACACGAGGGGGGCGCTCTCTGGTCGCTACCTCATTTCACTGCCATTCATTCAGCTGGCATCTGCAATTTGTGTTCTTCAATAGGCTGAAATTTAGCTTTGGAACCATTTCCTCTACCATTATGAGCCAACAACCAAATCCCCCATTTTTCAGTTAAATCGGGTTTTAACAATATGAACATAACATACATTTGTTTAGTAGAGATTGGCATTTCCAGGGCTAAAAACATCCAAATGATTGTAGTGAAAGTATATGGAGTTACAGTATTATCATATGACGTCACAAGATGGAACAGAGTGTTTTCAATTTGAGAGAAGAACTGCCTAAATATGCTGGAGTTGTGTGTTAAATGTTCTGTGAATGAAACAAAACACAACTCCAGGTATGTAAGTGATGAGGAAACAACATTATAACAGATCAGAAAATAGTGTAATATGGGCCATTTTTCAAATTTCAGTTTGATAAAACAAAAGCAAGCTGCTGTTTAATTTACCTTTGAGAGAATATTTGGCCGCCTATTCATCTTAACTGCAGCTTGTTTTTACTCAGAGCCCTCAGATAGATGGAGGTGAGAGGCTGTGTAAGGAGTTATGAATAACAAATTGAGCATAGGTCATTTTGTTTCACTCTATCATCATCAAGTCATGTCACTTTTAAGACGGCTCCCCCTCCCGCTGCTTTGTCTGCTGGAACGCCGTGTGATTCATTTTGTCACAAGCACTTTCAGTTGTACAGAACAGACCTCAAAGTAAAACACTGAATATGGAAAGGAAGAGGCTCACAGGTCTCGCCTTCAAACACGTCTCACCACTGAAAGGAAGATTCAAATAATTGGAGCCATTAATCAAAACAAGAATGTCAGTGTGTTTTTGTGTTGTCAACTGAGTGCTATTAACTATGCTTATGGCATATTGTCACTAAAAATAAAAACATGGGCAAAGCCAAAACAAGCAGTTGGACCACAGAAACTTCCATAAAGGAGTAAGGCTGTTTCTCACGCTGTTAAAGCTGCACTATGTCACTTTTCTGGTGAAGAGGCCACTACAGTATTCCAAGGTATGTCATTCAATGTACAGCTCTGGAGACCACTGCAAAATCATCAGTTTTTCTGATTTTACTACTGACAACATTTCCCCCAAATTCCAAATAAAATTATTATCGTTTTAGAGCATTTATTTGCAGAAAATGACAAATGGCCAAAATAACAAAAAAAGATACATGTTTTCAGATCTCAAACAATGCAAAGAAACAAGATCAAATTCATTTTAAAACAACGTAATACTAATGTTTACACTTAAGAAGAGTTCAGAAATCAATATTTGGTGCAATAACCCTTATTTTTAATCACAGCTTTCATGCGTCTTGGCATGCTCTCCACAAGTCTTTCACATTGTTCTTGCGTGACTTTATTCCACTCCTGGTGCAAGAACTAAAGTAGCTCAGCTTTGTGTTTGTGTTGGAATTCAACAGACGCTGGAATGGAATGGCTGTAATACATGTAGAGATGCTGATTTCAGAAAAAAAATGCAGTGGTCTCTTATTTTTTACAGCTGTATATGCTGTACATTAATTCTAACAAAGGTGTTTTTATTGAAGAAAGCATGCATCTCCACAGATCTGACTTGTAACTTGGCCTGGGGGTGTCATTCTTTCAAATTGTGGTTAATCTTGGTTTTATTCTTCTTGTACTCAACATTGTAACACTGAAATTTATCCATTGTGGGATGAATAAACCTTATTTGTTCCATGAATATAGGTACTGTGGAAAAGTCCTGGCAATGCAATAGCATCTCAGCAGTGGCAGACCCTCCACCAAAAAAGTTATATGGTGTAGCTTTTAAAATAGTGTGCCCCGCCAAAGTTTCAAATTGTGAATCTCCTAACTTCAGATAGATTTTACTGCTGCAGTTTTTTAAATGTTTTCTGTGTTCTGTATACATGTTATGATTGTTATTTATATTTTCAATTCGCACATACAGAGGCAAAACGCAATTAGTGGGCAGATTTCTGGTAGAGTTCTTTCATGTTTCTGTTTAAATAAATGTAAACTGACATTATTCTCACCGTAGTCAAGGAAAGGTTCCATATTGTGTTTTTTTTTATAACATCAGGCAAACCGCATGATGATTTAGCACAAATGCAACGTCTGGAGCCTCTTCAAATGGCACACATGTAAATTATGAGACCCCACCTGAAATGATGCCGCTAAATATGAACATATCTCATTATAATGGCCATCTTGACATTTAAGGGGGTACTTTCTCCCAACGCCGCAAAGCAATACTACTTTTCTTTCACCATTTTCCTTGGCTAGTGCACGAATAAATGTCAGGCTATACTAACACTGCATAAAGAGGGCAAGAACATATGAATTTCTAAATGGAAAAGGTTAATGCATTCTTTAAGTTAATCATGTGCTGTGGACATCCTGTCTAACTGTGTCTCCATGGAAATATATTCAATTTAACAATGTGGCAATTTACCACTTCCCGGCTTGTGTGTTTGTAACCTTGAGGCAATTTAAAAAGTGGTATTCTATCGGAATGAATAATGTTTTTCTTACATATTTTTTTAAATCAATGCATTGGTGAAAAAGCATACATCTTGAATTATTTAGTGTTTATTTTTCACATCAGATCCATCCAATATAAACTGCATACAAATGTGGCCAGAAGTGTTGACGTGGCTTTATCTGTATTCTGCTGCTGTCAGCTGAATAGTGCAGTGCTTGTCCGCTTACATGTAATACTTTCAACCTACACTCGGGTCATTTTTAATCATAAGCTGATGTTAATTCCCTTGTTTGTCTTTGCGTTTTAGACTCCGTCTCGGTAAGAATGACCTTTTGACCTTCTACGACGGCGATGACCTGACAGCTAACATCCTGGGACAGTACAGTGGGACCCGGCCACACTTTAAGCTCTACACTTCTATGGCGGATGTGACTATTCAGTTTCAGTCAGACCCAGCCACAAATATCTACGGATACAACAATGGATTTGTGGTCCACTTCTTTGGTATGTACTGAGAAGTCAATTGTGCATGGAAATAAGTTTTTGTTTTTTGTTTTGTTTTTTGTATTCCCTCAACTTCAGTTCATAACTTGGTTCCACTGTTCAGGGGAAAATGCAGAACTGTAAAGCTGTACTCTGTAACTTTTCTGTTACAGAGTTGTTACTGTCTGGAATATCTTGTAGTATTCCATATAATAATCTATTTTTAATCAATTAAATGTGGGTTCATAGCTTAAAAATTAACTGTATTCTTACTGTGAGTAAAAGACCTCCTCACCACTAACCTGACATGTAACTTATCCCTGTAGCATCATCTGCTTGTCTTCATGTACACTCAACAAAAAATATAAATGCAACACTTTTGTTTTTGCTCCCATTTTTCATGAGATGGACTTAAAGATCTAAAATTCATTCCAGATACACAATATTACCATTTCTCTCAAAGATTGTTCACAAATCTGTCTAAATGTGTGATAGTGAGCACTTCTGCTTTGCTGAGACAATCCATCCCACCTCACAGGTGTGAAGAAGAAGTGCCACATCAAGATGCTGATCTGACATCATGACCAGTGCACAGGCGTGCCTTAGACTGCCCACAATAAAAGGCCACTCTGAAATGTGCTTTTTTTTTGCTTTACTGGGGGTCTGGGGACTCAGAACCAGTCAGTATCTGGTGTGACCACCATTTGCCTCATGCAGTGCAACACATCTTCTTCGCATAGAGTTTATCAGATTGTCAGTTGTGGCCTGTGGAATGTTGGTACACTCCTCTTCAATGGCTGTGCGAAGTTGCTGGATATTAGTGGGAGCTGGTACACGCTGTCGTATACGCCGTTCAAGCACATCCCAAACATGCTCAATGGGTGACATGTCCGGTGATTATGCTGGCCATGCAAGAACTGGGACATTTTCAGCTTCCAAGAATTGTGTACAGATCCTTGCAACATGGGGCCGTGCATTATCTTGCTGAAACATGAGGTGATGTTCATGGATGTATGGCACAACAATGGGCCTCAGGATCTCATCACGGTATCTTTGTGCATTCAAAATGCCATCAATAAAATGCACCTGTGTTCTTCGTCCATAACAGATGCCTGCCCATACCATAATCCCACCACCACCATGGGCCACTCGATCCACAACATTGACATCAGCAAAGCGCTCACCCACACGACGCCACACACGGTGTCTGCCATCTGCCCTGAACAATGTAAACCGAGATTCATCCGTGAAGAGAACACCTCTCCAACGTGCCAGACGCCATCGATTGTGAGCATTTGCCCACTCAAGTCTGTTACGGCGACGATCTGGAGTCAGGTTAAGACCCCGGTGAGGACGACGAGCATGCAGTTGAGCTTCCCTGAGACGGTTTCTGACAGTTTGTGCAGAAATTGTTTGGTTATGCAAACCAATTGTTTCAGCAGCTGTCCGAGTGGCTGGTCTCAGACGATCTTGGAGGTGAACCTGCTGGATGTGGAGGTCCTGGGCTGGTGTGGTTACACGTGGTCTGCGGTTGTGAGGCCGGTTGGATGTACTGCCATATTCTCTGAAACGCCTTTGGAGACGGCTTATGGTGGAGAAATGAACATTCAATGCACGAGCAACAGATCTGGTTGACATTCCTGCTGTCAGCATGCCAATTGCACGCTCCCTCAATGCTTGTGACATCTGTGGCATTTTGCTGTGAGACAAAACTGACATTTCAGAGTGGCCTTTTATTGTGGGCAGTCTAAGGTACACCTGTGCACTAATCATGATGTCAGATCAGCATCTTGATGTGGCACACCTGTGAGGTGGGATGGATTATCTCAGCAAAGCAGAAGTGCTCACTATCACACATTTAGACAGATTTGTGAACAATGTTTGAGAGGAATGGTAATATTGTGTATCTGGAATGCATTTTAGATCTTTAAGTCCATCTCATGATAAATGGGAGCAAAAACAAAAGTGTTGCGTTTATATTTTTGTTGAGTAGATAGTTAAGTTTAATGCCATACTGTGGAGAATTCCAGACAAAGTAATGACATCTCCTTGGAAACAAACAGACCCTGTGGACCCCCGACCATAAAAGTTACATAATGCTCTTTTTTTTACATAATGTGGACCATGTACACTCAGCATTAATAGACTCGTTATAATAAAGAATGGACTACACAATGGAATAAAATTGGTCTATTTAGAGGCATCCTGTTGAGCCTCTTTTCTCTAACTGTACCACTGTCTGTCTGTGTCTTCCTCCCTGGGATTGGGCCAATGCCAGGTGCACCGGATTAGACAAACAAAGCCACACAATAATAGGGTGCACTTCAACATCAGCTGGTTTTGTCCAATGCTTTGTGCAGTTGGCAGCGTCTGCAGTGGTTATTGAAGCACAGATTGACTGGTGCCAAGCCACATGCTGCTTTTCCTCCCCTGAAAAAACAGGCCTATATTTACACTCCCCGCTAGCATTACACCCGTCGAAGTCAAGAAAATGGCTGGTAATAATAACATTTCTGCTCAATAACTGTCTTGTTGTCTTGTGTTTGTGGTGACTTACAGAAGTGGCCAGGAATGATACTTGCTCTGAGCTTCCGGAAATTAGCAATGGCTGGAAGAGCACATCACATCCTGACCTTATCCACGGGACCGTCGTCACCTACCAGTGTTACCCCGGATACGAGCTGGTGGGTTCCGAGATACTCATGTGCCAATGGGATCTCACGTGGAGCGGGGATGTGCCAAAGTGTGAGGAAGGTGAGAGGAGTCAAAGGAATGTCAGGATTATATATCACAGTGGTTTTCAACATGTGGTTTGTTGGCTTATGTTGTACCATGTGCTGGTTTTATTTACCTGCATTCATGTTTTTATCCTGCTCTTGTTGGGACAAGTTAGCAAAGGTTTAATTCTACTTCCAGTAACAGAAAGGATTGGATTAGATCTCTCTTCAAAATGCTAAGCCTCATGACAATAAGGTTACAGGTTAAATTCTGCTATTATGAATTTTGTTTGTCATGGGACTCTAAATATGCAAAATATGCACAAGTAGTCCCACTGCTGCAATGAGGTTAACCCAGAAACACTGAACGATAGGTCAAATGAAGCGGACAAGTGTTCCTACAATAAAGTATAAGTTACTTTAATTATTACTATGCCTGGAAAACTCCTTGGTTAGATCTAGTCTGGACTTGGTTTAATGAAACCTGTTTCAGGTTTTGAAGAACAAAGACATTTCTAAAGTTGTATAAAGAATCACACTATGCCAGTCTTCAGATTCATTTGTTATATTTCCTTACGGATATACCTCTGTGTGTTGTGTTCAGTGATGACATGCCAAGACCCAGGAAACGTAGAGCACAGTCGTAAGGTGGTCACAGGAAGTCGGTTTGCAGTGGGCTCCACAGTGCAGTTCTTCTGTAATAAAGGCTACATCATCTCTGGGAATGGCCTCCTCACCTGCTACAACAGAGACTCAGCCAAGCCCAAGTGGAGTGAAAGGCTTCCCAAATGTGTCCGTAAGTCAACTTTATAGTGACAGGGCTCTCAAGTTTTGAAGTTTGGTTGGAGTGAGATTTATATTGGGGGAGTGGGGGAGTGGGGGGCGCGGTGTCTGCATAACTAACTCTTCTGAGCCACACAGACCGATTTTCTGGGCACAGAAGCACTGTGACCAGTGGCTAGAGTTTTTAATTGCTTAACAAAATTTCGTGAGAAATACCATGTATGGCGTGTGAGCGTGTGAACTCGTTGAATTGCGTGTGTCACACTCTCAAAGCGTGAAACTTGAGAGCGCTGTTGTGGAACAGAAAGGAACTCATTTGCCTGACATTAAGCTAAGCCCTCACCCATCACTCACATGACTGTGGTGTTTCAGGGCAGGTCAGAGTTAGAAGGTACTTTGTTAAAATGAAATGCTTTTATAACAAAACGTCCATATAATCGTTCAATAATTCAATAATGCACAGGATAATATGTTATCACACACGTACACACACCTTAGTCCTGGTTCAGACCTGGTCTAGACCTGGTTTATTCCTGGTTTAGACCTGGTTTAGTCCTGGCTTAGACCTGGTTAAGACTGGTTTAGACCTGGTTTAGTCCCGGTTTAGACCCGGTTTAGTCTTGGTTTAGTCCTGGTTTAGTCCTGGTTTAGTCCCGGTTTAGTCCCAGTTTAGACCCGGTATAGTCTTGGTTTAGTCCTGGTTTAGACCTGGTTTAGACCTGGTTTAGTCCTGGTTTAGACCTGGTTTAGTCTTGGTTTAGTCCTGGTTTAGACCTGGTTTAGTCCTAGGTTAGTCCCGGTTTAGACCCAGTTTAGTCTTGGTTTAGTCCTGGTTTAGTCCCGGTTTAGTCCTGGTTTAATCCTGGTTTAGTCCCAGTTTAGTCCCGGTTGAGACCCGGTATAGTCTTGGTTTAGTCCTGGTTTAGACCTGGTTTAGTCCTGGTTTAGTCCTGGTTTAGTCTTGGTTTAGACCCGGTTTAGTCCTGGTTTAGTCCCGGTTTAGCCCTGTACACACACGCTGACACAAGCCCCCTGCATTTGACGCAGAAATAATCTGATAATATGACTCACCCATAAGAACGCGGTCACTCCCGATAATTTGCGTATTCACGTGTATGCGCGCGTCGGGTATATCCATGGTCTTCAATTATCCGGAGAAACGGACATATTCCGAACGTATCCCGTGTCCCCAGGCGAGTTTCTTCTTACGAAGCATTAACGTAGCATTCTTCTTCTCTTGGAAATGCTGTGTAAATATCACGCGGCTCGCTCACAGCTGATCGGCGAACAGGCGCAAGCACAACAGCGCTAATCGTCATGATTGGCGCCTTAAACTAGACTCTACGGTCTGCCCGACAACAGAACAATCTAGTTTCTGATTGGCTGAAAAGGGCATTGTGCCTGGATAACTCTTCTGAGCCACACAGACCGATTTTCTAGGCACAGAAGTGCTGTGACCAGTGGCTAGAGTTTCATTGATTTGCTTAACAAAATTTCAGCGTGAGAAATGCCATGTGTGGCGTGTGAGCGTGTGAACTCGTTGAAATGCATGTGTCACACTCTCAAAGCGTGAGACTTGAGAGCGCTGTAGTGACGTACCCATGGACCAGAATATACCACTCTTATTTGTCAAACTCACTCAATTAGGCCTAAGGAAGCCTAAGGAAAGTGAGACTGCATTCCTGTTCAGGGCAACAAAGCATTTTGCCTGATTCTGCACATTATATTAATAAAATACTGGCCTCTCCACTGCACCTGGATAGGCTCATGTCTGGCCAGTAGACCACAGTCGGGGTCACTGCTGAAGTGATGTTTAGTCCTTCTTTTCTGAACAGAGTCTCCACTGCAGAAGGGCACTGTGGTCCCGAAGGACAAAGTCCTGTGTGTGGACAGTGAAGGGCCTAAACTGGACCTCATACACTGGCTGTGCAGGAGCAGGAAACATCTTGTTTTCAAATATTCATCAAAGAAGAAAATTAAAATGTCAGGACGAATGCACTATGCTGCTAACTGCTTTCAGGAGAAAGTTCTGTTTGTGTAGCTCTAGAGCAGAATTTACTCAGCCTCATTATCACATTTTGTGGTTGTCATGGAGATGAACCACAAATTGTGACCTCAGATTTTAGAATCTGATTTGAATTAATATTTAGTTGGTGTATTTTTGAAAATGTACCCTGCTGAATCCTCTCATATTATAGTATATTATATATTAATATGAAAGTGCGAAAAATGTGCTAAATGTACCCAAATTAGCATCTAGTTTACAATCTAAAATAAATTCTGGATTTTATTTTTATTAAATGTTTACAGAGGTTGGTCTCTGCTACAACCACGATGCTAAAACATTTTACTCTCATCATTATGAAGTTTTCTCCTTAATGATTTTTCCCTAATGACTCTATTGCAAAACACTTCATTAACGATCACTAATTGTGTGCACACACCAATGATGAGCTCCTGGTAATAAATGGCATTGTAATTTAGAGTCTTTTACATAACAGTGGGGTCTTAGCTGAAAACATCACTTTAGCAGAGAAGTACAGTGCACCAAATGTCACCATTTGTAATGTTAAACCTGCCATTTGTTTGCATTGCATTTGACTGGTAGTTTTGTAATCATTTTAATTTAATGTGTACTATACTGCTTTCTTGGTACTGGGTCCAGCTGTCTTTTTTCTATGGATATGTTATTGCTTTGAGCGGAGTATTTCACAGTATGGCATTAGACCTGTCTATCTGGACTGTGACAACACCAGGCTCACATCAGCAGAGAGACCGCTCACCATAAGAATGCGTCATTCCTACCAGTAAATCTATGTGTAACTGAATAACTACAAGATAAATGTGTTTAATGCCATACTGTGGAACGCAAAGCAGTAACAGCTCTATGGAGAGGGGCAGGTGCCAGATTCTCACCCATAAAAGTCAGCTGTTACCAGAGCGATTAACAATTTAAAACAAAATATATCTTTTAAATGGAAAAAAGTCCTTAAAATGTAGTCTGTAGCAAGCTGAAACCCATGAACAGTTCAAGCAACAATTGGAAAGTTACAGTATTTGTAATTGTGTATGTATGTATGCCAACTATAAATATTTGTAATTATGTATAGTTGGCTGAGGCTTATTCCCTCTGGATCCTCTCTTATTGTTTACAGTATGAATTAAATAAACTAGTTAAATCCATTCTCTGTGTGTTTGCTAGCTGAAAAATACGAGCCATGTAGGAACCCTGGTGCCCCCTCCACCAGTGTGCAGAGCTTGGAGAAGGCCTTCTATCAGGCAGGAGAGACCCTCACCTTCTCCTGTCACTCAGGCTATGAGATGCAGGGCCACGCCACCATCTACTGTATCCCTGGGCATCCCTCACAATGGAACAGCACGCCCCCTGCCTGCAAAGGTCGGCTATTACTTCTAAAAACCATCATAATTGAAGTATGCTTATTGTTTTCTAAATTACTTTCCTGTTTTGAAGCTTTAACACAGCAGTACGTTGACGAACAAAGATTAGATGGTGAGTTAATTTTACAGTGACAATTTTGCTCATATGATGCGATTTGTTAAAGATAAAGATAAATTGCTTAATTGTTTTTTTTCCATTACAGTTTCCAAAGTGGATTATGAGCTAGAGGGGACCAACATAGTCCTGATTGTTTTCATTCCCGCTGCAGTCATCCTAGTGGCTGTGCTAACGATTTATGTCTACTTTGTAAAGTAAGTAAAAATCTCTATCCATTTCATTAGCTGTGAAATGAGCCTTAAATTATATACTCCTTTTTCTCAGGCTCCAAGGAAAGACCATTCGAATGCCATCATCATCATCATCGCCCCCATATGACAACATGACAGAGGAGTCGGCATTCGAAAACCCCATATATGACAGTGGAGTAAGTACGGATATAATGAACTTGCAGGACGTGAACTCCCTCAACACCAGTGTCTTGTCCTGATCCTCATCTCATCTGGCGTCGTCATTCTTTCATGTCACCACCAGAGGGCGACATTCACTCATCTCGTCTGCATGTCATGAACAAATCAGGAAAGTTCATGTTATAATATAAAGGTTTATGTTGGTGTTATCATCTTTTTTACATTTTTAATTTCGTTATTTTACAATAAAATGTTCTTCTCAGTAAATTGAACACCCTCTTTCGTCTCCTCTTGTCCTTCCAGCGCTGGCAGACCCGATCTAGATACTAAATCAGATGACTTTAGAGGGCCTATGAGGTAAGACCTTCATGTGAAGCTGACAGCATCATTCAATCACTGTCAGCAAGGTCATGTCCTCTGCATGTGTCAGATATATGTTATTTTGGGCCACTCGATTTTCTATTAAATCTGTGCTTCACCTTAGGTAAGAAAAAGTCTAGAATGCTGGCTATAGCTGGTCTGCTTTCTTTCAGTAAAATGTGAGGGAAGAGTGTAACCTTCAAGACCTCGAATTTTATTCATTTAAAAAACAATATTTAGAAAAACAATATTATTCTTTGTTTACATGTACAATTTCTACATTTTTTCCTAACATGTGTTTTGCAGGGTTGATGAAAATAAATGAGTAAACTGGGAGCCTACAAAAGAGGAACTGCTCAAGCTTTGCCTTTGGAACCCTCACTGCACTTTTTCATCCTCCTGTTTTTTCCAAAACATTTCTTTGAATTTTCTTTATTTGTGCAATTTACTGTAAATAATGTCTTTGCTGTCAAATATGTAAACCTGTGGATCACCATGGTGATATTTTTATAATGTAAATTACTGAGGACCTTTGGTGATTGGATGTTTTTTTCAGTACTTTTTACTGCCCAGAGCTTGGAGCAAGTAGAGATGGACAAAACGGTGCTTTGATTGAGACATGATAGATAAGCCTGTCCCAATGGTATTTTTATGTTTTATGTATGGGTCTGCTCTTTGTAAATAAACTGCCTGTCCAATATGAGTGCCTCACGACTTATTATAACCCAATGAAACCACTTAATTGTAATTGAATGTTTCTTTTATCTTTTTTGGTAGGTGTCATTATCTTCTCCACATTTGTTTTGTCTCATCTATCAGTTTGTCTTGAATAAATAAATAAATAATATTTCCTACGGAAACTTCAGTGTACTGTGTGAATGTAAAGGGTAATACATGAGGAAATTGTGGTGTCTTATGTGTGCAACCCTAACCCAACTAGAAGCATTAACACAAGCTTCTCCTAGAATTTACCTATAGCCTATAGAGGCTTGCTATTCTGACCTGTCGAAAAATATTAGGGTATATTAGTAATATTAGATGCCAGTGTTTCTCTCATAAATTATGGATGACAACAATTCTGCATGACAAACAGTCAACAGTTACAAATAGTCAAATTTGAAAAATCCAAGATTTTTCGATTATTGCGTCGCTGGATCACGTGACAAACCCTGCGCTCTGCTCTTGACTGAATCAGCGGAATCCTTATTTTACGCAACCATTTGAAAAGTAAGATACAACTGTCAGCCCTGTCTAATCCGTTCTTCTTTCATCAAAAAGAATACACGTTGCTTATTATGTAAATGTTTTATGTTTGTTTTTTCAAATTGTGGCCATGGGCGTTGTAAAAATCAAAGCTCACGCACAAAAACTGTGGAGAACCTGTAAAAAGTATTTCTTTTACAAATCAACTAATATCATTGTGCTCATTTAGGTTATATTACATCATTTTAAGGTCTGCTGTAAAAACCTTGTCATCCCATTTTTAACCACTAGATGCCAGTAGATCCACTCTTACCGGTACTGGACCTGGTTAAAGGGACATAAGGACATAAGGACATAAGGACATCAGGACATAAGGCCTGTGGGACATTTGGATTCATAAACAGTTTCATAAACATGACTGTGTGTGATCTGTATCCCTTGGTCAAAGGTAAACATGTCCAAATCAAATATGGATGGTATAAATATATATAAGTATGATATGTATAAAATATAAAAACTTTGGACATATGATGGCCACGTTGCTTATGCTATCTTTTTTTTTTTTTTTTTTTTTTATAAACTTCACAAGGGTGTCTCATTTGAGTTATCCCCTGCCAGTTGGTTTTGGGTTCTCTCTGATCTGAATTCTCTCTACCTAAACTTGTGTGCAGGTCAGAACGATGGCTTAAGTTCAGCTGTGACTCAAAGCACAGGTTGCATACTATATTTCACCTATAGGTCACACTTTGACCGGTAGTCTTACTTTTACGGCATGGTATGACATTGAAAAATATTGTAATTGATTTTACCAGCAGATGGCACTACACTCTTGTCTATTAGTATCACCTATTGAAAGCATATGCACCCCTTTATTATTACCTCCAATCATTCCCCCAGAGTAAATCTACAGCTCTGCCCATTCCGTAGCCATCTTAAAGGTCCACAATGAAAGTAAAACACTGCTCTAAATCCAGTGGGGAGAGGACATGGCAATTAAGCAGTAATACAGAGGACCATTACAAGTCCCACTCTGCACCAGTAGCCCCCAGCCAGGCGCTTACCACCGAGCTGTGGGAGACATATTAGCACACAGTTAATGTAATGACCCATTCACTCTGTGTTTGTATGTGCACTAGGTGGTTAGTGACAAAAAATCATTGCAAGTTAATGTTTTTTTTTTCTCCATTAGATTCTCACTGTAGGTGTTATTGCCGGAATGTAGAGGAGAAATGCAAAACCGGCCCTCTTTTTTGAAATTGAAATGGGATTTATCAGGCTTTAGTTCACCCTGAAGCTCCTTTCATTTTCTATTACAGTGTTTTTAGTCGAGATTGACAGAGGCGCTCTTCCTCCCTAAAGCACAGTCCTATTAATCTGATGAATATGTTGTTCAGAGAGAATGGAAAAAGAGGAAAACAGCAGCTCGGGTGACAAGCCAACGAAGGTGTGTCATTTGCAGCCAGTGGAGCCAGGTGGAGGAGGTGGTGGAGGTGGAGGTGGTGGAGGTGGAGGTGGTGGAGGTGGAGGTGGTGGAGGTGGAGGTGGTGGAGAAGCACAGGCACAAGGTTAGTGCGCGCTGGGTCATGGCTGGTCACTCGGAGGCAGCGACCCAAGCAGGCTTGACCTTTGCTCACACGAATCTAGAATGAAATGGAGCTTTTTCAGAACGTGCCTGAAGAACATAAATCCACTTTCATATTTTGCAGTGCAACCCTAGTTCTCAGCTTGTCTTGTAAATCTGCAGACCTCTACTAAGGCATTTATATGATAGGTGCCTTTAATTCTGTGGTTAGTAACTTGCGTTCAGATCATAGTAGCTTAGCTTTTATGGTTTTTAACTGTACTGGTCTGACATTTGGAGGTTACAAACAAACTAAAACACACACATTCTCTCTCACCCTTTCTCAATTAACATTTATTTGCTTGTAATTATTTATCAGGCCTGTACCTTTTATGCTGAGGGGAAAAAAGAAAGAACAAGGGAGACCACAATCGTATTGTACATAACATTTATTTAGTTGGAGGATAAAACCGTGATTAGCCTCTTTTGATGTGCAGTGCACAAAAATGTAAAAATCTTTTTAATCCTTTACTCTCATTAAACAGTTTTAGTCCCAGAGGGGCTGTTTTAATCACTCCAAGCAGACTGTGTGTTGTTTTTAAATGAAAACTTCAGCATAACAAATTTAACACTAAACAGAGGTGAGAGAACAGCCATGTGCCATTGGTGTGATTGAACCTGTCATGTGTGTGAAAAGTCCATTTATGGTTCAACAAATAAGAGGGATCTGAACATCATGGGTACATGTAATGCACTGTGTTGTTGCATTCCTACAATTAACTACCTTAGTTTCAATACAATACTACACCATTCATTCATTCATTCATTTTGAGGTAATCCTTACACTTTGACTGTTTAGCTTGTACAATGTTTGTCAAAATATTGGAATATCTGCTGTAAAAATTCTTCTCCCCACACGGGTTATCAAAATAAATAAATAAATAAATATATATATATATATATATATATATATATATATATATATATATATATATATATATATATATATTAGGGCTGGGAATATTAACGTGTTAATCGCGATTAATCGCGAACCATTTTTAATCGCGAACAATTTTTTTAATCGCGATCAGAGTTTGCCAGCATTTTCCGCAATTCTACCATCCATATGCAGCTCATTTGGTTGTATTAATCAAACTCATTGTCGGTTAAACGTGCTATTTTGAGTTTGCTAATATTTTGTTCCTTCTACGCATCCGTAGGCAGCTCGAGTGGGCTTCAATCATTTATTTACAATTTCTCAAAGTAAGCACTATTACTGGTTCATTGTTACTTTTTCCTTTCTCTGCACTTTTTTGAAATAAAAAAATGGTGAGAAATACTTTGCATTGTGAGTTTAACTTTAGATTCGAACGGTCTTACTGCAAGATATCAATTTTAAACATGCAAAATAAATCACGATTAATCGCGATTAACTATGAAATTTCTGAGATTAGTTGCGATCAAGAAAATTAATCATTTGACAGCCCTAATTATATATATATTATATATATATATATATATACACGTATATATACAAATATATATATAAATACATATATATATATATATATATATATATATATATATATATATATATATATATATATATATATATATATATATATATATATATATATATATATATATATATTGAATATAGGCAACAAGGAAAGCGGCTACGGCCAAATACCTGCAACGAGTAAGGCAAGTCCTAAGAAGTCAGCTCAATGGCAAGAACAAGGCCCAGGCAATAAACAGCTATGCCCTGCCAGTGATCAGATACCCAGCAGGAATCATAAGCTGGCCAAAGGAGGAGATACAGACCACAGATGTTAAGACACGAAAGCTCCTGACCATGCATGGAGGGTTCCATCCCAAATCCAGCACCCTGAGACTGTACACGAGCCGGAAGGAAGGAGGCCGAGGACTAGTGAGTGTGGGAACCACTGTCCAGGATGAAACATCCAAAATCCATAAGTACATCAAGGACAAGGCCCTGACAGATGATGTGCTCAAGGAATGCCTCAGACAGTGGAGTGCAGAGGAAGAGGTGCTGGAGGGACCATCATGGCAGGACAAACCCCTACATGGGGCATACCACCGAAGCATAACTGAAGTGGCTGAGGCTGATATCAAGACATCCTACCAATGGCTGGAGAGGTCTGGTCTGAAGGACAGCACAGAGGCCCTCATCCTGGCTGCACAGGAGCAGGCCTTGAGCACCCGAGCAATAGAGGCCCAGATCTACCACACCAGACAAGACCCAAGGTGTAGGCTGTGCAAAGAGGCTCCTGAGACAGTCCAGCACATAACTGCAGGGTGTAAGATGCTGGCAGGGAAAGCATACATGGAGCGACACAACCAAGTGGCGGGCATAGTGTACAGAAGCGTCTGTGCAGAGTACGGGCTGGAGACCCCAAGGTCAAGATGGGAAACACCTCCGAAGGTTGTGGAGAATGACCGAGCCAAGATCCTGTGGGACTTCCAGATACAGACTGACAGAATGGTGATGGCAAACCAACCAGACATAGTGGTGGTGGATAAGCAACAGAACAGAGCCGTGGTGGTGGACATTGCAATACCAAGTGATGGTAACATCAGGAAAAAGAAACACGAGAAACTAGAGAAATACCAGGGGCTCAAGGAATAGCTGGAGAAGGCCTGGAAGGTGAAGGCATCAGTGGTGCCCGTGGTGATCGGAGCACTCGGGGCGGTAACCCCCAAACTGGAGGAGTGGCTACAACAGATCCCAGGAAAAACATCAGACATCTCAGTCCAGAAAAGTGCAGTACTTAAAACAGCAAAGATACTGCGCAGAACTCTCAAGCTCCCAGGCCTCTGGTAGAGGACCCGAGCTGGATGAGAGTGAGAGAGAGAGACCAACCACCGTGGAAGGTGAGGAGCACATTTTTAAATATATATATATATATATATTAGGGATGCAAATTATCGATTAATTCATTAATTGATAGTTGATTGACCTTATCGATCGATTAACGATTAACTGATAAGCGGCGTTTTTCACCTGAATTTTAGTGTTTCAATAGGGTCTTTAAGAATATAAGCTATAGTAACATAACACTGAGTCATAAATATATCATAGTATTATTATATTGTATATTCCTCAATTAATTATTCCTTAGTAAAAAGTAGACAAATGTATTGATGCTGAATAACAAAATACAGTAATCCCTCGCTCTATCGCGGTTCGCAGATTTTTTTATTTTTTTATTTTTTTTCAAAACATTTTTTATAGTTTAACTTTTTTTAAAATAGTGTAACATTGTGTTCTGTCCTGTTTGGCTAAGAGACTAGACATGACTAAATGTGGACTAAGCCAGAACTAAACCAGGTTTAGACCAGGTCTAGACCAGGTCTAAACCTGGACTGGACCTGGACTAAACCAGGATTAAACCACCACGTGCCGCTGCTGGTTTCGTGCGGCTGGTTTGTGGCTCGGGTTGAGACTACTACGCATTCCGGGCGCCGTGGTTCGATCTCGCCTCGCGCTTACACCGGGGCTGCTGAGCAGTGCAGTTGGCGCCTGCGGCCGGCTGTGAGTCGAGCTTGGCACAGCGCGGTGCGCGGTTGCCTTGTTTCGTGACCACGCGTGTCCGCGATTAGCGATTAATTACAATTAATGCATTTTGTTCGACCAACAAATCGACAATTAATCGTTAATCGATTAATTGCTGACATCCCTAATATATATATATATATATATATAATAAATCAGTATTATGTGCTGTATATACAATACTGATTTTAGCAGTGAAAATAACATCAGACAGTATGGCCATCTGATAAAGTTATTAGTTCCTGCTCAAAGACATTATGTGAAAACATATTTTGATTAGATTTTATTATTTTCCAACAGGCGGACCAAACGAGTGCATTAACAGTCACCCCAAAATGAAAGACATTAGCACAGTATAGCTGGTGGTGTTTGCTGTGGTCCTGGTCGTGTGTCACATGGAGGGGACAGCGGAGCCGGGGGCCAGAGGGGAGTGGATGAACCGCGCTGATGATAATGCAGCATGACACCTCTGAAATGAAGCCCTGGTTACCATGGAGAAGAAGCAACTTGGGACAGTCTCTTGGGTACTTCAAATAAAGCCAGCTGTAAGTGATGTTTGATTAGTATTTAGATCATGTTCACGCTCAGTGGAGACATGTTGTGAGCTGCTTGTGTGCCTATGTTACACACATATGCCCATGCAAGGGTGATAAATATGATAGCATTTCACAGCTCCTGTTCTATGCTATACATTTAGAGTTGTTTTTTTTTTTTTACATGAAGGCACTGTTTATGCAATTAACACAGAATGTAATTAGCATTTGTCAAATATTAAAAAGGGGGACATCTAGTTACAATGCAACAAAGGACTCATCATGACAAATTGGGATTTTATTTCTAATTCAGTCCAATGTCTAGTGTTTTTTAATTGCACTTGTTAGTCAAACTTAAACATTGGCTGTAATGTTGTTTTACATTTGTTGGATTTTGATCTTTAGCCCTTGTGCAATAATCTTTAGCCCTTTAAAACAATCACACCTGTGATCTTTCGTGACAAAAATATACACCGGAAAAGAATACCACTATTTGCATGCCCAACTTTTAATGTCAATATCTTAATTTACTTCTGCCCTAATCATACATACCAAATTATATATCATATTTTGACATTTTAACCCATTAAATGCCAGTTTGTATGTGAAAGTATCAAATTATGTGCATGAAAAAAAAAGAAAGTTTTTTTTTCTATATCTTTCAAGTAATTTTAATTTGTTTGTGTTGGGCAAAAGGAGAAATTCAATTTGTCAACTGGACAAAGTTTATTTGGTTGAATACGTTTCACAACTCATCCAAGCTGCTTCTTCAGTTCTGGTCAGATGCTGGTGGACACTGCCTTTTGTTTGCCTGAAGGGAGGAGCTAACTACAATGAAATTACTTTGAAACTACTACAAGTACTTGTTTTTCAGTTTCTGTTAGTTAGGTGAGCCTATTAAATATGCAGTGCGAGTGGAGTTGTTTGTGTTGGGATTATCAGAGGCTGGGGATGCCATAAAATAGTGCCAACACTGATTTTGACTTTTTCTTTGTTTTGTTTTTTGCACAATCTCCAATAGTCCCACCTCCTTTGTGACAAAAATCACATTTGCGTTGCTTAAAAATGACTGAAAATGTAAATATTATGATCATGCTTGAAATAGTGGACCTACAAATCACAAAATCTCCAAACTCCAAAAAACAGTCAAATGTAAAATTTTGAACACATTTGAACACACTGACAGGAGAAAAACAAGTATCAAGTGAAATAAAATTGCAATTACACTGTTTTTAAAAAAATAAAAAATAAAAAATCAGTGTTTAGCAATAGAGGCATAAACAATGACACCTGAAAATGTACAACACACAGGCACACACAAACTCACACACATTCCCAAACAAACACATTCAGTGCACTCTGGGACTCCACTAGAACACATCCATATCATTTTAACCTCAATTAAAATACTAAAACAAAAGATTTTGAAGGGTTTTCAACACCAAAGACTTTTAACAGGAACCAAAAAACGTGAGCACATCACCCCAATTCTTGCGTCATTGCACTGGCTTCCTGTTCATTTTAGAATTGATTTTAAAATTTTATTGTTTGTTTTTAAAGCTTTGAATGGACTGGCCTCGGATTACATCTCGGACCTCATCCAAATTTATTTATTCTGTATTGTTTTGATTATTTTATGGTATATTTATTTGTATGCACACTTGTTTCTGTGATTATTTGTTGATTTTAAATGATGTTTCTGTGCAGCACTTTGTAAACGCTTTTAGTTTGTGAAATGTGCTATATAAATAAAGTGGATTGGATTGGACCAAAGAATGAAAAATAAATCAAAAGTAAAAATACATTGGCAAGGTTATGCCTATAAAAAAGGACATTTTGAATGGAGGTTAATGGGACAAAACTGTACCTGAGGACCGCAGATGTGAGTATGTTGATTATAGACTGTTGATCTTGAAAAAAACAAAAAACACAGAAATTAAAAATACATCACAAAATACACAAACTGTATGTGCTATTTGGTGCAATATAGCCAAAGTTATGCAAAAAAGAAAGGTTGAGATGTATAAAAATGTACTCAGGGGTGCAGGAGGGTTAGAAAAGTGTGCAATAAGTACTATGGCATACAAATTCAGAAAAACACTGAGAGATACAACCAGATACCTAACAGTCAACAAACACAAGGCCTTAAACACAACAAAGTGCATTTAAGATATCTAGCATAATCAGATATTACATGCACAAAAGAAATCAGTCAAAAACACATGTCAGTTAAATAGTGGATTAACAAGTTGTGTCTGTGAAACAAAGTAAAATCAGTTTTAAAATGTATTTTTGTCTTTGATCTCCAGAAATCAGATCAGATTGTTGGTGTGCAATATACAGAAACTAGTGAGTGGGTATACTAGATTATTCTCAGCTACTAAAAGAACTGCTTTATGGTGCAGTTGTTAAAAAGATGAAATCCCAGAGCTCCATCTTCTGCCCTTTGCTGCCTGTGCATCTTTTTTTTTAAAGTGTCAGCCATGTTACAGATGGACTGTTTACTAAAATGGAACTAATCACTTCTGACTGCTATCTGTCTGTGTCAATTACACAGTCGTCACATAGCAGGTCCCTTCACCACCGCACAAAGCAATAAATATATGAACATACAAAATAAACACTTGTTGTTGGAAGAGTATTTTGAGGTACGATCATTTTAAACTTTTAAAGGAAAAGTAACGTTATTTTACAATCTGAGCCTTCTTTCGGTAATAAAACAAGTCGTTTGACTCACCCATAGCACGTTGGTGTCATTTGGAGCTGTTTGGTAAAAGTTATGTTGTAGCATATCCGTTAGCGTGAGTACTCGGGGCATTACTTTGCGGTCTCCAAATAACACAAACTTTAGCACTTTTCAAATCATAGAAGCCCGATGTCTTAATGTAAGATTTCGTTTGAAGCAAAAGTGGCCTGTAATCCGAGATTTAGCCATAGTTTCGAGTAGATGAGGACGCCAGTGCGCATGCGCGGACTGTGCTCTCAGCTCCCGGGACCCAAACATGAAACGCAAAGCTGAAAACTATGGATAAATCTCGGATTACAGGCCACTTTTGCTTCAAACGAAATCGTAGATTAAGACATCGGGCTTCTATGATTTGAAAAGTGCTAAAGTTTGTGTTATTTGGAGACCGCAAAGTAATGCCCCGAGTACTCACGCTAACGGATACGCTACAACATAACTTTTACCAAACAGCTCCAAATAACACGAACGTGCTATGGGTGAGTCAAACGACTTGTTTTATTACCGAAAGAAGGCTCAGATTGTAAAATAACGTTACTTTTCCTTTAACAGATGGTAACAGAGCTTAGCCCCAACCAATCAATAAATAAATAATGACACTGTTTAGCTGTTAAAATAATTGTCCTTACAAAGATATGAAAATGTTTCTGAATAAATTGCAAGTATGGTTTGCTGTAACAAGCAGCCAACCTCTTGATTACTACAAAAATAGTACTCAAAAAAGTCTTGTTCATGTTTTAAGGCTGATTAAACATCCTATATTATGTAAAACTGAAAACTCTTGTGAGCTTTTAGCCATATTCAAATGTGATTACCCCATCAAAAACACACCTGTACTTGTGTTTTGTTTCATTCACGTATGTTTAAGTACTCCTTTATTATTAGTCTGTCTACATCTCCAAAGCTCAAAATGCTCTGTTCCACCTTGTGATGTCATGAAGCAGTTGTTTGCAAGTTGACAACTCTTTTACTTTTTGTTCAATAGAGATTGGAAATTCCAAGGATGAAATGATCCAAATGATTCTAATGAAGGTGCATGGCATTAAAAACACAATTGAGCGATTCCTATATTGCCACGGGACATCACAAGGTGGAACGGTGTTTTCAGGGTTTTCAGTGTGAGAGAAGGAAACATTATAACATAAATCAGAAAATACTGTAATATAGGCCCTTTAAAGTGTAGCTATTAAAAAGTGTTACCCAAATATTTCATACCACAGACTAATTGTAAGTGAAAATGCTGTCTTTAAAATGCCTGCTCTGTTGTTTTTCAGACATTTCTTTCTCCTGGTCTGCTGTCCGTCCCTTGTTGCTTGTTGCTGAGACTTTGACAGAGACAGATTGCCTCAGCGCTGCTTAAAGGTGACTGCTTCTCTCCCTGCTCCCTCAAGTGTTGCATCATTGTGGTCCATCATGACAACCCGGGCACAAGACATCACAATGCCCCATATGGTAATACAATAATATGTTGATATAAAGAAGCAAGTTAAATTGTAATAAATAAATACAGTGAAGGAGCAGCAGCCGGGGAAGCCCGTACTGGGGGCTGGATGGCTGAACTGAAGGGGATATTTATCATTATTGGTTCTTCTCGCGTCCCTTGGTCAAGCTGACATCCAGCCTAACATTGACATAAATCATCATTTCTTCATAATGGATCCCAGAACTACCACAAGGAGAAAAATGAGCCCACATTATGGATTTGTCCTTTTCTGTGCTTTAATATATATTTCCATTTTTTACTCACTACAGTGAAATAAAATCAAAGCTTGATTTTATGCTTTATGCTTGTATTGTTTTTCTTCTTCTCTTCTTTCTGTCCGATGCAGCAGCAGCAGGCGCTAGTACTCCTGTGTCCTAGTCAGAGAGATGAATGTCATGGGCTGTGGATTGTATCAGAGTAAGGTAAGTACACGATAATGTCATACACAATGACGTCATTTGACTTTATTTGCAAAGGTCTGTTTTCCACAGTGTCAATTAGACTGTTTGTAAAGAGTTTTGTAATGTTATTGTGATTGTTCTAGAGTTGAGCTACATTTGTCCATACCCCACTGTACACTATAACCTTTACAAATGTAATGGTGACATTGAGATAAATGATTAGTTTAAGTGATTATATAGTCATGTTACTTTGGAGACTTAAGTAATATTAGTGTATTAAGTATATATAGTATTGTCAGCCCACACATAAAAAGCATTATATAATAAAGTGTAATACTTGTTTTTTAAGGAGAGTCAGAAGAAAACATGCCCCCAAAATTAACTCCTACCTGAATCATTAAATGCCATGAATATTGCATTTGTTATAATTAAACATTAAAAATGGATGGTTTCTGTAATAAGTTAACCAGCAGCCACAGGACCTTACATTGTAAGTGTCTTGATTAATCACTTAGCAGCAAATGTATTTTCAAATTATAATATAATTATTCATCTTATGTTTCAGTTGTGGATGGTGATAAATGGACCAGACTGAAGGGACATTACTGAAAGACTGGTCTTCTTTTAAAGCCACAGACCAACAGCACATAGAGTAGAGGCACATAGATTCAAGATTCAAGATTCAAGATTGTTTATTTGTCATATGCAGAATCAACACAAGGTCAACAATGCAATGAAATGCTTAGGATCAGAAGAACCGTTGACTCGCTAAGATAGTCAGAAGTACTAATAACATGCAATAATAGTACATGGTAAAAAGTGTTGCAAAATTGCAGGGGAAGAAGTAAACAATATAATAAACAATATAATAAACAATATAATAAAATATGTAATAAAATGTAATAAAAAATACAAGGTACAATGTACAAGGTGCAGGTAGGATTAAATCAAAGATCAAATAAGGTGTAAGTATTTCACAGATTGCACATAATATGGTGTGGTGTAGGTGTTGCATGTGGATTTCATATTGCACATAGTGTGGTATAAATATTGCACATAGGTTATTGCACTGATTATTGCACAGGTAACAGTAATTTACAGTGAGGTCGTGACAAACGAGATACGTTCATACAGAGCAGCAGCAGTAAACATAATTATGCATAATGGAAAGTAGTTTAGTGCAGTATTATTGAGAGTTCAGTATTATTTAGAGTATTACCCAGAGTTCAGTAGTCTGACAGCTTGGGGGTAATATATGTGCAGTAGTTTTATGTTTAGTTTTTATGTTTAGTTTTATGTTTAGTATCTCTATCGTATCACTTGTTAACATTACTGTTAGTGTTTACTATTTTTCTCCAAGTTTTTTAAATTATTTGCTTAAATTATTTTAAGCAGTGTGCAGTATAGGGTTGTTCTAACAAAACATTTTAAAAACATCTGCTGCTTATCTTGGTCCCTGAAATTGACAGAGTTGTTTTATTTCCTGGCTTATTGAAAGTAAGAATGTATACCATCTTATTTGAAGACTGATGACAATATTAGGCTTAATGTAACTTAAAGATGTGTCTAGTATCGGTGAGTATATTGTCATTTCAGACGATTAGAGCTCCCGACGGCTTATCAGGAGTCATGACCTTTACAGACTGTCCACTTCACTTCCATTAGGGCTGTGCTGTGCAGTCGGCCATCATGCTGTGAGTACCTCTCTCCCACTGTCTAATTGTTGTAATTGGACCAGTCTGACATGAAATAAAAATGATCTGACATGAGACCTCTTACTAAAGGGGCACTATGTAACTTTTCTAGTGGAGGATCAGCCACCTGCTCTTCTCCATGGAAATGTTGCTGTTTTCCCTTAAAGGTTCCATGGTGATAAACTCATCTATCTCTATGAAGACAAGCATTTGCCACGATCAGGTCAGATCTATGGAGAGGCAAGCCCAGTCAAAGTATGAATTCATGTTTTATTTTCACAGTAACAACGATCTGTAATTAAAATAACCCCCCTAGTGGCAAAGCAATAACATTTCCTTTGAGACAAACAAGAGAGCACACTCCACCAGAAAATTTACACAGTGCACAACCTACATCAGGTAAAAAAAAAAATCTTTGAAATGAACACAACAGTTAGGTTTAGTCATTGCATTAACAATTTAAGTGATCACTAAAACCTTAAAATATCTGCAAATTCACATTATTCACTTTAATGAACAACAGCAACAGCTTAACAATGTGAGTGCAGCCCAAGAAAGTGTTTGGTAACACAATTTCCAAAAGGAAAACAGATAGGAAGATAAGTGGACCTTTTAAATGAAAATGTCAGAGTCACCAAAGAATGGGAGATGGGCGTAATGGTCGGGGTTATTACGGGAGATTGTTGTGTCTGAGGTCCTCCTTTGTGCACTTTTAGTCGGTACACAGAGAGCCTCTTCACGTCTAATGGCAGTTTACCTACAAGTGACATAATTTGCTCTAAGTGCCACAATCACACCGCTTATTTGTACAGTTTATTAAAAGGGAGCTGTTCTGTCTCTCATTAGAAAGTGTGTTAGAGCTGTATGCGCAATATACAACCATACAACTGCTTATGTGATTCTGAAATAATGTGAATAAACAGTTACATTTAGAGCTATTGGCGCTGGTGAGTGAAAAAAAAGTTTTCAGTGAGCAGGCATACAGTATGTGGTTGGCTTGTTTATGTTTGTAATAGTTGAAAGTAAAAAGAAAAAGAAAATACACAGAAAATATTTCACGTAATTTGGGGTGAAAAGGAATTTATTGGTGGAAAAAACAATGCCCAACTTCAGTAAAACATTTTGATAGTGTGTGATTTGTTGCGATGTAAGGGTATCCATTAAACGTCACAACATCACAAAAACCTGTAAATTTTATGTAAGTTCAAAAATACTGCTGTATCCATGGGGTAAGCGTAAAACTTGTAAATCCTGCTGCCTAGACCTCGAAAGATGCGTAAAAACCATGTCTACTTTTGCAATATTATTTAAATTTCCTAAATATTAATGCTCTATAATAATAATAATAATAAAAACAGAGACATATCAGTAGATGTTCACTTCCAAATCTTCACATTAAGTTGCCATTATTTTTTTAATTTTATGCACATCTTTATTCTCTGCCATTTATTGTACACTTTTAACATAAAATAACATCTGCAAGCCAGGGGTAAATCTTTGTGCTGTAAATGTTTCTCTCTTCTGCCCAAAAGAAATTAACCGAGCAAAACCAAACTTCCATTAATGTGAAATATATGATTTTAATGGTTTATGGATAATGACCTATGTACAAATTCTGTGCATTGGCTCATTTGTGTTTCTGGGACCTGAGAAAAAAAAAAAGATAAATTATAGCTGAGGAAATTTAAACAATTAGCCATTTCATTTGAGTGGTAATTGGATTTTAGATTCACAGGACATTTATTTTAGACACATACATACATTTCTCTGTCACAGAAGAGTCAGCAAAGATTGTGCTTTTTTAGCTCCATGTAAATAATAAATCCTTAACTAATTTGATATGATTATTGTCATGAATCTTTTTAATTCAACTATTTAATTCAAAATGTCAATAAGGTCCTCAAAAATATATGGAACGGGGTTGCTCACGCACAACTGAGTAGTTTACTCCTTGATTGATTCTTGCACAATCAACGGAACTTTTTAACCAAGGTACTCAATAGCCTTGTATTTTTAAAAGATACACTGATTTTAAAGATACATTAAAAAAGTGATATGATGTGAAATAAGCTTTGAAAACGGCCCTGTTACCAGACTTGTGCAGGTGAGCGGATGTGGGCCACCATATGTGACTTTGTGTTGAGGTCTAATGCTACAGAGGAGGATCAGCGCTCATGAGGAGCCTGTAACACCCATGAAGAGCAGGGGGCCTTTGTGCACCTCCTCCACCCCTCCTGCCCTTCCTCCCCCTCATCCCGCCATGACAGCATGATTAGCCATGAGCCCCATGTCCCCCTCGCTCAGACCTGGACGTCCTAATGCGGATTAGTCCACAAGTTAACAATGAATGAAAACGTCCTCCAGGAGCTGCTAATTCTATTCTGCTCAGTGTCAGTCCATTCACAGGCCGTGTTTGAACACAACCCATAATCCTCTTACAAATCAAAGGTGGACAAATCATATTCATTTAAACATTGCCTTGGCAGCCAGAGGACATATTATGAGCTCAGCACAAGGCTATGAATCTGCCATCTGCACACAGTTCACCTGCCACGGAGACACCAGTGTATGCCCAAATGTAATGGAGAATAATACTCTTTAGTCCATAACATGAAGTTTATTACGTAAAAATGGATTCAAAAGCAATAATATTGTTTTCAACACCATGAATTTGTGAATATGTTATGACTATGAGATGTAATTTTATGTAAAAAAAAATTTCATCGTCATAGTCTTGCTGGAAAATGTTATCACAGTCAATTTAATTTGTTGCGCTTTTTCCAGGGTGCCCCTTGGCTAATTTTGGAATATTTTACAGTTGTTGTTGGACATTGACTTTCACTGTCCATGAAGTAAATACACAAATAACCTTTAAAAATATTTAATAATCCAAAGATACAAATGAGTCCTTGGTTTTACTGCAGCTCTTCTCATTCTGCTGGTGCTGGTGCTGGCCTCTGGAGCAGATAGCATACACAGTGTGACATGAATTAGCCCCAGATCGACTGATACCTCTGCCCTGGGGAACACTCCGACTCCACTCTGCTTCTGCATCGCTGAATTTGTTCTCTATTCTCCCTCAGCTCGTCCTTGTCAGGGGAACGTCAGGCCTGCCTTTGTGTGATGGACAGGTGCTGGCCAAGTCTGATGGAGCCATTTCAACAGCAATATTACTGAACCAAGAAATGTCACCCAAGAACACGAGAGGTGAGAGAAGACGTCTTTGAACACACAGGTACATTCAGGTGAGATCGTTATGTGTGATCGTTATGTGTGTTTGTGGCTATGTTTGAATTATCAAATTAAGTTTATATTAAGTACTGATAGTAGTATATGTTGGAGCACAGACTGATTTGGCCCTATTTCACAATACAATGTTGTAGGTGCAATATGTAACTTTTTTGGAGGTGGATGTGGTGTTGGGGGGGTCCCATGTGCCTGTCTCATGGAGATGTTATTGGTTTGTCTGGAATGTTCTTCAGTATAGCATTTAATTTACCTGACTACTCATCATTTATTCGGTTAATTAATTACACTGGTCTACAAGCAAAATGCTTCCGGAACAAAAGTAATGACATTTTTCGAGGTTTAGGTCACTAATAAAGAAAAAGTAACTCAGACGTGTTGATTGGCTATAGTTTCCAAGATATAGTATTTGGACAAAATAGGACATTTATGCAAAATAAGGCAAAAGCGTTAGTTTATCAGAAGGTACAGTGTGTCTACAAGCAACCAGTTCTATCTGAAAGCCTGTCTGCACATTCCAATACATTCATTTATCAAATATTTTTTGATTTCACATAAGAGAGATGCCTCAAATTTATGTGCACCTGATGTCTTTCTTGTTTATTTCTTGACAGATAAAGAAGTGCAAGTTAAATATTTTCAAAATATCAATATTATTTTTAAGCAAAAATGCCTAACAGATGCAATGTTGATGTAAAATAATATCATTAAATATCTTGAATACATTAGCTAACCAGCACAGTTATCAATTGATTTTCAGTTCATCTTATCAATATAAATGAGATTTAGCCACTTTTATCTCGGAAACAGGTCGAGTTCAGAAATTTGTAGACCAGTGTTATTCAATTTAATATTGCTAAAATAAATACCTCACATCCTCTCCACAGATCTGGCTTGTAACTTGGTCTAGTAGCTTGGAACATTGTGGAGGAAACAGTAAGTGTCCTCCACAAGTAGGGTGACCACCGGCATGAAACAGGAAAGGAGGACACTTGTGTCCAAAAAGGAGGACAAAGGCCCTAAAGTGAGGACACCTTTTTTTGTTTTTTTGTCCCTCGGGGAAAACAAAGAATGTGCGCTGAGAATGTGCACTGCTCGCACATTCTCAGCGCACAAGAAAACCTATGCAGCCACTGTAAATCAGGGATGAAAGAGCTTTTAGCGAATCTCCGCTTTTTATTCAGCCGCGGGGTCATTTTTTTATATCTGCAAAGTGCGAGCCGCGCGAGGGGGGGGCATTTCGGATGTCGCGCACAGGAATTTCAAGTATTACTAGTCGCAAAAGAATAATATTTTGTCTTTAGGGAACAAGGACCACCCGGCTCATTGAGCTGAGGCAGGACCTGTTCCATCTCGCAGACGCCCATGTGATCCCCGGACTGCACTCAGGGCTGAGCGAGTATGCACCGCCTCGACTGCAGACTGAGACCACACTCCGAACTGTGCACTTTCTGAATTGGGAAACGGCGAACATCGCAGAGTAGCAAGTGTAAATAATGGGTGGGGATTTATGACGATTTATGCAACGAAAGGAGGACAAAACGTAAAAAAGGAGGACACGTGACAGACGGCCGGACAGACAGCTCTAAAACCGGACTGTCCGGACGAAATCCGGACGAATGGTCACCCTATCCACAAGAAATGTTTTAAGTGCACACACCAACATTATGGGTTTTCTTATTCTGTGACACATCTCTGACAATTTTTACCAAGCTCAACTATTTATGACTTAAATTTAAAAATTCTTTGTGTCAAAAGGTTGACTGTCTGCCTTGCTTATCTGTAATTTGTGGTTGTTTCTCATGCAAACAGCTAATGTAGCTAAACATATTCAAAAGCTAATCTCTAGCCTGTAAAATTATAGTCTAATAATTTTGTGTTTCTTTGTTATTACTTATTATCAGACCATTTTAGCTGATTGTTATGAATGTACGCTCTTGGCACATGTGTAAACTGTAGATAAGTCTGCGATGCCTGTCACATCACAATTAATAGACACAAACTATTATTTAGGAGTTTCATTTGATTGGGCAAAATAGAACAGAATGCACCAATAAGACAAAGGATCAATGTAGTTACAAGTCGCTTGCACACACCTCCTGACAGCAAAGGGAACAGCCATGAAAGCAATGATTCAACTTGTTTTGTTCTGGCAATGAGAATTCAAAAGAAAACCACGAAGAATAACAGAAATCAATAGGGAACAAAACACTTCAGATTCAGCACAGCAGTCTGCTCCGAAAGTCTGCCATGACCCTGGAATGACCATATTCCTTTATTGTTCCCTCATCTCCAGTGGATAGGACATGCATTGATTTTCTCTCACTTTGAAAACACTCCAAGCCTTTGTTTAGCTGCCGCATGCCTTTCTGTTAAGCACAACACATTTTCTTTGTGGAAGTGTTTCTTTTCTGCTTACCATACCAAGAGTGTCTAGTCAACATCTACAAGAGTGTCTAGTCAACACAGTATACTCCAGTGCCCTCGTGTATTTTCTAAGTTAAAGGTACAAGTCGATAAAATGCAGAATGAGGAGAAATCAGTGAATTCTGACTCCTGGCACTCCTGACTTTTTACAATCCTCAGAGGATCCCAGCAAAAGTCAGGGGTTAGCTCTGATCAATAGGCTGCAAATAGCTTTATTGACATGACAAACGTTACATCTGCATTGTCAGGGAACTCTGAACAAATAGAGGGATTGGCAGCAAGAACAACAAGTAGTGATAGTTGTGTTAAGATTTCAGCTGTGATTATTAAGGGCTGTAGTGTTAGGCTTGGCTAGTATGGGATGGAAATATCAAGACCGCAGTGACTCTAACATACTGCATAATGTTGCGTCCACCTTGCCAAGTTTGAATGTCGTGTAGTTTTGGCAGTCGGAGATTGGCAGTCTAACTTCCCTCAGTCTACCTCAAGGCAGTTGTGACTTCTGTTGTACTATTTGGTTTGGGATGAATGAATAATGCAGTTCTAAGGCTCTTTGAATGTAAAAAAAAAAAAGGTACAGTATAAATTGAATGCATTATTATGATTATTATATCATAGTGTCAAAAGTGCTACAAATACAGCTCTGGAAAAAATAGAGACCACTGCAAAATGATCAGTTTTTCTGATTTTATAGGTATGTGTTTGGGCAAAATGAACATTTTTGTTTGAGTCTATAAACTACTGACAACATTTCCCCAAATTCCAAATAAAAATATTATCATATTATCATCAACAGACGCTGGAATGGAATGGCTGTAATACAAAAAAACACTGCAAGAGCTGTATGTTCCCCAGAGTCAGAACCCCCTGTATGTGTGTTATCAATGGTTATATTATATTCACAGTTGTAAAGAAATTGTTTTGGGGCCATACACTCATTAATAATTACATTTAGCCAATGTTTCCATTACTCATTTGCATCAGTGCATTATCGTGATACATTTAAATATCAAATATATATATATATAATATCAAAGGTTACAGAGCTCTGTTGTTTACATTACTCTTTTCACTGCCTTATCTGTTTCCAGTAGCTGTAGGGGCTATAAGAGTTGCACTGGTGTCTCCAACCTTCTGTCAGTGTATGAAGTGGTGGATGGGAGGCTGGAGCCTGCAGGAGGGTTGGAGGATGCAGAGTGGGTGCTGTACAAGTGTTTTGTTATGAGCATATGTCTAAGTCAAGAGCCACTGAGAGCTGGACCTGGCCCTCTCAGGGCTGTGATCAGCTGTTCACTGTGTCAGTCCATTAACACTTTCCCTTTAACATTCTTCTGACTGTCACCACCCACTGTTCCACATCGCACAAAGGAGCACCAGTGTGACTGGACTTACCTGTCAGACATCATCTCACAAGGACTGGTGCCTTTATTATGACACACAACCAATTTGTTTTTTAAATCTAACTTACCATACCTTATTCCACCAAATTAGGCCTGGACAGTAGGATGAAAAATAATCTGAATTGTTTTTCTCATATTGATCATATTGATTGATCTCATTCATTTTACATTTATTTTTACTTTGTCATTTTAAAATCTAACAACAAAATATTTCCTTAATAATGAATTTCCTGAACATAAACAATACAGACTTTTAATCATTGTCAGTCAACACAAATTGCTGTTGTCAAATTTCATCTTCCCAAGTCTGAACTGATGATTGATTAATGATTATACTAGTACATGCCTGAATCTAAACCTTCATCACAATTTGACTAGCTGCACAGCCCTACACCAAATGAATATTTATGTTGTCATGTTGTGTATTGTTTCAAAACCCCACACAAATTAAGGAGCACAGACACACACAAACACACACTGTAAACAAATCACACTATTTTTGCCAACATCACAATTTTGCCCTGCATTTACTGCATTCACCACAGCAAAAAAGCAAAAGAAAGGACAATCTATAATTCCCTTTATACTTTATAATACTTTATGCTTATAGTTTTCTCATATACAACTATATTTAATCTGTAATCTGTGTTTTAATCAGGCAATAAGGGACATTTATACAGCCCAAATATGGATTTCTTGTGGAACTATGGGAAATACTGCTGTTGCCTTCACCCTGAGCACCAGTGTCTCGGGGGACGCCTCCTGCCAGTCCTGTCCTGCCTGACTGCACAGCGCGGACACGTCACATTGTCACAGGAAATATATATACGATCCTTGTGTAGAACCCAGGTGTGCCGAGGCAAACTGTTAAATTTGGTCATTACTCTTGTAATAGTGCTTTTATGGTTCGTTCACACAGGGTCATGTGTGTGAATGCCACAGTGTTGGGGTGAGTCTCAGGCGCTGTCAGGTTCATAGAAAAAATCAGTTTAGCCAAAGATAATTCTTAAATTTTAAACACAAGGGGAAGATATAAAGGAATAATAAAAGAATGGAAAAGAATTTAGAGGCATGTCAGGAAAAGTTTAAACAAAAATTTGTCATGCAGCAACATATGCTCAAACGAGTGGTGATGCATGTGTGAGGAGAGGACTGGTGTGGGGGCGGGGACAGGGGACAGAACACGCCTCCTAACGGCTTTTTGATGCAGATAAATGGCTTACAGATGGCCCACTCAGTGCGTTCAAAAAAGACGTAAATATAGAAAAGGGAGAGTCAATATGGGACTGTCAGGGTGGCACTCTCCATGACACAATTCAAATGCCAGGTGAAAATACTGTTTAATATCCCCATTATGACACGCACCTGATGCATTTTTGTTTGAGTAAATGTTAAATATATGTAAACTATTCTTTATAGATTGACAGTTTACATTTAAAAACATTTTAGTATTCAAGGAAGCAATTGTATATATTGATATGTTAGTGCTATATATATTTTTTTATTAATTATCCTTGTGAGCCTTAAAAAAAACATTAGGCAAGTTAATAGAGCGCCATTGTTTGCACTGTGCCGATTTATGCCATTTGTACATGCATTTTTATGTGTATTTTTTATTTATTTGTATTTATTATAACCAGTCTATAAAGTATTTTTTCATTTGAATATCTCCAGACTGTATCCTGAAGCCAATAGCTGCTGGCACGTCTGGCTGACAGAGTTGCTATTTACCCATGATTCACCTTTAACACAGAGCAAGGTAAGAGAAGCCAAAATGTGATTACGCACATGAAGGATTAATCCGCAGATGAGTGCGGGCTAATGTATGCTAATGATCTGACAGGATATTCTTACGGAGGCATTAGCATATCTGGGAGGCCAGACAGAGACGGCAGGCCAGTCTGAGAGGAAGCAAAGGACACAGCTGCTGATAAGAAGATCCGTCGTGTGCGTTTCTGATGGAAAATGTGGATAGTCTGGCTACAGGCATGTACTGAACCCCCATCTCTGTCTGTCCTTACCCCCTACTATCTTATTTACACATCCACACACTCATCTGAATGAACAGAGCAAGCATATGCACACTGAATGAATAGAAGGACACGATAAGGACTAACTGGGATAATAGTGCACAATTTAACTACAGTATAGTAGTTGTGCTTTATTAGGATCTAGTTTAGATAGAATGCTCATAAACTGCTCAAAATTATTGGTGAACACATTTACAATGGGGTTCAGTGATTCTTTTGTTATCTGTTTTATCCCTTTACAAAAGCGTAAAATAAAGTGACCATATTCAGGGTTTGGTTCTCTTGTAATTCTTTCCTGCACACTTTGTAAAAAAAAAAGTATATTACAACTGTACAATAGTTGTAATAGTTATGGGAAACTCTCACTCTCATTTAAATGCTTCATGATTTCGTCGATCTTGCCAGTGGTCCTAGGTGCTGGGTGCAGGAGTGCAGAGAGTGTTAAGTCAGAACAGAATTTTAAAATGCAGTGAAAAAAAATTACTTATAAATGAAATGGTCCATACTCAAACTTTAGAATTTGGGACTTTCTTGTTATAGTTATTTATAGCTTTGACTAATGAATTGTTGCTATCACAGTTAGATTTTTGTTCTTTCTATTCTGACATATACCTAATACTGACCTACTGAAGCATTGTCTTCAAGTAGAGCTGTCTTTCATATTGTGAATTCCCTGTAGCCTTCACTGATCACGAGCCACTGTATCAATCTCAGCTTGGGTATTTGGGAGCACTGGGCCGTGCAGGACACCGGAGCAGGAGGTCTTTGTGACTCCCATCTGTTTGGTGCATGTGGGACCGTCCCCTGCCCCAGAGAAGGCCCAGCTGAGAGGCTGTCCATGTGGGACCGTCCCCGTGTCCCAGATAAGGCCCATCTGAGAGAGGGCGTTTTGTGGGTCTGTCTTTTATTGTGATGTGGACTCGCGGCTGCATACGACTGGGAGATCAGACGCTGACAGATGCTGCAAAGAGAGAATCAGTTTGAGTTTGTCTGTTAAGCTCTTGGGCTAATATTTTCCTATTGACTGGCCAGTGTACACAGCCTTGTGACCCTCGGCAGGACGGATGTGCCAGTGCAGATCGATTCATAGTGTGCAGGACGGCCCGTGTGGGAGCAGGTGATAAGCTGCTATAAGCCAGTCAGGGCAGTCCAGCAGGAATGGTGGTCCCAATGTAGGAGGCCTTGCATAGCTGCTTTATTGCAAGCAGAATAATAAGCATCGATGACATATAAAAGCATAGAAAAGATCTCAAATTTTACTCATTCCTTTACATAGTCTTACAAAATGGGAGTGCTATAGTTCTGCATTTATATTTAGGTTTAAATGTTTATGGTTTCACAATCATCAGGTGTCAGTAACTGTGCCAAAATGTCTGTAATTTATTATAATAATAAATCTAAGGTTTGGTCTCTAAAACTTTCTTTAATTATTAAATCAGTATTGGAAAAACTTCACATTTTAATTGCTCATCACATAAATCACTTGCTGCAGTCATCATGTTTGTAGCCTAGAAATCAAAAAAGTAAATTAAAGGTGCACTGCGTAACATTTGTAGTGGCGGGTCTGCCGCTTGATGTCTCCATGGAAATGTTATTGCTTTGTCTAGATTGTTCCACACTGTATAGATTAAACCAAGCTATCAGAAGGGATACCAGCAGATACAGAGGGATACAGCACTACACTACATTACAGTTCAGATCTGTGGAGAGTCGCCTCTATTCACAAAAGGAATTCTTATATTTTTGAGCAATAGAAATGCCTGTAATAACTAGGAATATATGCTAGATGGATGTTTAATGTCTTTCCATGGAACATTCCAGGCAAAGCAATAACATCTCCATGGAGACAAGCAGGTAGGGGAAAAGTTGCACAATGCACCTTTAAATGGTTATTATATAATGCATGGTGCCCACTGATTAGATGTTATCCTTGATGTCTTTAAGAGTTGCAGGGTTATCAGTGGTTTAACGTGTTCACTGAGCAGGTGGGCAGAGTGAGGCAGGTGATCCACTGGTGAGAAGCTCTGCATGTGTTGAGTGAAGGGCCTGTGCCATATGTCCAGATCTGCACAGTCTCTCCCTCAGTCGATGGGAGCGCACACAGGCACACTCCGCCACGGCAACAAAAGCCCCCTGAAACCCCCCTCTCCTCTCCGTGAACCCCTCCACCCCCTCTCCTCACCCTCTCCGCACATACATCGAACCCGGGTGAGTGACAGCAGCTGCATTGATGAGCACAATGGCGAGATGGGTCCGCTCAGCTGGCCTCACTCCCCACTTGACACGGGGCTGACCTCTGGCATGTGCCTTGTGCTCCCCGCAGGCCTCGCCCTCCTCCTGCAGGGCGCGGCGCTGTGGCCCTATCACACACACCACACACACCGCTCCCAGGCACGCACGCTGGGAGGGAGCATCCTCGGGTCGCCTGGGTCAATTATATTCAAATTGAGGATAAATGATTTGTAAATCATGTACAGAGAAACAAGTGCACATACAAGAGAAGGAGACAGCTCTCTTTCTCACAGATAAATGAGAGGTACATAGACAGTTGGCAAACTTCATTTTACTTCATTTCCTTTTTTATCATTTTTAAGCACAATTTTGTTAAAACTGACAGTAACATTTCATCTTTTGCTCCATATAGTGACTTTTAAATAAAACACTGTTTACCTATGTCCTGCATTTAAACTTTTATTCTTTTTAGTTGGTTACTTTTTGTTGGGAAAATAAATGTTATAGTTAACTCTTAAATGTTTGTTATACGCTCGTGTTAAGTAAGCTTTGTATGATTTTGGTTATTATAGTTGTCTGTTATAATTCAACTATTTTAATGATGCTAACATGCAAAGTAATAAGGCTATTGCAACTTCATGAAGGTATCCCAAAATACATTAATGTTATATTTATTATTAAATAGTATGAAATGGTATATATTACCATATTTTGACCCCTATAAGCATACAGTCATGGTGCCATAGACGACATATGTGCACATTTGTATGACGAGTCTTTGTACGATTTTCCTTTGGGGATCAATGACACCAACAAAAAGCTGTAAACAAACAGAAACCGTGCATGCAGAGGAGGGGGTCTTCCCTACCCACTGCCCCCCCCATGTGCCGTTCTGCTCCTTTACAACTCCACTACAAAATGGCCTTTTAATTTGCTGCGGCGTCTGCTCTGTCTGAATTCTGCCCGCATCAATCACCATCATCACCTCTGCTGCAGTCCCGGGGGTCCTCTCACTTAACGGCCCCCCAGTCACATCACTCTCTGTCTTTTCCCCTATACGCACTCTTTCTAACCTTCTCCATATAAACAATGTGACAGAGCTTCAACCATACTCTGCATTTTACTGTCATTTTATTGTCTTTGCACCAAGCTAGGGGACTCGTGTAACTTCAACTAACCCTAAGTGATTTTTAATAGTGTTCCCTATTCAAATATATAGCCTTTTAATCACTGAGATTGATAACTGTTTTATTACTCACAGTAGACTTTCTGTTCGCTTCATACTGTGTGTGTACCTACAGGCAGGTTTAAAGATAAGGATTAGCAGTTTGCTAAGGTCAGTATGGATTGGACTTTACCACCAGTGCTCTCACCCACAAAAGTTCCAATGCAAAAGAGTTGGTTGTTCTCCAAATGTTGTTACTGAGGTAGTCATTTTGTTAATCACAGTCCAGAATAAAATGTTTTCGGTACTACGGGCGCAGGAACAAAAGCTGGACCCAAGAACAAAATGAGAAAAATAATACATTTTCTTTTAATAACAGGTTTTGATGCTGCACGGGTCTTGGGAGAACACAATAGAATTTTTCCAAAAATAAATTCTATTTAATGGAATTTACGGAACATTGTACTATTTTAGATGACGATTAGGTGCTGAAAGGTATCATTGAAGTAGGTACCTTAGTAACATATTTAGTGTATCTAGAACAGTGGTTCTTAACCTGGGTTCGATCGATCAGGGGTTCGGCGGAGGTCAAGACACGCACCCGATTCATATTTTTATGCCATTTGTTACAACATATCTTTGTGAGCAATCCTTCTTGAGGATGCTGGACATAAAAAACTAAGAGGAACAGACTTTGCTGTGAAAATAACATGACAGTGACACTTGCCAAGGTGAACTGGTCCCTCAAAGACAACAGCAACAAAGACAACAAAGACAACAGCAGAAGTCACACTGATTTGCAGTAAATACTCATTATTATTGTAGCCTGGTGGAAATTAGGTGATGGGTGTGTGTGTGTGTTAAAATGTTACAAATAATAAATAGCATAAATACAATAAGTTCATTATTGGAATACACAAGGTTAAAAATTAAAACATTTCAGTGTGGTAGTATTAAAAAGTCTTTGTGAAAAGGTATTGTGAAAAGGTATGTACTTTGTTGTGAGTTCATGCATTGTATTGGTTTTGTTTTTGTTTTTTTGAACACAGTGATGTTAATGCACGGTTCATTTTGTGTACCACTAAAACATACCTGTGTCTTGAATTTGAGAAAAAAAAAATCATATTTTATTTTTCAATAAAGAAGGGTTCGGTGAATGTGCATATGAAACTGGTGGGGTTCAGTACCTCCAACAAAGTTAAGAACCACTGATCTTGAACAATGGTTTTAGGCTGTTATATGAATTCATTAGAAAGTCATATTCACAAGTTTTGTAAAGCATGGCTACATTTTTCCAAGTGTGGAAAGCTGATATGGAAGTTGTTGGTGATCTTAAAAATACAATAAAATAGCGTTATGTTTCACACAGTGGATTAAGTCGCCTTATTGGTAACTGTTTATTAGTCCCTTTGAACACTGTTATAGTGTATAGTAAATTTGGAACAGCAGTGAGGCTGTCTAAAGACTTAGCCACCTCGGATGCGTTCTTCATATGAAAAACCATATATAAACAGATTAAAACAGATTAGTGCATGTGTGTGATGCCTTCTGTTCAGTCTGCTGTAAGATGCCAGGTATTTCCAGCCTAAAACTTTCTCATCCTCCCCTCTAATCAGCTTTAATTGACAATAATTAGCATCTAGTAATTAATTTTGTTTTGCACAAATTGTATGTATGAATAGTCCCAGTGGGTAGCTTGTTCATCTTGTTAGGGCCAATTAGCTGCAATTAACAAACACTAATCACTTGCTTTTTTTTTTTTTTCCAAAACAAACAGTGCGGTGCGTGCCAGACTCCTACTCTGCAATGCGGAGAGCTCTTGTGTGTCGGGGTGCTGCTGGGGGCCGCGCGCCGGGGCCACTGTGCTAATCAACACCTCTCATGTAGAAAGGCAAACCCAAGAGGAGACGCTTTGCACACGGGGCGTACAGACAATTACGTCCCTCTCTGCTCCCTCCATTCACAACTGCTAAATTGATAGTCTGAATGTGGGTTATTGGCTTTATTAGATGGAGTCAAGCTACTGACCGTGACATACAGTATTCAAGTCAATGATGATGATGCGATTTGGACATTTTTACTCCGGGATAGGTGAAGGGATACACAGGGATTCTGCATGAAGTGAGTCCTCATTTTAGGGTTGGCCTGTTTCATTGTAATGTTAAACTCAACAAGAAGACTGACAAGAAAACTGTAACAAGCAACAAGCAACGTGATGAATAGTATAGCCAACTTATTAGACAAGAAGACTCCTCACACTCACTTCATTTTTACGCATAGCCAATTGTAAAACAAACACACTTAGTTAGCCTTTTTATTTTTGGTAAAAAGGCCAAGTTATTTCAGATAAAATATGTTAATTTCTCCTCATTGGGCGGTGTTGTATGGGTGCAAATTAGACTAAAAAATATGTTATATATATGTTAAACAATATGTTATCGCTGAAACGACGATTATGGGTTATACTTTCCCAGCGCGAGCCGGTAAAATGAGCTCGTGCCCATAGGTCTCCCTGTTTGTGACGTCATAGCCAGTGTTAATAACCAATGGGCTGCGCTTTCAGAGGTGAAGCTCATTAGGCTGCGCGCTGTTTTCACTCTCAGAATCCAGTGGAGGGAATGGCACACGAAATACGAACCTGAGCGCGCACTGGCTTCATTTTCAACAGAAAACTGTTCGTTTTGGAACCACTCAGGATTTCCCACGCGACTTTGTACATGCGGGTTCATGGTCCCCCTGTTTTCTCCACCTCCAGTCGGATCTCGGTGATGGAGCTGCAGGGTTTATCCCGTTATAATTTTCCACCTAAAGGCTGCCCGCTTATTTCTCTTTGCGCATAGGCTGCTGTTCAGACGAGGATTGCTGCCGTGGAGCACAACAGTATATGTTTTGTTTGCAGCGCGCGTCCAACTGGATACAGTGAAACATTTGGAGTCTGGAGCTCCATTTATCCGGCCCAAAGCCACAGAAAATAACAGGCCCGTCCTGTGTACACTGGGCCGAGCATCATGCTGCATTGTGCCAGCTGCGAGAAGCCCATTGTGGACAGATTTCTTCTTAAAGTTTTGGACAGACCGTGGCACGTTAAGTGCGTCCAGTGCTGCGAATGTAAATGCAGTCTGTCTGAGAAGTGTTTCTCACGAGAGGGAAGACTGTATTGTAAAAATGATTTCTTCAGGTAAGGACGAAAGAATTCTGAGAGCTTAGGCTACACTTTTTTAATGTAATGGTTACTTTGAATTGTTCTAGGCTATTTATTATTAACTTGTGTTATTGAGAATTCCACGGTGTTGTCGTCACTTAAAGGATAGAATAAATATAGCCATAGGGCTATATTAAAAAAATATATAGCAAAACATTTGCTTAAAAAAAATCAAATTGTGTTATTTCCATGGGTACCTACGTGCCTGTAATATACATGCTCGATAATATAGCAACAAAATCATGGCTCATATTCAACCTGTTTTTAATTTTTTTGTTATTTATGCTTAAATCACAAAGACTAAAGCTTTTTGTCTCCTCTGACTACAGGAGATTTGGGACCAAATGCGGGGGTTGCGCGCAGGGCATCTTACCCAGCGACCTGGTGCGCAGAGCCAAGAGTAAAGTGTTCCACCTGAACTGCTTCACCTGCGTCATGTGCAACAGACAGCTGTCCACCGGTGAGGAGCTCTACGTCCTGGACGAGCTCAAGTTCGTCTGTAAAGAGGACTACGTCAACAGCAATGGCAAAGACACCATACTTCTCTCAGGTATTCAGGATTCACCAAATGGACATGTGCGTGGGCCTGTATGGCGCATTGGCCCTTTTTTTATTCCGCCTTATATGTTTGTTTGTTTTTCTGGTATATTACTTCTGTTATTATTTTACAGAATATTAAACGTTAAAGTTGATCCCATTTAAGGCGATTTATTCTGGAGGATTTCTCTTAAATTCAGTTTGGAGTACTTAGACTTGTAGCCCATTGGTTATTTTGTAATGCCATGCACAGCTAATAAAACGTGGTCTTGGTCTGCTCATTATATTAAAAAAAAAAAAACTTATCTTTTTCAACATGTGCCATTATTTGTCAATTCCCGCGATAGTGACGACGTGCAGCGACCCAAGTTTATCTCCAGACTCGCAGGACCCGCAGGACGACGGCAAGGACTCGGAGACGGGACATTTATCAGATAAGGACGTGTGCAACAACGAGAACGACGAGCAGAGCGCCTCCGGGAAAAGACGCGGCCCTCGTACGACCATCAAAGCGAAGCAGCTGGAGACGCTGAAAGCAGCTTTCGCCGCCACCCCGAAGCCCACCAGACACATCCGAGAGCAGCTGTCCAGAGAGACGGGCCTCAACATGAGAGTCATCCAGGTACAGTCCAAGGCCCGTGCGCGCAGCATGGAACACTTATTAGTCTTCCTATTGGGGTGGAAGAACATAAAACAACATTGAAATTATAAACTTGATCAAATTTCAAGTGTGCCGACCATCTTATTAGTGACTATTTAGAGCTTTCTCCAGTTCCCTTTTGTTTCGGACACTTTTCCCAGTTTTTGTTTGCGCACCCTCTTTAAAACTTTATTTGTCTTTGTGCGCCGTCTATCAAATAATAAGGCTTTTGCTTTTTAGCCTACCACAAAGAATAAAATACTTTAATATAGCCTATCAAGTAAAGTATATTATTATGTATATATTTGTTTTTATTTATGCATTTATTTAGGGGTTAAATTTTTTAGTAAAAATGGCATTTATTTGACCAAAGGCTGTACAGGCCTACAATTTATCATTAAGCATTTCAAAATGAACTAGAGCCAAAACAAACACACAACTGGGAAGGCAATTTTTGTGAAATACAAAAAATAATATGAAATGGACCTGAGACCTACTCCAGAGGAATTTTAATATTTGTTACTCTGCAAATATATAATGATATAAAAACTCACTGGTGTGTGATTACAGGTGTGGTTTCAGAACCGCAGGTCAAAAGAGCGGCGAATGAAGCAGCTGAGCGCCCTGAGCGCACGTAGACACGTCTTCTTCAGAGGCACACGCAGGATGAGGGCTCTGGGAGAAAGGCTGGAGCCCGGGGAGCTCGGACATTTCGCCTATTATGGAGGTGACTAATGTTAAACTGTGTGGATACCATGACGATAATGGTCTTGTAATGATACAGAAAGCTAACATTGTGATTTGTTTAATGAACATATGTCTCTTTTTTATGACAGATTATCCAGGTGAATACTACGGAACAGGAGGAAATTATGAATACTTCCAAGGACCTCCACCCACACAGGCTCAGACTCCATCAGATTTGGGTTTTGTTCCATCGTCTGTGCCAGCAGGAACGCCTTTAGGTGCAATAGACCACCCCCATCACCCCGCACACCACTGCCCCCCAGACGTACAGTGTTACTCGGACCGCCACCCCACAGACTCACCCAGCCCAGAGCCAAACGGACCAGGCTCCATGCACAGCATGTCCAGTGACATGTGTGGACCAAGCACGCCCTACACCTCTGTATCCCTCGACAACGGCTACACAAACCAGCTTTCCCAACCATCGTCAGACATGAGTGAAGGGACTGTGTGGTAACACCACAGATCATCTGTAAAGGCAGTTTGCCATAAAAACAAACATCATTTTGGTTCACATATTTATTTATTTGTGTATTTATTTATTTATTCATTTATTTATTTTATTATATATTTATTAGTTTATTTATATATTTATTTGTTTATTTATGAGATTGTTGAATTCTATAATGTTATGAATAATCTGGTCATGTCTTCTTGGTGAGGTTAATTTTTTATTTAAAAACAGACCCATGGTTCTGCAGTTGCACTTGTCTGAAATACAGTAAAATAAAAACTGTCACTGAGGATATAGCAGGACTAGAATATATTCAGAAAAGTATTTGATAATACTATTGCATTATGTAACCTTGCCTCTATATTGACAACACTGACCATGTCTCTATTGACCATAAAAATTGCATAACTGAATATTTTGCAGCCCTGATAGTGATTGTTTATTTTGTTTATTTTATCGCTTGTTCTCATTGATTACTGTCCTGCCAGCCAATAGGTTGTTTAAAATAATCCATAGAAATGTGACAATTGAATGACAATATATAGAGCAATAAGGAACTATACATTACGTCTGCTTAAAATAATGCTTTAGTTTACACAGGCTACAAATTTGATTGATTTTTTATTATCACTAAAACTCAATATTAAGTGACATTTTTATCACCTTCACTCCTAAAGCTGAACCACCACCTACAGTATCCACAATTCATGATTGTCATGTAATTTACCAAAAATCCTCTCAGGACTCATACCAGATTGACAAAGTGTTCTGTTTGATCTTATTTAATTCAGTTATTTATTGCCTTCAAATGGGAGCCCTGAACAAAACGGACTTTTCCTGTGACCTACCTTTAATGAAGTAATTGTACAGACAGTCGCGTGTTTACGTACTCAGTATTCAGGGGTTTGGATCTCAGTATTGTTTGACATCTCTTGGTACACATGGACAGATGCAAATGAACCAAAATTTTGTAGCTGTCTCAATGTCCTCTCAGTGTGCTAGTTTATATAATGTCCTGAATAAAAGAGAAGTCTAATAAAACATTGTAGCAAACTGCATTGTGGTGTTTATATCACTTATTACTATTACTTATTTTACTTCATCATTAAAAACAACCATACAAACAAGTCAGTGGTTTAGTGTACAATAAAAATTCATTTGTGAACCTACAGGTACACACGGCCTGGAATTTAATTTAGAAAAGGATTTTGATAGTTTAGTCTTAAAAAGGCCTTCTTTGATGCAGGTTCAGTGTGACCACACAATAAACCGATATTACCAATTAACTCAAATTTGTCTAAATAATAATAAAAATATCTGTATAGTTTCCTGCACATTTTGTATAGAGAAATTGAAATACTGGCATTAGAATTGATTATATCACAATATTGGTGCATATTGCAGTTAAACAGCTGATGGTCTATTTTCAGTTTAATAGTAAATTTATTATAAGGCATAATAGCGTAAAAATGTGCATTTAATATTCAATTATGAATCTATTGTATTTTAAAATAGGAAAATATAATGCAAAGTTGGCTATATTGCTTGACTTAATCCTTATTGTAAGGCTGATACATATTACTTTCACTAAGCAGCCATCAGAGGTGTATGCAAACATATTAAAACAGCATATTAAATGTGTTTGTATTTTGTCCTGTAGTCCTTTGTCATAATATGAAAATGGATGCCTAAGCTCTGGATGTTAAATATTTTCAGTTCAGCTATACCAGCGTGCTGCTGCTAATCAAACGAATCCATGTTTATCAGGACAAAATGCCCCGATTAGAGGAGATTTGCATGTCAAACACTCGGCCAGTAAATCTATTCAAATCTGGAGGCTGATGGGGATCACAAATGCTCCAAACACCTCTGTTTCACTCCATACAAAGTTCTTCCAGTTATATTAGAATCTTCTGTGTATAAAGTTATATTTGCTATTTAGTAATAAACAAAATATTGATCATTCAATTTGTTTAGCATATAAGATATAATGATCAAAATTAAAATGTAAATTTGTAAAATACTGCATTTCTGAAAGACCTTTTTTAAAATATCAACTTTTTTTTTTTAAACCATAAGCAATATAGTTAATGAAAAAATTCTTAAGTCAGACTCCAAGATTAGACCTGTGAAAATGTCTAAATAAATGCAAACTTGCTCATTCACAAATGTTGGGCTTTAAAATGAATATTGCCGTCATTGTTTAATCTGAATTGCATTTGAACTTGAATTTTGTCCTTTCTTCACTGTTGCATATGTCACTTTGAATATCTCACCCAAGTCACTCATTTGCGTCTTGCTCCTCTGCTGGTCCACTTTCTGCATGAAAATCATTCACACATACAATTTTATAATCAATGGCCACAGTAATAGGATTCCTCTGGCCATGGGCAATTAATACAGCCCCCCCTCCCTTTTTTCTCTCTCTTTTTTTCTTCCTCACGCTGATCTCAAAGCTACGAGACATTGGCTTCTCCTCATTTACATATTTATTGCATTGGACTCAAATCTGCCGAGTGATTGATGTGGAGCCTGCCTCCTGAATTTTCAGCGGGCCATTATTATGAGAGAGAGGGAGAGAAAGGGAGGGGGCGGGCGAGCGAGCGGGCATCAGTGTACTTTTGATTAAAGTTGAAGAGGACACAAGCGCAGGAGTTTCCCATCTACCTCTGCAACTGTGGACCAGTGGGCAAAAAACAGTACTCTAGGAAACTGTTGCATCCCCAAAATAGAAGATATGATTAAAGATTGAGTACAGCACTGAAACAGTCCATTATGGGCCTATGAAGACATTTTACATGTTTCACATACATCACATTTCAGATACATCTGGATCACTAGGATATCTTTGTTGATTTAACACTGAGATAGGGTCAAAGAAATTAACTGTGATTATTATAGATAGTTTGCACAATTTGCTTAATGTGTTGTTGCTTAAGGTTCTTTTGGTTTCACAAAGAAGAATTCTGAATTAAAATATATATACATATACTCTGAAACATGCAAAACCAGATTTTTCTCTGCATCACATGTAACTCAATACAATAAAGGAAATATATGCTGGCTGAATCATTTAAAATCAAATAGAACATTGGGTCCCAAAAACTATATACTATGAAATGTGCTGATCATCCAGATTTCCCCTATAGACTTTGGAGCTTTGATTGAGAATGAATTAAAATAAATACATGAATAAATAAATACATGAAAATTCGCTGCACATTATAGACTACCGTATTGCATTTGCACTCTGAGTGTTTCTTTTCAGCCAGTGTGTTGTACTGCTTTGAACAGGGACACAAGACAAAGACATGACACTTTAAAGGTTGATGGTTCTCCCATTGGCAATCATGCATGTAATGTTGCAGAGCAGGGAAAAGCTCCAGTCTGCAGAATATGTTGTGTGTGCATGTGTGTGTAATAGGGTGCATGTGGAGGAGGGGGGGTCACCCAGTGCACCCCCAATGCACCCCCACACCTCTCAGGCCTCACATCTCTATGACAGATGGAACTATATTCAGCATGTCGAGAAAATATGAAGTACAATATTGTCCTGCTGGTTGTACGTTTGTTAAACAACTTCATGTTCAAATAGCAAGAACGTAGTTTGGTTAAAATCTGTTTTCTATTATTCAAAAAAGGACAGATCTGTATTAAAAATTATGACGTGATGTTCTTTGTGCTGGTCCCAAGCAAGAGTAAAATGAGAGTTTTTTTTCTTTCAAAATACCATGATAAAAAGGCATTCTTACCATACTCTGAGACGCCTCTCCATAGAACTGACTTGTATCCACATCTAGTTTAAGAAGTGATTTTATTGATCTCACACAGGAGAAATTCTTCTCTGCATTTAACTCATCCTGTTATTAGTGTTATTAGGAGCAGTGGGCAGCACATTACTGCGCCCGGGGACCATCTCCATGATCTTCTTGCTTCGGTTTGGTCAGGACCTAAGCTGGAGGATTTTACCTGGTGCATGTTTTGGGTTGATGGGGGAAACCGGAGTGCCCGGAGAAAAAAACAATAATATCTCTATGGAGACAAGCATGAGAAAGGTTTCACAGTGCACCTTTAAATACAGAAGATATTTTGTAATTTTATAAAAGCCATAATTAGACTTAGACTTAGACTTAGACTTAGACTTAGACAAACTTTATTGATCCAAAAGGGAAATTGTTTTGGGTACAGTAGCTCACTCATCAAATATAATATATCACAGAGGGTAACAAAAAATAGATGGAATAGCAAAAAAAGAGCAATAGACCAGTGTCAGATGAGACATAATTATACAAATTTAAAAATGATAATAAATGTATATGTACAAATCAGAATTAAATAGAAAAGTAAGTAGAGAAGTATAAAATACAATATAATGAGAATATTATTCCTTCCTCACAGCAAGAAGGTTCGATCCCCGGGTTGCCCAGGCCTTTCTGTGTGTGTTCTGTGTGGAGTTTGCATGCATGGCCTGGGTTCGATCCCTGGGTCGCCTGGGCCTTTCTGTGTGGAGTTTGCATGTTCTCCCCGTGTCTGGGTGGGTTTCCTCCGGGCACTCCGGTTTCCCCCATCAACCCAAAACATGCACCATAGGTACCTCCAGCTTAGGTCCTGACCAAGCCAAAGCAAGAAGATCATGGAGATGGTCCCCGGGCGCAGTAATGTGCAGCCCACTGCTCCTAATAACAGGATGGGTTAAATGCAGAGAATAATTTCTCCTGTGTGTGATCAATAAAGTTAGTTCTTCTTATTTCACTAGAATAGGTCAACATGGCAACTATTTTAAGTTTCTTACATGATTAGGCTGAGTTATTACTTGGTTGTTTTATATCTATACACCTCCCTCCTACCTGTACAGTGATGAAATCTTTTTTTTTTTATTATTATTATTATTATTATTATTTTGGGCAAGTAAGCAACTTACATTCTTTTGAAAGTGCAATAACAGAAATAACAATAAACAGAAATAAACAAAAAACAAAACATTTGCCCAAAAAGGAGTGGGAAGAAGATAATTTAAATGATTTAATCCCACCCCCTCTTCTAATTTAGCATAATGAGCTTTCTTTTGCATTCTTCTGACTTTTTACATTAGACTTGAACTATTTACAAAAGGATACCAACAATGGTAAAGAAATTAAGGATACCAACAATGGTAACAGACAGCAGATTCAAGTAATGTAATGGACAGAACATACCAACAATGGTCAGGAAACAACAAGCATAAACCAACACTACAGAAGACAGTTTGTTCTAATATTCAGACCCACTCTCTACTGTGACCAGACCATATGTTTATATAACAGCTTGAATTTTTGGCATTGCTTGAGATCTTCTCTAGCTAATGTCTGTGAAACATCCATGGCTTATAACATCTGCATTATTCAGTTTAAACAATGTATTAAGGTCTTCTTAAGCCAGGCAGCCATCAGTTATCAGCCTTTAAAATCACCCCACATCCTACAGAATATTCAAATTCCAAATCCCATACCCTATCTACAGTATGTGCATATATTTGTCTTTCCCCTCATATCTCCCAGGCCTTATCTACTTAACTTGGGGTGGCGAGGCTGCTTTTTTGACAACTCCACGACATCTTTATCAGCGTTATATAGATGACGAACGTCGAGATTGCGTGATGATATTGTTCGGGGATGTGAAGCACGATTTCTCCGCTTGATCGGGTTTGTCCTTCAGCGGCGGAGGAGAGGACGACGCCGGTCACAAATCTGATGCTCGCTCAGCCCTGGGAGAAGCAGTAAACCAACATTTCCATAGGGACTTCTAGGCTCTCTACGCTCCACTGATATGCCTGTAATCTATGCATTTTAATGTGGGGCTTGGCTGCTGGACTGTTGTGTTTACTTAGCAAAAACCGTCTTTGTCAGCAACTCAATGTGCCATCAGTGTTAATAAAAGTATAGTGAATATGCATTATGTGGTAGAGGGGACAATGGAGGCAAGAATAATGTAGCTATTTGGGATTAAATGGAATCATGATGCTTAGTCTAAACCCAAAAGACCATCGTTGAGTAGGTGCAAAGCCTGGATAAATGTGTAATTCAAATATAACATAATCGTTGACTGTAAGATTTTGGTGCCTGTTCACATCAATGGAGGTAGTAAACTACAGTATAGAGAAAAAGTTTACAAACATGATTACTTTAGGCCTATTATACAACATAACCACAGTACAAAGTCCATCATGTCAATGGAAGGGCTTCATGTTATATTGCAATTGCAGCTAAAGCAATATTTACAAGATACAAAATATATTGCAATGGTTACAATTTTAATGAGCTGTGGCTTATACTTACTGATTTTATTTATGTTTTGTTTTTTTTTCCTAAACTTTTGCCTTACTTCAGTCCTGGTTTTGTCCTCATGTTTTTGTAATTAAGAATAAATTAGCATTATCATTGTTGTTTGTGAAACCCTTCAGCCATCCAGATAGGCTCCATAGTAAAGGAGAAATTAAATTGTATTGGACAAAAGTTTTTTTTTGTTTTTGTTTTGGATCAAACACGTTTCGCAGCTGAAGAACTGAACTGAAAAAGCAGATTGGATGAGATGTGAAACATACTTGACTAAAAAAAAAAAAAAACAGAGATAAGTCATGTTTATGAAATGTTAAATGTTACGTACAGCGCATAAAGAAGTGGACTAAGGGAGTGTCATGGCACCCATAGTGTTCATATGCTAAGTAATGCTGTCAATCACGCCTGTTGCTAATGCTAGCTGGAGCAACTTTGGGGAGAGAAGGAACCAGGATTTGTTTGTTATTAATGTAAACATTTTGATTTACGAACAATAATAAAATATCAGGTTGGCAGTTTAATATTAACACTTTAACACCAAAATGATGAGCCTGACAGCAGCAGTTCCGAAGAGAGACGTCATGGGTTTTCAATAGAAAGTGAAGTGGAGTCGATGAATCTGGAAGCACGCCCATGTTCACTTCCTATCTGGAATGTGGCAGCTAGCAGGTTAGCTATGTCCATTTACAGCTCTGGAAAAAAAAAAAAAATAAGAGACCACTGCAAAATTATTTTTATTATCTATTTACTACTTATAGGTATGTGTTTGGGCAAAAGGAGCATTTTTGTTTGAGTCTATAAACTACTGACAACATTTCCCCCAAATCCAAATAAAAATATTATCGTTTTGAGCATTTATTTGCAGAAAATGACAAATGGTCAAAATAACAAAAAAAGAAACATGCTTTCAGACCTCAAATAATGCAAAGAAACAAGATCAAATTAATTTTAAAACAACATAATACTACAGTTTACACTTAAGAAGAGTTCAGAAATCAATATTTGGTGCAATAACCCTTATTTTTATGCGTCTGGGCATGCTCTCCACAAGTCTTCTCTTGGTCTGGGGTGATTTTATTCCACTTCTGGTGCAAGAAGGTGAAAAGGTGAAAAGAAGGTGCAAAAAAAATGTATATACAGTCTATTTTGACAAATGGTATTTATATAATCTTGTATAAAATATTGCAGAATATATAACACAGCTGTATTAAATGCTTAGCCATGGGTTTGAGCATACACTTTTCATTTAGCTCTAAAAGACATAGTGGACACCATAACAAGCTGTGTGCAGTGACTCTTCGCCTTGCCCACTCTCTCTCCTGTGAACTTGTCAGCGGCGCTCATCTCCATACCAACGCTGACCTACCGTAATAACCCTGATGTATGGCCACAGTATCTGACCTTTCCCACAATCCCACAGTGGGACAACCTTCACCACCTCTGATTTTCCTCCTCCACCCTCCTCCGCCCCCCTCCCCCATGCACCTCTCTATTCTGTGCAGCTCGTCTGGGTGTACGCGCCACACTCCACTGCCCCTATGAATGTTAATGAGCTGATGGGAGAGGGAGGGGGAGCGGGTGGGATTCACCTGGAATATACATTAGGTCTATAGACGGTGTTTTTGCATGTTATTGTACAGGCTGAGCTAATGGTTTCTCCTATCAATACAAGTGAAAGATCTGGCCACAAGAAGCGACATTATTAAGAGTATTTATCGCTTAAACAGCCAGAGTGTTGTATTGATTTCCTATAACACAGAAATAACTTGCCAACTGAACAATCATGCCAATGTTTTCAGACAGATAGTCAAAATTTCTGGCTGATGCCCTGGTAATCTTCTAACAGGTTTAAACAAGTAAAAACTAGATGTGCCAGTGATGATGACAGTGTTATTTAATCTTTGACCTTTATGGAACCTTTCAAATGGAGATGGCTGATTAAGTCTCCATGGCACCCACTGACAAGGTGCAGACGTCTCCCTGAAGACACACTTTACCACAACTGTGGAATATTCCACAATATGACATGTGTTCAGTTACAACAATTTTTTATTGTTAAAGAAAAGATTACTGTGATCAGAATCACCTCTTCACAGACTGGTTTGTGCCATTACTTGCTATAGATATATACAGCTCTGGAAAAAAAATAAGAGACCACTGCATTTTTTGTATTACATGTATTACAGCCATTCCATTCCAGTGTCTGTTGAATTCCAACACAAACACAAAGCTGAGCTACTTCAGTTCTTGCACCAGGAGTGGAATAAAGTCACCCAAGAACAATGTGAAAGACTTGTGGAGAGCATGCCAAGACGCATGAAAACTGTGATTAAAAATAAGAATTATTGCACCAAATATTGATTTCTAAACTCTTCTTAAGTGTAAACATCAGTATTATGTTGTTTTGAAATGAATTTGATCTTGTTTCTTTGCATTGTTTGAGGTCTGAAAACATGTATCTTTTTTGTTATTTTGACCATTTGTCATTTTCTGCAAATAAATGCTCTAAACGATAATATTTTTATTTGGAATTTAAGGGAAATGTTGTCAGTAGTTTATAGACTCAAACAAAAATGTTCCTTTTGCCCAAACACATACCTATAAGTAGTCAAATTTAAAAAACTGATAATTTTGCAGTGGTCTCTTATTTTTTTCCAGAGCTGTATATTAAACCATATCATACTGTGGAACATTCTCAGTAAAGCAAAATTATTTTATGATTCCCCCTTATGAACGTTTTAATATACTTAAGATACTTGCCTACATTTCAGTGACACACAAAGAAACCAAAAGGCTATAATTAATAATGATAATTTGTGACATATAAAGGCTAGGGGCTTTAAGGACCAATAGGTTTTCTGATAGCAGGCCTGGGCAGTATATTTTACCATTGCAACATAGACCCAATGCCTTAGTGGAGGTGTGTTCTTCAATAAGACAGTTAATATGAGACGTCTGCTGAATATTCTTTCACCCATTCATTGTGTGAGGACAAAAAGCATGTAGTTCTGAAGAATCCTCATGTGCCACTGAAGTAATGACCTCCTCCAGAGACCCATGTGAGAAGTAGCCTATCTCACTGTGAAATAGCCTCCTCAATATGTGGCCAATGCAGAGGGCTGGGCGAGATGAGATGATCTCTTCAGTGTCTTGAATGCAGAGCTCCGAGGAGCAGCTGCGCCTGGTACAGTGTCTCCTCTTTGTCACTCCCAAAAGGCTCTTGTTTTCAGGCGATAATCAGACAGACAGGGGCTTCGAGAGGATCTGGATCTGCTCTCATTTCAACTGTTGCGCACACATTCATGAACACATACACTCTTGAACGCACACACACTTAAATTGGGATCCGCCAACTGGGTCAGGTCTTTGTCTCTGAAGTGCTGTCAAGTCACAGAGAGTGTGAATGTGGAATTATGGGCCGCCTTAGATGCATGATTGGGTCTGTGCTCTGCTCTGTCTTAATTCCTCCATCTCAAACTCACAAAATGATCCTTATTCCCCAGTATCTCTCTGGGCACAAGCATGGAACCAGTGTAAACTGGGGAAATGCAGGACATATTATTGGAAGACAAGGAAAGTGCTGCTAAGGACAACTCATCAATCTCCAGTTCTTTCCAGGACTTTTGTCTATAGGTCTAGAATACAGACTAATGCAATGATTTTGTGTTACGGGTATCATAGTGGTGCAGGCTTCTTCATTAAAAACAAATAGTGTTTTAAAAAACTGAGGAAGTGAGATGGACATTTAGTAATATTTAAATCAGTATTCCAATGTTCTAGGAGTTCAAGGAGAAAGTTCAAAGTTCAAAGTCAACCATATGTACAGGTTGCACACACAGGATTTGAGCAGTCTATGTTGCAGGCCCACAGTGAACATAAAACATCTGATAAACAAGACAATAAACACCTTGTAATAATAATAATTATTATTATTTAAAAAAAAAACAGTTGCTTTTAACTGCTTTTAACTGCCTATAATGTATATTCTACTTGTTGTAAGGTGACCTTGAGTGTCCAGAAAGGCGCCTAATAAATAAAATGTATTATTATTATTATTAAAACATCACATATACTCCTAGCAAAAGTTCAAGACAAACACAGTGACTAAAACATCACATATTCCCATAGCAAAAGTAGAGTAAACTTGTATATAATACAAATAGGTAAAACACAATGTGTGGCGTAATAAAGCTCAAATGGTGTCGTTTAAGCAGCAGTGTCAGTGTCATTTAAGTTTCCTTTAAGTGTCCTTTAAGCAGCAGTGTCATTGGGGGAGGGAGGCCAGGGCAGGGAGAGAAAGTATAGTAGTAAGTGAAAGTTTAGCCATTATATTGTAGCTCGTGCTTCTCACATGATGATAAAATATTGCCTATTCAAAAGTTGTTTGCTTGCAGCAAAGTTAGCTGTACTGTTTAACTTTAATGATTACCTTGTTCTGAACATAATATATTATTTATGTAGGTTATTTTCAAAAAAGGGCACTATAAAGTAACCAGGAATGTCTTTGATCTTCATGATGAGACTTAGGCGTCTTGAACCATAGACAAATTGTTAGTATGTTTCAAAAGGATTAAGTTTTCCAATTGTTTCCCCATATGAAGTGTCTAAATGACAGACTTCCACGCAGAGAGGAAGAACATTATTGTGCAGTTTGTCAGTGATTAAAAGAAGAATTAGCCGACCTAGTGCGCTACCTCAAATGAGCAAAAGCCTTTGGGACAGCACACAGAGCAGGAGGCACACTTCCAATTATAGCACCAAATGACTCCTTCTCATTCTGGGCGCTGTATAATTGTGGTGGGTATTGGGTGCATGCAACTCAATTTGTCTTACATATTTGTTGGTAGGACGGTAATAGAGTTGACAAAGCCATGGGAATTACATGAAAGAATTAGAACAAAATAAAAAAGAAAGAAAATGAGACAGATTCTTCAATATTTGTTTGACCTGCCTCAGACGTGTTAAGACGGTTTAAGTTTAGAAGTCAGGAAATAATAGAGCTTTAATCATCGGTGCTTGAGGAATGGGAAGACTATCACTTTCGAATAATCAGGAAACACATCCCCTGAGTATAAAAGACTTTGTACTGAAATTAATGAGTCTGCCAGTTATGTGAATATCTGTCCCAAAGATCATCAATGCATGGAAATCATAGGTCCAATGCTTTGGAAAGGACACAGGAGCCACATCTGGGGGCAGGAGAGCTGAGGATGGAGTGACAATACTAGAAAGGATTAAGATGGAGAACAGGGATCATTATATTAGATCAGTGGTTCTTAACCTTGTTGGAGCTACCGAACCCCACCAGTTTCATATGCGCATTCACCGAACCCTACTTTAGTGTAAAATAAAATATGATTTTTTTTTCAAATTGAAGACTTATGTTTTTCTACTGGTGCACAAAATGAACCGTGCATGAACATCACCTTGTTCAAAGAACAAGATTCTACCTGGACGACTGAGGGACTCTTCACGCATCTTGTTCAAAGAACAAAACAAACATAGTGCATGAACTCACAACAAATTACATACCTGCAAATAAAATAAAATCAAATAGTTTTGCCAGTGCGAGGCTAGAGTTGCTCAACTTGGCATTGCAAATCATGGAAATAGGACGCTGACTCCCATCCTGTTCCATGATACATGAGAATCCATATTGTACATATTCGTCCGACCACTTTCTTTTTTTGCTCAACATAGTATGGATTAAAATATTAAGAAAGTAATTACACGACGTACTAGGATGACAGTCACACGTTCACCACTCCTGAGTGCACTAAATTCCTCGCAGCACTGATTGGCCAAGGAATGTAACGTGATCATCTGCAGCCAGTGACGGCCAAGCGGGGCATGTCATCGCGTATTGACATGATGAGTCGGTGTGTCTTGACCTCCACGGCAGAAGCTCCACCGAACCCCTGAGACTGACTCACCGAACCCCTAGGGTTCGATCGAACCCAGGTTAAGAACCACTGTATTAGATTGAGATGATTTATTTTGCAGTTATTGAAAACTAAACACAATATCTTCAAAACAAACAAAACAAACTCATGTCTACCAGTTTGGCTTAATGATAGAAAAATAAGCAATCTTTTTTTTAATGTGTAATATATAATTGACTTTTATGAGCCATTAATGTTTATACTAGTGCTACCTCACTATTAGCTTACACCAAATTTTTATTTTCACTGATTAATGCATGTTTGAGTAATCTGTTATTGCCCTGCATTCATGGCTTGAGTGGTTTCAGAATTTCAGTTATTTTCACCTACCCCCCATCCCCGCCCACTGCCCTGCACTTGCAATTCTCTGAACTACACAAAATGGACTCTTGTGAGCTTTAAACCATGTTAGCATGTTGTTACCTCATGGGAAACATACCCAGAGTTGTTTTATTCATTCACACTTTTGAGTAACAAGTTTGAGTAACCCTTTGAGTAACCCTTTATTATTCGTCTCTCTACATCTCCAAAGCTCAAAATGCTCCTTGTATAATAATTTCTGTACTTGTCAGTACTAAGTACTGATACCGATCCTTTAACCCCCACCTCCATGAACATACGCAGAGTGCATTTACATGCACATCAGTATCCTGGTTATTATCCATATCCCAGTTATGGCAGTATTCGGGATATGATGTTTACATGCGCGCTGAGAAACCGTGATACTCATATCCCTGTGTACATGATCAAATGGAGTATCACGGTTTCTTGACATAATCTTACAAATGTGCAAGTGCAAACATTATATATTTAATAAACCAGGAAAAATACAAACATCCATGATATTATAATAAGTTTATTGCAGTTTTGCACATTTGTTTACTTTAACAGAAATTAAACTTAAAACCACATGGCTCATTTGCATAAACTATAAGCACTGAAAAAAACAAAAAAACAGCTCTGTTCTTGTGCCTGATACTTCTGTCAGACAAAAGGACAGGACTGAGTGGAATATATATTTGCATGTTCTCCCCGTGTCTGGGTGGGTTTCCTCCGGGCACTCCGGTTTCCCCCACCAACCCAAAACATGCACCATAGGTAAAATCCTCCATCTGTGGTCCTGACCAAACTGAAGCAAGAAGATCATGGAGATGGTCCCTGGGCGCAGTAATGTGCTGCCCACTGCTCCTAATAACAGGATGGGTTAAATGCAGAGAACAATTTCTCCTGTGTGAGATCAATAAAGTCACTTCTTCTTCTTCTTAATATGTGTTCTTCCTGTGACAGAGGCTCTGTTCTGTGTATATCGCCTTGGAGGTGACTCAAGTTAAACTTTTCAGAGATCATAGGTCTGCAGGTCGTACATGCGGGTTTATTCAGGATACTGAAACCGGGATACTGCGTAATGTGTCGTGTAATAGTGGAGTGTATTAAGGAAGTGTTGGGCCGATACCAAATACCGGTATCAGTATCGGTGCATCCTTACATGAAGTGGCAAATTTCAAATAAACAGTTACCTTATATCTTTTGTTCAGAAGAGATGGTCAATTTGAGGGCTGAAATTGTCCAAACTGTGAAGGTCTATAGATTTTAAAAACACAGTGGTGCACTTCCTATATTACCACATGGCATCACAAGGTGAAACAGTGTTTTCTGTTCAAGAGAAGTCTATACATGCAGGGTTTGTGTGTTAAACATGAGCGAATGAAACAAAACACAACTACAGGTTTCTATGAGGAAACAAGATTCTGTTAAATTACATTGGCTTTATTTTTTGAAACACATTTAGAGGTTACTGTTGAGATTACCGTTGATAACTCTCATTCTACACAAGAAAAGCCCAGTCAAATACAAAGCAACTGGACTCAATACAAGAAATTAAAGGCACAGCACTATAGGAAGCATTCACATGGTTTGTGCACTCACCATTATGTACCCTAAAAAGCATCAAAATTACAGTAATTATAACTCGCCTTTTCAGTTAGTCAATCAGGGGAAGGAATTATGCAATTACAAAAGTTATCATAAAAATAAGTAACATTGCATATACATTAAATAGATTATTCATGTGTTACATTTAAATTAGTTTCATTTTAAGACAAGTAACGCTGAATAAGTAGTAACTTTTGTTCTTTCACGCAAACATTTACACTCAAACCCCGAACAATTATTTATACCCTAAAACATCCAAAGACACACACAGAGGTAAATAAATCTTTTAAAAACGTAAATTGTAAATTCAAAGACTGGAAACTAAAGATAACGTTATCAAAATATGAGGTACTACTAAAAGAGGCATTGTGTAACTTGTCTGGTGGACGGGCTGTCAAATGCTTTTTTTTTTCCCATGAAGAATGGGCCGTTTCACAGTATGGCACCCTTCTATCTTCATGTAGACCAAACCAGACCGAGTTACAGGTCAAATCTGTGGAGAGACAACCTCACTGACAGATCTAATGCGTATTTTTCTTGGTATTTTTGAGCCATAAAACCACCTGTAATTTAACAAATGTGAGTTAGAGCTCTTACTAGCCAGGTGATGGACCCCCAACCAAAAAGTTACATACTGCACCTTTAACTACACCTTAATTGCCTTAATAAAGCATGAACAAATGTACAATGAACAAATAGTTTATTAAGAGTGATTCAGGGTGAGCAGCTACTTCATTAAGGGGTTAGTAGTTCCAGTAGTAGTTGCTAAGCCTGAGGCATTCTTAATAACATATTTGTTCCTTGTGAATTAAGTCTATTAAACTATTAAAAGTGTTATTACAAAGTGTTACCAAATATTACATAAATTGAATCATTACCAACACCAATACACTTTAACACATTTTCATAACATGTAACTTTCTGGAGGGGGCATGTCACGTTGATTTAAATCCAAATAAACATTAACTTTAATTTAATTTACCTGCTGGAGGGCTCGTCCTCTGCTCGTCTCCATGAAGATGCGCCTAGAATGTTCCACAGAATGGCCATAAAGTTATGAATTTCCATGACGCCAAATTACAGGTAAGGTTTGTGGAGCTTACAGTATGAATGGATGTTTTTTCATTTATTTACGAGCAATAAATAGCACCTCTAGTTGAATAAATGCAAGAGAGATTTGTTTAATACCATACTGTGGACAATTCAAACCAAAGCATTAACATCTCCATGGAGACAAAGATGCTGTGGACCTCATCCAGAAAAGTTACACAGTGCACCTTTAATGATGACTAGTATGTAATATAAATTAAGTTAAAATACCCTACAGTGTCAGGTGTTTACCAAAAGCGTGCCCTCACTTTGCACCTTCCTTGTTACAACTATGACTTTGTGCGTGTAATTCTATTCATCAGATGCGTGAGTGAGGCGTAGTGTGCGGAAACATGGCGGTAAAGTGCAGCATATGTGAACTGTTTGAGTGTGAACAGAAGGGGCAGCTGTGGTTTTGTTGTGTGGCGCGCTGCCCGTGGCTCGCTGCAGGGAAACCTCCACAAGCCCTCGGTCTAAAAAGAGGCGCTTCCCTACTCCCTGCTGGGCTGTCCTGTCCAACTCCATTATAGTGTTCCTTGTCTTTCTTCAGTAACTAAGTGCTCCCTGCTTGATTGTTAAAATTCCCTTTTTTCTCGCCAATGCCCTCAGGAAAATGTGTTGCCTTTTGTCAATTCGTTGGTCATCAAAGCGCTTGCCAGTCTGGAGCAAGCGTATGTCAAAAACCAAAGTAGTAGTCGTTATCTGAACTGCATATTTAAAAAAAAAACAAGGCAGCTGATTATCAAATCCCCCAAATATCCTACGCTATAACCTTTCTAGTCATTGTCAGTTACTGGTTGCCCTTTCATGTACAAAATACACTAATCAGACATAGATCTGTAGTAGTCATAGGGATGGGCGATATGCCAAAAAAAAATAAAAAAATCTCAATTTTATTAAAGCCGGTTCATAATTTCAATTTAATGATGTCATCCTGCTCTTGGGATGTTAGTTCTTCACTGTTATTGTTTAAATCCACCTGTCAGTCACTCAAAGCAATACAGAAAATGACCAGTATGAGGAGTAGGTGGAAAAATGTGAGTTATTGAATCGAAACATGACAACATCATGAAAATTGCACATTGTGAAAAGGATAAGTTCACGATTCGATTTTATTGCCATATCGCCCAGCCTAAAGTAGTCCAATATATACTTTGATATACTTTGCATTGTATCATTGGATGTATCGGTTCCAGCCTTTTTCTTTGCAAGAATTTTAGCCACAGCACGTCTGTCAGAAAAATGCGGATCCACCTGATGGATCCACCTGACCACTGACCACTCAAGACTTACAATGATCATAGTATTTTATCAAACTGTATAACAGATTTCAGAACTTAACTTCAAGTGAATTTAAGCTATTTGGGGATCACAGCCAAAAGTTCATTAGTAACCAGAGAACTGCTCAGGACTTCAGATTGGCTCCTCCATATTCAGAAACACGAGCTTAGTCCAGGGGGAATGAATCGCTCCTGTTAGGATGAGGCTGATTCCATTGTGGACAGGATCCGCACCACCTCGGCTCTTTGGGTCGGAGAGATGTGCTGAGTCATGTGAACGATGGAATCCATGGCAACTTCGGGATTGGCTTGCACAAGGCTAATAAGGAAGAAAAGTGATGGAAACATGTAAAAGAAAAAGAAAAAGCAACACCTGTTTGGGAAGTGATTTGTCTTTTCAGAAATGTTGTTTGAGGAATAAAACAGACTATTCTAATGTATACGACTACTACTACTTTTATATTCCTCTAATTTAGTATTCTTTGAATTTGTAGACACTCGCCTTGCAATCACAGTTCCAGGTTTGTCTACATTGTCTGTAGTAGTAGTTAAAGTTGTGGCAGTAGTAGTAGTGTTAGTAGTACAAGAAGAATTTCTGAAATTACAGAAGCACTTAAGTAAGTGTTCTGAAGCAAATTTACACAAATGTGAAGTATATAATTATTACCTATATATAATTATATACAGTATTTTTTTTTCCCAATGCAGTGGTTAAAATGCAAAATGCAAATTACCTGCGGATCTGTTTGAGAATATGATCTCGGCGGATGTACTTGATGTTCTCATCGATGACAGAGCGGGCCCCCTCTTCTTCAGCCAGTTGTTTCTCCAGCCAGATCACCACCTCCTCATTGTTGTCCCATAGATAGGCCTATTAAAGCAGAAGAAAAATATTATTCAAAAAATATATATTTCGGGGAATTAATGAATTATACATAAGTAATTTAAAACACTATACTGCATAAAATAACAAATTTTATTACAAATTTTATTTAAAAAAAATGCTTAAACTTGTAATCAAATGCTTAAATCAAAGTTACATTTTGGTGCAATGGTTATTTATACAATACAAGTCATAGGAGATGTTTTTGTTTGTTTATGAAGTTAACATCAACCACACCAGAAGATGGACCTTTGCAGTTCAGTGGCCTTGTGGACCGGGTCTTGTGGTAGAATTAGTATTCATGAGTGCTGGCATCTCTGATCCCAAACAAAGCGCGGCTTGAGGGCTTAGCAAAGATTTGGGGGCGGAGGGTTTAATGGGCTCTTGGCTTTTTTATGAACAGTCCTGCTTGAGGTCCACAAGAACATTTAATGCCCTTATTAATCATTTTTAATCTGTTTGCATTTAATTAAGAAACAGCGTGTTGCTCTCCTATCAGCACGTGCCAGGGCTGTGATTAATTGTGGCTTAAGACAGCGGCTCCTGATTGGGGTAATGTATGAGCTAACAAGAAGGCCAGTTCTAAGGAGACGTGAAAATGGCGGCTGCCGTATGTCAACCGCGTAGCTGCTCCACTGAGCCTCCGATGGAGCCTGAAGGTACTGAAGGGAATTTCTCTGAGGGATGTTTGTTTCATTTACCTACACTTATCGCTTCATCTGGACTTAATCCTGATGCTTTCATAGGGATGTGCGCCTCGGATCAGGCTTTGAGGATAAATAATTTCAAGAAAAATAAGGAATCTTTTGTTGATATTAAGAAAATGTGCTTTTAGTATTTTTCTTGGGAATTTCAACCTGTTCTGTTTATGAGATTTACCTGTATTTGTGTTACTTGTGAAAAACATCCAGATCAAGAAAGGCGTCTTACAGTGAAAAAAAACCACATACCTTCACAGCCCCTTCAGCCTCCACAAACCAACGCCGCAGCATGGCCTGAATTTGTCCGTCCGTCAGCTCCGTGTTGGCCAGTTGGATCTTTCTCTTCACCGTGTCCTCCAGCAACAGCCGACGCAGACGCCAATAGAAGAACTGACGAGAGGTCTGCCATTCAAGTATGTCCTGAAGATAACAAGCATCTTTATTTTAAATTTTCTGGCATAAATACAACATGTAATTACACATATCCTTTGGGGTAAAAGTTATTTTATTATTATTTTGACTTATTTTATTTAATAGGGACAGTGCATATTAATGAACATCTACAACATTACAGTGTAAATATGCCAGATTATAGCAAAAATACTAATTTCCATTTGTAATCCCTAGGCAGGTGACACCACAGCAAAAACAACAAAAACAATGACAAGTGACAATAGCAGCAGTTATACATTAAAAGTGTCCACAAGTCTGGTTTTCCTTTAACCACTGTTTCAAGTATGATTTGAAAGTGTCCAGTGTTGGAGTCTCTCTTATTGGTAATGGGAGAGAGTTCCAGAACTTAGTGCCTGAGACACTAGTGACTGAGAGCACACTTTGTCCGAATGTAGAGTGTCTATGTGGGATCTCACAGCTCCCCCGGGTCTGTGTGGGACCTCACAGTTCCCCCGGGTCTATGTGGGACCTCACAGTTCCCCTGGGCCCTGGCCCTAGTTCCCATCCCACTGACAGTCTTTGTTTTAATAAAATCTTGTAACAGAGGAGGAGCAAGCCCATGCAAAACTTTGTATACAAAACATCCATATTTGAAATGAACAAAATTAATTGAATTGAGCAAGTTGTACTTGAACTGAGAATGGTTTCTTGTCTTATATTTTCACAGCTTTTTAAAAAAGTGATTAAACTGGTTTGAAGCAGCAGCAAGTGTCCATGTGGTTCTGCAATGCTCTATATGAGACAGAATCATGGAGTGTAAAAAAAATTGTGCTGCATATAGAGTCATAAAGGATCTTGCCTGTCTAAAATTAACCATTTTTGTGAGGTGCTTAATGTGTTTCTTAAATGTCAATGATGGGTCCAACGTCAGTCCCAGGTATTTAAACTCTTTGATGAGACTGAGTTCTTTAGCCCTTGTCTAGGTCAAATAGAGGGTTTTGAGTCAGATATTTGGTAAAAGAATAACAAATATGTATACCTTATCAGTGCACTGAGGACAATATAGAGTAGAAGTAGAGTCTTTTCACATATCTGGCAATATATCATAATTTGAGTGTGTTTCCTAAATCTTTCAGGTTACTACATTTAAATTCAGCCTTTAAGCCATTAGCGAACATGCATTTAAAAGCGCTCTTTACAGTCCATCCTGACTGCCATCCATCTGGTCGTGTGAGTGTGTGTTTATGTGTGAAAGATGGCGGTGGGACGTGGACCTGCCTCAGGCGCCTCTGTGGTTGCTAAGGTGACTGACCAGGGTCATCAGAAGATAATTATGAGGACGAATGTCATAGCCCGCTGAGACAAAACATTATTCACCGCGCAGGTGCAGTCGCTGCTAGACTAATGCTGCCCTGTGGCTTTTTAGGACACTCATGTGTCGCTCTATTGTACCACTGTATGTGGACAAGAGACAGACTTGAACTCCTAACATACACGAGACATACATTTCATATAACAGAGATACTGCATACAATTTATATACTGAAATAAATGAATGAAATATTCTCACCGTAATGACACCTTTTTCTTGCATGCGTCCGGGAGTGTCATGAAGATCTGCAAACTGCACAGCCACTTGGTGATAGATGGGCAACAGAAACTCTTCACGTTCCTTCAACTTGGTCTCCAGTTCTTTACGATCAGGAGGGCTCAGTTCAGGAGTTCCTGAAAAAAGAATTACATTTATGTTGTAAACATGTATATTTGACTTGCTTAAGTAAGTTAGTTGTTATAGCTATAGTGAGTTTCTTGCTCTTAGACAGTTTGTTTTTCGCTGTGCCATTCTTATCTGGGTCGATCTTGATACAGTGATCTTTTGCTTCATCACTACTAACCCCATTACCACCAGTATGACTCATATTTAGCTGTGCAGCCCTGAATTAGTTCCTGTTTGCTCTATTTTGTTTGTTGCCGAGACCCCCTCGGCAGCTGTCACTATAGACTGATTTCTATCAATTCCAGTCAGTAAACCCTCCAAACTCCTGAGACGCTGCTGCAACTCAGTTCCATGGAGCCTGGAGGAAAATCAATATGCTGTACAGGAGAGATGTGATTGATCTGAGCAGCCTGTGATTGACACTTGTCCCGCGGGAGCACAGTCAAGATGATACAATCAGCCATACACAACAGCAGCACACATGGGCCCACTTGATATATGGCAGCGTCTTAAGGCAAAAAGGGCAGGAGACGGCACTGGAGATGAGACACCACAGAGATACTTGTAAAGAGCTATAATTACAAATTGAGTGGAGGGCTCACCTAGTCGTTCAGCCAGACTCATATAAATAGGGTCTACTCGTCTCATGGTCTTCACAAGATCTTTCCTCCTAAACTTGATCTCCACTGTTCCCTCAGGCTCCAGCACTCCTCCGCTAAAAAACAAACAAACAATAAAAACATCTTGCATTAGTTTAGTGAGTATTGAATACCTGAAAACTTGGTGATTCAAATCTGCTAGCTATATTATTGATGCTATTTTCAACAAAAGCTTTTACATAGGAGGAAATTATATTCAAACACGCTTTTAGATACGGTGTTGAAGCACTCACCGACTATCCTTGTCTGCATACATCTCCATGTGGCGAGGGTTGATGGTGGGGTCGATGACCACCCATGAGCCCCCCCTCAGCTCTGCCTGTGGAGGGATGTACACCAGCACCGGCTGCATGTACTCTCTAAGACCATCCACAATGTAAGCTCCAAACTTCAGCACCTGGTCATACATGTCTAAAAGAAAGCATAATGAGAGGTGTAGTTTTGATTATAATTGGTGTATAGAATGAAAAAACAACAACATCAAAACAAGATAAACACCAAAATAAAAATGTATGAAGGAAAAATGTGATGAATGTACCTTTCATTCCTCCAGAAAATCCCCTCCAGTTAGCAAATACGATTAGAGGTAGGCCCTCCCTGTTGAAGTCCTTGATGGCCTGGGCTGTTTTAAAGGCGGAATCAGGGAACCACACTTGTCCAGCCTGCTGAATAATCTGGACACATGAGAATACCCGCATCAGTGCATGGCGACGCATAAATGTCTACAAACATGTTGCACACACACAGAATTTAGGTTCAAAGACTATGCCATACCTTGGCCTCAGAGTCCAGGTTGGCTGGATCAGCAGGGATGGACAATTCCACTGTTCTAGTTTCAACTGCTACCACTCCAGTTGGTATTCCTCCTAGTCTGTAAAGTAAGAAATGATTTGTAGTGTTAATTTTATATATTTTTAAACAAAATACAATCATTTTAATGTACCTTGCTCGGCCCACCACAACACTCTGTGCCCAAGGTTGCATAATTTCCATAAAGGAGCCATGATCGAAAAAGCCATTTTGCCAGGAGCCCTTTGGTGCTTTACAAAAAAAAAAAGGTAGATGTAAACAAATGATCTAATATATAATGAAATGTTGAGTTGCATTACTTTAAAACTGTACACTTTTCCTTTTGAATGTGTAACCCGCCAGCCACCATGATGGATGACTGCAAATGGGCTTGCTCAGCTCTTTTTCTGCTTGCACACTCCGACAAACACAGCCTGCCTTGGAGGTTACCATTCAATTAAGCCATTTTACTCATCTCTACTGGAAATGTTGACTAGCTTCCCATGTGGTCCTAAATCTCACTCTTGTCTGTAATTACACTGATTAAGATATAGCTGGACTTAAGCTGGAAAATTGGAGTACTAGTGTTTTCATTTGGTAAATTGTCCTTTAAAAAAAAAAAAAAAAATTGGACCAATGCTTACTCTGGCTAGGACGCCCTGCCAACATCCAGCGAGGGTCATAGGGAGCTTTAGTAGGAACAAAATCCACTTGCCGATCTATCGGGTCTTTGGCAGCGATGACAGGTACTGGGCTTGTTTTACACTACAGTCAAATCACAATATTAGTTTGGTAATGACACTCAAAATGCACAAAGTTGTGAATAGAAACTTTTTAAAAAATTAAAATCATACCATGGGCATATAGGACAACCATTGTAGAAGTGCGAAGACTCCTTCAAAGTCGTCACATACTGTGCTGTGAGTCACGCCATTGTTATGCATGATCTGAATCCCACCAAGCTGGTTGTTGGATGTGTACACTTCTCTGCCCAGCACCTGCAAAAAAAAAAAAAAAAAAAAGGTAAGGTTAAGGTTAACGTTACTGTAACTTTTCTGTTTAAGTAACCACTGCCTGCTCTGTCTTTGCTTTCTCTGCAATGTTCCACAGTATGCCATTAAAAACATCTACCTCCATGTAGATAAACAAGCGTCGCTATGGAGGGATATTTACATGCCAGGAGAGACGAGTCCGCTCACATGCAGATTTTCATTTTTGACCAATAAAAAGCACCTGCAATTTAATTAATGCAAGACATACATAAAATGGCATATGGTGGAACTTTCAGACAAATAACAATAACTGCACAATAAGAAATTTAACTGTATAGAAGCGCACAGACCACTTTCACAGTTAGCTATTAAATTTTAATGGGCATTTTCTTTTGGTTTATTTCTACCAAGGTTCATTCAGAGTTTAATCGTAGTTTTGAATAGATGGTGTACAAGTCGCCAAGCCTCTGGTCAGAAAAACGGTAATCTAAAGCACACTATGTCTGTATTGACGCAGCTAGAAGAAACAATCAGTGATTTGAACCCTCTCCATCCTTGATAGCCACAAGCATCTCTGGACACCAGCAACAATGGATTATTGCTCAGATTCAATCGACCCACCTAAATGATAATCTAAATATTCTACTTTTTAATAATAATAATAATAATAATAATAATAATAATAATAATAATAATAAAAACTCTTGTAAATTGTTATTTTTCTGTAACAATGACATATAAAGTGCAGAATTTCTTGTGCCCTATAAGGTGCCTCTGTGCCAACCTCTGGCCATAAAGCCTTCCCACCCTATTTTCATAAGAACAGGTGGCAAGACCCTGACACACTCGCCATAAAAATCAGACAGGAGCTCAATCCCTAGCCTCAGCTCTCACCTTTCCAGCCATCATTTACTTTCTTTATTACCATTAATGGTTATGTATCTGGCTGCAAATCTAGGGCGCTCTCCTAAAGCTGTCAAGAAAGCCAGCGGCCCCGAGAAACATTGCAGTCACCTTGACATACACAAAACCCCTCGTGCCTCTGGCCATTGGCTGCCTTCATTAGGATTCCACAGCAGAGAGAGGGTGAAAAAAATTGGACATGGCTGGAGGGCGGAGAGGGGGAGCACTAACTGTAGGTAACTCACTGGGGTATTTGTACTCATAGTTACTATCCAGTCGCCATGAAAATAGGTGATTTTCCAGCAGTTAATGAAATGATGAGCTCCGAGTGGCGGCCGCCCAGTCCTTCATTAAGTGTAAGTTAATAGCATTAGACCCTAAAAATGACCTTTGAATAAATATTTATTTCTGCTTAAATTAGGGAAGAATTTATGATAAACTGATAATGCCATTGCAATTTTCATTCTGCCCTATTCCAGCAAATACATGAATTTATTTAAATCTGTTCATGTGTCCTGTATGTAGATTTAGTATAAATTTATAGCTATGACATATTACTATATTTAATTATTTGAATTTGGTTAAAAAAAATCTTCTCAATACCTAAATATGTAACATTTGTTGAGTCAAACTTTTACTTTCATTTATACATTCGGTACAAGTGGTACATAAAACTATAACTCTGTAAAATAGCAAAAATAATCATTGTTTCCATTGCAAATTTGCTTTCCACTCTGGGCTGGACACTTCATAATAATGTCATTTAATTGCAAATAGGATTAATTGTCCCCTAGTTTTAATCCCATTCCCCATGAACATCATTTGTGGACACTTGTCAGTATCCGTTAGTGTAGATAACCAGTCAACCATTGGAGCTACACAAAAACAATGGGGTTCCCGGCGAATAGGCATGTCATCACTTGAGCAATCTGCATGATTTTTTTTCCATCTCCCAATATGTCATCTAATTTGGAATAAATTTGTCGACAATGACAAGGAGTGAGAATGGAGAGCGTAGTGGAGCGTGGAGGAGGCATACAGTACAGAAACAGGCAGACACAAAAACAATCTGCCTAAGCAAAACTTCTCATTTTGATTAAAAACAAATGATATGGATGTCCTGCACCGTAGCCTCTGGCATGTCATTCCATTTCTATGTAAATACAACTTCATGCTTTGCTTTCAATTATTTCTCTATAAGTGGCAGTGGGGTGTGGGGGATGCAGTAGACCACAACAAGGCATACTTTGGATTATAGTATATCCATTCATTCATGTAATAATTCTACCAATATACAAAATACCCATCTCCAATCATGTGCACTAATTGGGCAAATGGTTATTTATTTCAGGTAAGAATGAAAATAGGTGTGCAAGAAACAAGGGGGGAGTAAATACGGTGTGTAAAACAGGGGGACAGAGCTGAAGATGCTGTTGTTTTTGGAAGTGGTGAAGATGAGGACGTCTGATTGATTAGGATTAGTCTGTGCAGCAATTGAAGATAAAATAGTATATAATGCAAGATGGAGAATAAAGAGAGCTGGTGCCCTGTAGGTAGACAAGTCGTTTAAAAGGGTCACTATGGGTCCACCACCTGCTTGTGTCCATGAATATGATCTCACTTTGTCAAGAAAGTTCCACAGTATGGCATTAAACATATCCACCTTGCATTTATTCAGTAAAAGTCTCCTCTCCACAAATGTGACCTGTAACTTGGCCTGGTGGTGTTGCCTGCTTGTCTCAGTGTAGGCAACACTGGTCTACAAATGTTTGGACTCGATCTGCTTCCGAGATAAAAGTGGCTAAATCTCATTTATATTGATAAGATGAACACAATCAATTGATAACTGTGCTGGTTAGCTAAAGTATTCAAGATATTTAGTGATATTGTTTTACATCAAAATTGCATCTGTTTATACAATAGATTTAGGCATTTAAAAAAAAAAAAACCTTGCACTTCTTTATAAGTCAAGAAATAAACAAGAAATATCTTAAGACATCAGGTGCACACAATTTTGAGGCATCTCTCTTATGTGAAATAAAAAAATATTTGATGTTAAAACTCTAGACATGTTAAAATGAATGTATTTGAATATACAGACAGGCTTTCAGATAGAACTGGTTGCTTGTAGACACACTGAACCTTCTGATAAACTACCGTTTTTGCCTTATTTTGCATAAATTTCCTATTTTGACCCAGTACTATATCTTGGAAACTATAGCCAATCAGCACTTCTGACTTACTTTTTCTTTATTAGTGACCTAAACCAAGAAAAATTTCACTACTTTTGTTCTGGAAGCGTTTTGCTTGTAGACCAGCGCAATCAAGTTTAATACAGCATTCCCCACAAAGCAATAAAATGGAGACAAGCAGACCCGCCACAAGAAAAAAAAACTTTAAAAAGGTACACTATGTAACTTAACAGTCAAAGGGAAGATGTCATTTAACTGAGTTTTGCATTTGTGAGTCTGACATAATATTCTTTTACCTTGTTGAGTGCCCCGGCTCCAGTTAGGATAATATGTGAATTGTCCACTTGAATGGTTCTCTGCCCAAGCCTCACCAGATAGGCCCCAATCCCTATGGCTCGACATGTGACCTGTAAGACAGCAAAACAATAATAATCATAAGCAAATGGCTACACTGGAATCAGATTAAGCATGTAGAGAGAGCATTACTGCATGGACAATGTTGTGACTGTCGTCTTACCAGGTTCATAGTAATAACCTCTTCATAGGCTAGAGACGACTCTCCAGCAATCATCCCTGAGCCTTTGAGATTCTCCACACCGAGCCCCTCATCCTTCCCGATGATGTCTGTGATCTTGTACCTGCATAACAACGCATATTCAGTCACACACATGAATATTCATCTGAACAGAAGGTTCTAATATACTTTTATAACCATAACATTGAACATGGCATACCTGGATTCTCCCTCATCTTCCACATGTTCACAGTGCACCGAGTTTAGAGCGGAAACCTTTTTGTAATCTTGTGGTGTTAGGTAGAGGTACTTGAAACCCTGCAGAAGAATTTCAAATAAAATCACTTAAGGTAGGTTTGGTAAAGAAAGAGGCACAGTGGCTTGATGTTGATGGTGACTGAACTCTAATGTAAATAAATAATTGTGTTTTTTTAAATATATTTAAAATGTACTCCGGATTCAGGAGGTCAAAATCAAACTTTTACTTGAAATTTTTGATTCAAAACTATTTCATTAATTTTAGTGGTCTAGTTTTCCACCTTTTATATCCTAGCTTAATGTTGCATTGTAAAAGAACATTTTACATAGTGAAAAGAATAACATAATTGGGTACGTCTGATTGACACTGGGTTAGGCCTCTCATGAGAACAAAATTGAAGCATGATATATTGTAATAAATGATAATATTAAGACTACTTTATGCCACTGACACAAAAATAATAATAAGATAATCCTAGTAAACCATTTTCAAATACAGTTTCATTAAGAGACATGGGTTGCAACAAATAAATAACAGAATGTACCAATAATTAGTCACTTATTCAAACTTATTACAACTTCTTTGTATTATCACAAAAATACCCCTGCTTTTGCAAAGAAATTGTCCACAAAATATCACCATTTCACCATTACCATATCGACTAATCGTTCAGTATATTAATTACTGTGATGGGAATACACTGGTCTTGTAATAATGCAAATGGGCAAACATTTGTGTAGTTCACCTTATATGGGTCATCAGGATCTTGCCAGGCTACGTGGAACATGTGCCGTATCTCCTCTGCCAGGCCGATCCGAGCTCCGCTGTTGGCGGCGATGTAGATGCGCGGGATGCCACTCTCTCGTGCCATTTCCGACGCTCTCAGAAACAGCATGTCCTCCTGGGGTCCGAAAGAGCCTATCTTGTGTGTGATGTCATTACTTATAACAATAATCTCACGGCCTGCAGGGTACTCCGGGGTACGCAGGGTCATCCTCCAGGCCACCATTCCAATCTGAAGAAACAGGACAAATATAAAAAGGATACAATTTTAGCCTCATTATAACATCAAATATCATCCACAAACATTGGCTCTTGTGAATATATGTTTTAGCAGATTTCATACTTAAAGTAAATTAAGAGCAAACTCAATTGTTAAATGCATAGACAGGCACTACTTGCACTGTGACTGATTTATGATTCCCAGACTCCCAGAATAAAATATATGTTTCACTCTATGTGCTATGGAACAACAGTCCAACACAAGCCTTTTAGACTATTTGGTATATGAAGAGAGCCACCTACAGAGGAAAAGGAAAACTGCACTTAACAAAAGGAGGGTGACAATGGCGCTGTACCTGGCAAAGTTGAAATAATTTAATTTAATCACGTCAGGCGATGTTACTAACCTCATTGCCTCCTGGAAGTCTGTTCATCTGCACCAGTTGGCCCTGTGGATCCAGCACTAGCTCTGTGAACGTCAACATCTCTGACGGTAGAGGTGGTTTGGGTAAATGGGCAAAATTCTGGGTTTGGTGCCACAACCTTTTTATAGACTAGAAAAACAACAGGAAATACATATTGTCAAATAAAATAACATTATAGATCTTCAGATGATATAAATTATATAATTACCTGTCGGAACATTTCCGGGAAATCATAGACGTAGGTGGTGCCCAGAGACTGTGCCTGGAACCTCTTGGACTGCAGCAGATCTTTGGTCACATAGGGCGTGTTGATGAGCATCCCATGCAGCGGACCTTGTTTATCTCCATATGCTTGGAACATAATCTAGATTTAAAAAATATAGAGAAAAATTACTTTTAAAAATTACAATTCTGAAATTCCCCAGATGTTGAAAAGGGAAACGAGGGATTGCTGCACATGCAAAATTACAAAATTATACAATGAACAGAATGTTAAAATAACTTAATAACTTAATTAATGCCTACTGTGGTGGTGTTAAGAGTGACCTTGCATTATTGGTGTGCTATTTTTACCCCAAGAATTGAGAATTGACTGATTATAGATGATACAGTGGCCCTCATAACTAAGCTAAACATGTTAAAGCTACGTCTTTTCCCTATATCATAGATTTCTACGTTTTAAAATACAAAAATGGATGAATACTGAATTTGCCCCACCTGACCATCTTTGGGCCCCACCTGTCCCGTCCTAGAGTCAGTGACCTCCTTATAGAGGCTGATGTCCAGGTAATAGCCCGATTCATTGGTCAGAAACAGGCGAATGGGGATCTGTTTTCCAGTTGGCGTCAGGCGGATGTTTATTTTCAGCTCGGCTTGAAGGACGCGCAGCTTCCACAGTCGACTGCCATATCGCATCACCATAGAGCGGACAGACTCTTCGATCTGGATACAGAAAAGTGATGCAAGAGTGATGAAACAGCCATAGACCATAATGTTATGACTAACTGGGGTAATAAAGTGAAAGAAAGGTGACTGCTTTTGTAATTTTAGGCACTACAAAAATAAACTGAATTGAATAAACGTATAAAATAGGACATGTCTGTTTGATTGACCAACCTTTGATGGGTCCATAATAACAGTGGGCACAAAATTGAGGAAGATATGGTTGCAGTCCGTTCGCACAGTTGTGTTGTTAAAAGCTACTTCAAGTTCATCCATGGCTTCAAGTAGCAGCCGCTCTGCCTCATTGTGGAGATACTCAAAAGAGGCCTCCTAATGAGGAAACAAGGGTGATCAAACACAACTCAGACATTTATAATTCACCTGACTCCACCGGTTTACTAACCTTTGTGACCAAATCAGAATGTCGGATGATGGCTCGCACAAAGAAGCGGTAATCTGTGACCTCTGCACCCACTTCTACCCGGGCTGCACCCAGGTACAAATGCATCTTATGGTTGGCACATGGGATAGCGGTCAATGCAAAATTACGCATGCGATTAAGCTCCAACTGGAAGGCAAGAGCTGGCTCCAAGTGACGATAGATCCTGTCCTCTTCAAACTGAAAACAGAAAAAAAGTTAAAATTTTAGAATTACATATCTAATTCTCCTTTCTTCCCCCTTCAGATTACAAAGTTGGTCTAAGACTAGAAAGATGCCTTGAGCTTGTATTAAGTAAATGAAATCATGGCAAATCTTTATCTGGGAAAGCCGCTAATGGGTGTCATTTCTCTTAAATGGGAGACATAATTACAGAGTTCATTACTTTAATGAGTTTCTGTGGTGTCAGTGCAGGAAACTATCAGGGGTAACGGAGGGGAAGAACAGTTAGTGGCACTGATAACAATGAAATTCAACAGCCAGGGGGTGTGGAAAAAGTTGTTTTGAATTGAGAAGGCCAGGCAGGTTCTATGCATTATTCAGGTCTTTTTACACTATTCTGACATCTTGACATTGTCTTTCATCATGTATGTGTAACTTAACTCCAATAAAATAAATGTATCATGGCTTAAAATAGTAACTGCTAACATTTACATAGTTAATTAGCTCACAGTGAAGAAAATGTGAGCCCTGCGGAAACAACAGCATGATTAAAGCACTGAAGCATGATTAAAAGCAAAAACAACATTTACTTTCTAAAATATAATATATATAATATAAATAAGAGCATTCAAAAGTTTGATTACCTTGTCTCTGGCACGGAATGTGAAGAACTTGGGGAATTCTCTCTGAATTAATAAAAAAAGGAAAGAGTTAAGAGAGTTTAACAAGTTATATTTACTACACAAAGTATTAGTAGTTCAAGAACTTATAGGATCATTGTGATTGGAGACTATTCTACAAGGAAAAATAAACTTTTCTTGCTTTTGGAGAATGGAGGAGTCTTTTAAGAGCCATTTGATCACATGGAAAGAGCAGAGTCTGTGAGACAAGATATCACACTTGCTGAAACAATATCTGAGTGATTGCCAACCACCCTCATCATCAAACTCAAAGAAACATCTAGTCTATTCCACAAGACCGCTTAAGCCTATAGCTGTGATTCAACAACTTGATATTCACAATGTATGGAGAAATATTTGGGGTGAGCAAAAAATATAACAAAAAGTCAAGCTATATTAAGAGTGACATTAGGTTAGCATGATTAGCTCTTATTGAGAACTCTGGTCCCATCAAAAGGGAGAAATCAAAGGCTATTGTCAAGATGATGGCAGCAGGACAACGGCATTTATCAAAATCTAATCCTGGTCTAAATTACCTGCCATTATCATTTTCATTTCAATGCAAGTGGGTGTTTTGGGGATAATGGGTCAGACCTGGGGAGATACAATGAGGTCCTGCGTGCTCAAAAAGCACAGCGTGGAGCAAAAACAGCATGCTTGTGGGTTCAATTTCAGTCATTCTTACTCAACGTGTTTGCTAATAAAACCAAACGGCACAAATAAGCCGCAATTTTCTGAACATTTTAACTGAATGCATTTAGAATTTTTTACTGCGACGAGGTATAAGCTACATCTATTGTAATAAACTGTTACTTCCAATTTTATCTAGGCCTGTCACAATAACAAATTTTGACGTTTGATATATTTCTGAAGTAAATATTGACAATAAATGACAACTGCAACTAATACAGTGGAGGAAATAAGTATTTGACAATCCCTTGCTGATTTTGTAGGTTTGCCCACTGACAAAGAGATGAACAGTCTATAATTTTAATGGTAGGATTATTTTAACATTGAGACAATGTTATGAATATCAAAAAGAAAATCCAGAAAATAATTTTAAAGAAAATATATAAACTGATTTGCATTTCACTGAGTGAAATAAGTATTTGAACCCTCTAGCCAAAAAAGACTTACTTGGTGGCAAAATCCTTGTTTGCAGCACAGAGGTCAGATGTTTCTTGTAGTTGATGACCAGGTTTGTGCACATATCAGAAGGAAATTTGGTCCACCCTTCTTTGCAGATCATCTCTAAATCATTAAAGTTTTAAAGGTTGTCACTCAGGATTTTATGGTACATGGCTCCGTTGACGCAGTGAAGTTATCCTTTGCCCTTGGCAGAAAAACATCCACAAAGCATAATGTTTCCACCTCCATGCTTGACGGTGGGGATGGTGTTCTTGAGGTCATATGCAGCATTTCTCTTCCTCCACACAGTAAGCGGAGTTAATGCCAAAGAGCTTGATTTTGGTCTCATCTGACCACAGCACCTTCTCCCAATCACTCTTTAAATCCTTCAGGTGTTCACTGGCAAACTTCAGGTGGGCCTGCACATGTGCCTTCTTAAGCAGGGGGACCTTGCGAGCACTACAGGATTTTAATCCATTGCGGCGTAAAGTGTTACCAATGGTTTTCTTAGTGATTGTGGTCCCAGCTTGAGATCATTGACTTGCTCCTCCCGTGTAGTTCTAGGCTGATTTCTCACCGTTCTCATGATCACTGAAACCCCACAAGGTGAGATCTTGTGAGGAGCCCCAGACCGAGATCGATTGATGGTCATTTTGTATTTCGTAAGTTTTCGAACAATTGCACAAATTACCATTAAAATTATAGACTGTTCATTTCTTTGTCAGTGTGCAAACCTACAAAATCACCAAGGGATCAAATACTTATTTCCTCCACTGTATATGCTACTGACATAATAAGCGGATTTAAACCACAAAAACTATTCTAAATCTACAACACTGTGTAAAAAATCATGAGCTGCAATAAATAAACAGCAGAATGAAACATTTTAATACTTAGTTTATATCTGTAATGAGTCACAGAAGTTATTAATTCACCTTTTATGACTCAAATTGTATCATATAGCCAAAAAAAATCCAAAATTTTCTAGTAACGTAAAGACAAAGTACACATCATAAATATTGATCCCCAAAATATATTGTTCCAGCTTTCATATATAAAACAGTAAGTCAATAACTATATTGACTATATATTATCGTGACAGACCTAATTTTATCACCTACTTACATGAAATCTTTGATCCACCTCATAGTTGATTTGCTTCCTGAAATCCTGTCAGCAAAAGTGTGCCAAAAGTAAGGCATGCAGGAAGAAATACAGAGACAACGAGCAATTAAGCAAAATTTAAACTCACACCATACAACTACTGTTTTTCACAGCAGAGATGTGTTATGAATTAGTAAATACACGATTTCTGGAAAGACATTTTAGCATGCTGTTGCCATGATGAACATGCAAGACAGTACTGAAAAAGAAAAATCCAAGCACTTATCAGAAGGCTTACTTTCTGGGCAACAAGGAACGTCAGTCTGCGGATGCCATGTTCAAACAGCAAGGATTTCTAAAATAGAAGTTAATAATTATTGTTCACAGTTGAATACTAAACTAAACTAATAATAACTAAATGTATTGTACCTTAGACTGAGTGAACTCCCGGAACATGGCTGCCAGACCATCATCGTCAATGTCACTGTCCGTCTTTATGGCCACATTCAGAATGTGGATTGGCTCATCTTGAATGCTCTGAATACAAAAACATTTAAAGTACAATTGAAATCTGAAATCTAAAATCTAAAATAATTGGGCCATAAAAACACTTATAACATTAGTAATTATAAAGAAATCATGTTCATTAAATGATCTTTTTACCTTGTTGTCTTCTTCACCGTATAGCACTGGATTACCTCCCTCTGGAAATGTAGGACTTGGTGGTGGAGAGTCAGAAAAGCAGCTTAACACATCTGTAATGTTCCTGATAAATATTTCATTTTAGTTTTTGGGTATGTGCAACAAAAAAGTATAAAGCTGTACAGATATTTTTTACTTTGTGAACTCCTGGAAGCTGCGGAAGGACACCATGGCTCCCATTCGCTGACATGGAGGAGTAAAGGACGAGTCTAGCAGAACGTCACTGACACTGGCCACATGTACCATGCCGTAGTGGTTAAGATTGGACGAGAATGACATCCTATAAAATAATTGAAAACCTTTATTAAATAATTGAAAACCTTTATTAAGTAATTGAACAAAAAGCATGACTGGCTGAAAAGACTGCAAACACTTTCTCGAGAACCTCAGAGCAGTTTTACGTCCAGAGCTTTTATTTATTTATTTTTTCTACACTGAACAATAGGGATTCTTAAACTGACAGAGGTTCAGATGTCCACCATTAATAGTGCCCAGGGTGAATGAGTGATATGTGACAATGTGTACAGTTTGTTAGTACAGACATAATAAAGAGCAATACACCAGCTCCCCAGCCGATATTTCCACACAGTAATTAATTTGTTGTGTTAGTCCCAATCGTGAAAATCCCCAAGAGATTTTTTTTAAAATTAAACCTTTGTTCACCAAACCTTTCCAAAGAATCCAATACTGGGCCATCAGTCCTCTCAGAATTCTCATCCTTAGCCTTATTATTCTGTTCATTAAAGTCCTGTGATCTAGATTCCTCTATCCTTAACTCCAAGGCTCTTATAAAATCCCGGACCGGAGCAGAAGGTTTCCTGGTAGGGCATTGATCACACATTTCTAGTCAGATTCCTGAGTATTCAGTTACTTTACACCACAACAATGGGTGTATAGGTATTATAAAAATCACATACATTCTCAAAGGCACACACACAAGACACAATCATTGACTCTAAACTAAAGGCAGTGCCATTGTCAGTTCTTAAAAAAATAGGTGATAACATGGGCAAGTTTTTCAAAAAACATGTTTTTGGTTTGGCATGTTCAAAATCCATATTTTGGCCATGCAGCTAAATAGCCTAAATTTGCTAGTAAACTACACAATAAAAAGAATGAGTACAATACCTGTTTAGAGTGGGGATGTTCCCTCTGCAATCAAACAACATCAGTTACTACGTGGTTAGTAGCAGGCAACATGGGGAGGGAGACAGTCAGTTTAAAGTAATGTGTGTTATTTGTGTTTATGTTACTAGGTTGTGTTGTTATTACTAGGTTTTGATGTGGCAGTGAAGGTGGCTGTGAAAGAATGGAAGTGAATTGTAAACACACACTTTGCTTTTGGACTGTTCCCTTCCAACATGCATAAGATTATGACACTACCTCATGCTGTTATTAGTTTACAACAGAGAAATGCAAATATTAATTCAAGTAAACAGAACAATGAACATGCATTTGCATGAGTTACATGTGCCTTTTTCAAACCAACCTACTACAGCCCATAGCTTCTATGTAGAACCACATACTAGCATAAGGAGAAACTACGATAAGGGCAAAGCCAAAGCTCAGCAAAAATGTATAGCAACACATCACACTCACACATAAACATACAAAACCCTGGTACAAAGTGAAATAATTATTAAATCATACTAAATAAAATCCAAGTCTGATCTTGTCTTTTTGTTCTATGTTTCTGTAAAGAGTTTCAGGAGATTTCATTTCAAAGACAAGTCACATCAAAAAACAATGTAGGCAAGAGCTTAATAATATACAAGCTACAAAGTTTCAGTATATTATATATTATTTCAGTATATTATATCATTTCATTTTAAATAATTCACAGTGTCAATATGTGGATTAGATTGTTGTTGTTGTATGCCTTTCAAATATGTATTGCTACAGTAAAAGAAAGAAAGATAAACTGCTGTAAATGTCAGTCATGGCATTATTTACTATATTTTGTAATTAATAAAGACAAAAATATTGTGTGCTAAATGACAATTAACAGTAGATAGTTATTCTTATTAAGAGTTATACTTATTCCATAACAGTGCTGTAGATGTGCTTTGTGATACCTGTTTGGATGGGAGGTGGGGAGCATGAACTGGAACTCTACTATACATGTGTTATCCTTCAGTTGTCTGTGCTGGACACTGTTGAGCTCATAAGCAATGTAGGCTCTTCGCACATAAACCTGCCATTTGAAAGGTTTTTAGTACCAACTTTAATCAATTAATAAAGTCACAAGAAATAACTAAAAGTTACTGTATTACCTCTAGAGCAGCCATCCTTACCACCTGATTACTGTGGTAGAAAAAGTTAGGCAAAACATCAAAGATGGAGGTCTCTGACAAGATCAGTTTCTAGAGAGGAAAACAACTGTTAAAACAGAAACACTTTCAAATATTTCTACCAATTCGACTTTTATACCTGAAGGTTCTCAATGCAGAATTGGTGTCCATACATGTCGATGGCAGACAGGAAAATGGACTCCACTTGGTTGTGTCGGAGTTCATATGATGGTAGATGTGAAGCTATGAGTACCTGTAAGATAACATAAAAGTGTTATTCACAATAACAACTGTTACTATTGGTTTAATTTCTATGTTTTACTGACACCTGGTGGATAATTTTGTTAAAGTGCTATATTAAAACCATTATAATGTAATATTTTTCTTAAAGTACAGTAATCCCTCGTTTATCGTGGGGGTTAGGTTCCAGAAATAACCCGCAATACGTGAAATCCACGAAGTAGGACAACTTTATATTTTACAATTACACATGTTTTAAGGCTGTAAACGCCTCACCACACACATTATACACTTTTCTCAGACTGGTATTAACATTTTTTCACATTTCTCTCTAGTTTAAACACTCAAACCTTCGTAGATTTACAACAAAATGTATTAATAGTGAAGAGGGGGGGGTGGGGGGGGGGGGGTGCGGATACATGCGCACGGACACGTGCACATGGATATGCGTTGTTTTGGAACAACATATTCATGGCATGTGCGAAAGCCGAGTGGAAAGCGACCTGGATATCATTTTGGGCAAGACTCAAGCCACCGCTAACAGTACCGAACTGGCTGACATGGTTCACTGCTCCGAAGATGCCTCTGAGCACCAGTCCTCACCACCCGAACAGGTACGAACACTTCAGCGAGGGGCAAGGTCTAAAGCCCCGATCAGCTCTACTCCAGTTGCTTTGTCAAATAAATTCAATATCCTGGACCATGAGGATTTTCCCCCACTAACCCGCGCTCACAAGGGTTGGTTGCATTTCACCCGGCTCCAAAATCAGACCCGGAGTCTATTTCTGCACCGGAGTCTTCATAGCCATGCTCCGGAGTTCGGGGCATGGCTATCAATGCGTCGCCAATACTCCACAGCTCTCTAGGACGGGGTCGGGTTCGTCTGCTAGGCGTGAGGGGGGAAGACCCACTGTCCCCTCTCTGCGCGCGAGTGTCCTCCCCCGCTGCGGCTCCCTCGAATGCGGCTCCCCCCGCTGCGGCTCCCCCGGCCGCCAGGCCCGTCCGTATTGATTCTTGGCTCTTCCATGGTCCGGCTCGTGCAAGTAAACAAAGGCCACACCTCCTGTCACCCAGGTGCTCTCGTGAAGGACATCAGAGACTCTGTCCTTACCACCCTGCGTGACCATCCCTGGTCTAGACCTGGTTTAGTCCAGGTTTAGACCTGGTTTAGTCCTGGTTTAGTCCACGTTTAGTTCTGGTATAGTCTCTTAGCCAATCAGGACGCAGGACACAATGTTACACTGTAAAAAAAATGTTACACTATAAAAAAAAAAAAAGAAAAAAAAGAAAAAAAAAAGAAAAAAAAAATCCGCGAAACAGCGAAGCCGCAAACAGTGAACCATAATAGAGCGAGGGTTCACTGTAAATATATTATTTACTTAAAATAAAATAAATAAATAAAAATAAATAATAATAATGGAAAACTAACTGTACCTGCCGAGCACGCAGTGCCACCTTTGCATTGGTCGTTTTGCTAAGTTGTGTAAGTTCCGTCAATATGGTCATCAGCTCATCCGTCAGTGTGGGATCAGGGCCACACTGCTGGTCCTATAGATGGGGCAGAAAATGATTTTATTTACTGGATGTGACTATACACATTGTAAGATCTTGTATGGTTGTTGGCCATGTTATGAGCAGTACAAATGAAGCACACTTACTATGAGCATAGTGACCAGCAGGTTCTTCTTGGTGACTTGTGCGTGAGAGAAGATATAGTTGAGCACATTGGCCATGTCACCTTTGTTTTCCTCCCTCAAAGCAAACACACACTTGTCATAATGTCCTGTTAGTATGTCAAAAACACACACTATGAGTTTCTGCAGTCAATAACAATATACTGAGAAAGAGCTCCCTCATGTGGTTATAGAATATTACAGAATAAATCACATGAATGAATGCACTCATACCGTTTTGAAATTGGATTTCTACTTTTAAATATTGTCTGAGCAAATCCATCACCACAGCCTTCATATGACCTCTGATTCCACTGCGATACCTATTGGTCACAAAACACACAAAACAAACAAAGGCATCATTACATGTATCAAAATTCCAAACACAACTTGTGCAGAGAAGGTTTCATCAGCGGTCAGCTGGACCACAGATTAATCTTCTCTACACTGAACCACTCCTGGACAAATGAAGGATTACACCGTCACTATTTAAGACACTAACTTTTGAACCAACTGGACGATGCTCTGGGTGTTCATGAAGAAGACTTCTCTCTCTGATTTTTTGTTGAGGGTGGCAGCGTGGCTGTCAAGAATATTTGCAATCTGCAAGGGGCAGAAATAAAAATTAAATTTTTGAGAAAAACTGTACTGTTGCTACGTCTTGGTAAACCTCATGCTCATGCACCTGTTGACTGGGGAATTGGCAGAGCACAGATGTAATGTTGCTGGCATACTGAGCCATCTCCTTCTTGATGGCCTTCTCCACAGCAGGAGGGATACGCCCTGACACACTGGTCATGATGTCCTGGAGCTCCAACAATGGCAAAGACGGATCACGCATGGTTTTCATTAGCCGTTCAACCCACTCTTTCAACTACGATAGTACAAGACACAACATTATTATGAAGTACTTGCAGCTATACCATTGTGCAGGAGTGTTTAAAAGTCTACCTTGGCGCTAAAGAAAGGCTCAGGAAGACAAAAGCCACTCATTATGTGAACCAGGTGATCCAGTGTGTTGTGGAAGACTCTGTGGAGCTTTTCTCCTCTTAAAGCCACAGCCTGGATTGAAGGTAATGCCCCGGTATACAGCTCAGCCTATGAAATAAACAAGCCAAATATGTAAAGCATGAGCAAACTAAATATAATATAAACTTAAAAACTTAAATATCCAGGATCTTAAGAGACTTACAAGAAGAAATATACAAAATGATCAACTATATAACCAAAATTATAACTAATTCATTAGCAATAGGCCAGTAACAACATATAAAGACAAAAAATACTTCGTCCTGTTTTAGTCCTAAATGTAAATGACCTGCCTTACCTGTTGAACTCTGCTTGGGTCATCCAGCTGTAGTTTGGCAATGACACAGCCTGGCTCCAATGCTGCTCCAGCCCTTTTCACATAGTGTATACAGCCAGAATCTGAAGCAGTAAGGGTCATAACCATCTTCATAACCTGCAAACAACAAAGGCAATAGATAAGTCATTTAAACCATGAACAAGCTTCCTACCTAAGATAACATTTTATAGCTTTTATCATTATATTTTATTAAAGCATTTTTTTATATTACCCTTTATTTTGTTTACATCGTAAAAATGTATTTCCTGTTTTGATGAGTGGAGTCCTTATACAAGTGTTTATCAATTCATACCTCTATTTCTGCATAGCACTGTCCAGAGAAAACATGGCCACCATCTTCAACAGTGTATTGAATGATTTTTCCAGCAGAAGGTGATCGCAGCAGTGAAGGATCATTCTCTTTCTCAAAAACACAAGTCTTGTTTCCGATAGTAATTCGATACCTATGGGGAAAAAAAACAAAACATGAAAAACATGTGCGTGCTGTGAACATCTTTGGTTTATATTCTGACTTACCTATCCACTTCTTCTTTCATGTAGGTGGTGTAACTGCTGCCATCATAGGACAACAGCAGCCCTCCATCACTGAGCCTGTGAACATCCACCTCAACACAGGAGCTGTTCATAATCACCACATAGGAGTTTGGAGACTGGCGCGTCACTGTGAGGGCGTATTTAATGCCCTCGTAGATGAGTTCTACATCCACAGTGTTGAGCAGCGTGTGGGCAGGTAACACTTGACCTCTAGTGAAAAATAAGAGGAAATTATATAGCATAGGCTCAAATTAAAATTTAGATAAGTAAAGCAAAAGGCCATTTTCTACCTCTCAAGTGAATGCAGAAAGTTGGACACACTATTTCTCAAGTTAACATCTGCTACATGAAGTGCACCACTCACAATTCCAAGCATGGTGTCAGGTCGTTCCGCCTGCACCAGAGCACAAAGTACAATTACTCTGGGAGTATCAGCAGAAACCCGTAAATTATGCAAGCATCCTTCTGCATTGCTCTAGCTAATCCAAGAGTGATTATTTTACATAAATTAGTATATAAATGATAATATTTCAATAGATTCTGTATCAGACATAGTTGTGGATCTCTGCATACCTGCATCTTCTCTGAAATGAGTCGGTCGAGCCAGCCTGTGTCAATACTGTTCTGTTGAAAACTTTCAGTCTCTAGTAACTTAATGAGGTATTCTACTGTTGTCCTGAAGTCTCCTCTGATGGACAATTCCTTTAGAGCCACCACCATATTACTGAAACACAAACACACTGTCAGTGAATTGTGATCCCCTGTAGAGAATTACAAAAGCAAATGTAATCTTTTTAAGGATGTTTAAATAATATAAAAGTACTAACGAGATGGCCTCTTCACGATTCTCTCCCCATGAGAAACAATGTCCGAACTGAGAATCGGCAAATTCATGTAGGCCACCAGCAGCTGCCACACTGAAGTAGCCCCACACATTTTTGTTACTGCGAAAATTGAGTTCTTGTACCGTTCCAGAGCTAGGCTTGAATCCCTAAAGCCAAATAGAAATGCAGTTCATGGAAAAATATGACTTATAAAGAACAGTCATAAAACCAAGAATAAAGCGTCTTATGCATTTTCGACGAGCAATGATTACCTCATCTGGGTTTTCACTGGTGATACGTGCAGCAATGACATGTCCCCTTGGTGAAGGGGCAGTGGAAAGACTCTCAAAGTCAATAAGACAATCTCCCCATGGGTGGACCCCATAAAGCATCCGGATGTCTTTCATTCGGTGAAGAGGAATACCCATGGCAATCTGAAGGAGGGAGAGAATTTCGATTTATGGAAACTTTCTATACAGTTAGTTTGAAAAATAAAGACATAGACTAGAATTACATCTTACATTTCACAGTATTAACACACTAACTTTTAGTAGACAAAAAATTCTACTGACTTTGCAGCTTAAGTCACCGACATTCTTTGAGAGTGTGATGCTAACTGCAGCCATGTTAAAGCTTAAGTTAGACTTTAATCGGAGATTTGTTTTACAACAACATTGAACATTCGGCATGTCAGGCATGGATATCCCTGTCGTTCCCCGAAACAGTGCCCTTCAGCTTGGTGTCCACTGACCTACATGTACATACAATCCCAAACACTGGAGGACAGATCACATGACCAGCTGTTGGTATAACCTTGAATCTACAGCAGTGCATCTACTCCTTTTATTCTATGTAGTAAGGGCACTGAAGCGCACTAACTTTTAGGTTATTGGACAGTGAGGTTAGGGAGCCATAGCGGACACTGACCTGGAGTTGTGCTGCTGGCAGATTCACATCAGCCACCATCTCTGTACAGGGATGTTCCACCTGAAGACGAGGGTTGAGCTCCAGGAAGTAAAAGCTGCCGTCCTGACTGTAGAGATATTCAACTGTACCCGCACTTACATATCCCACCATTTTAGCCAGCTTTACTGCACACTAGAAAATAAACACGAGTTTAGCATACTTGGTAAACTTTAAGCACCCACAGAATACAACCCTTTAATCCTCTACCCTTTCCATATCTTCAAAGACATCCATGGTTGCGATAGTAGCAGGAGCTTCTTCTATGATTTTTTGGTGCCGCCGCTGCACTGAACAGTCTCTACCAAAAAGGGAAATTGCATTGCCGTATTGATCTGCAAGGATCTGGACTTCCAAATGTCTGGCGTGCTTAGCGAGCTGCATGACAAATATAGGTGACCCTGGAACTTCGGCTTGTACCTGAAAGGAATCAGAGTTGTAGATAAATCCCTGAACTAAACATGTCATAAGGTATTATGTGACATTTACAAACCTGTCTGAAGAGATTAGGGAAATCATCCTCTATGTTGACTTTACGAATGCCTTTTCCTCCACCTCCTTCAGAGGCTTTGATCATCACAGGGTACCCAATTTTATCTGCAGCCTGACAATGAAATAATATATGCATTATATTAAATAAATATTTTTATACAGTCATAGTAGTAGTAGTAAAAATAAAACAAATACAGTGGTCCCTCGTTTATCGCAGGGGTTACGTTCTTAAAAATAACCTGCAATAAAAGAAATCCGCGAAGTAGGACAACTTTATGTTTTACAATTATTCTACATGTTTTAAGGTTGTAAACCACACACATTATACACTTTTCTCAGACTGGAATTAATGTTTTTTCACATCTCTCTCGTTTAAACACTCGTAGATTTTCAAAAAAATTATTAATTGTGAAGGGTTGGGGGGGGGGACTGGAGAAGTGTGCGCGCGGACACATGCACCCGCTCATCGTGGTCAAATCCGTGATAGAGCAGCATGACCGGCGCGAGGCCGCGCGTCCCACCCGGGGCTGCAAGTATGAGACTGAGGCCGGCAGTGTCCGGACTGTGCCTCCCCCTCAGGAGGCCAACGACGCAGTCCGAGCCACGAAGCGAACACGCACATCAAACATTGACATCAACGCCGCACGAAACCAGGCAAAGAGCCGCATGCGGTGGTTTAATCCTGGTTTAGACCTGGTCTAGTCCTGGTTTAGTCCAGGTTTGGTCCTGGGCTAGTCCAGGTTTAGGCTACGTTTATATGATGACGGTCTGAACAAAAAACGCAAAAGTGGCGTCGCCTCTTCACTTTTTAGCGTTTTCAGGAGGCAATCTGCGTGCCTACGGTGACGCAAAAGTGTGTGGAACTCGACTGGGTATGCATGCCAGGCGGCTAGGTGGTGCTGTGATACATTATCACTAGGTCTGTGTGCATGCGTAGAATCTTCCTTCTTCTCATCTGCGCCGTGAAAAGCAAAACAAAACATGGCTACCGGTAGAAAAAAAAATTATGTGTGGTCAGTTCAACTGTTGCTTCAGACCACGTTAGACTACAAAGCAACGAAGGCACAACAAGGTGTGGACATAAACAAGGTATGTGACGTAAATACGTACGCGATGTCAGCAGATTTTTCAAGTATTCAAGTTTTCCACTTTCGAGGGCGGTTTCAGTTTTTTGCTTTTTTAAGCCCTCAAAATGCCGTCACCGTCTAAACGCAAGGCACTTCCGATAAAATATTTTGTTGTTTTTACCATCCAGTGACTCATGTCTCCGCGCCCCTCAGGCATCCAGCCGGACATCCGGAGCCACCCCCCATCTGTAATATCTATATAAATCTGGCAAACTGAACAGATTCTGTACTGTAGCTACAGGAGACACGGCATGGAGGAGAACGACTGACAAATCGGAAAAGGTCTACAGTCCCTTAGCCAATCAGGAAGCAGAACACAATGTTGATACGCTATTTAAAAAAAAAATAGAAAAAAATAAAATAATAATAATAAAATAAAATCCGCGAAACAGTGAGGCCGCGAAAAGTGAACCGTGATATAGCGAGGGACCACTGTAAATAAAATAAAAACTTGAATGAGATGGTGTGTCCAACCTTTTGACCGGTAGTGTATACTAGTATATATAATTGATTTGTTAAATAGCTGAGTAAATAGTGCAACAATTGTAATTCCACCTTTAGTCCATCCTCTACATCCTGAATGCAGCCAAGTTCATACAGGTCATGTGGGACATTAATGAGCTTTTTCTTTTGGCAGTTCTCTGTCCACTCTACAGTAAGAGCTAAAAATTAAGAGTAAAATCGTTAGTCTGGACATTTAAAAAACAATACCGTATTGTCTGGTAAACAATGGCCTACCTGTCCCACTCCAAGGCAGGGTTGGGATGCCAGCAGTTTGAGCCACAATGGAGGAAGCTATTTTGTCTCCTAGAGCCCACATTGCCTGACTTGGGGGCCCTGAAAAAGACAGATGTGTGTAACCTTTCTGCTAGAGACACAAATAATTTGTCCATTTTTAAATTACCCATGAAAGCAATGCCATTCTTAGAAAGCAGCTCTGGAAGTTTGGGATTTTCTGAGGCATGACCCCAGCCAGCCCATACAGCCTATATTGGGGAAATAATATTACGCATTCATGCATGCATAATAACACATTAATACAAACAGACAAATAATGCAACACCTGAACAGGTATTCGTTTTGCAATGTCCAGAATGAGTTCAACGTTGGCATAGTTATTGTTGTTGGTCCCTCCAGGCACAGGTACATAATGATCTGCCATTTTGATATACTCTATATATGACAGAAATATGGTAAATTATTATCAGACATTGGTTTTAAAGCAATGGGGATTGGAGCAGCTTGATGAACAACTTTCACCTGCATTAGCTTTGAGGTCCTCTGGGGTCACCATCACCACAAAACGAATAGCTCTTTCATTACGGAACATCTCATAGGCCCAGCGACGAATAGACCTCATGCACTTGACTGCTGCAATTCCATTGTTAGCAATAAGCACCTGGTGAGGCATTTTCACACAAATTAAGTTGATTCAAAATATTTTAAGGATTTCATAAAACATTAGTTAAAGTAGCATTTCTGCTGAATAGGCAACACTGCACCTTTTCTATAACTTTGTTGCCACCAAAGCGAGTGACAAATTCAGCAGGAGAAGCAACAGTGAAGTCCCTTTGTAGATCAATGCGTCTACGATCTCTGTTGTGTTTCACCAGATGTAGGCCGGACATGCTCGGCCTGTTTCAGCAATTCAAAGAAAGCAAACACTTACTAAGACTTAATTATATTTGAATACAATATCAAAAAGCCATTTAAGATCAGAATGGGACAAGATAATATAACTAATAACATTGAGATATATAATGGGGGAGAAATGGGGGAGTTAGACATAACGTGTCTCCCATTTATAATTCGATTCTTAGACCAAATCAAAACAGACAAAGAAACATTAGGGCAGACGAGCCAGGGCAGAGGGGTGGGGAGGGTCGTTAGACGTTGAATAGGGGGTCGTAACTAGTCGCCAGAGTAATTTGAAAAACAAAGAGACAGATTAGGGGGGGATCGTTTTCAGAGATTTTTCAGTGTAGGACGCGCCTCCCGGCAGCTAGATTTAAGCAGTGTCTAACCAGTACAATAACCAGAGCTGACGAAGCCTCTCGGATGAGCGGCGAAATGTTTTCAACCAAACAAACTTTGTCCAGTTGACAAATTGAACTTCTCCTTTTATCATGGATTCTACCTGGACGACTGAGGGACTTTTCACGCATATTGAGATTATATTAAATATATTAAATATATTAAAATATATTAAAAAGTCAATAACAAGGAGATTGTTATCGCAAACTGAGGAGAGCTCGAGCCCCCCCACCCATCATGACCACCTTCTACCGAGGCACCATTGAGAGTGTTCTGACCAGCTGCATCACTGTGTGGTACAGGAGCTGCACTGAACAGAACAGGAAAGCCCTGCAGTGCATAGTGAATGCAGCTGGGAGTATCGCTGGTGTCTCTCTCCCCTCCCTCCTAGACATTTTTAACACCCGGCTCACCCGCGTCCGGCATTGTGGGTGACCCGAGCCACCCCGCACATAGCCTTTTCAGCCTCCTGCCCTCAGGGAGAACGTACCGGAGTCTCCGGGCCCACTCCACCAGACTGTCAAACAGCCTCATCCACCAGGCTGTCAGGAGGCTGAACTCTCACCTTACCCGTCTCCCACCCCCCATTATTGGCATAACCTATATTCCATAAAAAGACTCACTCTAGAAACTTAAAAAAAAAACTGCTGCTAAGGACTACTGTTGCACTGTTGCACATTTTACATGTACTAGTGGAATTTTACTACTGTTGTACTGTTGTTTACTACTGTTACTGCACATTACTACTGGAATTTTTACTACTGTTGTTGTACTGTTACTACTGCTGTTATTGCACTAGAATTACTACTGTTGCACATTTATTTTTATCTTAACTTCAATGTACATTCCATTGCACATTTTTGGACGTCTGTATATAGGTATTTATTTATTATGTTGCACTGCTTTAAGATTTTAGATCTTAGACTTTAATTTAACTTTAGATCTCTGTCTTAGATAGTTTTTTGTTGTTTTGTTTTTATATTGTATTTTGTACACTGTCTTTTTTGCACTACCTGGCCAGAGAGAAACAAAATTTCGATTCACTGTATGTTGAACACATATGGCAGAATTGACAATAAAGCTGACTTTGATCTTGTCGACCAAGTCAATTTAAAAGAAAACTAGTCATAGCAAGGCAACATGGATAAAAGTAGCTCTAACTACAGCAAAGAGAGTGATACTTAAACACTGGAAGACCCCCCCCCCCCGAGATCCCATACACAGAATGGCTTTTCACTCTGTCTGACACCACCTCCCATGAGCGCGGAAAACTACAATTATTCAATGAGATCTGGGAACCCAACCCACCCAGACACGGGGAGAACATGCAAACTCCACACAGAAAGGCCCAGGCGACCCAGGGATCGAACCCGGACCATGCATGCAAACTCCACACAGAACACACACAAAGGCCTGGGTGACCCGGGGATCAAACCGAACCTTCTTCCTGTGAAGCATGAGTGCTAGCCACTGTATTTAATGTAGTATTTAATTTAGTTCTGTAAATTTTCTGTAAATCTAATTTATTATGTAATCTATTTCTGTTCTGACACATAATTCACCTTTAATGTCTCTATATTGTCTCTTGAAATAAAAAAAATAAAAAATAAAAAAAGATATTGGTCTGGATCATGTCTTATTTTAAAATGATAGCTAGCCAGAAGTTATTAAAATTAGAATACTGACTATTGTCAGAATAGAGGAATAGTCTCCTCTTTCTAAACAAATCCCCGTAGTATTCATAGTATTTTGAAAAGTGTGAAATTACTTATATTAAATAGACCTACAGTGTTCTCGCACTGTACTTTCTTGCTCGGGCATGTGTTAGTACTTGAATTGCTCCACCTCTACAGGCACCACAAGGGGGAGTGGATAAAGAGTGCTCTACTGGGTGGGTTAGTAGGCGTGTCAGGGAAAGGGGTTTCATGGCTGGCTGGGCAGGATGGTCTGATACTGACATCATTTTGGGGGCTTCTTGGCCTAAAAAGACCCCTATACTTCAGGTAAGCTCCTCCTGAACCATAACTAAAACATTACAGAGGTGGAGTCTGTAGACAAAACTGTCTAGTATATCCACTTTTGGAGTAGTTAAGCCCCACTAACATGGAGTCTGGATGTGTAGCTTTTAAAGAAACTAACCCTTGTACAAAAAAAAATGAACAAATAACTTTTATTATCAATATTAATTTTTAAACAATTTCTTTGAGATAAAATATGCAGTTATAGCTATGTTTTGCAGCTTTCCTTATGGAGGGTCCACCAACTAGAATTAATACTGTCCAATTCCACAAATATAGGCAGGTGATGCCACTAGGTAAGATCTGTGGAGAGGCAAGCCCACTCACAATATTTATTTATTTATTTATTGCTTGATAAGAATCCATGTTTTTCACTGGATTCTTTTCAGCAGTAAAAATAGTGTGTGTCATAGGGAAAAAATGCAGTTCTTATGTCGTTACCTTAGATTGTGCAGGTCCACTTGGTCAAAGCCCATTTCATACGTGCTGTCTGAGCTCCCAGATGATGGTGATATGGAACGAGCATCCTTGTCTTCTAGCTGTATGCCAGTCTTTCCCTCATCCTCAGAGTTGTCCTCTGACCCCACAGTGAAATGGGAGTTCAGCGTGGCCATTGTGGGGTCCTTCTTGGCAGCTCTGTCCTGCTGTGCCATGGCCGGGCGACACAAGCAGGCTGCAATACCTGGCAAAAACAGAAAATTATAATCCATGATACAGATGGGGTGATAAAAGAGTCCAAGTACCAGGGTACAATGACATTAGATCTGGACAGAGATGCAGTTTGATCTTAACATCGCAACAGTCAGTTACATAAGTGTACTGATAGAACACAGGCTATTGCATCACACTTTGAACCACCTGATATTGTACCAACATCACATTACATTAATACACAGTTATGTCCATTACAATGCAGGGTAATGTATTTTAGGTAAAGGATTTCTCTCAACATTACGTTACAAAAGAGAACAACATTCAGACAGGCAGAAGCAAAGCTCCAGTGAGGACAGTGGTTACACAGGACTGCACAAGAGTTTTGACTTTATTACAGTGGGGAATGCAACCCTTTCCGGTGCTACAGCTACCTATGTATTAGCAGCCCGTGCTGTCAGGGGAGGCACACCTTACAAATCGTATCTGCCTGTGGGACCAGAAAAACAAGCCTAACACAGGAGATAGATGCGCTACAAACGCGAACCAATAAATATAGGACAGTGTTGAGTGTACATTCTGCATTCACATCTATAAATAAGATGTCCTGAGATGTCCCTGTTCCATCATACAATGTTGCCCTGGTCCTGACAGACACAAGCTAGTTTTAAGTTCAGCAAGCGCAGAAGCCAGCAGATAAGCCCCATGCAGATTAGAGTAGTAAATGCTATCTGTTAGCCATGTCAGTTACAGACCATCGCGAACGCCCAATAATGCAACAGTAATAACAAAAGCACGTCTCGTATTAATTATCGTATTAATTTATCGATCTGCAGCTCTGCGCCTCACCAGTTTGCGACACCGCATCTCCAGAGATGACAAACAGTAACTCACCGGAGGAAAGGAGCCGACAAGTAATCCTGAAAAGTTGTTTTACAAATTACTAATGTGAACGGCAAATAGCATCTCCAGCCTCAGCGAGGTGGTAAAAGACCATCATGATGCGATCACATATACTCAGAAACGCCTCAAACAGCAGAGTGGTGTGATGTGATGATGCGAGCAGGTTACTGCTGGTCATCGGCCTCTGACCCAAGCTTCCGCTAAAGCAGCCAATCAAAAGACAGCCCAGCAGCACGGGACAGAGATATTTATAATTATTTATACAAAACAAAAAACAAGACAAAAGATTAATATGTGACACAAAGACCAACGTGAAAATATTATTGTATTCAAAATATTGTTTATGTAGAAGTGGTCTGTTGATGGTTGCGCCTGATCCACAGAGAGCCAATCATATTTGAGTATCACTGATGGGCGTGTGCTGATTGGCTGACACAGGGGCGCGACACGGAAGAGGAGAGACGTACCTCAGACTGAGCGCATGGATTTGAGTTTGTAAGCCAGCAGTTTGAGAATACACGGTTAATTTATGTTATGAACGAGCCAAAAACACGAACATCCCATGCTATTATTAAAGCGCTTTATAAATATTGTTTGATTGATTGATTGATTGATTGATAATTGCCTGGAATGGTTTCATGTTTTATATGTTGTTTCATGTTTTATATGTTGCTTCATTTTTATTTATTTTTTTGTATTTTAATGTGTATTTTAACGTGTATTTTGCTTAGGGAGAACTCGTCATGAACGCATCCGAGGTATACGCCTAATTTGTGGGTGAGGAACGTGCGTTTGCTTTTATGGCTCTTAAGTGGATTTTTGCACGAGTCTAACTTTTACACAGAGTAGCCAGTAGATGGCGCCATTTGGCTGATACGCATTTTTTCTCATTCTCAGGATATAGAATAGTACAGTACAGTATATAGAAACTCCAGAATCCACTCACCGAGCTGCAGAGGCTGCAGGTGCTGAGGTTTAGGTGATGAAGATTTAAATCAGAGACAGTCCTTTTGAGTTTAAACCAACTGATTTTCAGCACTGAAACTGCCAGCCCAAATGTGAAACTCATGAGAGGCTCATTCTGTTTTCTGATTGTGTCACGGGCATCTGTTCCTGGACGCCTCCCTCGGGAGGTGTTTCGGCATGTCCCACCAGGAGGAGGCCCCGAGGAAGACCCAGGACACGCTGGAGGGACTATGTCTCGGCTGGCCTGGGGTCCCCCCGGAGGAGCTGGAGGAAGTGTCCGGGGTGAAGGGAGTCTGGGAGTCCCTGCTTAGATTGTTGCCCCCGCGACTTGGCCCTGGATAAGCGGAAGAAAATGGATGGATGGATAATCATCTTGAGAACCAAAACATACATTTACTCCAAACAATTTGGCCATCATGTCCAGTGTTTTTGTAATTTAGAATAAATCAACATTGCAATAGTTACCGCCATCAGTAAACTCTCTTACTTTGTTAAAATGGAAATGCTTTTATAACAAAAAGTCCATATTATTCATTCAATAATTCAATATTGCACAGGATAATATGTTATCACACACAGTCTTGGTTTAGTCCTGGTTTAGACTTGGTTTAGACCTGTTTTAGACCTGGTTTAGTCCCAGTTTAATCCTGGTTTAGACCCGGTTTAGTCCTGGTTTAGTCTTGGCTTAGTCCTGGTTTAGTCCTGGTTTAGACCCGGTTTAGATCTGGTTTAGTCCTGGTTTAGTCCCAGTTTAATCCTGGTTTAGACCCGGTTTAGTCCTGGTTTAGTCTTGGCTTAGTCCTGGTTTAGAGCTGGTTTAGTTCTGGTTTAGTCCTGGTTTAGTCCTGATTTTGTCCTGGTTTAGACCTCGTTTAGTCCTGGTTTAGTCCCGGTTTAGTCCCGGCTTAGTCCTGGTTTAGACCTGGTTTAGTCCTGGCTTAGTCTTGGTTTAGACCTGGTTTAGTTTTGGTTTAGTCCTGGTTTAGACCCGGTTTAGTCTTGGCTTAGTCCTGGTTTAGTCCTGGTTTAGTGCCGGGTTAGTCCCGGTTTAGTCCTGGTTTAGACCTGGTTTAGTCCTGCTTTAGACCTGGTTTAGTCTTGGCTTAGTCTTTAGACCTGGTTTAGTCTTGGTTTAGTCCTGGTTTAGTCCCAATTGAATCCTGGTTTAGACTCGGTTTAGTCCTGGTTTAGTCTTGGCTTAGTACTAGTTTAGACCTGGTTTAGTCCCGGTTTAGTCCTGGTTTAGACCTGGTTTAGTCCTGTTTTAGTCCTGGCTTAGTCTTGGTTTAGACCTGGTTTAGTTTTGGTTTAGTCCTGGTTTAGACCCGGTTTAGATCTGGTTTAGTCTTGGCTTAGTCCTGGTTTAGACCTGGTTTAGTCCCAGTTTAATCCTGGTTTAGACCTGGTTTAGTCCTGGTTTACTCCTGGTTTAGTGCCGAAATAGATGCAGAAATAATCTGATAATATGACTCACCCATAAGAACGCGATCACTTCTGATAGTTTGCGTATCCATGTATGCACGTGTCACGGTCTTTAATAATCCGGAGCTCCGGAGAAAAGGACATATCCCGAATTTATCCCGTGTCCCGAGGCGAGAGTTCCTTCTTACGTAGCATTAACGTAGCAAGTTAAGTAGTCTTCTTCTCTTGGAAATGCCACGTAAATATCACGCGGCTTGCTCACAGCTGATCGGCGAACAGGCGCAAACACAACAGCGGTAATCGTCATGATTGGCGGGAGCACGTATTTATGCTGCAACATGATTGGAAGCTGGAGCGCAGTTCGGCCTATGATTGGCTCTTGGCACTGGCTATTTTGACTTAAAGACGGCGAATTTCGCCAAAAGGTGAGGGATTTTCATGCCTGATTGATAAAATGCCACAAGGGATGGAAGAAGGGATGACTGTTTTAGAAGAGGGATGATTTTGACTATTTTTTCCCACAGGGGGATGCCACCCCCCCATCCCCCCTCAACTCGAGTACTGTACTGGTGTGCGAGTGACTTTTTTTCGCTGAAAACGCGCGGTGCCTGCATTAACTTACCGATTTTCTGGGCACAGAAGCGCTGTGAACAGTGGCTACAGTTTTGAATTGCTTCAAAAAATTTCAGCGTGAGAAATACCATGTGTGGCGTGTGAGCGTGTGAACACGTCGAATTGCGTGTCACACTCTCAAAGCGTGAGACTTGAGGAACACACCTCATAGCTGGGAACACAGACTGGTCATGTTTGCTGGGTTTCAGATATCACAACATTCTATTTACTGTAATAGTAATTAGGGTTTTAATATAAATGATCAGCTTCAGTATTTGTCAATTGTCCTTTTAGATATTTGTTATGCAATGTAGTATAACAAATACAATGTATTCAATAGGAAAAAGTGGCTCTTGCCCCACATCTGAGAGTATAACATCATCACATTCTACAATTAAAAACACACATTTAAAATAAAATCTTACATATGATTGCTTGATGTATTTAATGCATACATAGTGACAATATCATGAAACAAAATACAGTAATACATCTATCTCACATTCTATCCACACAAAACAAAAGTCTGGGCAGTGTTATCAGATGATCTACTAACCTATGTAAATACTTTTGTGAAACTTGAATAAGAAGTCTGGGAACAGCTGTTCAATTTGATTTTCACTACGTCTTTAATTCAAATGTGACATAACAATAGAACATGTGATTTGAAAATATGTGCTGGTCAATGGCACTCAAAAGGCAATGTAACCACAGCAAAAAAACAAACAAACAAAAAAAACCAATACAAAATTAAAACTGTCAGTGCATAGTGGGGTAATAAAAAAGTAAAATAAAGTCAAATACACTGACTTCGAATAATCATTTCATGCTACAAGATAGGCTTTCTAGTAACACCAAATATGTCACATTTATTCCCCGTAGTCTATTAACAGGCTCCAAGCTGATATGGACAATATGAAATAACTGGATATTGATTTGATTAAAAAAAATCATTTACTTGCACAGGTCTAGAGATCCACTTAGGTGATTCATTTTCTGGCTTGATTTGTGCTGTGAATTATTGTGTTTTCTGTCCATCTGCAGGTTTGTGCTGGAGCTGAGCGACGCAGGCATATGATAAGGACTCGGTCTCATCCACGGGTGAGAGCTGTGGAGGGAGAGCTGTGGTGGTGGAGTGGAAGTCACAGAGGCAGTGGGAAGAGCTGGAGCCACAAGAGTAGAAGACGAGAAGCAAGGTGTGTATGGATGGAGTTCACCATAACGTGACAGGCCCTAAAGACAAGAATGTTGTAGAAAGAGAAATACACTATGATTTGCCATAGAGCTCAGGATTGTGTAGTCAGCCCTCAGCAAATACTAAGTTTAATTCACCCAGAAAATATTCAGACACTATAATGTATTCAATTCTATAGCACTAGTACTGACACAGTAGTTAATTGGGGTGTTTTAGAGTAATTTGGTTCCCCTAATTTTATTGTTTTGTCACTATAGAAGTTTTGATACTGCCTAAAATATTTGTTTCACGATCCTGATCTCTAAAGCTAATTTTGAATATCAATAACATTTTTGCAATGTCTTATTTTGCATATTTTTCTTCTTATATCACAAAAAACACACCTGTGATTACAGCTGCGTGCCATTCTGTGAGCTATAAATTATCAATAGTAAGTGCCCAAGTTGCTTAGGGGTTCCTGATAACTTTGGGACTGCCTTTGTTTAATATACTGCTAACATTTGAATCGTGAGAACATACCTGGGATGGGAAAAGGTTTTGTGGCAGAGGACAGATGTATAGAGATGGATGATGTCTGCTCTGAGGTATCATTTCATTTCCCAGTGTCAGAGATGAAGCCATGTGCCCTGTAGCTGGTGCTGAGAAATTGAGTGGCGTTGTAGTCAGTTGTCCAGGGTGAAACATTGTTGATGACCTCACTTTGAGAGACTCATGTTTGTGCATGTCAGATGAAGTTAATTTTTGAAGATGCCATGGTGAATTCTGAGATAAACAAACAGTATGAAGAGGAAAATAAATATTCTTGTCTTCAGTATATCTCATGGAGTCCTTGATTGCCAAGTGTGCATCATCAGGTGTTGATCCATTTATGATATCAGTTCTGAAACTATCACTCCACATGTCTCCTGGGGAAACATAATACATGGTATATCACATGTTGTGTTGTATGCGTTGTGTTACTTAAATAAAGGTAAACAGTTAATTACTGGTCATTTCTACCTTGTTGAGTGTGCAGTGAGATCAGGGGGCTGCTAATCACTTCCAGAGGAGAGTAAAGTGGATCACATGCAGACATTAGTTCAGATGAGTCGTCAGAGTCACTGTAGTTCTGCTCAGTTTGGCGTGAATCATCTTCTAGAGACAAAAACGATTTATTCCTATGGAATGAAGCGAGAACAAATTAATATTGTGTTTAAACACAACCATTTTAGGTTTGTCTATAATTGCCAAAAAACCTGCCATACCTTTTTTCTCTTCTTCCATTTCCCGTGTCTCTAAATCCTTTGGCAAATGGGTTGTTGTCTATTTTGAGTTGTGTGATCTGATGAACAAGAACATGCGTGATACAAAAATGCATACAGTGGTACCTCACCTTACGAATGACCCAACAAACGAAAATTTCAAGTTACGAAACGCCCTCACGGTAAATTTTTGTCTCTAGATACGAAAGAAAATTCAAGTTACGAAACGCGAAATCTCAAAAATTCAAATAATGCGCGCTCAGCCACACACATTATACGCTTTTCTCAGACTGGATTTAAACTTTTCTCACATTTGTCTCTGTTTAAACACTCAAACTTTCATAGATTTTCAACAAAACGTATTAATAGTGAAGTGTGGGGGGAAGCGGGAGGGGGGAGAAAACTGCGCTCTGACACGTGTGTGATAGCGCACATGACCCGGCGCGGGGCTGACAGCAGGTCTAGACCAAGGTCTAAACCTGGACTGGACCAGGACTAAACCAGGACTAAACCAGGACTAAACCAGGACTAGACCAGGTGGATTAAAGCGCCGCGTGCGGGTCTATTTCCTGGTTTCTCACGAGTCACAGCTGAGGCGAGCAGCGAGGAGACCGCAGCGAGGAGGGGACCGCACGCAGTCCGAGCGCATGTGAGCGAGAGCCATGCAAGAGCCGTGGTGGTCTAGACCTCCTCTAGACCTGACCAGGTCTAGAGGAGCCGCGGTGGTCTGGACTAAACCAGGACTAAACCTGGACTAAACCAGGAGGAGCCGCGCTCACATGCGCTCAGACTGCGTGAGGTCCCCTCCTCCCTGCGGTCCCCTCCTCGCTGCTCGCCTCAGCTGTGACTCGTGAGAAACCAGGAAATAGACCCGCACACGGCGCTTTAATCCACCTGGTTTAGTCCAGGTTTAGTCCAGGTTTAGTCCTGGTTTAGTCCTGGTATAGTCCGGGTCCAGTCCAGGTTTAGATCTTGGTCTAGACCTGCAGTCAGCTCTGCGCCGGGTCATGCTGCGCACACGTGTCTGCGCAGTTTTCTCCCCCCTCCCGCTCCCCCCCCACACTTCAATATTGATACGTTTTGTTGAAAATCTATGAAAGTTTGAGTGTTTAAACGAGAGACAAACGTGAGAAAAGTTTAAATCCAGTCTGAGAAACCAATCAGGACAGAACACATTGTTACACTATAAAAACAAGTTACACTATAAAAAAAAAAAAAAAACTTAGATCGGGGCCTTGGAACGAATCAGGCTTTTTCCATTGAAATAGCTACTCAACTTACGAATTTTTCACGTTACGAAACCACTTCTGGAACGAATTAATTTCGTAAGGTGAGGTACCACTGTATTTCTTATTATCTGCAAATACCTCTTAATTGTATTTTGACCCTGAAGGTAAGATCTGTCTTACCATTTCATTTTGATAAGCTGTGACAGCAATAAACTCAGTCTCTGGGAAGACATATGTCCGGAAAGTGCAGTAGGGAAGCTTCATGATGCTGTTGGCTCTCACAATGTGAAACCGGGGCTGGTATTTATGCATCGAATTAAGAATTGTCTACCAAAACAAGAGCAGCAATAAAACATTGATATAAACTCATTAATCACAGGAGATATTGTAATATACAAACTTACAAATCCGTGTTTGTCTGATGTGTTGTTAGTGAGTTTGAGTTTATGAAACGCCACAGGTTTGGACATCCAGTGTTCTCCTTTGGACGGGCTGTCCGGGTGAATGTACATGCGTTTGGGCATCTCTGGATCAGCTTTCCCTGTTACTGTCCAACGGGAATGGTTAAATTTGTAACGGCAGTGATCCACGGAAACTATGTCCATCAACAAGATATACTTTGCAGCTTTATCCAGGCCACTTACGCGCACCTTAAACGGAGGAAACATTCTCCTGCAAAACAAACATTTTCAAATGACAGATTAGCCCCATTTTAGCGGAGAGCCTAGATCTTAAACTTTACGCGCAAACGTAAACCTGCGTAAAAAAGAAAAAGTAAGATCCATACCTTCCAGATTTGGTAATGACCATCTCAGTTTCTATTTTATGAAATAGTTTCCACATATTCTTTGCTTCAAGTGTGACCTTCGGGTCGTCCCTCGGCTCTTCTAATAGAGTTTCTTGAGTGCGTCTCACAGAAGCGCGCGCAGGGTCCGCAGTGCTCCCGGCGCGCAGTGCACCAGGTGTGGATGCAGAATGTGGATGGTGAGCCATAGCGATAGTTTGAGTATCTCTCATGTGCTTTCACACAGTTTCCACCATAGAAAAACTGAATAACGTTCAGCAGCGACGTTCAAAACCCTGTAGCCACGTCTGCATGCAAATGGTCTGATCCACATCCAGACAGAGAGTTGGCATCGTGTGGATCCGTATTTGCGTGAGTCTTTTCAGTACGGTCTTATCCGGACACAGGACTAAACGGAACTATTGAAGGCGGATTTACTGGGTGAGGTGAGGACAGTGGATGAAGGTCAGAAGCATATTACACGAAACCAGCTGCGTCCTTCTGTGCGTACTACTGTAGACACAGGTCGACTCTGGTGTTTTCCTCAATAACCGTTCTAACACTTGAATTCTTTAACGTACTTCAGTGGGCTACCTCACAGATGGGCTACATCTAAACTCGCATCCCACGAGGATCCAAATGGGTTCTCTTGTCTGTTCATATTTGGTCACATATCCCCCAGATGTCTGTCCCAGTTTTTAGTTCGTTTTACTGAAGACAACCTCTGACTAAAACTGGTAGCAAAGTTATTGTAATATAAATAAAAAGGATTAAACATCTATAGAACAGTTCAATATAAATATGTACTGACACTGACGTTATGCATGAGACCTTCACTGAGTAATTAAGAGATATCAATAATAGTGCAAAATTGCAAAATGCACATTTAGTGCCGTAATTACTTTGGATCTCTAAGACTAAGAAATCCAAGATAAGTCCCAGAACAGTGCTCATTGAGAGTTTACATATAAGAGTTCTCTCAGGTCTTTTCAGAATCATTTTGATTAAAGAACCTATTTTATTATTTATTATGTGGTGCTATAATATCATAATTCAAATGATTTGGTTCTAGTTATGTTCTTCTATGAAATTAAAACTCAGTACTGACATTTCTGCAAATTGTATAAAGACTAAATACATATTTCTATAATGTAGATCATTTCTTTTTATAAGATGGAGGGCTCATTCAATTGAATGGACACTTTTTTTTTTTTTGCCAAAAGGCACCATCCATAAAATCTGTATAGATCATCTCTCAAGACAGGTCACCATAACATCATTCAGCTCTTCTAATAAGGATGCAGAAGGCATCCAAAACATGTTAAGGTATGTGTAGATAACACATTAAAAATAACTTTAAAATTTACTTTTATTTGGAGGCACCGTCCATCCCGAAGTACCCTCTGTACCTGTTCTTTAGAGCAATGCTTACTCAAAATATTGTCATTTGGAAGGTCTTGAATCACAGTAACATATAGCTGTATTCTGGATCTATTGGTTTCTTTTGTAATAAATCTAGTTATGCATGCTCTTAAGTCTTGTATAGTGTGACACTTCTCAAGTAGCTTCTCACAGCATGTGCCTGGAAACTGTAATGGACTCTTAATTACCAGGATTAGAGTCAGAGTTTAAACGGGGGCAGCAGATTAAGGATGGCTCTTATGATAAAACACACACACAAAATTGTCACTCAATAAAGCCTCTCACCTCCGCTTCGGACTGATGGCCCTCTATGGCGTAAAAATCCGGGTCTTAAGGGATTTGATCATTCTAAGAGCCGTACTGCGATGTTGTGACATGTGATTAGAAAACAGTAGCATGTCCAGTTTCAAGGAAAGCAAATACGGTACACTTAATTAACTGGACAATACAACAAAAATGTTGTTGGACTGACTGTAGATAACACCCAAGCCTAAGACATTATCTTCTGCAAAAAAAAAAAACATCTTAACATTTAACACAACACTTTCCACCCAACCATTGTAATGTGGAAATCTCCATATGTTGTATGTAATTGTTCTAAACACTGTGAGGGCATTGTATCCTATTCACTATTAAAGTCACTGATCCTGCAAATATGCATAGCACCTTTCATCTTAGAAACACCAACCCAGTGATGGCGATGGGTTAATGCAATTTCAGTGTGTCCTCAAAGTGTGTGGGGTTAAAAAAAATTTCAGAAGACACAACCCAAAGTCTGCTAGGTGAAGGCTCTTAACCTGAGCACACCCAATAAGCCACAGCCAGAATTAGACTGATTGGTACAGAGATTAGGAAATCCACAACACAGGTTTTAGAGACATTCATAGAAACTGGGCCTTTACAATTATGTTTCCAGTTGTTTGCAGCCCACTGTCAGAACCGTTGTGTCAATAAATGTAAAAGGTTTTATTGAAAATTAAATTATATTTTCTTCGTAACCTCGCTAAATGTTAAGTGAAATCTCTGAGTTTACCCCGATAAGAATAATGTGATATAAAAAGGCGGTGTTGTTCACTTACACTTATTGGCAGCTGGTTTGAATAGGACTGGCAGATTTCTACCATGTTTCCCTGGAAAGTGTATCAGTCTGAGGAATGATGATGGATGCCTGATCTAGTGCTGAGCCCCTAACAAGAGTTACAGGAATACGCTGTATGTCTAGAAGTCTTCTGTAAATTGTGCAGCCAATGCCATAGTGGTAAAGCAGTGTTTGGATTTCAAATTACGTTGTGGCTCTACTCATTACATTTAGGTTGTTTTTTAGAATGTTCAACTGGAAAATGGCACAGAAGACAGTGACACAGGGGATTCACGTTTGATTGATTAACCATGACATAGCACTGGCCCTACAGACCAGAGGATCCAGGTCAGGACATGTTGAAATGACAGATTATGAAATATTAATGCGACTGGAGATGATGTCTCTTAACAGGATTGTACATGAGAGAACAGAGGATTGAATTTTTGAGTGTAGACCCCTGCAAATATAATACATTTGGAAACGTACTTACACCCAATAACCAATGGTGGAATAACATTTGGCTATTATGGACTAACAGTTAATTAAAATGATAAAAGAGATGCTGATCAGACTAGCATTTAACAAAAATGCTAAACTTTGTGAAAAATGAGAACTTTATTACAACAAACACTGAACCAGTCACTGTATATAGAATGTAACAGTTTCCTCTGCAAAGTGGACATAATATATCATCAAATATATCAGAAAAAAAAATCTGTAGACTTCCATTGGCTCTGGACAGTTAAATATAGTATCTGAGCATGCTCCAGAGGAAAAACATTGCATAATGATGTGCTGTACAAACTTCTTTTGCATAATGAAGCACTTTACAAAACCAACATTAAACATTTGACAGGAAGTGCTGGGGTTAGTACGCAGCATCGTCAGTGGTACAACTCAAACTGCAAGATTTGTGATTACCACCAGGCCACAGCTGTTCACACATTAGACGGAATTAGGCCAGATGTACATTTGTCCTAAGGCAACAAACAAGACAGACACAAAACAGGTACTGAGCTGCCATTGTTACACATTATAACTTTGAATATACTATTTTAATAGAATTCACCATTATTTAGAATTGGGCACTTGTATTTGCATTGGTACCATGACATGTGAAATGTTAAAAACTTCAAATAAGGAATAAAAAAAGAGGAAGACATCTTGTATTTCTGTTAGTTAACACATGAGCGCAAAGCCAACCGAACAAGATACAGGTCTTAAACTCCACTTTGAATAACCCATAGCCTATTCGTCTGCTTTACAAAAAAAACAAATATACAAGACACTACAACAAACGGTTTTATATACCGATGAGACATAACACTATTACCACCAGAAGTATTAAAGGTAGTCCCATTAATATTGTATATTCTTTTACCAAGAAAAGAGTAGTGGAAGTTTTTGTGTTTTTAAACATTTGGCCCTCAAAATTGCTATGTTGCAACTGGAAGTGAGAAAATGGGCAAGCTTAATAATTTAGCAACACAGCTATACCGACGGAACAGTAGTGCAGAAAGGTACATCACACAAAGGGCTGTAATATAAGCCAGTATTGTTGTGCACTAATAATGTAGGTGGTCATAGTATTATGCTAGATAGACTGATACAGTAAACAAACACTTAAAATGACTTGACGAGGAGACAGTGCATGAAATAGACTTGGGAAAGTTTGTTTACAGTACAACAATGCTTTATCCTGAGTGATTAGCTTATGAGTAACTACTTTTTTAACTGAATCACTCCTATCAAGTGTTCCTTGTCCATGTTAGAAATGAACAATTTTCTTTTAAATGTAGATTTGCTGATTATCACTGCAGTTTCCTCCTTCAGTCATAGCGACACTCCAATCAAGTTTTTTTTTTTTGGAATATTGTGGAAAAGGTGATCTGATTTGAATACTTCATCAAAATAAAATTTGGAGTAAATCAGCACTTATTGTATGAAAATAGATATTAAAATGAAAAGCTTAAAATTCAATTCCATTTGTAAAATCTTAAAAGTGTTAAAATTATTTTTTAAAAATGTAAAATAAAACTATAAAAGGGGAGGAACACAGCAACACAGCCATAATCTCAAGTTTTACACCTTTTTACAGAAAGACCATATAAAATATATATTAGGCTGCAGCATGTGACATCATGTCTAAAAATGCAGATTATTGTTCTTGCTAACATTCAGCACGCACACAAGGCAGCTCGTGGTGCTGGGGCAGAATAGTGCATTCTTCAGACGAGCTTTTCTCTACTTTTTCATTGGATGGTTCACCTTGAACTTGGTCATGAGTCTTTTGAAGTAAACTTTTAGAGGGCCGACCAATACCATCACTGCTACTATGCGGAAACCGACGAGTCCGCTTCAAAGGAGGAGAAGAGGATGTGGATTCTATTTGGGTTGGTATTGCTTGCTTTTCAATATGTGAATCTTCTGGGGAGAGCGGCATAGTTCCTCCACAGTCAGGGAACGCTTGTGTAGTGGCACAGAAAGCAGCTTCATACAAACCCAGTGTCTGCTCCAGAGAAACGGAGGATGGGACTGTCATGTCATTGCTCTGAAATGAAACGGGAAATTATTTTTATAGCATATTGACTAAAATAGGTTAAACTACGTTAGACTTACTAATGAATATGATAATGAGTACTGATGGTAAACATACTGTGTAGACAAAAACAAAAGATACAGATATAGCTCACTTCCATCCTGCTACGTTTGGCATTTGCAAGACTCAAGTTCATTGTCTCCCTCTAGTGGCACCACTACGCACTATGATTATATGGTTCTAAAGTGCCATAAATTTGACACAACCCATTTCAGATTTGTTGAGTGAAATACAACTAAAATAATTCAACACATTCTTCCACAATAATTCAAAAATAATGACACATTTTTGGTATAATTTAGCATTCACCTCACTACCACTCCAGGCATGTCCATCCCTCATGCTCTTCTCCAAAAATCTCATCCTCTTCAAAATACATGCCATCCTCATGCTCCACCTGGCAGCCCCGGAAACAGAGAAGCACCACTGATCACGAGTGTCGCTAAAGGCAATGATGGCTAGCTACTGGGATTCAATAGGTTTTAGTATTTTGAAAAGAGAATGGTTACAAGAATATAAATCAAAGACTGAGTTGAATAACATAGACAAGTACAGTGGTTAGCAAAAGACAGACATATATTCAGTATTGTTCCATTGTCAGAGAAGCAGTGATCACTCTGCACAAGGGGTGGGAGATATATCAAAAAATCAATAATATCACAGTGGTTTTAAGATATACTGGAATTCTGCATATCAACTATAAGAAAACTAAATAAAAAGGCTGCAAAAGAGGTGATTAAAATTAAACTTCCAAGTAAAATTGTTAATTACATTATGGATTGCTACAATATTGCCACAATCCACAAAAATCAATATCGCCCACTCCTACTCTGCACTTGGAAAATATCTGCATTCATGGTGGTTAAACCAGAAAAATGGCAGCACTGACCTTTGGGATCTCACACGTGTTATAAGTCGTTCCAGGATATGGGACATGGTCAATCCCTGTGGCCATGTCCACAACAATCTCATCTCGGTGCATGGGGATGGGAGCGCCACCTCGTTCATGAAGGGCCAGGACGATAACTGTTGTGTTGTCGGCTCGAAGCATACGTTCTTTCCAAAACAGAAGAGCTGTGCAGCCCAAGCGCCTCGCACAAGACATGGCCTTTGGTCCCTAAAGGCAAAAACAAAAGATTTAGTTTTGTTCATTGAACTGTTTTTTTCATTGAACTGAGATATTACACCAGAATGAACCCCACAAACACTATGCACTTATTATAGCTACACTATAGCCATTATAAAAAGAAAAAAATATTATAGTACATGCCTTTTTTATTTACATATTAAACTGCAGATACATTTATACACAACTTCAGTCAAAAAATATTCTGTAAAATACGAACCACCATTTTGTCGTGGCTATAGCACATATTCACTGCATTCTTGGGTGGCATCATGTTCCACAGTCCATCACTACCAATGATGATATAGCGATGCTTTTGGGGGTCCAGTGCCATCACAGTTGTATCAGGTTCTGGCGAAACCACAAATTCTCCACTGTAGAAATCGTAACTCCAAAGGTCACCTACCCAAACAAAGCGAGAAGAAACATACATTATTCTACGACATGTTCTGATGCTGTACATTTATGAGCATATGACTGAAAGTTACCTAACGAGCGAGCGACAGCCAGGAATGGAATCTGGTCAATGACTGTACTTCTTCTTACAGGGCCATTATGAGTCAGTCTGGGCCTTTTCCACACAACCCTGTTCACTCCTGACTTCTTCATTACACTAAATGTGTACACAAATGAGTTTATTTCAACAAATTAAAGAATTTACATGATCTAATACTAAAATTAATGAAGTTATCAATAAAAAATAAATATGTATATGTGACTAATCAGTTTGGGAAATATCTCAGCATACACCTACAGCAAAGAAAAGCCTTGGTGCTTATGTACTAGCAACTCTGTTATTCCCATCAGGGATGCAAGATTTTCATATGTCAGTGATTTGACTACTCAAAGTCAGTGTTTACCTGCCCCCCAATCGCTCAATCCTTTCCTTTTCCTTTGGAAGCTCTGGCTTGTGATCTTGTGTCAGTTCAAGGGCCTCCAAGGCTATGTCAGAGTCATTTTCCTTCACTCCGACAACAACTGCTGAATCCCCAACATGGGCCACATACATATGAACTCCACGGATCACCACAACACTGGCTGTGGTTCCTGATGTACTGGGCAAGCCTGTTAAAGTTTTAGGCCACTCAGCTGAAGGAAAAGCAAGACAGAGAAAAAAAACAACACTCATGACTTCGTTTGAAATCAAGACTGTTTCAAAGCAACAAGGCACAAGAGCAAATGTGTGTTATTCCTTGTACCACGTTTGGGGTCCCATTTGTTCAGTTTTTTCTTAGAATCTCTATGGCATATTTTTGTACAAGAATAAATGGTGACTATAACATAACAGATACAAACTGCATACCACTAATAATATGAATGTAAAGCATGACGAATCGACGTCTTCCTTCATATTTCATAATTGATTTTGAATCAGTCTTGGGGTCAGATGACCCCCGGTGTGTGTATGATTTCACACAGTAAGCCTTTTAACATTACCATACATGTGTGCATGGCAGAACGGTCTCACATTGCAGACAAAACAAGTTTATGTATCATACACATGTAAGTACTAGGTAGTAATTGCAACCGGCAAATCCAAGCCAAAACTTACGCAGTTCTTTCCACATTGCGTGGTGACACGCTATGAAGCCTTTGCGTAGCGCTGCACAGACCTCGTTATGGTCGTGAGACCAAAATCCTCGCTGTCGTTTTAATAGACTCCATAGGTTTTCTCTGGCAAATTGTGCTGCTTCACGGCCACCGTGGCCATCAAACACTGCAAAAAATGCCACGGATTTCCTCGTGTCCACCACACTATGCTCTGGGGCGCCCTGATCCTGCCCCGGCGCGCTGTTGTTACCGCTGTCCTCCTTTGAGAGACTCTCGACCCACATAGCAGCAGCAGCCTGGCTGCACTCGACCTTATGGTCCGTGTGTCCATGCGTGCCGTTTGCAGTCTGTTTGTTTGATTCACTGTCATTCATGTGTTTGTCCTCTCCGTCGTACGGTTGTGATTTTGAGTCATCCTCAACGGACGATGTTGTAGGTTCGTACTCAATCCTTATATCGACAACATCCTCCATGTATTTCCTCCCTCCTTGTTCGGAAAACGCGCTCATACGAAATATTATCGTGTCGTCCATGATTGCAAATGACTAAAAGAGCTTATCTACACAACACAAACAACCATGCAATCACTATTGCAGCCTAAAAGCAAAATATTTGAACCGATTTTGCCGCGATTGTGTGACCCAAAGCTTCCTTCCTTTTTGTTTATCTCCTCAAAACGTTCCCCGTACGTCATGACGTAATATTGGAGCTAACGACGACGTACGGCACGCAGTGGTACTTTGTATTTACAGTTCAAAGTTGGACTTTTTGTAAGCGAGTGCAATTTAGTTTATTTATTGAAGATGCATTTATACATTATACACTTTCTCTATCAATAGAAGACTAAACAGAGAAGCCTCATTATATTTACTTTGCCCATCTTTGATGGTTTGGACGTGCCCAAAGATAATCAGGTACTCCGTTGCTTAGGTTGAATCGTTTGATACACCGAATTTTAACAAGACAATAAGCTGTAGGCGGCCTATAATCAATCTTGTATTTATTTTAAACTATATCGTGCAATACACCAGCTAAACCAAAAGGAGGCAGTAGTCAACCTATATTTACAGTGTAGCATCTTATGATAGTTGTTTCAGCTTTTGCACAGTATCCAGTATATTCCCTATCCTATCCATGAATCTCACAATGGAGTAGGGCTGTAGTGTGCTTAAGAAATTCATAGTGAAGTAAAGACAAGCCCTGCAAAGCAAACAGGTGACAAATAGAGCTTAAAGGAAAAGTAACGTTATTTTACAATCTGAGCCTTCTTTCGGTAATAAAACAAGTCGTTTGACTCACCCATAGCACGTTCGTGTCATTTGGAGCTGTTTGAAGAAAGTTATGTTGTGGCGTTTCTGTTAGCATTTGTATTCGGGGCATTACTTTGCGGTCTCCAAATAACACAAACTTTAGCACTTTTCAAATCATAGAAGCCCGATGTCTTAATGAAAAATTTCGTTTGAAGCAAAAGTGGCCTGTAATCCGAGGTTTATCCATAGTTTTCAGCTTTGCGTTTCCTCTTTGGGTCCCGGGAGCAGTCCGCGCATGCGCACTGGCGTCCTCATCTACTCGAAACTGGCTAAATCTCGGATTACAGGCCACTTTTGCTTCAAACGAAATTTTTCATTAAGACATCGGGCTTCTATGATTTGAAAAGTGCTAAAGTTTGTGTTATTTGGAGACCGCAAAGTAATGCCCCGAGCAAATGATACAGCACCATGTTAACGGATACGGGATCATTACTAGAACAGAACGGCTCAACATAAGTTCTGCGATACTGCTCCAGGGCTCTCAAGGCTCACGCATTGAGAGTGTGACACACGCAATTCGACGTATTCACACGCGCACACGCCACACATGGCATTTCTCACGCTGATTTGTGTTATTTTTTTTATTTTATTTTTTTTTGTGACCAGAAAATCGGTCTGTGTGGCTTAGTTTATGCAGGCTCCGCGCGTTTTCAGCGCCGCCCCCTCCCCCTGCTCCGGGGGAGCTCCGGGGGAGCAGGGGGAGCAGGGGGAGGGGGGGACGGCGCGTCTGCTCCGGGCGCACGGTCCGAGCGGAGGCCGGAGCAGACGCCCCGTCCCCCGGGCACGTCCTGAGCCTCAGTCCCGGTGCCACGTCTCCTCTGAGACGCACCGACTCCGGTCCCGGTGTCTCTGTCTGTGCGTAACGTGTCCCCCCCGACGGCTTAAGCGCGGAATACGCGCGGCCCAGAGCCGAACTGCCCATGGTGAGTCGCGGTGAGACGCGGGCCCGGTGCATTAACCAGACTGAATCCGTAAAAAATCCCCCCCCCCCCCCCCCCCCCCCCCGGTCCTCGGAAATTACAGTCACACGCACGACCCCGCTCAAAACTTGAGAGCCCTGCTGCTCCAATTGACAGAAAAATGCTATGGGTGAGTAAAACTACTTGTTTTATTACCGAAAGAAGGCTCAGATTGTAAAATAACGTTACTTTGCCTTTAAGGCATATCCCCTTGTGCTCTGCCCCTGTGTAACAATGCATACAGAGAAGAACTAACTGTAGCGCGCCAAAGCGCCCTCATGAGCGCCAGTTAAAAAAAGCATAATAAACAAACTCCAACTAACTACTTTTGTGTGGAGTGGTTTATGTACCTTCCCTGTTCAGCTGTGGTCCATATAAATCCGCATAATCCCCTTAAAAGAATTAGCCGACTCATCAAAGACCTACAGTTAAAGACGTACAGCAGGGCTCTCAAGTTTTGAGCGGGGTCGTGCGTGAGACTGTAAAAGTGAACAATTTTCCCCGAGGAGCGGGGGGACGCTTGATTTGCGTGAGAAATTCCGTGTGAGCGTGTGAACACGTCGAATTGCGTGTTGAGAGCCCTGTTTGTCTAAAGAGCAAACTTAAACTACAAAGCAACTAATGAGAGTTATATAAATGAAGTTATTACCTGATGGTTTTCACTTTGTTTTATCATTACCGCACTTTGTCAGTGCGCGCTGAGAGGGGCGGGGAGGAGGGACCGGGACGGGGCAGGGTTGCCAACTTAGCGACTTTGTCGCAATTTTTTAGCTACTTTCTGGACCCCCTTAGCGAGAAAATTAGACAAAAGCGACTAGCGACAAATCTAGTGACTTTTTTGGTGATCAGAGGCTCCAAGATCGCGGGAGGGGGGAGGGGAGGGGGGGGGGGATAATTGCGTTACGCACAGACGGAGAGACCGGGACCGGAGTCGGTGCGTCTCAGAGTAGACATGGCACCGGGACTGAGGCTCAGGACGTGCCCGGGGGACTGCGCGTCTGCTCCGGCCTCCGCTTTGACCGTGCCCCTGGAGCAGGGGGAGTTTTTTTTTCGCTGAAAACGCGCGGAGCCTACATAAACTAAGCCATACACACCGATTTTCTGGGCACAAAAAAAAAAAAAGAGAAAGAAATCAGCGTGAGAAATACCATGTGTGAGCGTGTGAGCGTGTGAACACGTCGAATTTCGTGTGTCACACTCTCAATGCGTGAGACTTGAGAGCCCTGTCAGATAGGAGCCAGCACCAAAGCTGAAACAACCATAAAACACACACACACACACACACATACACACACACACACACACACACACACACACACACACACACACACACACACACACACACACACACACACACACACACACACACACATATGCAACCAATAGCCTGAATATAGCTTACAGTCAGCCAACTGTACTGCATAGCCTATTTAAGATTTAAATATTAAGGAAACAATTTGTTTAGAAGCATTTCTGGTGGATGATGCTGGGAACACATTCAACATACTACTGCTTGCCAGTGTTGCCAACTTAGCGACTTTGTCGCTATTTTTAGCTACTTTTTGGACCCCCCTAGCGAGAAAATTAGACAAAAGCGACTAGCGACAAATCTAGCGACTTTTTTTGGTGATCAGAGGCTCCAAGATCGCGGGAGGGGGAAAAAATAATTGCGCCGTTTTCTCTCGTTCCCCGTTCAGAGAAAGAGACAGAGAGAAAGAGACAGAGAGAAAGAGACAGAGAGGGGCAGTGGAAGAGACAGACTCACCAGTCTCTCCTCTGCTCCCTCCCATCTCGTCAGATCGCCTCGGAGTCTGGTCATTCCCCTCTCTGTTTCTGTCATTCAGTTTCTGTCGTCGCGTGCATATCCCTCTCATTCTTTAGAGCATTTCTTTTTTCTCCTCTTGTATTCAATCGCAATGCCACAACCAAAAGTGTATACACAAAAGTACAGACGGGAGTGGGAATTCCCAGGCTACTTGCATAGCCTATTTAAGATTTAAAAAGCTAATTCTTTAGCACCAAAAAAATAAATAAAAAGCTATAGTTTGCCCACTATAGCACAAAAAAATAAAAAGCTTTAGTTAAACTACAGCACAAAAAAAAACACAAAATAAAAAAGCAAGCTGTAGATCTTGGACTACAGCTCCAAAAAAAATATCTAAAAAATAAAAACCAAATAAAAAAATAAAAAACAAACAAGTATATGTAATAACAACACCAATAAAAGGTTAGTGTCACGGGGTAAAGAAGGTTAGGATGTGCCCCCCCCACCTCGCTCGCTCGTCTAGCTACTTTTAGCTACTTCTGGGCGGGCCAATAGCTACTTCCGATGCTGGGGAGTTGGCAACACTGCTGCTTGCTGATGCACATTTGTTGGAAAGTGGACAGAGAGGCCAGGATGGAGCCTCTGAACTTTACAGCATACTCTCTCTCTGTGGGAGTAACAATCTGTGGAAAAGAAGAGAAGCCATTATAAAACTAAAGTAAAAACTACAAAGAAGCAGTATTATAGGGGGAATGTTTATTGTGCTTTATACACTAGATATTTTAACATAGCGTAGTGTGTAGAGCTCACAGACTGAAATGTACAGATGGGCAGAATACTTTCAAACTGCATTTTTAGTTATAGAATACTGAATAATGCTTTAAAATACATTTAATAACATATTCCATTACATGGCCCAATCAGTATATTCAGAATACGGTACTTAAAATATTTTCACATTAAGCTGTATCATATTTGAATTGTATTTTAGTTATATTTTATATAATAATTCATTTGATCTTTTTATGATATAGAAACATGTAGTTTCTATTGTATTAAAAATGTTATTAATGCAACATAAGATTAAAACAGCTGTGCATAATAGTGCATGCTTATTTTATTTATCACAAATTAGAGAAGGAAAAAACATACACACATGCACCACAAGAGCAGTGTTTTCTGTTTTTCTACTAATGCCATGCAGGTTAAATGTGGTTAGGAAGTTCTTTTCCTTATCATTGACCCGGACGTGCGTCATTGTCTACCATGGCAAGGACCGTCCAAATTGATCAGTAAGGTTTGGAAGGAGTAAGGCAAGGAGCAATTATGCTTCCTTTCATAGCTCCTTTTCATAGCATAGGAAGCTCGGGGGTTCCTAACCAGCGGTAAGGAGGTATAAGGTATGCCAGAATCCAGAATAATAAATAAGTCTCACAAGACTCCGCCATAGAATAAGATCTTATCTTATCTTATCTTATCTTATCTTATCTTAGATCTATGAACTCAGTGGAGGATGATAGTGAAGGTAGTATGGAGGATGGTGTGCTTGTTGTAGTCTGTTTTCTGGGAGTTGTAGTTTTGACTATTGTTCCCACCACCGGTTAAGAAGAAGTGAACTTTATTGATCTCACACTGGAGAAATTCTTCTCTGCATTTTAACCCATCCTATATATATATATATACATATATTAGGAGCAGTGGGCAGCACACACATTAGGGCACCCGGGGATCTCCATGATCTTCTTGCTTCAGCTTGGTCAGGACCTAAGCTGGAGTACCTATGGTGCATGTTTTGGGTTGATGGGGGAAACCGGAGTGCCCGGAGGAAACCCACCCAGACACGGGGAGAAACATGCAAACTCCACACAGAAAGGCTCGGGCGACCCGGGGATCGAACCCAGACCATGCATGCAAACGCCACACAGAACACACACGGAAAGGTCTGGGCGACCCGGGGATCGAACCCGGAACCTTCTTGCTGTGAAGCAAGAGCGCTAACCACTCTGCTACCGTGCCGCCAAAGGAGGATCTGGATCCACTTAAAGCAGTGATAGCTCCTTCTTCTCACTGCTCCTTCCTTCTCCTTGGTCCTTATAGCTGACCTCATGACATAGCTCTCAGAGGTCAGCGATAAGGAGAAGGAAGGTCAAGGAAGGAGGTATTTTTGCCCATTTTCGGATTGAGACTTGAGTGCCCTGAAAATTTTAGCTTTCAGTTTAAGTTTTGATGCCTATGACTCTCTTTTATTATAATTATTTATAATTGTAATCATTATGTATTTATTTGTATTTTTTGTTTGAATATTTTTATTATTCAGTAAAGTGTTTTGAATTATTTTTAAAATGGGTTCTATGGTCCTATAGCTCTACGTTCGCACATTTGTTGGGTTATTGGGTAATGGTTAAGGTTAGGGCTTAGGTGAGGTGAGAAATATAGAAATATAGACAACAGAGGTGTGGAAACATAGCTTATGCTCCCATGAAAACTGTGCTCTAAAAATGAACTTGCCTTGCTTACAGTGTGAGATATTGCTGAGATTTAGATTTTAGTCCTGTGTTGTACCTGGCCATCTTCTCCCTTTTGGCCTTAGAGTTGAATGGGGGCTCTGTGAGCAGGGCCGGGTGCTCCTCAGGGGCCACTTTGAGCTCATTGTGGAAAATGTGGTACCAATTTTCTCCATATCGTCCCAGTGCGTAACAACACGCCATTCAGTAGGATGTGTTAGGGTCATTATTTCACTCGAAGTTTGTTTGTGTCCAACAAAGCTATCGTTCTGGCCCGCACGAGCATGACCTAATGCAAGTGGCTCCATACAGCGAGGGAGGATCCTACCTGATTGTGAGGACCAGCTAGAGTGGAGAGGAGTAGACTCTTCAGCAAAGCCAGCTTTATACAGATCGATTGTTAACCGTGAGAGCATCATTTTCTTCTTCCATTACCAGTAGCATTGTTTTTTGTTTTTTTTTGTTTTTTGTGAACACACAAACAGTGTTGATCTCACTTTTTGGTCTTGGATGTTACTTTGAACAGACTATCATCACTAGACCCAGGCTGTCACTGATGGATCTTTACTTGAAATCTGAACGTCTTGCACCCCCTGCTGGCAACAGTGCAATTTTGTAGGTAAAATATACAGTAAGCGTTTTTTTTCTCTTTTCCAGCCAAATGAAAAATAGCTCTAGTCTAGGGCTAAGCATTGGTGGAAGGCTAGCCCTCTCACTTGTCACAACTTAAGCAAAATAGGCTACATGTATAAGCAAAATACATAACAATAGGGTACATTCAGAGTTAAATTAGAATTCTCATTTAAAAGTCTACTTTTAGAGTAAAAAGTAAAAATATGATTTTGAGAACTATTAAAGTGAGGTGATCAGTTTTTTGTGTTAAAAGATAATCATTCAATCATACATATATTATATTATATTATATTGTTATATTATATTAAACAATAAGGAGAAGAAACAGTCATTTCAAATGGAGTGAAGTAAAAGTACGTCATTTAATTTTGTCCAATTATAGTGCATCCCTCTGAGGAGCCTTGCCTTCGCATAGTCCTCTGTTGCAGATGAAGAGGCAAAGTGATTTCCATGTAAATGCTGTCAGAATGTCATTTTCAGGTGAGGCTGCTGTGAGAATGGATTACTGAAGACGGCAAAGATTACTAAGGGCCAGTGACACGATTGCATTCTCACACACAGTCCCCATGCTGCACTGTTATAATGGCCCATCAATAAAATAGCTTTGTTTGGCTCCTTGTGTAGATGCTCAAGTGTCAGTCAGCCTTACCTTAGAAAATAATAGAAGAGGGAACAAGGGTGCAGACATTTCCATATAAATGTATGCTAATAAAATCAATGGCTATTTCTGATTAAGCTAGTCACATCTATGGTTGGCTCAGTTGGTCGATCTGTGTGCTTGTTGAGATGGTGAATGAGCTACTCACTGTGCTCAACTTGTCTATGCTTTTGACCACACTGCAGTCAGGTTTCCCTTATTCTGCCCCAGGGCAACTCTGGTTACACTCTGATTTAACGGTAGCCTAAGTTATAATGTCAGGAGTCTTGCTTGGCTGTTTTTAACTAATTGACTGTTTATAACAAATTGAATAACTTATTGAATATTGAATATAATTGAATATAACTTATTGGATTGCTTATAGGCACAGTATGAATTAACACATTGAATAAAATAAAGGGAAAAAATGCTTTATTTTATTTAGTAAGTTTGTGATTGTAAAATGTGCTATACAAACAAAGTTGGATTGGATAAAATATGTAACCTATTTATCTGTTAGATGCATATTATAGGACTGAAATTGGTGTTGCTATTGTTTGAATGTTATGCATAGATCTATCTCATGTCCATTTCCAACTGTTTACGGTGTATTTAGTAAGACATGGTGTCCTATAGCTTACACAATATAACTTACAGTAATTATACCTTTCCCTGGATGTATTAGAGCAACTAAATATTTTTTAATTGCTGCATTCCTCTTGTAGTACATCGCAGATTGGTTAAACCAGTGACTCACTTGGTCATTCTGGGCAGTTAGGCAGCATTCTTTCTAGTGTGGAGCGCATTTCCTCTTAAGATGCTATCACTTCAATGTCACACTCACAAGTCTGCACCTGTCAGCATGATAGATGACCAAGATATTGACTGGAGGTTAATTCAAAAGCGTACTGCACAGTTAGATGAAGGATCTCGATAAGAGGAGGGCTGATAGAGTGCAGCTTGAAAAGAAAATTGTTTCGGGTCACATGGCCAAATGCTCACCTTTGGCGGCATCCAACAAACAGCGGAATACGAAAACAAAAGCTCTTTAAAATGACTGGATCTGTAAACGGGTCAGATCAAGGGCATTCAGGCTACATGCCGACTCAAGATTCATGGCTATATAATCTAAGTTCAGTTTTAAATTCACTTTGTAACTTTTCTGGTCAATCTTGCACTTATTTAATTACAGTTTTTTTTTTTATCACTAAAAATTAGAGCTGGGACGTGACACAAGATTAGATATACGAGAACAAGATGAGATTTTTTACATTATTTTTTGATTTACTTTATTTAATATTTCTGCTGTATTATAGCACTGCCTTTGCCTGAGACTTACCTGAGACTACTGAGATTTTCTGAGCACTCAATCCTCAAATGCAGTACAATACAGGATCACTCAAACATGCATGAATCATTGAATTGCAATCATTGAATTACAACATTGAGTTGTTTGTGGATATCCTAAATGTGCTTTCAACAAAGGGTGTAACCATTCCTTACCTGGCCAGTGTTTCTGAAAAAACTACAGAGGATTTTCAGACAACATGAAATCCTTGTCTATTTCAAAACCACAAACACTTTAAGACAAAAACTGGTCCACCCAAAGGACAAAACACCGAACCACAAACAAAGCAATGTGGTCTACTCCATTCAGTGTAGTGAAGACTGCAGTGAGCCCTACATAATACTCTAAATAATACTGAACTCTCAATAATACTGCACTAAACTACTTCTCATTATGCATAATATGTTTACTGCTGCTGCACCATATGAAAAATACTGTATCATGTTTGTCACTACCTCACTGTAAACTACTGTTACCTGTGCAATAATCTGTGTAATAACCCACGTGCAATATTTATACCATACTATGTGCACCTTTGTACATTGTACCTTGTATCTTTATTACATTTTACATACATACATTTTATTACATAGTTTTATTATATTGTTTACTTCTTCCCCTGCACTTTTGCAACACTTTTTTACCATGTACTATTATTGCATGTTATTAGTACTTCTGATTATCTTAGCGAGTCAACCGTTTTTCTGATCCTAAGCATTTCATTGCATTGTTGACAAATAAACAATCTTGAATCTTGAATCTTGAATAGGAGAAACAAAACAGCCACTTCACAAGAGAATGTACAAACACAAACACGAGAGCCAGAGTGGACCTCAGTCTGCCGTACATCTCCTAAAAGCCACGAGCCACTCCTTTGAGGACAGTGAGGTTCAGATCTTGGCCAGAGAAAAGAACTGGTTTGAGAGGGGAGTTAAAGAGGCTATTTTTGTCAAGAAAGAGATTCCTTCCTTGAACAGAAATGGAGGTCTCAGACATCATTTGTCTCCCATTTATAACTCTATCCTCAAACCTAAATCAAAACAAACAAAGAAAACAATAGGGCAGCCAGGTCAGGTCCAAAGGTGTGAAAACATTCATTATGCCCTGAATGGTTACGCTAACAAGATCCCACACTCCCACTGCATATTTAATAGGCTCACCTAACTAACACAAACTGTAAACAAGTATGTGATGTACTTTCAAAGGAATTTCATTGTAGTCAGCTCCTCCCTTTTTCCTTTTGCTATGGATTCTACCTGGACGACTGAGGGATTCTACACACAACACTGAGTAAAGTAATGGTGAGGGAACACTGTAACATGATTAAGGACTTACAAATTTATTTAATTTTGTAACCTTTGATCTTATTGCTTCTATAGAATAGTATTAACCACCTCCATGGAGACAAGAAGGTGGTGAACTATTCATCAGAAAAGTTACATACCAGTAGTTACTTTCAAATGACCATAGGTCATCTCTATCTTTAAAGGTCCTAAACGATACAAAATTGACTTGTGAGCTTTAGGCCATGTTATAATCTTGTTACCTCATCAAAAACATACCTGGAGTTGAGTTTTGTTCCATTTACACACGTTTGAGAACCCTTAGTCTATCCAAATCTTCAAAGCTCAAAATGCTCTTTCCCTCTTTGTGATGTCATGAAGTAGTAGTTTTCAGGTGAACAAAAATAGGAAATTCAGGGCTGAAATCAACCAAATGATCCCAGTAAAAGTGTATGGCATTTAAAACACAGTGGAGCACTTCCTGTTTTACCACATGACATCACAAGGTAGTGTTTCTGTTTGAGAGAAGAACTCAGCATAAATATGCAGGGTTTGTGTGTTAAACATGTGTGAAAGAAAAACAAAACACAGTTCCAGGTATGCTTGTGATGACAAAACAACATTTGAACATAAATCAGAAATAGAGTAATAGGGGCCTTTTGAACTATCCAAAGACTAGGTCAGAATAGGTCACAAACTCTTTCCAACCACTGGTCTGTGCTAAATTTTTATGTAGCACCTTGAATGCATCGTCTTTAAATACAAATGTATGGGTCAAACTGGGAAGTCCGTGAACAGGGCACAATAAAAATATATACCTATAGTTTTTTTTCTTTCTCCACATACACAGGCTATTTGGATAAGAACTCTTTATATTTGTGTTTGCTGGTGCTATCTCTGTGATGAATTGTCCGTTGTCTTTGTTCTTCACCTACTAAAGCCTCTCCTCCCTATAGTGTCCTGGATTTGCAATGACCAGGCAGTAAAAGCAATATCCTAGTTCCACACACACTGCATAAATCCTTCAGATAAATGCACTGTCCATGCCTGCTAAAGCTAGTGATTTTGGCAACTGAAATACGGTATGATTACTAACCTTTTACTCTATCGCAGATATTTCACATGCGCCAGGAGTCTGAGCGGACAGACTGCTGGGGCTGCAGGTGGAAATGAACAAACAAACCTTGTGGGAAGGACTTAGTAAAACATGGAGAGCTCCACAGTGTACAACAATGGAATATATTCTCTGCCAAACAGTCAGGCTGAAATCATCATGCCTTTGGTCAAACAAATCTTATCCTAGAACAGGCTATAAACTGCTAGGATATGAAGAAATATAACACAATACAATGTACTGCACTTCTTTAAACACAAACAGCTGATTTTCAACTCATGTAAACCTGTTTAATTCTTAAAGGTCCCATAGCATGAAATTTTCACTTTCTGAGGTTTTTGAACGTTAATGTGAGCTCCCCTACCCTGTTTAGGCCCCCATGGTTAAAAGTTGTGAAATGTCTAAACTGAGGATTTGCGATCCTTTTAAGCGTTACAAAAAATCGGAGCTCAAATGGGCGATTTTGAACAAGGCACCTTATTGACGTCAGATCGAAAAAATAAATGCAAATGCAGTTCCACCCCCGTCTGTCTCTACTCAGCGTCTCTGTAAATCACGCCCAGAGAGTTTGGACTGCGAATGCGCTAGGCAATGCGAAATGCGTTTTTTTATTTGCCTGGAGGCACGTCCGAGTGTTTCTAGGCTCGGAAGTCCTTTATCTGAGCCTCTGGACCTTTGAACAGCAGTGGTTTAATTTTATTTTCTGTGGAAATGTGTTTATTTTTCAATGGAACGCTTCAAATCTCTCCCCCCGTGCAAAAACAAGGAAATGGATCAGCTGAGGGCTACAGCGGAGAGCGGAGCGTTTGGCCACGCCCCCACCCTCTACTATTGGCCAGCTCTTTTCTCCTCATTTGCATTCAAGCAACAACGCCCATTATGACCTGTTCTGAGGGAGAAAAAAATTACTCTTTCTCATCTTATCTCTGTTTCTCATGCACTGAGTGTTGATTTTGAAGAAGGATTCATTTACAGTATTAGGGAACCATTAAGGAGCCATATAAAAGCATCAAGAAGTACCATGTCATGGGATCTTTAAGAGTAGAATTAAAGGTGATTTTAGAAGTGTGTTTTTAAAAAATGTCTGTTTTATGTAAAAAATTAATGCTATATCCATATAAGGAGGTTACAAAAAACACAAAAGACTGCTAAAATTGTTTGGGAATTTTCTTGTGATTATTTAGAGAGAGATACTTTGTTGACTCTCAAGGGAAATTCAAGAAATGTATTCAATAATTTCTGGTATTTATGTAATATTTTTATTATAACTTTTAAGCATTAGTAGTTGCAATTAGCAATTAGCAATTAGTAGTTTTTCTGCTTGACAGGCAAACTATTTTCTACTTTTAATATTATGTGCTGAATACATACACATTTTTATTCTCCCCACTATAATTTTGACATTGAAAAAAAACAAAAAAAAACACTTTTCTTTTGTCAGTATTGTAATGTAAATGTGTAAAATTTTGTAACAGTTTCTGATTGCTCTGTTTGCTCCTGTGAAGTGTAATTTCTGTGACTAAAGTGTGCGGAGTGCAGCCTTAGGACCCTGCGGATATTGGACCCAGGTTGCGGCAGAGGTAGCGGTGTAATTTGTATGCACCCCATCTGATAGTGCCTCCTGGATCACAGATGGATTATTTAGGCTTTTCCTTCGGCACAGGCTCCAGTCTTTTTGTGTTTTCTGCTCTCACTCACAGTTCTTTTCACAGCTCCACGTTGTATCTTCTTTTTCTTCTGCTACCATTGTTTGGATGCAAGAAAAGCTACAGCAGCAGTGCAGTTGGTGTTTAGTGGAGAAAATGAGTGGATAATCCCAGTGGAATAACCTGCTGCAGGGGTAAGTTGGAAAGTTCATAGTTTGAGTTATATTTATGACAGCTTTTGTATAGTGTATGCTTTTGCCTCTCTGTAAAACTGCATGCAGTGAAATATAGACCGGCATGCTACACACGTGCTCTGCTGCTACAAGTTATAGTAGTGGAAAATGCTATTTGTATTCACCCCAATACCAGCTTTCCTCACAAATCATATTATTGATTTCCATTGTAACTCCCAATTTAATCTATTCTGTTTAGCTTTGAAGTATATTAGCCACATTGCAATTCCTTTCTATACATCTACAAATTGACTCTGCATCGTAAGTCATGCTTTAGTGTGTTGATACATTTCCATTCTAAATCCCAGGATGCTTCTGTCATTTCTCTCGCTCTTGGCTCTGAAAAGCCTTTTGTGCTTTGGAAAACCCTAAAGGAATTTAGCCATCATGTACAAGAAACAGTTTCTAAATTTAAATTCTAGCCACATCTTTGTGCTTTCTCAGTCTGTTATTACACCCACTATAATTTGAGAACAATTAAGTTTTATCTTTTGCAATTTTATGCTCAAATTTAGCTCCCTAACTGGATTGTTACAAATGTTTTGTGTTGAATCACTTGCATGCAGTTCTTTTGTTCTGAACTCACTGTTAGTATTGTTTCATACACTGGCTTTTAAGGTTGATCTATTGCATGAGGTCAAAGGTCAGTACATCCTCTTGTTGTTCAATATAACCGTCGGTTCCCACCTCTCCATGCCCACTCAGCCACTCTCTATCTATCTGTTATTACAGGCTTTGACGAGAGCCTCACACTTTTAATATCCTTTGTCTTGCACTGATAGTTCCTCTAATGCGTTACAGTGGCAGTGATGAAAGTCCCCCAACGCACATCCCATCCATTCCCCCCAAAAGACAACCGCAATATGTCAGCCATAACTGTTTGGTGATGATAACAGCTATTCAGCCCAATACTATCCCATGTATGAGCGTGATGTATGGCTTCTAGGGAGTGACAGGTATTTGGGGAGCTGTCTGGACCCCTGAAGGCTGTGATCTGAAGTCAATGCAACCTGCTGGCTCCAGATGTTGATGTTTTAAATACACCTCTTTGGCACATAAGCGGAGCGTGTACGGCAGCTGTAAAATCTATGATTTGGAAATAATATCACACTAATATTTTATGAGTTCACTCAGTCCATGTTTACATTTTTTATCTAGTCCAAAGTATGAGATGTAATACAGAACAGATGTAATACACTGACAGATGTTACACATTTACATACCTAATACAATTGTGTTGAGTGTGCAAAGTTAATATTTTGAACCACAATGCTTTTAGAATAGCTACTGTTCTCCATGGATTTCAGATTCCTGTTATCTGTTATATTACATTTTGAAAACTTTTTCCCTTTCAAAATATATGTGTTAAAAAGTGTATTATTATTATTATTATTATTATTATTATTATTATTATTATTATTATTATTATTATTATTATTATTATTATTATTATTATTATTATTATTATTTGCTTTAGTGATGGTCTTAATTGGTTCATTCTAAAACACATAGATAAATACGATGCATTTTCTGTATCTGCAACAACAAAAGTGCATTATCATTTGTTTAGCTTATGCTACAACTTCAGTTCACAATGATAATGTTTTTGTTCTTTATTTCTTACCTCTGCAATATCACAGGACTTGTATGAGATGAGAGGAAGGGCAATAGTCAGAAGTAGTTATGGGAAAGACTCTGCATTAATGCGTCAACAAATTATGTTACAACAGTGTACTATCGATTGAATTTGCTTAGCTTATTCTGCAACTTCAGTCCACAAAGATGATGATTTTTTGTTGTTGTTGTTGTTGTATATTCCTGACCTCTACAATATCTCAGGGCTTGTATGAGATGAGAGGAAAGGCACTGGCCAGGATAAGGAGATGCTCTCTGCTGATTCTTTTCACGCTCCACTGCCCTTCATATACTGCCAGATCAGTCTGCCCTGGTATGGGCTGGGCTCTGGTCCTGTCTTATTGACAACATGTTAGATGGTAAGCAGTGATATGTCCAGGAAGCAGAGATGGGACAGAGAGGAAGTCAGCTGTCCTGCCCTCTTTGATCCATGAATGCTCCCCATTAAAGCAGACAGTGTGACGAGTGGCACAGTTTTAATCCGGAAAAGTCTTGTGAAGGAGGACAGCTGTGGGCCTTGCCTGGGTTCTGTCTAGGTGTCACATAAGAGGAGACAGAATATGTGATGAACCACATGTCGAAGCGAAGAGGGAAGCTAGACCATATGTTTAAGTAAGTATGACATTTAAACAGTAAAGATGGTATTTTATTTTGGTGAAGGCAAAAAGGCTTACACAAAACTGTATTTAGTGGGTTGGATGTAAAAGAAAAAAAGACAAGAACTATTTATAAATTATAACTTTGTATAAAAAGATCGGTAGGCTGAAGAGCATGTGTTGTCAGAATACTTAAAGGTGCATTGTGTAACTTTTCTGGTGGAGGGTTTGTAAAAGAACTTTTTCCATGGAGATTTCATTCATTATTGCTTTATCTGGAATGGTTCACAGTATTAAACCTTTCTATCATCATAGAGACCAAACCAGAATAAATGACAGGTCAGATCCACCTGTAATTGAATAAATGTAAGGCAGAGCTGTCTAATGTCATACTGTGGAACATTCTAGCTAGAGCAATGACATATCCATAGAAACAAGCAGAAGGACAATCACCAAAAAAGTTACACAATGCACTTTTAAAATGATGGAAAAGGCGTAATGCTCGATTTAAGATTTGCCTCAAGGAGTTATTGTCATTGTCACAAGTAACAATGAAATTACATGTAGAGCACTAAACAGTAAGTGCGGGTAGTGCAAAACAATACTCGATATTATTTCAATACCACAAACACAATAACAAACATTCTTTTAAAGCATAGGCTATAATTTTCAACTCAAATGTAGTTTTATTTTCTATAATAATAATAATAATAATATGTAGCCTTGTGGTCTTGTGGTCTATGTGGTCTATTTCTTATATAGACTAAGACCATCCTAAAGATATTCAGCAAAGGTCTAATTTTGTCCTGTTTGTGTGAATGATTTTTCCAGTATTGATTAATGAACGAGGGGCGGCAGTAGCTCAGTTGCTAGAGCGCTTGCATAGTGATCCAGGGGTTGGCGGTTTGAATCCCGGGTGGACGGGTGGGGTGGACCGCGTGTGATCCCAGCTCCCACAGATGAGTGCTGCCGTTGTGTCCTTGGGCAAGACACTTAACCCCATCTCGCCCCCAGTGTCTGCGGACACTGGTAGCCCCCATGGCAGAAGATAAATCAAGGCCCGTTGTGACGTGAGCCGTCCTCCTGTGGACCCACCACCCGTGGGAGGATTCATGAGGTCTGGTGCATTGTGTTCTGGGCAGTGGAACACTGCTTGGACTGCTGCCCCCGCAACCCAGAGAATGGAAGAAGATGAATGATTAATGAACGTCTAGTGAATCTGAGAATCAATACTTTTGACAACTCAAGATAGAGCTATATTGTACATTTAGAAAACAATTAGTTGATTAAAATAAATACCACTGACTTGACCAATGTAAGAAACTGTACTTGTACTTTGTCATTCTATTTTGAGTAATACTACCCTATTTTTACAGTTGTGTAGTGTGGTCACTGTGTATGCATACAATTCCATTTCCGATACTATTCTCCATGATTTCCGAATACCTGCTTATTTATGTTTCAGCAATATATATTTGTGTTTCCTTTTGTTCACCCCTGAGCTTTATTAAATCTCTCCCTGCCACAAATTTTGGCTTACAAATCAAATCAAACAATGTTGCTATACTTCACCTCTCACCTACAGATATATTTTAAAATTGAACCCTTGAGTTTATTACATTTTTGCAATTTCTCCATTTCTTTCATTTTGTAAGATGTGTCAGATAAAACAAAACAATAGAATCTCATTGCTTTGGCTAGTTTATTATTCAGTATTCCTCAAAACACAATCTTTCCTCCTCATTATGTGTCTTCTCCAACAGCAGATTTCAATATGAGTGTTATTCATATTGCCCTATTAAATTACTTGGTGAATGTTATTGTTGTTGGCTTATAATACTTGTGACACATCAGCATCTTTGCAGCAGCATCCAAATATTGTCGAACCTGTTATTCCGCAATGGCAATGTAATACAATTGTTTTGGTTGTTCATCATGCAAATGGGACTCCACATACTGATACCAACTACATGTGCTTTCAAATCAAGCATTAGCATAGCATTATATACAATGCCAAATCAGTATGTGCTTTGTATTCTTCCCCCTTCACACTGCTATTTCTTACTATTTCTTAGTAATTCTGGACGGTGTACAATGTTGGCCCCACTGCTGTTTTTTTTTTCTTTTTTCAGAACAATTAAAGTGGAGTCGGTGTCCGTAGCATGCCAAGACGTTCCCCGGGAATCTGGCTGTCCATCACACAACCAGGATGAGTTTCAAAGCTGTTTGTAGCACACAGATGGCTGATCAGTAGAACTCACTTCCCATTCCACTTCTCTGGCGCTGTCACTGTCTCTCATCACTGTTCCCCTCTCGAGTGCCGGGGACATTTTGTATGTTTTGAGCTTTTGCAGGTAGCACGTTTGTTTCGGAGTTTTTGTAATGCATGAGTGTGTCAAAATTTAAAGCAGTCCTTGAGCACAAAGGGCAACCCCACACAGGCAGTTTTTGCACATAAAAACCTTTAAAGACAGTGTGTGTGTGTATTGCTATGCAGAGACTGTAGTGTGCACACTGCAGGCTGGATGGCTTTCAAACAAAACTCCATCTGGCTGTCTTTTTTTATTTCACACCAGCTTAAGGGGTCTAGCAGTTCGCAATAATAGGGCTTTCCTAGCACAATAAAGTCTAGTCATTTTGCTTACAACCCTACAAAACAGGTCCAGATAAGATTATAGATATAACAAGTTATCAATAAATTTGTCTTTTTCTGTCTTTTAGGTTTATTGGAGCCTTGTAAAAGAGGTCCAGGGGGATGATGCTGGCGATACATCCAACCGCCACATTTCTCCATTTCACACTGCTTTGTATGGAGCTACGCTGGTTTGGAGATGGACTGGGCATTAAATCAGGTGTGGAAAACAATAGCCTCGGAAGATATTGTCACTAAAATATACAAGTGCACACTGAACAAGCACATTGTGTTACCTAAATAACAATACAGAAGTGTAAATAAAATAGGGAATGATTGTAAGTGAATTATAACCTCTTACTGTACAGATATTGCATGGGTTTACGGCTGCAACTAACAATTATTTTGCTCATCAGTTAATCTAGTGATTATTCCTTTGATTAATCAATTAGTTGTTTAGATTATAAAAGGCCTGTAAATATTGCATTTTTTGTAAATTGTACCCAGATAAAGCTGAAGCGAAGTTGCTTGAGAACATTCTGGTGGAACATATTCACATCAAAAATACTAAATTTACTAATTTCCAGTGTCATTTGTATGTAATTCCTGATCTGAGTCATAAAATTTCTTCTATAAGCTTATGACATGTTTTGGAGCTTATGTCTAAGCCAGTTAACGATTATTCAGTTACTTAAATAGTTGACAACTAATCAAATAGTTGCGATTAGCTGTTTAACTTGTTGCAGCCCTACATGGGTTTAACCTTTTTTATTCAAGCTTGGGATGTAACGTACTGTACTTTGAATAAGACAGATAACATTTCTTAATTCCAAAATATAAATCTCTGCTGTAACCAGTGAAATGAGTGAAAACAATTGGATAAATATGCATAAGTATTGCACTTGTTACTAGTATACAATTCAAATAAAATAGCTGTGGATTCATGCACATGTGATGAGGATTTTGGCTGTAATAACATAGAGTCCTCTCACTTACTGTATCTCTTAAAAGAATGAAGGAGGAAAAAAGGATACTGCTAAAATATTATCAATATCAGTTTTGCTGACACCATGTGGCTAAACAATGAATTGTTGAGGGTATGTGAGCATCTTGCTTCAGTCAGAATCTGCAGTCTTACATTAACCATTAAAGTAAAGTAAGATTGTGGGTTTACTTTGACGTGTATACAGGTAAATATTTTTATTCAACTTTTATGTTGTCATAATGTTAATTGTTACCCATGGAGTATCATATTTTATAATTATCTTACTTTTCTCAGTGATATTTTTCCAATACAATAATACAACAGAACTGAATCCAATAAGAACAAAGAGATAAACTCAGGTTTTATGTTTTATGATTATTATTATTAGCCTTCCAATACTATTTTGGATGTGGTAATCATGACAGAGGGTCTCCCTCTAGTGGTGCATTTTGAGAAACTTCAACATGTACAAACTACAAGAAGGAAACAATATTTTACACATTTACATTTAGTTTTGACATTTTTGTGATAAATATATTGGCATATTTAACGGGTTAAAAAATGCAGATGCCCCCAATTATACAATAAAAATAAATCTTGAATATTGTTTTTTGTCTATTTTAAAATATGGATCTAGTTGAGAGCCACATGCACAAATGCTTGTACTCTCCTCAAGATTTTCAAATCAACAAACCTAAGTTCTCTGCTGTGCACAAGCTGCTGTGTTGACATATTCCAGCACCACAGCATTTTTGGGCTTTTAATGACCTCCTTTACTCTGCATCAGCATCTTAGCTCCGGAAAACTAAAGTCTATCCAAACCCTCTGTAATAGCCACTGTAAAACATGACTCAGCGTTTTGAATATGCCATTCTTCATTTGACCCTTTTGTTTCTCTATGAACACACAGATAGTAAGATAATGCCCCGAGAAGTGATCACGCCCACGCCTACATCTACATCTGCCCCAGATCTGGACAACAGTATTGCATACAAAGGTAGGACTCAGTACTCATACTCATACTAATCATTGGGCAAGTTATTAGGTATACCAGTGCCTGGACCAAATGAGGTATTAGTGAAAATACCTTAAATTGTTCTTAGAAGGTGTGCCAAATGTCAATGATAACAGCAAATCCCCCCAAATCCCCAAAGACAAGACAATCCTGCCTAAGCCGTCTTCTACTGAGAGTGTAAAAAATGTGATTTCAGGCAAGGGCGAGTGTGAGCAGTTATTCCATCTTGGTATGAAAAGAGCTGTATTTATTAGGGTCTTTACCTTACATGATAGAAAACAACAAAAACTCATATATGGATTATATCAAAATGTGCAGAAGCAGAAGACTATTTAGACAACTTTATAAGAAAAAGATACACTATACTTAAATAATTCAGATCATGCACGCTGTTTAAATCAATCATAGAGCTGAGAATTTAAAGAACAGGGCAGCCCATATCGCAGCTCTTTATTGGTGTGGATTCTGTTTCCTATTCTTTAAAAGACACAACAGTGAACCCAATTCCCCAGAAGGAGATGGCTCTTCCTTTTGCTGACAGTGAGCGTAATACCACTTAATGCAGGTTCAGCAGCTGCAGACCTCAAGTGCCATGTCTAAAGCCAACCTAAACTCTCCAACTCTTCCTCTATTCGCTTTGGCATTCTGCGGGGAAAGGGCTTTGGCGAAGGAGACACACAAATGGGATTGAACGAATCCAAACGTTTAAAGCAGGCCTCACTCTGTCTACTTCAGTGGATTACATAGTTTCCTGGAAAGTAAAGGACTGACTACCTACTTTCCTGCATAGTACTCAATCAGAGATCTTGAAAGCTTGGTGGTCACTTTAGATTTTGGTGTGTATGTAGAAGGCCTACGTATTTAATGTACGTATGTATGTATGTATGTATGTACGTTAAGTATTTAATGTACTAGAAGATGTTGGACCAAAATATCTGTTTTATCTTTCTGCTAGAAAGATAAAACAGGCCTCATGGTACCCACACACTGGCTCAACTTAGTAATGTATTTTTCCATGATTTTCTTAAGTCTACAACACATTATTTTGCACCCTTAAAGCAAGAGTTTATTAAAAAATAGCCCCAGATGATCAGATGACTCAAGATAATTAGCAATTTAATATTTGTATGAGTTTATGATTTAAAGAGCAAGTCATGGAATGCTTGTAATTATAATGCTTTTTTCATGTTTGTTTACAAAGTAGTCTGTACAGAGCCTGCTATGGCTGCTTGAAGCCTGCTGAGCCTGGAGGGAACCAGCGCTAATGTTGCTCCCACTGAGAGGAAGAGTGACATGCCTGTACCTCACTGAGTCTGTCACATGAACCTGAACAGATGTATGAAAGTGCAGTTCACTCAGGGCATTTGATGAACAAGCACATATATACACACCATAGACCGTATGTACACACACACACATAAATGTAGAAAATGAATCAAGACGCTGTCAAACACACTAGGCTGCATGATGCGGACAGTTGTAATAAGGATGTCAAGCTTTTCATTGTTGTAAATGTATGCAGTGTTGTAAAATGTAGGAAAATGATTGCCATAATATGTTTAAATTCACCATTTGGATTCATTTAGTAAGCAGTAAGTGTAGGTAGGTGTCAGCTTTTGTTGAAGGAGTTAATAAAAATACAAAAATGAAAATAGACAGGTCAGAATATCAACAATTTTGTGTGGTCACGTTCCATTTTTACTCCTGAACTTTAAAAGCCAAAGCCTTGATGAAGATGTGAACTTAACTTTTGCTTTCAAATGTTGCATGTTTTCATTCAAAATGCTGTAGCTATTTTATTTTAATTTTGAGTCAGTTATTGGGCTATTCTTTTCCTATTCTGAATACCATTCAGCCTCTGCCACTTATCTTTTGGCTACGACTCAAGCACAATCTAGTAAAATAAATAAAAAACATGTGTCGGCGCTGTTTCCTCGAGATCCCATCCCGTTTTGCATGTGCCGCTGCCTTGAAGACGTGCACTTTTTCCTAAACCATCTGCTAGCGGATGAGATGCTGTTGCAGATGGTTTGGGCTTGTGAGCGTTTAGCAGAGGAATAGTTCAAATCACCAAGCTCGCATTTGGCTGTGTCCACCTGCTGATATGTGCTGGCCAAAACATGCGTAAAGTGGAAAAGTCCAGCAGTGAGCCACTCTCCTGTCTATACTCATATGAGTCTTGCTGTGAGGGAAGCTGCAGAAGTAGAAAAAATAAAACATTAGCAACAATTGAGCACGTAGAGGAGCTAATATTTTGGTTTATTTCAAAGGGAACAAACAAACACATTTTGTTGGTAAAATAGGCCTGAAATTGGAAAAACAAATGTCTGCTTGTAGAAAAAACTATAAGGCATATTTCTGCTTTTCATGGGTTTCAGCTTTCTGCATCATTTATAGGACTTTTTCCCCATTCAAAAGCTATGATATTTAGTTCTAAATTATCATCGGTTCTAAATTATCATCGCTATGGCAATTTCTCCATGGATAGCTGTTCTTTCCGCTCTCATTACATACTTTGTCTTTTCCAAGCCTGAAGACAACATCTGATATTCAAAAAACAGGCAATTAAAAGGTTGCGCTATGGAAAAGGAAAACTGATTAAGTAATGTTATTTTTCCAGCCTAATTACAGCACTAAAAGCTCTCTAGCAGAATGTGCCCGTCTTTGTTGTGGAGACACAAAAATGGCTGGCTTCATTTTGTCATTTTTGTGATGACACTTTAATAAGAGCTTTGACATTTAGACTTACGTTATTTTCAATTGCTGCCTCATTGTACTTGGATTTAGTTTTGGAGTAGACAGGCACCATCATTGTGCACATTTTATAATATACTTTGGAAAGCTATGAAATAATTAGCATTTTTGACACGTGTTTTTTCAGTTACACCATTATTCAACTTTTCTATTGTATTCTAATTCATCAGCATGAGATACATAGTGTCAACCTTCCTACTAGGGGTGTGCAAAATAATAGTCATGACAATGCATCTCGATACTAACTTTCACAATATACTGCATCGATTCTTGATGTCAAAAATCGATTATTAATTAGTTTATTTTTTTTAAATAAATCCTATGCACTTTTTTCTTTGTGAAAGGGTATTGTTTGTTATGATGGTAGCTACCTCCAAAAAGGCAAATGTTTGAACATCATTTTTTGTTTTAGAAAAAAATCCTATGCACTTTTTTTGTTATTGGTTTGGATTTTGATTTGGAATTGAAGACACTACCCAGATACACAGCCCAGATATTTAAGTTATCCTCTTTTTTGGTACATTTTCACTGAAGTATGTCGAATATATTGCAATGCATTGCAATAATTCAAGTATCGTGATGCATCATGATAGTATGGCATCGTGGCATATGAATCGTGATTCAAATTGAATCGTGACTTCTTTGCCAATACCCACCCCTACTTCCTACCTTCTATTACAGTTTTTTTTTGTTTTGTTTTATTATAACGGTCATCTTCTCATGAAATGCACACACCATCTATGTCCACCACCTGTCACAATAGAACAACATTGTCCAGATGGAAACCAACAACATGTACTGACTCTGACAGAATCTGGTGATATTATTTGTTCCATTTTTGACAGATAATCACGGCACTGTCTCTTTACCACCATCGCCCCTGTTGATATTGTTTTGGTATTTCTAAACAAACATCAAACTGTCTCATATCTATCATCTCTATGGATGATTTTGCATTTTTGTTGTTGTTGAAAATCCTAATCCACACCTTTCATACAACACAAAGAAAAGCGTTTTATGTCTCCAAACGTGCTGCTTCAGTGTACCCAGTAGAGGGAGCTCGTACCTATACATACAATAAGCGGCTGTGGCGTTCTCCAAAGCACAAGCCAAAAAATGCAACCACGTTATCAAAAGAAATATCATCTTACTTCTCCAGCGTGCATTTAATTTAGGGATCATTACGTCCCCGCTAGATATTATTACTTTTACTTATTGTACTCCAGGACGTAATATTGTCGGAATTACATTTTGGTATTCACTTAAATGTCAGGTAATTTCCCAGCGGGGTGCTGAGGGGTCAGGAGGTGATCGATTTATGTCCGAGAAAGATAAAGTGGAAGCGGCGCTGCTGATGCGCAAGGGTAAAGGGGTTTGCCAATGGGTCGTTAGAAATATTTTCAGTTTTTTTTTTTTTTACTGTGCGAGTTGGTCGTTTTACCTTTGTCTTCTATAATGAGAATATGATGAATGAATACACCCCTTTTGTCCCCCTGCAACGAAAGCACCGTACAGCACCAAGAGATAATTTGGAAACCGTGCGTAAAACTGATAAAACTGACACAATCTGAACATTTGTCACAAAAGAGATAAGATAAGATAAGATACGCCTTAAAGAAATGATTATAGGTTGTAGTGTAATATTTTATACAAGGCTATTTGTGTGGCATTGCGCCTTTACGCAAAAGAACAGCTCCTCTTCTGTGGTTTATGCTGCCTGACTCGTAGGAATCTTCATTGCGCACCAGTCAAGCCTCGCTCCTACTGAACTGAATGACTTGTGGTGTGAAGGAAACCAAAAGGCATCAGCAGCAGTAGCAGAAGCAGCAGCAGAAGCAGCAGCAGAAGCAGCAGCAGAAGCAGTAGAAGCAGCAGAAGCGCTGGCGTGCGTGCGGAGAGACGTACGGACGGCGCCTCATCCAACCAGCGTGAGAGCTCCGTTCAAACCAACCAAATCAAAGTGCCTGCGCCTGGACGTCTTTGCAGTTTGAAACTACACATCTCCGTGCGTCTTCTTTTCTGGTGGAAAACAAAAAAGCGCGTGAGCGAACAGATGAATTCCACCAAGTTGTCCGCTTTTGAACGCGAGGAGTTCTTTACGGGACGTGAAAAAGAAGACAGGACTATTTCGACGCGTAAAGATGCTTTTAAGTGATCTAAACTTTGCGGCGAAACGGGAGTTGTCCCTTTGAATAACTTATTCTGGACATTCCTCTGCCTGTGCGTAATTCCGTTAACGTGAAGTTTAAAGAACTGTACTTTTGCCTGAGTTGAAGGAATTAAACACAAGAGAAGAGAAAAAGCGTTCCAAGTGGATTTAACCGCGCGTCGCTTCCCAAATGATGCCTGTCCGTTTTACTTGGATTTACTGTCTACTCGCGTTTCTGCACTTTTCTTCAGGTAAAAAGCTCCTCTTTACCCATTTTGCATGTAGATAATTTGCCCGAAAGCGTATGAAGAGGAAATTGAAAGCAGGGATAATAACTTTGGTGTTCGGAGGCACACTGCGGGTATTTCGGTCACCTTTTCGCTCTGTTCCCAGCGGTATCAGTATGTGCCCCCTGACCCCGCGCTGCTTTCTGCGGACTGACCCAACTATCTCTGTCCCAGTGGCAATGAAGCAGTCACTATATTATATATAGCAAGACAGATGCGCACTGCAAGTATGTGGCTCTAAGTGCTTGTATTCTTTTATCGGTTAATTCATGTGTGGGGGTATTCTGACTAGTCACCGTATTCAATGGTAGGAATATTGAATGCCTGAAGTAGATAGTCTAAGATAAGTGAAGTTTTTTCACCTTCTTCTGATTGTGGAACTACTCAGACCAGCTTGTAACTGGGCAGCAATCACTCCATGTTCATTTATGTCTCATTTAAATCAGAAGTAGGATATAACTTATTAATTTATTGCGCAATAATCTTCCTGGTTGTGCTCTCCAGTTGCATTAATTAGCTCCATCCAGAATTGTGCATTACAGCTGTATTTGTTAAAAGTGTCAGAGCTACTATATTACTTCACTTCAGCCATTACTACTACTACTACTACTACTACTACTACCAGCACCACTACTACTACTACTACTACTACTACTAGTACTTTCAGGCATCAGTCCAGTTGCATTGGGGAAACTCCTCACAAGCCTCAGGTTAATGAGGAGCACAGAGACTTCACATGGACAGCCCCTCTGCACCATACTTGTAAGGGGATGTGCTTTTTCATTCCACTGGAAAAATAAATGGCTTGGTGGTTGGTTTGCCTGCTCAGCCCATTCTCTCTCTGTAGACGTATTCTGCTTTTGGTTTTGACTTTCGAAATGTAACTCTGTTTGGACAAATTCTAACCCATGGCCTTATTTTGTAAAGCATACATAATAAAGGAGGTGTCAGAATTGGAGAGATTACCAGACCGGGCAGGTCTTGTTAAGAGTGCTGACAATGTAGTCAGCTCTCACCTGGCTTTTATTGCTTTCACACGGCTAATATTAGCCCCTCTGTTGGGGTCAGTCAGCAGAATACAGATGCATAAAACAGATACACATGCAGAGTGAGAAGCATTTTGTACCCCACTTGTGTGCCAAATAATACTTGTACATATTACTTAGAGTTACAAGTCTTATGATGACATATGATTGGTGGGTGCTGTGTCAGTCATTTTTACAGTCATTTTATTGGCAAAACTGTGTAAATATATAACTATTTGTATAGTGGTGTAGAAGTATTACTGTAGAGAATAACTAATAGTACTGCAGTATTTCCCATGAATGAAGGAGACTATGGTGCCCCCCACAGTCTAAAAACTAGCTGAGCAAAAAATTGGTTAAACAAATTATACTTTATATTAATGTAGTATTATCATAAACATATGGAAGTAACAATTTTACTTTTTTCTTTCTTTTTTTTGTCTGTAATCTGTGCTTTTCTGTTCAATAGTGGCATTAAGCGACATTTAAACACCAAAATATTGTATTAAATGTAATGATTCAAATAAAGACTGCTTGTGCCACCATAGTCTTAGTATAAACCTGTGGGAGACACTGGTACTGTCATAACTACCAGCCCCGATTCACTGTCCTTTTCACAATGGGTGTGCTTTTTCTCATTAATGCTTACATTGCATTCATGTTTCTTTTCGGCAAACTAATTACAACCTGTTAAAGTACTAAAACAGAAATCTATAACCATTGAGCTGATGGCTTCACCAGGAGTGTTCTCCTTGATGTTGGCTGAGGTGGTGCAGTAGTGTTAACATATGGACATAGTAAATTATCAAACACTCTTAACAAGAGGCTGACAGAGAACCAATATAACTGGTCTGCGTTATTATACTGTATATGTAGTCATTTTCCAGAGACTTGATTCCCAGCCACAGTCTTTACAACACAAATTCACTCAACATGTTAAAATCATAATATCATCCAGCCACAAGAGAGAATGAGAAAGTATTCTTTGTTATAGTTTGCAAGCTCCATCTGGAATCTGGATCTGTTGTAGCAATAGTATTGCACTTAGAAGGACACGCAACAGTAAAATCACAAGTGTGTCAATAGTACAATTAATTCTTCAGTATGATGCATTAAATCTATAGTGTACCATATAGAGCTAAACTCAGAAGCATTAATAGTGTTTCTGAGCGTGTACTGTGAGTGTATTTACCTGATCCCATCACACAAGGATTTTTATTGCAGCTAGATGTTATCACAGGAAACCTGCCAGCCATTTGTCTGTCCTTGAACCTTATCCAGGCTTCTTCAACATTCATAAACATACATTATCCACTCCCATTTTGTCAGTCCACACTCCAGCTAAAAGCATTATTAAAACACCCAGCTTTGGGAGAACCAGTGCTAAGTCCTTATGCGTGCATAGACAGTACAAGTTCCTCTGAAGCCTGGTTGAAGGTTTAATCTTGGTGTAATTATTTCAGTAAGGGTAATAGGATGATTCACAGTCATTTAAATGAGGGCTATTAAAAGCATATGGTGGTGTCGACATGGCTTTGTCCCTGTCATACCACAGATCTTAATTATGCATCCCCAGAGTCATGTTGGGGCTTGCATTGCTATTGTACTGCCTTTATAGTGCTCTGTAAGCACTGTCTATGAAAACCAAGTATTGGGCACCTTGTACTGGCCACCATCCACTAGGCCTGTCATGCTAACAAAATATATATCTGGTGAAGTAAATATAGATGATAAACAATAATATTAAAACCAAACCATAAAGCAGAATTACCCCGTTTTTAAATATTGTTGAATTGAGAAAAAAACAAAACAAAACAGCACATTGCAGCACTTAAAGGAAAAGTAACATTTTTTTTTACAATTTGAGCCTTCCTTGGAATCGAATCGTATCGAATCGTATCGAATCGTGGGAAATTCTCAAGTATCGAAAATAATCGAATCATTGGCTTAAGAAATCAATATTGTATCGAATCGGCATGAAGTGTCTGATTTACACCCCTAATAAATACTACACTGACTTATCATTCAATATATGACATGAAACAATAATTATTGGGTCAATATTTATTGTGTGTACTTTTTCTTTTTTATATATATATTTTTTTCTGCAATATGATGAGATTTGAGCTACAATTATAGCCTACTTAAAGGAAAAGTAACGTTTTTTACAATTTGAGCCTTATTTTGGTAATGAAACAAGTTGTTTTACTCACCCATATCACTTTGATGTCATATGGAGCATTTACGGAGATGTTTTAGATTAGCGTTAGGCTAACGCCGTTAGCCTAGCGCGACTTATAGCCATAGCTCGGGGCATTCCCCGAGCATGTAATATGCCCCGTGCGGGCTCCAAATAACACAAACTTTAGCACTTTTCAAATCATAGAAGCTTGATGTCTTTAGTCTACGATTTCGTTTGGTCAAAAGTGGCCTGTAAGCCGAGATTTAGCCATAGTTTCGAGTAAATGAGGACGCCAGTGCGCATGCGCAGAGTGTGCTCTCAGCTCCCAGGACCCAAACATGGAACGCATAGCTGTAAACTATGGATTAATCTCGGTTTACAGGCCACTTTTGATTCAAACGAAATCGTAGACTAAAGACATCGAGCTTCTATGATTTGAAAAGTGCTAAAGTTTGTGTTATTTGGAGCCCGCACGGGGCATATTACATGCTCGGGGTATGCCCCGAGCTATGGCTATAAGTCGCGCTAGGCTAACGGCGTTAGCCTAACGGCGTTAGCCTAACGCTAATCTAAAACATCTCCGGAAATGCTCCATATGACACCAAAGTGATATGGGTGAGTAAAACAACTTGTTTCATTACCAAAATAAGGCTCAAATTGTAAAAAACGTTACTTTTCCTTTAAAGGGACAGTGTGTAAGATTTTTACCTGTTAATTACTGAAATTGAAGATACCCATTCAAAAATACATTGTTTTCCAAGCCTTTTCACTTCCATCATGAAATCAAAGTATTCTTTTGGACTTAGATATAGTCACATAAAAGGGGGATCTTCCCCATATAGAGGCAGCCATTTTGAATACGAGAGCCGCAGAAGGACATTTGGGCTCATCCTTCCCCTCGGCTCCTGCTAGCATCTGCTCAGCCGCGCTACATGTGGGAGAGAAGGAGCGAAGGAGAGAAGGGGAAGGGGAGGGGGGAAGGGGGGAGCCTCGTGTAAACAAGCATGCTGCTGTATCACACTCGTAATGGATATAACACGTATTTTGGACTAAATTGTTTTACTGGATTTTATTCGCTGGATCCTTATGGACAGATTGAGACCAAGTTTATGGTGAAATACAGAGTTTGACCTGTGCAGAGCCTTCAAAGGTAAGCTTTGTGCTTTTCCGTTTTGTGCTTTTCCGTATAAAAGCCCCATGTGCTCGGGGAGTGATTGTTTTGCAGGGAAATTAATTGCATAGTCAAAAAGAGGAGACTGTAAGGTTTCATTTGATGTGTAGATTGTCATGAATCATGATCGGGATTGTGTGTTTTCATGCGAAAAAAAAAAAAAAAAAGTGAACGGGGGACCGCGTTTTATGTATACAGCGGCGTGCGCGGGCACGCGAGCTGTCAGCGCTACGGCGCGCCCGGGTGACCCTCGAGGTCTGCCGTAGCCAAAAGAGGAAGTGCATGGTACCTACACCACCTATGCGCCACGAATCCTACACACTGTACCTTTAAGTAGGCTATAATTGTAGCTCAAATCTCATCATATTGCAGAAAAAAATATACAGTGAACCCTCGCTGTATCGCGGTTCACTGTTCGCGGCCTCGCTGTTTCGCGGATTTTTTTTTCCAATTTTTTTTTTTTTTTTTTTTCAATTTTTTTTATAGTGTAACTTTTTTTTACAGTGTAACATTCTGTCCTGCGCCCTGATTAGCTAAGAGACTAGACCAGGACTAAACCAGGTCTAAAGCAGGTCTAAACCAGGACTAAACCAGGTCTAAACCAGGACTAAACCAGGTCTAGACCAGGGATGGTAGGGACAGAGTCTCAGATGTCCTTCACGAGAGCGCCTGGGTGACAGGAGGTGTGGCCTTTGTTTACTTGCACGAGCCATGGAAGAGACTGAGTGCGAGCCGGACAAATGGAAGAGCCAAGAATCAACATGGACGGGCCTGGCGCCTGGCCGCGCGGCGTCCGGAGGAGCCGCAGCGGGGAGAGCCACATTCGAGGGAGCCCGCAGCGGGGGGAGGACACTCGCGCGCACAGAGGAGACAGTGGCTCTTCCCCGTCACGCTGAGAGAACGAACCCGACCCCGTCCTAGAGAGCTGTGGAGTATTGGCGACGCATTGATAGCGGTCTGATTTTGGACCCGGGGTGAAATGCAACCAACTCTTGTGAGCGCAGGTTAGTCTTACCTGGTCTTGTGGTGAGGACTGGTGCTCAGAGGCGTCTGTTAGCAGTTTGGCACTGTTAGCAGTGGCTTGAGTCTTGCCCAAAATGATATCCAGGTCGCTTTCCACTCGACTTTCGCACATGGCATGGATATGTGGTACCAAAACAAACACACGTGTCCGCGCGCACGTGTCCGCGCACACGTGTCCGCGCGCACGTGTCCGCGTGTCACGTGCCCCCCCCCACTATTAATATATTTTAATGAAAATCTACAAAGGTTTGAGTGTTTAAACAAGAGAAAAATGTTAATACCAGTCTCAGAAAGGTGTATAAAGTTTATCTTAGCGTTATCTTATCTTATCTTACAAATAGTAATACGTAATAATTGTAAAATATAAAATTGTCCTACTTCGCGGATTTCACTTATTGCGGGCTATTTCTGGAACCTAACCCCCGCGATAAACGAGGGTTCACTGTATATATAAAAAAGAAAAAGCACACACAATAAATATTGACCCAATAATTATTGTTTCATGTCATATATTGAATGATAAGTCAGTGTAGTATTTATTAGGGGTGTAAATCAGACACTTCATGCCGATTCGATACGATATCAATTTCTTAAGCCAATGATTCGATTATTTTCGATACTTGAGAATTCCCCACGATTCAATACGATTCGATACGATTCGATTCAATGGTGCATAGTTTTCACTTTATGTATTAATGATGTTTTGAATAAATTTTATTACAGAAAAATTCGATTCGATTCGATTCTCTTGTGGACGCATCGATGCATTTGGATCGTCGGCTGTAGGATCGATGCATCGAATCGATTATTATTTACACAACTAGTATTTATTGTGAATTTATAGTGACAGGCCTACCATATACATCATTCTTATATGGCTAATGATAACTTGTACATCACATGGTTGCAGTTTAGTCATCACATTTGTCACAAATAGAGAATATTGCATTTGTTAGAGGACGATGCTGCCTGTATTTTAACTTGACGCTCACAAAGCTGCTGGCACTCAGCTTGGGAGTCACTAATTAAGTATTAGCATACACCAAAGTGAAAATGCCATTAATGTCATAGCTTTTATATTTTTTGCACATTAGTAAAAGAATAATTTAGCTAGATATTATTTATTTTAATACATTAGGTAAATGCTTTCTGCACAGCTATTTTCCATATATTTTGAGGAAAGCAAACAAAATGTAACCTGTAGTTCAGTCAGTCACCTACAATATACAGTGTAAAATGTTAAGCTTGTGAATTGCAGCTCGGTGGTTTGTAACAAGCTACCTCAGAGACCAGAACGTTGAAGCTAATTTTATCGGTATATGTTACATCTGGCTGGTTTGCTGATGCTAGTCTTGCGGAGTTCAAAGTTCACATGTACTTACTCATGCCCTTCAAGTGACTGACTCCTACGGGTGTCAGAGGTTGACAGTTGTGACCCAGAACTGCGTCTAGCACTTGTAAAAGAAGACTGGACTTTCAATAATAATTGCTTGATTGGGAGAAGCTGGCCCGCTGTGCTATTGGCTGAACTAACTAGGCTCCCTGTAGTCTTTCTGATGGTGACAGTGACGACTTTAGTCCTGCTACTAATGAGGAGTTTCCCCACTATGGGTGATGTGGCTGCTCAGACCACTTTGAAGACCGGCGAGTTGTTTCTTTGTTTAGCACAAAGGGTTGTCAAAGCATATTGAAATATTGTGACTAATAGGATTCACTCAAAACCTTATGCATTGAGAAAAACATCTCCAATAAATGGTGTTTACATCAATTTATGCATGTTAAGAATTCTTGCGTCTACTGTATATGACTCCACATGAGTTCTCTAGATGCTGTAATTATAGATTCTGCTATTAAAATATAAAGAATATTGTATGGTCATAGTATAATTTCCTCATTATCAGGATTGCAGAAATAATTAAAATGTTTATTTTCTTTGGAAATGTTGATTGTTGAGTCATTCACTGAAAAAATACACTATATTTAGTTGGTCTATTCTTTTCCTCCCTCCTTTGCCAATTCAGTATTATATATTTGTCAAGTTTTGTTTTGTCAGCTTTTGTTTGTGCAGAGAATAATGGCAAATAAGTAAACGGACAAACTAAAGCAACTACATTATTGTAATTTTTATAGTAGTTAATTTTGCTGTCTATATTACATCTTCTCATATAGTCGACATATTATCAGCAAGCAACGTAACATTTGGCCTGGCTCTGCAGGATAAATCAATAAAAGATTAGCGTTTAGCTAGAAATTTCAATATATTCACATCAATTTTGTTACCAATTTGTGGATCAATATTGCACCAAATTCTCTCTCTCTTTCTTCAAAAGGACTTCACCGCATAAAGTGACTCACCAACCACTGCTCTTTAAATGACTTTTATTGTCATACAAAACATGCACAGATTTAACCCAGTGGGAAATCATACTGCTTTGACATGTGTTTTTAATAACCTGATGAATCACGCCCATGCTCTTCCAGTTCTTTCCATTTGTGCTCTAACTGAATCTCAGCGCTGTTGTCTCAAATCCATGCAGATGTTGGTATTGTTTGCTCAGACTTTGGATGTGCATAAATACATGTGTAATCATGTTAGCATATGTGTGTGTGCCATTGCCTGATTGCTTCCCATGTTTACTCATTCATTTCCTGTGAGGCTGTGAAACTGTGGATGGGTGTCTATCCTTGGATAGTACTGCGCAGTGTTTAATAAGGGCCTGTTGGCTCTGGGTTCGCAGGTCGGCTTGATAAACAACTTCACGAATAAAAGTGCAATAGAAAGGTACTTGATATGGAAAAGTATTCATAATCATTTCCTATTAAATCAATACAGAGTGGATAGTAGTATTTTAGTTGTCAAAACATGCAATGTAAGTTGAAATACCCCTGTCCAGGCTGGCACAAGATACCATCTATGACATTTTGACACACAAGTATTTTACCAATATTGATCTTGATAAAAGGAGAAGTTCAATTTGTCAACTGGACAAAGTTTGTTTGGTTGAAAACGTTTCGCCGCTCATCCGAGAGGCTTCGTCAGCTCTGGTTATTGTGCTGGTTAGACACTGCTTATATCTAGCTGCCGGGAGGCGCTCCCTACACTGAAAAAGCTCTGAAAACGATCCCCCCTAATCTGTCTCTTGGTTTTTCAAATTACTCTAGCGACTAGTTTCGTCCCCCTATTCAACGTCTAACGACCCTCTCCACCCCATCAGAGCTTTTTCAGTGTCGGGAGCGCCGCCCGGCAGCTAGATATAAGCAGTGTCTAACCAGCACAATGACCAGAGCTGACGAAGCCTCTCGGATGAGCGGCAAAACGTTTTCAACCAAACAAACTTTGTCCAGTTGACAAATTGAACTTCTCCTTTTATCGTAAATTCTACCTGGACGACTGAGGGACTTTTCACGCAATATTGATCTTGCACTTCCTATTAAGTGCATTCAGTGCCTACAAACACAAACGTCATGTAGTTGCTAAAAGATACATTTCTTGAATATGCGTGAAAAGTCCCTCAGTCGTCCAGGTAGAATCCATGATCAAAGGAGAAGTTCAATTTGTCAACTGGACAAAGTTTGTTTGGTCCCCCCTAACGTTAGGGGGGGGCCTAAACGTTAGGTCCCCCCTAACGTTTGGTTGAAAACGTTAGGTCCCCCCCTAACGTTTTCAACCAAACAAACTTTGTCCAGTTGACAAATTGAACTTCTCCTTTGATCATTTCTTGAATATATTTAAAGGTGCACTGTGTAATTTTTCTGAAAGAGTGTCTCCACTGCTTGTCTCCATGGAGCTGTTGTTGCTCTAGAATTTCTCGGAATGGGATTAAATGTATCCATCTTGCATTTACTGAATAACATGTGTTTTTATTGACGTAAAAACGTGCATTCTTACTCTTCACAGATTTGACATGTAACTTGGCCCTATGGAGTTATCTGCTGTCTCTGTAGAGATAAATAAGTGTAATGCCATATTCTGAAACATTCTGCCTACATCTCCATGGAGAGAAGCTTGTGGCAGACCCTCCACCAGAAAAGTTACACAGTGCCCCTTTAATAGAGTCATCCATTTCTCACTTCACCTTCTCTATTAATAATCATGATATCAGATATCATTTGTGATCATTGCTTTTTTCGTAACCAAGTAGCCCAGTCCTGTCTTGTCCTTTTAATAATAAGTACACACCTCCTCTTTATTTTGTTTATTAGACTTAGACAAACTTTATTGTTCCATAAGGGAAATTATTTGAGTAATTTCCCTTATTACAAATGAAAGAAATGTGCAGGTCAGTTTTGGTGTTACTATCTAACAACATCTGGATAATACCTATAAAGTGTTATTAATATATTAACAAATATTGACAACTAGCATTTAAATGTATAAACAGCTAACATTTAAGTATATAAAGAGCTAATATTTAAAATAGCCGTGAACATTTCGTATTGATGATAGTAAATGCAATATATTGAGGACATAGCCCACCGCAAACACCACATGAACATCTTTATTACAAACATTACAGTGAAAGCATGCAAAGAGGAAACACTACCATAGACATCTAACATTTAAAATGTGTGTTGTCAAGCAGATGACTTGTTAATCCATCAAAACCAAACCGGTTTCTTAACAATTTACGAGTATTCTGGTCCAAACTGCACACTTAATAAAATGTGAAAATTCTAGTGTTTCTTCCTGGCAGTGCTGCATCACATATTGAACTGAAATAGAGGCTAGAAATAGCAGTAAACTGGAGTGTTGAGTTTCCATTTCTTCTGCTCTGAGATGATCATTCTCACAAAGTCCTTGACTTCAACATGAGCATCGTATCATATAATGTGATTGAAGGCTGAAAACTATAGCTAAGTGCTACAAATCAATTGAAACTTCAACTGGGCGTGGTGCTGAGGCTCTATGTCTAAAGATCTAAGTAGCATAGTAGAAAAGGTGTGTATTTTTCTGAACACTTTCTCAGATGTCATTGAAATTTCTCATGATAAAAATAGCCATAAGCCATCCTAATCATTCTGCTTTCTAATTAGAGCCTTTCTCATAATATTTGGTTATAACTATTGAGTTTACAGTGTAAACAAAACTAAGCTTTCTCTGTGTTTGCAATAAGCGCGAAGATGTGTATGGACTACCAATGGCTTTGCAGGGATCAAGTTCATCCTTTCATAAATATCTCAGGCTTTTCATTCACCCGCTGTTCTAAATGCTTCACTATTGAAAGTGAAAAATACTGTGGAGAGATCCTATAACATGCAGGACAAAGTGCCAGCTAAAAGTATCTCATTCCACTCTTCTTCGAAAAAGAACTCCCTGGGGTTTGTGGTCTCCTCTGCCTGTTTGTTGTCCTTTGATTTGGTTTCCTGTACTGAGGTCATTGTCCAGTTATGTGTATGTCGTGAGGCACTTGGGATAATTGCTTCTGCAAATAAACGTCTGTCCGGCTTGTGGTTTTGCAGTTGGGCTGACACCTTAAGAGTTTTATAGTGTTTTTGTCTCATGGGTCATCAGATCACAAGATATTAAACTAGCCTTGTGTGACAGCAAAGTGTTATATGTTTTCACTGTGGCAATATAGGCATGGAGTTGTGAAGTTGTGAAGAATAACCTTAGTGCTGCTATAATTGATTAGGGCTGTCACAATAAAAAAATATAGATGATAAACAATAATATTGAAACTAATTTATGGCACTGACTCAATAAACCTGAAGTAGAATTATCCCCCAAAACATTTAAAAATATATAATATGGTTAAAAAAATGGTTATAAGTTCAGCTCAAATCTAAATGTATTACAGAATAACAACAAAGGGTTCCCTACTACTACAAAGAAAAAGCACCAACTATAAATACTGACGCCCCAGATAAAGAATGCATTCCAAATAGTAGCTCATAAGACCTTGCTTTCCACTTTAAGCATTCAAGGCTTAGTTAGTAGTTGATGGGAGACCACAGGGAATACCAGGTGCTGCAGTGAGATGGCAGTGACTTGGTTGTTTGTGTTCATGCACACTCTATTGCGTGAATGAGAGCGAATGCAGACCAACGAACTAGCATGTAGCTACAACATATATTTCATGTGTGTCCACTAACATGCACTGTCCCATCCAAAGAAATGCATGACAATATTTAGACTAGTCAGGGATTATTCACTATTTTTGGTTTGATGGATGACTTCTTGGATCTTTTCCAATTACTACAACTTGTGTATGTGTTTACAGATTGATTTCAGAATATATTATAGTTTTTTAGCTTCTCTAAAATGAAATTATACAGCTATTTCGAAACTGTCAATCAGTTTAGCCAAACAAATCAGGAAAATTATTAACTCCAAACATGAAAAATTCAGTTAATTAAATTTAAATTCCGCAAAGAACGCCGCCATCTCTAAATATAAGTGTAGCGACTAATGTCATAGGGTATTCCATGAGGATCTTGAGCTTTGAGAGTAATTGAGAGTATTAATATTTTTGAAAGGACAGCTTTAAAGGTCACGGTAATGGTCTGACCTCAGAGATCAGCCTCAGTATAACCTCAGCGTGCTGGAGCCATCTCCGCTGCACATAAGAATCAATAGCATCACCATCAATACGCTTTTGGGGTCGTCTTTGATGCCTTTTTCCACTTTCACACTCAGATGCACACTGGAATTGACTCATTCACACACAAATGCGCTTCTATAGCACTGGTTTGTGGGTTTCCAGCTATTTAAAATAAGTCTTTAAAATGCACCAGATTGTGCATCATCCCCTCTGCCATTTGCCTCAGTCTCATCTTTCTCCTTCATTTGTCTGCTGTATTAGAGCTACATAGATGGGATATTCAGTTCAGAAACCACACCATCAAAAACTGATTTCCCAGCTGAATGTTCCTATCCAAAAGCCCCAAACATGCATACGTTGATTAAATTACAGGTCTAATAATATCTGGAGTGTAATGGTTTGGATTATTACTTGAAAATAGTAGTACATTTGCTGTTTTGCATTGTGTTGAGATAGTCAGCTTTGCATGTATTAGACTGGGGAAAAGTCTCCATAGGCTCTAGCAGTGATAGGCAATCCAACTCCATGACAAAAGTTTTGTATTTGTATGCTAAAATATTGTACCATGATCTACTTAAAGGGGAATTAACATTTTTTACAATCTGAGCCTTATTTCGGTAATAAAACAAGTTGTTTTACTCACCCATAGCACTTTGGTGTCATATGGAGCACTTCCGGAGATGTTTTAGATTAGCGATAGCCGTATCGCGAGTTCTCGGGGCATATAATATATGAGCATGTACGAGCATGTAATATATGCCCCAAGCGGTCTCCAAATAACACAAACTTTAGCACTTTTCAAATCATAGAAGCTCAATGTCTTAGTCTACACTTTCGTTTGAGTCAAAAGTGGCCTGTAATCCGAGATTTATCCATAATTTACAGCTTTGCGTTTCATGTTTGGGTCCTGAGAGCTGAGAGTGAAATAAGCTGTGACTCCGCACATGCGCACTGGCCTCCTCATCTACTCGAAACTATGGATAAATCTCGGATTACAGGCCACTTTTGACTCAAACGGAAGCGTAGACTAAGACATCGAGCTTCTATGATTTGAAATGTATTAAAGTTTGTGTTATTTGGAGACCGCAAACATGGGCCCTGAGAACTTAGTTACGGAGATCGCAAATCTAAAATATCTCTGGAAGTGCTCCATATGACACCAAAGTGCTATGGGTGAGTAAAACAACTTGTTTTATTAGCGAAATAAGGCTCAGATTGTAAAAAAAACATTAATTCTCCTTTAACGTCTAATCATCAGCCAAAGAGAGAAAGAAGCAAATATTTAATCTGCACGCTTAATGGCTACGATCAAATACATTTCACTATTCCAATTGTGTGGTGATAATTTGCATGTATTAGAATAATATATTTAAGGGACCATATTGCCCATATAAAGGGCCATGATCTGTGTTTTCAATTTTTTTCAAATTTTGTTTCCTCATCACAAACATGGAGTTGTGTTTTGTTTCATGATTAACACACAAATTTAATTTAAGTTTTTAATTTATTTTCGACGTAATGCTTTTCTACTTTTTAACCATGCCTGCAAATGTTTTTACAGGGAGCCATCTGTGCACCATGGCAACGGACAACAGATGAAAACTAGCCTCTTGGCTAATTCTGGCATGTTAAACAGTTACTGTTGGTCAACTTGCACTGTCTGCTATAAATAAAAAAAAAAACAGTAAGTGCTTCACTGAGTTTTTAAACTCCATACGCCTTCACTAAAATAATTTGGATAACTTCAGTCCTGGAATTGCCCATCTCTACCAAGCAAAAGGTAAAAGGTAGCTTGAAAATTACCACTTCATGAAATCACAAGGTGGAACAGGGCAGTTTGAGCTTTGGAGATGTAATAGACTAAATAATAAAGGGCTACTCAATGAATCAAGACACAACTCCATGTATATTTTTGATGAGGTAACATTATAACATGGCTTAAAACTCACAACTGTCCATTTTGCGTAATATAGGACCTTCAACGCTGCATAATATGTTTGAATAATAATTATTTTCACATTTTGTTTTAGATTTCCTTTCCACAAACTCACTTTTCAGCATCAGGTTTACAGCATAGGGCCAATTCAGCTCTTTTCTACTTTTAATATGCCGTTTATACATTTTAAGATTAACATCCAAATCATTTCACTGCTTTTTCTCAACTCTTAGTAACCTTTTCCACAATCCTGTAATCCTTGGAATCAGATACTAATTGTTCCCTGTTGGAAGTTGCAGGCCAAGCTAAAGACAAGTCATTTATTAGAATACTAGCCCCCTTAATGGCACTAGTGACTAGAATTCATTTTACCCACACTGTATATACATGGATTTATTTTAGAAACCTCAGTACTCTCCTTGCATTAACATGACCAAGTATAACCACTAATAGTGCTTTTCAATTCTCACTTTCAAATTGATGGTAGTAACTTTTTCTCCGTGTTTCTTTTGGGAATCGATAAGGCCAAAAGTTTGAAAATTACAGTCTACATGAAAAGAATATATCCCCAGAATCGCTCTGCACTCTGTCTACCCCCGCTGTGGTGTGATGTGGTGCTCCTTTTTCAAATGAGTTGGGGTCAGTGTGTGCGAATGCAGTACTTTGTGAAGTATTGGAGAAAGATGCCCCCAGTTAATCGTACTGTAAAAAAGGAAGAAGGTACAGCTCAAAGAAAAAGTCAGGAGTTGGTAGGCGAATCAATGTGCAGTTTGGTCTTTGACATCTTCAATCTTCAGTGAAAAGATTGCAGTTTTCAGAGATTGTATGAAGAGATGCACAGAGATAAAAGGGAGATTCAGACAACCAGATCTCATATTTTTCTCTGTGAATAACTGATGTGCTGCAGGCTGTCTTGTTTTGTTCACTTTCACATACAAGATTGGTATTAAATATTTTCAAGCCAAATTGGAAACTTCAGCCTAGAGATATTTGGATTGGATGGCAAATACAAAAGAAATGACTGCCTTTGGGACAGCTTAATTATCCACAGAGGACATGATTGCTATCATTAAGAAGGATTTGACATGTTAGATGTTCTGGTCTGACTGGTGTAGCATATAGGTTTACATGTCTACTTGCTGACATTTACTTCACTCTCTCTCTCTTTAGTTTTAATATTTAGTTTAGTTTTGAACAAAATGTGAGCCTCTGGAGGTCGAACAACGTCATTCTATAACATAATACTATTTCTATTGCTTTAGACATACAAACTTATATTGTAGGTTACTTAATACAGTGGTACCTCACCTTATGAAATTAATTCGTTCCAGAAGTGGTTTCGTAACGTGAATTTTCGTAAGTTGAGTAGCTATTTCAATGGAAAAAGCCTGATTCGTTCCAAGGCCCCGTTCCAAGTTTTTTTTATAGTGTAACACTGTGTTCTGGGTCCTGATTGGCTAAGAGACTGTAGACCCAGGACTAAACGTGGACTAAACCAGGTCTAAACAAGGTCTATACCTGGACTGGACCAGGACTAAACCTGGACTAAACCAGGACTAGACCAGGTGGATTAAAGCGCCGCGTGCGGGTCTATTTCCTGGTTTCTCACGAGTCACAGCTGAGGCGAGCAGCGAGGAGGGGACCGCACGCAGTCCGAGCGCATGAACGAACGCAGGTAAGAGCCGCGGTGGTTTAATCCTGGTTTAGACCTGGTTTAGACCTGGTTCAGACCTGGTTTAATCCTGTTTTAGAGGAGGCACGGTTTGAGCACGGGTCTCGTCCTCGCAGCCCCGCGCCGGGTCATGCTGCGCTATCACACACGTGTCCCCGTGCACACTTCTCTACCCTCCCCCTTCCCCCCATGCTTCACTATTAATACATTTTGTTGAAAATCTATGAAAGTTTGGGTGTTTAAACAGAGACAAATGTGAGAAAAGTTTAAATCCAGTCCGTGTGTGGCTGAGCACGCATCTGAGTGCGCATTATTTGAATTTTTGAGATTTCGCGTTTCGTAACTTGAATTTTCTTTCATATCTAGAGACCAAAATTTGATGTGAAGGCGTTTCGTAACTTGGAATTTTCGTTTGTTGGGTCTTTCGTAAGGTGAGGTACCACTGTATTTATATTATTTAGATGCAACTAGTTATTACCAATTAAATAAAGTAGCTCAATGCTTATTAACTTTTTATTAGTTTATTAATTGTTAATTACCCAACTGTCCCCATTATTAATCATTTGCAATAGTTGGTGACTAATGCTTATTCCCATATATTGTGCTCTGTCGGGTTTATACCATTCTTTTCTATATAAACTATACAAGTCCATTGAACTATTTAGCTGATGATATCATAACTATGCTGTTGGAAACAAAAGTACCACACTGCCATGGTTGTATACTCTAAATGTGACTGCTCAAGCATCAGTCCTTGGAATACAGGACACAAAAAAATCTAACTGACATTGTGTTTGATAACTGTCATGCATCACATGCAGTCCACAGCCAAACTGTTTTGTTCAATCTGGGCTTTAATCAGAACAATTATGTCAACAACAATATCCCCCGGGTTTCTTGCCAAAATGTGTTATCTGGAACAGCAGGTTGACAGGAGTCTCGTCAAAAGCTGTGCATATAGATAAACAGTTAAAACACTGCCAGAGGAACAACACAGATAAAAGATATTGGCACGCACAAGAGACAGTTGACATAAGGTTTGGTGAATCATCTGCAATACTGTGTAGAGCAGAGTAGGGAATCACAGGGTCCCTTACAATTCGATATGATACGCATTACGTGGCTCACGGAACGACTTTGTTGCGATATGATGGTACATGTATTACACATGATACTGTGATATATTGCTGTTTTTAAGGAACCAAATGCATTTTAGCAACAATATTTCCTTGTTAAACCACTTCTCAAGCAAAGTTAATATGACATACACCCATTTTAATAATCAAAACAAAGAATATGTCAAGTGTAAACAAGTTTCCTTCCACTAAATAAGCAACCAAACTGTAGCAAGATGCCAAAAAAATATTTTTGCACACCCCTGGTGTAGAGTGGTGGAAAAAACAACCAACTGCTTATTTCTGAAGTTATAACAATTCACAAATTCAATTTTTTTTAAAAAGGGGAAAAAAAATGTACTAAATATTTCATATTTCTTTAAAGGGCATTTGAATTGGATAAAAGACGACGTTTAGGGGTGAATATCTCCATTTGCATGTATCCATGAGTCCAAGGGCACTTGAGCATATTGCATTACAGTAAGTATGGCATTGGGACAGTGAATAGTGCTAATCCCTAATGCATGTAGTGCTCTCATCTGGCCCAGCGATGCGTAGTACAAGGTTAAGTGCAACCCATCCTCAGCTGCTCTAACACAGGTAATGAACAATCCCAACAGAGCCTGCTTTAATTTATGTAGCTCTGCCCTATAATTGTCTGTGACTAGATGTATCCTACTATTAATATCTTTGTGGCACTATTAAACTTAATTCAGGACAGATTTTTTCCAGAGCTGAGGCCTTTCATTCTGCTCCTCCCACACAAAGCTTGTTATTAGGATTGGGACCCGCAAAGGAGAGATTCATGTGAGCATGTTTTCGGATTTTTGGGGATGGTGTGTTGTAAGCAGATGCACACAGAAAGCAGAGCTATGAAATATAAAAAGGCTTTGTAGATGAGTTTAGTGCCCTGGGCTAACTTGAGCACTCTTCACAGTTTGACAGTCAGAACACATCTGGGCTGCTGCACCAGGAGCACAATTAAAGACCAAAAAACAAATGTAGGTCATGTGGACGTGAACCGGTAGCAAGCAATGACACAGCATGTAGCCAATGTAATATTAAAGTATTGGTTCAGTTTGCACAAATTTGTGCTTCATGCTAGTCAGAAAATATGTACTTATATATATCCACATCAAATGAAATGGTCTTATTCATTATAAGGTTGAAACTGGCCAAGCCGCAGTCTCGGTATATCTTTACCTCCCCCAAGCCCACTTATAAAGTCCATTTTTATACCTATCCTGAAACCACTTCATTCATATAAAACACCACAGCGCTATTTCAAAATGTAAAGGTTATTCCACTTAATGTAATTTAAAAATACATCTGAATCATCCTTTTTCCAACCTATTAAACCTATTAAATATAAATAAATGACTTCTTCAGCATGTCCTTAGATTAAGTGGAAGTGACTTTTGTTATTTTTATTGAGTGAAAACTTGACTGTGGTTCCTGGTCCACTTGACTTTGCGTGAATAGTTGATGTGTCTGGCTGACGAGGCCAACTGGTGCTTGAGGCTTCCTGTTGTAGACACATGGGGGCCATAAACCAAACAGCTTGTTAGCACCTTTGTATGTGCTCCTTGCTCATTTCGGTGCAGAGGCACAAAAAGTTATGCCCTACTGATGAATGATAATGCAATTCCTAATGTAGCAGACCAATGGGTGCCGTTTTATTTGTTTAATTCCATTGTCCATGCACTTTTTCATCTACTTCCCAAAATTTGCAGTTTAATAGTTTGGTGCCTTTGTTCTTTCATGGCCATAATCCTTACAAAAGTAATAGTCTGCAAACAAATATGCTTTGCAGATAGATAGAGCACAATCCGTACACAAAGTAATTGAAAGTGCTTTGCAGAATAAGAAAGAATTTAAAATCACATTGCAAACAAACACATTAAATTAACTAAGCGCTGTGTTATGCTTAACAGACTTTTGGAGCTTCTACCATGTTATAATGCTGTTCACGCATAAAAAAACATGCCTGAAGAGGTTTTAGATGCGTGCATGTTTGAGTAATCTAGTGATCTCTCCCAGGTCCTATTCGAACCCTCATGGTTAGCAGTAAGCCTACGTGCTCTCAAACAACCATTTTCCAGTACAGTAATCCCTCGTTTATCGCGGGGATTAGGTTCCAGAAATAACCCGCAATATGTGAAATCTGCGAAGTAGGACAACTTTATATTTTATAATTATTACACATGTTTTAAGGCTGTAAACGCCTCACCACACACATTATACACTTTTCTCAGACTGGTAGTAACATTTTCTCACATTTCTCTCTAGTTTAAACACTCAAACTTTCGTAGATTTACAACAAAATGTATTAATAGTGAAGCGTGGGGGGGAGGGGTGCGCGCGGACACGTGCGCGCGGACACGTGCACATAGATATGCGTTGTTTTGGAACAACATATCCATGCCATGTGCGAAAGTCGAGTGGAAAGCGACCTGGAAATCATTTTGGGCAAGACTCAAGCCACCTCTAACAGTGCCGAACTGGCTGACATGGTTCACTGCTCCGAAGACGCCTCTGAGCACCAGTCCTCACCACCCGAACAGGTAGGAACACTTCAGCGAGGGGCTAGGTCTAAAGCCCCGATCAGCTCTACTCCAGTTGCTTTGTCAAATAAATTATATATATATAAATATCCTGGACCATGAGGATTTTCCCCCACTAACCCGCGCTCACAAGGGTTGGTTGCATTTCACCCCGGCTCCAAAATCAGACCGCCCCGGAGTTCGGGGCATGGCTATCAATGCGTCGCCAATACTCCACAGCTCTCTAGGACGGGGTCGGGTTCGTCCGCTTGGCGTGAGGGGGGAAGACCCACTGTCCCCACTCTGCGTGCAAGTGTCGTCCCCCGCTGCGGCTCCCTCGAATGCGGCTCCCCCCGCTGCGGCTCCCCCGGCCGTGCGGCGTCCAAGCCAGGCCCGTCCGTGTTGATTCTTGACTCTTCCATGGTCCGGCTCGTGCAAGTAAACAAAGGCCACACCTCCTGTCACCCAGGCGCTCTCATGAAGGACATCAGAGACTCTGTCCCTACCACCCTGCGTGACCATCCCTGGTTTAGACCTGGTCTAGTCCTGGTTTAGTCCAGGTTTAGACCTGGTTTAGTCCTGGTTTAGTCCACGTTTAGTCCTGGTCTAGTTCCGGTCTAGTTCTGGTCTAGTCCCAGTCTCAGATTCATGTCTCCGCTGATACAAAAAAAATTGAAAAAAAAAAAAAATCTGCGAAAAAGCGAGGCTGCGGAAAGTGAACCGCGATAGAGCGAGGGACCACTGTATACAAAAGCACGATACAAAACAATACAGTACTACTTCACAAACCTGACTTAGCACAGAGAACAAATGGAGGGGAGACTCTAAAACAAAACTGACAACAAAACTTAATATGTTGTTTTGGCCGAATATAGCATTTTCAAAAGAATTAATGTGTTATGTCTTAGCAATTAATACCCCATAGAAGAGTAGTGCCCCCTCTTTAAAGAAGAGTGCAGAATAAAACATTTCCAGTCATATGCACAGCTTAACAGAACTGGCCTGAGCAGACTCCTGACTCACATCTTCTGGAAGACTGTTCCAGATTTCAGCGGCATGAAACTGAAATGCTGATTCCCCACACAAGAACCACATACAATGAATAAAGCCTGTATATCCTGGTGGTGGCGTGAATGTAAATCTACAGAGCCCAGTCTCATGGGTCGCACGAAGCCTTATGCAGAATCCCCCAGCAGCACAATCCCCACAGTATGCAGATTTTTAGCTCTTTTATACATTCTCACCCTAAAGTCTGTCAGGAACAAGAAAGGCTTTTGGCTCCCAGGCCCCAGGCTAAATCCCCCTATAGGGAAAAAAAGGATGAATATGGCAGGAGTCTACTGTATACTTCGTCAAGCCTTCTCTTATTAATGGTAATAGTATGGGGCCCTCCCTTTGAGAACATGACAAACTACATGCAGTCAAAGTCATAAACTAGGAATGGTGTTTATAAAGATCTCAAACTGATGAAACGATGTGGATTCTTAACACAGAAACGAAACATATTTCATCACAGCGCAGTTGTTGCATTAAACCTGGAGAAGATATTTGTACTCCTTGTACCAACAAATCACCTCTGCACCACTTTAGCGCTGCTTTATTTGCACTAAGTTTGACTTCCAAGCTGTGGCTGAGCGATAATCAATGGCCTATATAGCTACTTTACTTTTCAGTGAGCATTTAATGGAGTGAGGATAAGCCTTTGAGATGGGCTGCAGGTCTTTCCACCGTTGTGCTCCGGAGATGTTTCTCATCACAAATACTCCAGATAAGCTCTCACCTGCTCCGCTGTATAGGAAACATACCTGTGGCCAAATGTATGTCCATGTACCGTACAAAAATCTGTCAACATTACATTTGAGAAGAGGAGATTAACTATGGGAACATGGACTGGAAGGATTATGATTTTTTAAAAATGTATTTAAAGGGATATGCCACCCCCAGGTCAAACTTGTGCATCTCCCCACAGTCCAGAGACTAAAATAAGTGATGGAAAGCGTTTTTCTGGTGACCCAGCCATTGTCCAGGTCTGTCAGCACTGACCGCCGCGCGCAGCTGCAGCTACTCCGCGTTAGACTGGAGTCTAACGTCGACCATGAAAAATAGTTCCCACCCAAAATGACCAAGTCAAGCTCTCCGTGTTGATTTGCACATTTATTTACACTTGATATGAATGCGCACTACACAGAAAGTAATTGGGAAACGCATCGAGCTAATTAATTCCTTTTGGCCGAAATCTTTCTCTGGCGACGTTAGACTCCAGTCTAACGCGGAGTAGCTGCAGATAACGCGGCGGTCAGTGCTGACAGACCTGGACAATGGCTGGGTCACCAGGAAAACGCTTTCCACCACTTATTTTAGTCTCTGGACTGTGGGGAGATGCACAAGTTTGACCTGGGGGTGGCATATCCCTTTAATCCACAATTTCCCTTTTTTAAAATCTAAACTGCAAAACCGGGCTGATGTAAAATTATGTGGGCAAATTCCAATACAGTGGTACCTCACCTTACTTACTTTTTATATTTTCTGTAAACATCAATGATCACCTCTTTTCTGGCCCTGTGACTCTGATCGGCGTTTTACCTGCACGGGGGTGTCCTGCTGTTGTGTCCCCGGCGTGCTTGTCTTCTCCCACTTTCTGAGCGGTGTTTTGTCGTTGCCACCTGGCTGTGCAGCTGGGGCCCCACGAATTGTCCCTCCAGGATCCAACCGTCCTGGTGTGCTCAGTTCAGACGGGTACTTAGCCTGCGTGCTCTCCGCTGGCCTGCTTGCTAGTGCAGGAGATCTCCGCTCCGGTCCGCTCCTCGGCATTGACAGCACGAATGCGGGACCTTTGGCCTTTCTCCCGGACTTCGGATGTTCGCCCCTCTGTGGATTTTCCTGGGCTCCTCGTGCCTTGTCTCCGGGGCCGCCGGGACTGCTCCACTGCTGTTGCCCGGGGCTGGCGCTGGCTTCTCACCGGTCCACCACAGCATGGCTCTCCGGTACTCTGCCTCCGCTCTTCACTGCCTCAACAGTTGCCGCCGCCGCCCGTCCTGCACCGATACTCTCCAACAACTTGGACTACTCCGCAGCTGCCGACCTCCACACAGAGGCTCCGGTCGCATTTTTCACTACAACTTCTCATCTCCCAATGCCATCCCGTCCCTCTGGTCTCACCGCTCACCTGTTTCCTCATTACGTCACCACAACAAACCCCACGTGAAACCAGCCAATCTCCGCCCTCTCCCTCCGTCCTCACAGCCAGACACCACACAGCGCCACCTAAAGCTGTCTCTCTTCAATACTCGCTCCCTCAACAATAAAAGCCTCATTTTAAACGAATATACTACTGAGCCCGAGCCACAAACCAGCCGGTGCGTGCTCCTCGCTCATGTCTCCGCGCTGCTTCCAGAGTCGTATCTCCTCCCACGCTTCACTATTTAATACATTTTGTTGAAAATCTTGCTTGTTCGGCGCTTTTTGAGCGAGGATAACAGCGGGGCGTGCATCTGAGTGCGCATTATTCGAATTTTTGAGATTTCGCGTTTCGTAACTTGAATTTTCTTTTGTATCTAGAGACCAAAATTTAACGTGAAGGCATTTCGTAACTTGGATTTTTCGTATGTAGGGTCTTTCGTAAGGTGAGGTACCACTGTATTGAGGTTTGGAATACATACTTTTGTTTTCCTGAAACGGTAAATATAATCTTGGTATGTGTGAAAAATTCCTCAGTCGTCCAGGTAGAATCCATGATAAAAGGAGAAATTCAATTTGTCAACTGGACAAAGTTTGGTCGAAAACGTTTCGCAGCTCATCCGAGTTGCTTCGTCAGTTCTGGAACTGACGAAGCAACTTGGATGAGTTGACAAATTGAATTTCTCCTTTTATCATAATCTTGGTATATCAGTGTTTCCCATAGATTTTTGTTACGATTCTGGTGGCACAAATAATTTTTATCTGAATAGTCTAATCTTTGAATTTTTGAGTATAAATGTCACTTACTGCCTATTTTTAATCTTTAAGGAGTTATTTTTGACCAGTGTAGTCTCTTTCTAAGTTTTTGATGACACAATGTGCAACAATGTCCAGTTTTGTTGTGCAGATATAATCTCGGTTGTTTTTGACTATGGGGAAGAATTTTAGACTATGGTGGGCCGTATTCATGGGAAACACTTTACATTGTGTAATTCAACAATTGCATTTTAGAGACTGAAGAAATGTATCTTATAACTTGAAAAGCCATGTCGCCCAGGCCCGGTTCAATAATAACAAACTGTAATTTTGTGTTTCTTTTGTATTTTCAGACATTTCTTTTATAATCAAATTGTGGCACTGTACTGTGTCAGTGACAGCCTGATGGATTTATTCTCCACTTATGTGTCCTGGTGACCTAGTTGGCTCAGATGTTTATCACGTACCAGCCATGTTCTGGTTCGAATTTACCCCAAAGCGCTTTTTCCTTGTTACCTTCTCACTGAGCATTTAACAGATGGCAAGTCAGAGAATGAATTTTTAAAAATAATCATTCTCAAACCATCCAGATCCCAGTGGGATTTTGGAGAAGAAAGACAGATATGATATTTTTCAGAATTCCTTTTGCCGTTTATTGAAGAAAAGTTAAAATAAATAGTAGCTAACGCACACTTTGTCCCTCAAGCAGAGCAGTGTATTTGCTTGTCATAAATTAAAAATGTGACTCTTTGAAGCACTGACTTGGGATTCGTTTTGTATTCTCGCAGTGCAAACCTTATTTTCACCCAGCGCCAATCTCCCTGTGAACATCTGGGAGCTCCGGGTGTTATCATGTCCACGACCTTGACTTTCCTCTCCAGATACTGCATCAGCATTGTGCATTGTGTTCTTACATGGGTGGTATAGGAGATAGAATATGGCAGTTCACGGGATTGTAACCGCAGATTGACATTCGTTTTCATCAGATAAAATAATCATACTCCAACTCTGCAATATTAGAAAGTATTAGGTTTGTTGAGACACCTTCTGCAAGGCCACACGCAGGCAAAGCACCAAGCTGGCATTCCTTCCTCTTCCACATACTTGGGTGAATGACAGTGTTCAGTGTTCCACTTAATTGTGGTTTATACAGGCAGTGGAAGAATGTCTGGCATTTATTGGGTCCCTGTTTTACTTTACAAATGAATTAGTGTGTGTGTGAATGCTCTGTCTGTGTTTGGGAAATGTCTCTAAAAGATGAGATCCTCAAAGCATTCTCGTTCAATGATTTTTTGTTTTGTTTTATTGTTTTAATGGATTTGCATTTCACATGGAGGTCCGTTATGAGCACTGAAATTCAGGAGTTTGATCATGCTTACTTTTGACTATAATTAACTATTCCTTTCTGGTAGAGAATTTGCCGTTTCTTTTTTTTCCAATTACAGGTGTTTTTATTGCTCTGAAATACCATGAACCTTGAACAACATGTATTCTTAATGTGATATGGCTTGCCTCTCAACATATCTGACCTGATAATTGCTTATCTTGTCTACATGGAGATGCATAGGTTACATTTAATGCCATACTGTGAAACATTCAAAAAATAAAAAGCAGATGACCCTTCACTAAAAGTTACCCAATTCACCTTTAGTAAAAACAAAAAGATCTAAACAAAAAGGTACAAACAGGTAATGATGTAGAATAAAGTAGCGAGTACATGTAAATACAGTGGTACCTCACCTTACGAAATTAATTCGTTGCAGAAGTGGTTTCGTAATGTGACTTTTTCGTAAGTTGAGTAGCTATTTCAATGGAAAAGGCTTGATCTGTTCCAAGTTTTTTTTTTTATACTGTAACTTTTTTTTATAGTGTAACATTTGTGTTCTGCCTCCTGATTGGAATAAACCAGGTCTAGACCAGAACTAAACCAGGTCTAAACCTGGACTGGACCTGGACTAAACCAGGATTATCCTGGGACATGGCAGTGCCGTTGGAGGAGCGCGCTGCTCGTGTCTCCGCGCTCCTTGCGCGTTCCGCGTTAGAGCTCAGAGGCCGAGAAAGACGCTCTTTCAGCGGGAATAAGAGCGGGGCGGGCTCTGGTTCTATGTGACTTCCAGAGCCGGGGGGCTGACACTGTGAGCTAACAGGCCGAGAAAGGTGCTCTATCGGCAGGCAAGACCGCAGGGTCTCGCTCGGGGCGGGCTCTGCTTCTATGTGACTTCCAGGTCTAGACCAGAACTAAACCAGGTCTAGACCAGGTCTAAACCAGGACCGGATCAGGTCCAGACCCGGACCAAACCGGGACCAGACCAGGATTAAATCACCCCGTGGTCGGCCCGTGCGGGCTCGCCCACGCGAGCGGGTGGGGAAAGCCCCACCCACTCCTCTGCCCCAATCTCTGTCCTTCTCATTTGCATTCAAGCAACAAGGCCCAGAATGAGCCGTTCAGACAGACAGATTATGACTCTGACTGTGTAAATGTGTCTTTCTCATGCACTGAATGTTGATTTTGAAGAAGGATTCATTTACAGTATTAGGGAACCATTAAGGCACCATATAAAAGCATCAAGAAGTACCATGTCATGGGACCTTTAACTATAGTGGCCATCTGTTATTTGCACAAAGATGTTAAGATATTCCTGTCTTTGATCTGTTTAGGTATGTGACAATGTGTTTATTAAAAGTCTAAGAAAATCTTTTATCTCTCATTTTAGCTGCACTGATTTAACCTTATCCAAACTTTTAAACTATTTTAAAAATAGACCACTTGATGTTACTTTCAAATAAATTTCCATTTAAGCCTCTGTTTGAAGTAAATTTAGATCATTCAATGTGCTTAAAATACTGCAGTCATACAAAGTACACAGTATGCAGACTCATACATAATTGACCCATTACGTTCACGACATGACGGCCTTGAATCTGTAGAGCAGATCTAGGATGGAAATGCTGACATACGTCTACTAAAATTACACTGTGACACAAGACTCTTAAGACCTCATATTTGGTTTTAGATTATGAGATTAGGTGTTATTCCAAAAGTGAAGTAATCTTTTCTAAATTTGCATATTATATATATATATATATGAATGGTAGTTTGGATAATGTCTGTAACCTTTACTGCCATACCACCTTAAATGAATAGATCTGAATGCTGAATTCCATAGTGACTTGTCCACCTACCAGAAGTGTGGAGGGAGTATGGATTTTTCTTCGTGTCCTTAGGCAAGAAGACCTTATCAATGTTGTGCGTGAGTGAGCAGTGGTAGTGGTTTTAGCAGTGGTATGTTTCCGTCAGTCTGTCTAAGGGCAGCTGTGACTACAATATAGCCACAGCTGCTTAATAATTTTTTCTTACATTTTATTAAAGCATGTTTAATTAAATTGTATAAAAAAGAAAACATGTACCTTTTTTGATCAGTTGTGCCAAGCTTCAGTGAAAATCGTTCATTTAAAACACTTTCATTTTCTCTTCTGGTTTTCATTTAGTATTGAGACATTTAATTCACAAAAACATTTAATTATGTTGTTGCTCGTATTTGTTTTTCTTTCTACCTTACAACCTGCTTCTCAATTAGAGTGCTCACTTTTTTGTCTCTTCTTCAGTACATTCTGATGCAATAACACCAGGTGTGTACAAAATCTAGAGATGATAATATATTTAATGGTTAAGACGATGCCATGTTCTGGTCCCCATGCTCCTTGTTTTCATGATGTTTGCCAATATACCCGCTTGCTGTTGATTTTCCCTCATGGATGACTGTCTATTCAAACATGTGGTGTCATTTCACTCACAAGGGCACAGCTTTGAACTGCAAAGCCTGTGGAAATCCCTGTCTCACCATTAAAAGTGTGGACTTTGATCCGCAGTCTAGCCCACGGGTCACTAAAAAGACAACTAAATGACTTTTACGGGCCCAAACAAAGGGATTTTTCTTTAACAAGACATTGCTATTCTGTTTATTGCACTCGGTTAAGCCCAGATACAAAATCGACATGCCTTTATGGTGTGGTCTGGACGATTTTGCTACGAATGGGTGATGGCGCTTGAGTACAGGTAATCCCATGGTTCCACGGGGGGAGATTATGTTTCCAATGCAAAGGCAATCGCTGGTGGGCTAGCAAGGCGGCTGTCAATGGGCACTTTTAAACTCTGGTATTCACAAGATATGCTCATTCTTTCGGGCAAGGCTTAGACCTGTAAAACAAGACTTATAGGCTTATAATTTGCTGGTGTTTGGGGGGAAATGTTGTAGCAGCAGAATTTTAAACACATTTAAACATTAGATGTTTTTAGTAGTATTCAGTAGCAGAACGTGATGCCATTAGCAATACACCAAAACCTACTGCTTTAAAATTTTTAATGTGAGAAGTCATCATCAAGAACTGCAGGCTAATTTTGGCTAATGATTGCAGTTAAATGCTAAGTAAAATGATAAAAAGTGATATATAGGCAGGGATGTACAGTGGTACCTCACCTTACGAATGACCCAACAAACGAAAATTTCAAGTTATGAAACGCCTTCACGGTAAATTTTGGTCTCTAGATACGAAAGAAAATTCAAGTTACGAAACGCGAAATCTCAAAAATTCAAATAATGCGCGCTCAGCCACACACATTATACGCTTTTCTCAGACTGGATTTAAACTTTTCTCACATTTGTCTCTCGTTTAAACACTCAAACTTTCATAGATTTTCAACAAAATTATTAATAGTGAAGCGTGGGGGGAAGGGGGAGGGGGGAGAAAACTGCGACACGTGTGATAGCGCAGCATGACCCGGCGCGGGGCTGCCAGCAGGTCTAGACCTGGACTAAACCAGGACTAAACCTGGACTAAACCTGGACTAAACCAGGACTAAACCTGGACTAAACCTGGACTAAACCAGGACTAGACCAGGACTAGACCAGGACTAGACCAGGTGGATTAAAGCGCCGGGCGCGGGTCTATTTCCTGGTTTCGTTTCGAGTCACAGCTGAGGCGAGCAGCGAGGACTCCCCTCGGGACGGCACGCAGTCTGAGCGCATGAGCGCATGAACGAGACCCACGAACGCATGCAAGAGCCGCGGTGGTCTAGACCTGCTCTAGACCTGGTCTAGACCAGCACGGGTCTCGTTCATGCGCTCAGACTGCGTGCGGTCCTCCTCGCTGCTCCCCTCAGCTGTGACTCGAAACGAAACCAGAAAATAGACCCGCACGCGGCGCTTTAATCCACCTGGTCTAGTCCTGGTCTAGTCCGGGTTTAGTCCAGGTTTAGTCCTGGTTTAGTCTAGGTTTAGTCCAGGTTTAGTCCTGGTTTAGTCCAGGTCTAGACCTGCTGGCAGCCCCGCGCCGGGTCATGTTGCGCTATCACGCACGTGTCAGAGCGCAGTTTTCAACCCCCTCCCCCTTCCCCCCACACTTCACTATTAATAATTTTGTTGAAAATCTATGAAAGTTTGAGTGTTTAAACGAGAGACAAATGTGAGAAAAGTTTAAATCCACTCTGAGAAACCAATCAGGACGCAGAACACAATGTTACACTATAAAAAAAGTTACACTATAAAAAAAAACAAACTTGGATCGGGGCCTTGGAACGAATCAGGCTTTTTCCATTGAAATAGCTACTCAACTTACGAATTTTTCACGTTACGAAACCACTTCTGGAACGAATTAATTTCGTAAGGTGAGGTACCACTGTACTTCTTTTTAAAGGTGCATTATATAACTTTTCTGATGAAGCGTCCGCCATCTGCTGGTCTCCATGGAAATTTTACTGCTTTGCCAAGAATATTCCACAGTATGGCATTAAACTAATCTTTCTACATTAGACAAGCAGGTGATGCAAATAGGCCTATGGTGACCCCACTCACAGTAAGAACATTTTCGGGGAATTTTTCAACAATAAAAACACGTGTGAAATATTGCACATTTCAGATGGACAAAATATGTCATTTGATTCAGTTATCCTTAATTCAGTTAGTCCTTGATTTTGCCTGTGTCTCCACTAAAATAATTCAACATCAGCACAGTAATTTCAATTAAAGTCCTAGGCTTAGATCTTGCATACAATTTATGATGCTATTAAGACACTGGAAATTTGCCGTGCTCTTTTGTTGCCAATAGTTTACTTGTATGTGGGCACAAATCATTCCACTTTTATTGCCAGACTTTGTTTTTCCTTCCTTCAGCACATTTCTCCTGGGAACCACAGTTACTTTGCCTTTCAAATCTGGCTGCTTTTTATCAACAAAACAAACGTACAACAACTCCAGCTCTCTGTGTTCCTCCTCTTCTTTTCTAGATCTTCATAAGAGCCTTCACAGCTTCAGGGATGACTGACAGGACACAGAAAACAGATTTGTGGGGGCACAGGTGTTACAAATGACCTTTGCTGTGCCCGGTTGTAGTCCATTGTGGATGGACGAACATGTTTCTGCATACTTATTGTAGACTGGCTGCTGGCCCTTTGCAGATAAACCAGCAGTCTTGTGGGGGCCCACTTGTGGTGGTTTGATATTGCCTTGCCGTAATGCCAGGGAGCTTAGGGAGCTGCGTGCACCCTTAGGCATCAGCCCAACACAATTAAGAACAAGGAAAGGAAGCATGTGTGCGAGGAACCAAGGCCCAATAAGCAATGTGGCTACTGTTTGTTTTGTGGTATGTTTGAATGTCTAGACAATGTGTAAATTCACTGTGAAATGGAATATTTATGATTTTGACTACAGGGCAGCCCTGAGCCCTCTCCCATGTGTTTGTTTAGCTTATTTAGGATTCTAACTTCACTCAGACAGGTGTGTCCTTGATTAATATTAGATTGTGTTTTTCTTTGTTTTCAGAGCTAATTACTTACAATCCAGTCAATTCAAAAGTAGCAGGTACATTCTAATCAGCTATTAGATATATCTGCTGTAAAAACAAATGCCATATTCCCACTAATTATATAGGGTTTACAATGAAATATTTATGTACAAAATATTACTCTTCAATGCACTATTGTAAAAGACAGATGGTGCGTGCATACAGAGTAGATGCGACTTAACAGCTCACATACATTATTATCAGCACTAAAATGTATATGTAAAAATATAGTATTTTCTCTATATTGTGTGGGCTGCATAATACTAATGCTATTTTTATTTGTATGGTACAACCACACAAGGCCACCTGTTGTGTGATATTCTTTAAAGCTTGTTTTAGGCTTGTTTAGCTTTATTCAACTTAAGACAGAAAACACGGGGGAAATTATGCAATGTGCAGAAAGCGGTCTGGGTCTGACAGGCCACGGTAGCAAATGAATTACTAATAAAGGCATCACATTTGATTTTTTTGTGCTTAGTTTGAAAAAAAAAATAGAGCTATCTGTATAACTTTTAATTTTTAAAGATTTTTTAAGAATTATAATTAAGAACTAGTTAGTTAAAAGCATTAGTCCATATCTTTCATAGAGATGTCTTTTTAAGTAGATATTTTTGGACCAATACACATTAAATCTAAATCATCTGTTTTTGGCAAATAATTTACTGACAAAATCTACTTCTTTCTCCATATATACTGTATATATTTTTGTGTTATTTTGCAAATCTTGGAAGTCTCTCTAGTTCTGCGCTCATAAGCCTTGCAGCAATGTAGACTGGTCCCAGCAGAGGAAACAAAGCGGCACATTAGAATAAGTATAATGTTAACAGTGGTGCAATGGGAGGTCTTATCTCAGCAGCCCACAACCCGTTAATATAGAGCTGTCGGATAGAAAATGCTAATGTCAGCACACTTCTCATAATGATAAGCTCAGATTCAGCAACATGTATTGTTCCTGTCTTCTGGGTGAATAGCAAGGGGGTGGGCCTATAGAAACCCAAACTCATTAAAGCTAATTTCTCTTAATCTGATAGAGAATATAAAACAGTTAAAAAAGCTAACCATAACACTAGCGGCTGGATTAAATTCTCTACACTTCATGGGATGCTATGAGGCGTTATCAACTTGTGTAAACATGTGTCTGAGTGGGATTTATTGGTTGCAGAGGGGAGTGGAGGAGCTCATCTTTCTCTCACACATTGGTGATTATTTGCTTTACGGGGGCCATTGGCACGTTAAGGGGGGGCCTGACTCAAGGCGAGGCAAGATAGTGTTTGCGGCGACCTGAAAGAACACAAGAGTGACATTCTCCCACTGCAATAAAATGGAAAAAGAGGCTGCATACCTAATGTTAATGCCATGTTCCTTTAATAGACTCCCAGAGTCTGCTGGGCCTTAGAAGTTTTATAGCAGGTTTAGGCCAACGTTAACACTGCAGGAAGAGAGTGGGCGTAAGTGTGAAAAGATAAAAATGTAATGGCAGTATTACTTTTTAAAATTAATTTAGAGTTTTGTCCAAAGCCTGTGCTAACATGAAGTTGTTTGAAGGTGGTGTGAAAAGTTAAAATTGTATTCCATACGTTGAAAGTTAAATTTACTTGAGATGGTACAGTTCTCTGTTTTACATCCATCAATCACACACTGTAAACATTATCAACAAGGTGTGTGTTGTAAGAACTTGGGAAGTACAAAAATCTCCTGTTATTTTGCCTACAGCCTGTTCAGTGCATTGACCCTGTCTTGCAATGTTAGGTGTCAAGCTACTGCAGCAAAACTTGATGAAAAAAAAAATCATGTTCAATTCCTGGTCGACTTTTCACATGCATCTGTGCATGGATTCATCAACCAAAAGGTATAGCAGCATTAGCTCAAAACTATCTCTATGATATCTAACTTATTTCAGTGGTTCACAAGTGGGGGTCGGGACCATGGGGGGTCACGAAGCATTAAGATGGGGATCATGAGACGATTCCATGATATAAATTCAAAATTATGACTCTATATCTAATTAGCTCTAATTAGCATATTTTGTCAAATTGTGTCCAGTAACATTGTAATCTATTCAAATAAACAACATTAAAACCTGATGCAACACTTTTTAACTAAGTGACCAATGAAACAACGTAACAATTAAAGGCATGCAACTCTACTAAGCCCTGTGGTTGGATATGGTATCTTTTATGACCTTTTATTATAATATAGTTGTAGTGTACTGTATCCATACATAATAATCGTTACTTCTTCAACAGCCTTTGGTGTATTTTAGTGTTATTCTGAAACTTATTTTACACTCCAATAAGTACCTATTGCTAGAGATTCAGGCCGGATGTTGAAGGAAAACGGCTTTACTTTATACTGGAGGAACCGGAGAGGAAACATGTCACTTCATAGATGGGTGTGTGTTTGTGCAGGTTTGGGGTTTGAAACATGATGTAAGGAGCTTATACAGTGGGGACATTAGACTTGTGTACCAGAATCTCATTAGGGGTTTGCTTTGTCCACGGCTTCTGCTGCTGCTGCTGCTGCTGTGTGCACTGGAGACTTCCACTGTTTCTGCAAGGGCACTAGAAAGACTGACATCTCATCAGTGGATCTGGGATTATAGGTGATGCTGGGATTGTTAGTGAAGGTATGGCTGGAAATATTGATTTTTATTGCTGTAGCACTGCTAATGGCTACTATGGCTGTCTAAAGATGGCCACCTGCAGAAGTGTGGAAGGAGTTTTAGTTGTTACAGCTCATTTAGAAGATTTTCAGGTAAGGTTGTATATTGCAGAGCTTCAAACAGAAATGGCTTTTTTGCAGTAGTTTTGCTGATTAAAAATATCTTAAAAGTGCCATCAACCTTTTTTCATAGCCTTAATCCCATTTTAATTAAAACAATTGTGTCATCTTGTAAAGACAGATTTTTTTTTCAAATTTCCCTTTTTCTGTTTTCAACTGGAGGAACAAGTACAGAACATAATGATGTGTTGTGATTGTTATTGCTGGGTAATTGTTTTGTTAAATTGGATTATTATTAGTGATACAAAAAATACACTTGGAAACCAACTATATGAAATTCTTCAAAGGGTTGGCACCAGTTTTTGACTTGATTGGATTAGTAGTTTCACTCACAAATTACTGTTGTCACAAAAACAATTACAAATAGTTGTTCACATGCATTGACTCGATCGAAATGTTCACTAAAATAGCACATCAAGTCCCAAGCATTCTTACTGGCTCAGGTGGGGATGAAATTATGCTAGCTCCATTGTTTCTTACACAGACCTCGGGACCCAATTTCATCCCTGATTACTTTGTTGTAATCCACTTTTTATGTTTTTCAGCAACAATTTGTTTTCCATTAATATAGAAAGCAGTAGATTTTTTGTTGTGTTTATTTTATGTTGTGTCATTTAAAACTAAATTTACTTCATATTGGTGTTGCAATTAGGACTGAGAAATAAGGTTATCAAAATCAAATTGTGATGTAATTTCTGTGAATAATATTCAATATTCATTCAATATTCATATTATGTTATTATGGTGAAATTGCCTCAGGAAACAGGCAGGTGGATTTTAATTGCAACGAAGTGTGGACTGGACTGCACAGATGACAATTTAAATATATTCACATGAACTGTGATTAAAATCAAAATCATGATCTGGCTCCAAGAAAATTGTGATTTATATTTTGGCCCATCTCTGACCCTGACTTGCAATAATCATAATGGATCTATTTTGTTTGTTGCAGGTTCTCGTCTGCGTCAAGAGGACTCCCCCCCTCGCATCGTGGAGCACCCCTCTGACCTGATTGTGTCCAAAGGGGAACCAGCCACCCTAAACTGTAAGGCAGAGGGACGCCCCACGCCCACGGTGGAATGGTACAAAGATGGGGAGCGCGTGGAGACAGACCGCGAGAACCCACGCTCACATCGAATGCTGCTGCCCAGTGGCTCCCTCTTCTTCCTCCGCATCGTCCACGGCCGACGTAGCAAACCTGACGATGGGGTCTACGTCTGTGTGGCACGCAACTATCTGGGCCAGGCCATCAGCCACAATGCTTCTCTAGAAGTAGCAAGTAAGTGCTTTTGTTTTGCACTTGTGGACAAAAAGGCAGCATGGTTTATGAAAACAAAATGGTTCCTCAAGACGGACATTTGTCCATTTATTAACAACTTTAATGTTATCACTTTTGCTTCTTGTGTTTCACATAAATTACTACACTTATTTAGACAAAAAAAAAAAATACAGCTGAAGCATATTTGTTATGGAGAATGCCTATCAGTCACTGAGCTACAGTTAAGTATAGATTTGAGTGTACAGTCCTTATCTTGCTGTCTTTTATGTAGTTCATTTATACATTATCTTGGTGAAACACATTGGCCAAAGAAGATTATGTGTTACTGAATGAACCTATAAGCTTACATCTTACTTTATGTACTCATTTTGTCATCCTACAGTGGACAGAATTGAGATGATCACCTTTTTAAACACACGCTGATTCCTAAATCTCTTCCACTACTTTTGGCAAGGTGATAATAGCAGGATTTTTATATGTTCTTTCAAAGAAAGTAAGCTGCTTTATTAAAAAGAACTGTCTTATTAAAACATATTTGCTCAAAATATCTTTTCACTCTATAATGTCTCAAAGCAAGCGCCAAATTCTGGCACCTTGGTGGATTTATTTTCTTTTTTAATGAAAGCTATCTTGGTCTTTGTTATCGCCAGTTCATGCATCAGTGAGTTCAATCGTCTTCAAACCCGCCTGCTCCACTGATATGAAACCTAATATGTAAATACGGATGCCAGCTTTATTTTGCTACTTTCCTTCCAATTACAGTCAAAAGATCATTTTTATGGTGAAGAGACAGGTGGAGATTAAATAAGTGAGTCCACCTGTCAAACTGCAGCAACTGTGTCCCTTTAATCCCAGACTTTAACATGGAGGAGTGTGTTCTGAACAGGTGACAGAGCACGCTCGCTGAATCAGGGAAAGTTGTAAGTGTCAAGTATGTGTGGGTCGCTAGTCTGTTATTTCATTCAACCTAGAGGTAATGTCAAATTTAATCAGCACGTTTTATATATTGACATTTCATTTAGAGGTCCTAGACATTCATTTTTATCTTGAGCTATCTATACCGGTTATGCTGGCTTGTGGATATAATACTAAGGTTGATTTTTTCAGAAAAATAACAGAAAATGGATCTCAATTTTTAATTTCGATATATGCAAATATACAAAATTAGAACATCAAGCAAGGTGGTGGTAACTAATTCACTGTGTCTGTTGTTCTGTGTTAGGTGTATAATCTGTATTTTAGATGGTAGTATAATATTTTGTGTAGCCATAGTGCTAATTTAACCAGGTTTGTATTGTTAAATATTGCTTAAAAATTGACCTTTATGTACAGTAACTATTTTTTAGGGATTGTTCAAATAGACAGAGGGTCCTTTCTCAGCCCAAGCCAAAGTGTACCAACAAACAACCCTAGTGTTAGTTAAGTCTGATGGAATGGCACCTTGAAAGAAGCAGTCGTGGCGCAGGGGGCAAAGGTCATGACCCCGGTTCGTCAAATAGAGTCTGTACAGATGGCGTGGTAATTCATTTGAGTCTTACAAGTCCAAATCGTTGGGAAACAAGAGAGGAGAGAAGAATGCACCGCAGTAAGGAAGTGTGTGTGACAAAGGTTAACAACCACAGTCATGCCCTAATACTCCGCACAGCTCCCCATCTATTACTCCCTTTCTGATCAGCTTACTCAGCACTTAAGGCCCTCTGTATCCCATGGGCAGATATTTTGCAAAGGTTTTAGAATAATAATTCCCCCTGTAGTGTCTATTTTCACCTTATGAATCCTAATGAAAGACATGGTCAAACGGGATATAGGGATAATGCCAGATCAGCAGTGTGAATAGTTTGGGGAAGCCAGAGATAGCCCTTGAGCAGGAGGGTCTATATACTGCTCAGAGTTCACAAAATTAACTGCCTGGTTTAAGGTCGATCGGGAACAGCGCAGACTTGTTGGACTTGTCCGGATGAGTTATGTCCAGCCGCCTTTATCCTTCACAGGTCAGAGGGGCTCATGGGTCACCCTGCGGCCGGAGAGGAACACAGCCCCTCCCCTCTGGTAATGGTATAGACGAGAGAGACGGAGTTATGTTAGGGGTGTGCTGGGGAAGCTAGGGAGTGTTAAAAGGAGGATTGACCCTCCTCGGATAATTTGTCAAGTCTTGTTGATGTTTGATTTGTTAATGTTTTGGTCTTTGACACGTTGTTGTGGTTCAGGGTTTTCATGAAGTATATTTTGAAGTATTAAACTTTTGAACCTAACTTTAATATGATTTGTATAAATTATAAACATTCTCACAGTGTTTATAAAAGGCTTCTTAGAACATCTAAAATATACTGTTTATACAAGATCCACTTTTATGGTTTATTGAATGAATTGGGTACCCAGCTGGTAACTAGGTAAGTAAAATAGGAGGAGAAAACTTGCATTGTATTGTATATTTTATATCTTGTTATATACCCATGCACACTTAAGTAGACTACAGAATACTATGAAACAATCCTGTGTGTCTTGATACTACTCACAGTGAGGCAAGAAAACGTGAGAGCATCAATGGCTTTATTTCAGCTGTGGTCAAAAGCTCCACCACTGAGTGTGTCAGTTAAGATGGCACTTGTAAAGAGCAACAGGCTGTGAAAAAATAACAGTTTAACTGTAGATGAAAGAGAATGTTGTTTTCCAAACCTTGTTTACACAGCCTTCCACTTGTAGTCTATATGAAACTTTATATCATAGATGTGTCAGGCTTCTCCCACTGTCCTATCTACTATTGTGTGTTATGTGTCAGTCATGTCTCTAGTGGCTGGTGGCATTGCCCCTTTTATCAGCATTGGTTTGTTTGCTTTTAGTCTGTTAGCAGAAACATCAAAGTGTACTTGTCAGTTTTTCATTTGAATGCAATTTTTCATAAGTCTGAATATAAAAACCCTGCACTTTCAACAGTGTTTGATGTGAGTCCACCATTGTGAGATTTAAAAACGATTCCTTCTGCAGGGATTTGAGTTTTATGAGCTTGATGTTGATGAAACCATCATGACGATGCAGCTTACACGGTGTGACTCATGAGTACTAATTTAAATCCAGTCGTACAAATTGCCGCAACTAATTAATCACTCCTAAGCACTTAATCAGTAAAAGTGCTGTATGACAAGGGTAAGGGATTGTGGAGCTGCTCCTATATGCTGTATTGACATCATATTAAACATTGTACTACAAGTTATGCATTTCTAATCAAGTAATTTACTCACTTTTCATGTCTCAACGACTGTTATACTCTGCATAATATTGAAGTATAGAGATGACGAATGAGCAATAAAATAATGACTTGTCAATGAATCTTGTCACTTTACATAAATTGGGGACTTCACTAAAAGAAAGCCTAAGAGACAGTCTGGTACCAGCAGAATTCATTTGATCCCTTATCACCGGCACCATACAAAGCATCATCAGGAAATTAATTATGTCTTAAGCCTTCAGTCCATTTACATAATTAAAAAATCAGTCTCTTTCTTGTGCAGGTACGAATAATTTGACACAAGTATTGGAGAAGTGATGGCTAAAAATTGCTCCGCTACAGTCTGACTGATATAAGCTGATGGCTGCTGGGAAAGAATAACACAGAAAGCGAGAGAGAGTATATAGCTGAAGAACTGTCTATCCTTCAAGGCACTGAAACTTGTTTGCAGAAAATTGAGGTGACGTTCTCCAGACACTGACAGATGCAGCGTGTGCCAATGCCTGAAGCGTGACCACAGGGTCTGGATCCTCAACACTACAGCTATGTGTCCGCGTACACACGGACACGGAGTGGGCTGGCATTGACGGAGACGGAACAGGAACATGTCGAGAAAGGACGTATAACTTAGTTCCTTTCCAATAAATGTCACAGAAGACACTCAGCATATTTTTCCTGCCCGCGGGGACCCTAGAGGACCCTGAGAAATGAACATATGTCCTATTGACCCCGGCCACTTGATTCAATCACGAAGAGCTTTATTGAGGTGAAGGCAAAGTCACAGCCCATGTACTGCAAAGGTTATTGGATAGTGGACCTGTTTTTAGGTTCTGTAAAGGGAAGCAGTGCCGCATATATTCTTAAACTAATTGGACATTGCCATTTGTGGGAGGAGGAGTGCGACTGATGGCTTATGGGGGTTAAGCCATAAAGCCATGGTGATGAATTAATAAGCCTGTGGGAATGACAGCTGTACAGTGTAGGCATGTAACAAGTTCCACAAGTTTGTATGGGAATGGAAAAGAGATTTAGAGGTATCCATCATGTTTAGTCAATTACTTTGCATGTGTCCAAGCAAGTTTGATTTATCTGCTGGGAACACCGCCCTGACCATAGCCGAGCAGACTGAGCAAACATAGCTCAACATGTATCCCTCTGGCAAAATTCATATTAACTAAAATCTGAGCATGCTAATTATATCCTGCAGACATGAGAAATCCCTTGCAGAGACGAGACCACACTAAGACATATTTTACCTAACATGTGAGTGACAAATGGTAAAGTTGATAAATGTAAAACTTAAACTCCAAGCAACTCCATCATTTTGAAACAAAAATTGACAAAATGCAGCCCGTTATTTATTCGCAATTTAATCTCAAATAACTGCTAACGAATGAACAATACCAGTGCTGTGTCTCTGATTTTACATCCTGCCAATTACTTGAACTTGTGTCTTTCCAGGAGACATTTTAGCTGTCATCTGCCAATTTCATGTGAATTCTGAATGCCAATCACTTTTTGAAAGACTGATCCTTATCAATGGATTTTTGTATTAACTGGTAGTTGCAGACCAAAACACTCACACATGCACATTTGATTATTTATAATGAAAGGCTAATCGAACCCAATACAGGCACAGGGACCATGCTTTTAAATAGCTAATTAGTACATTTGATCTGTACATAGAACCACAATATAAACTTACAATTCAGTTTTAAGTTTAAGTTTCCTGTTTATTGTTGCCATTTTGGGGTCCTTTAACTATCCAAAAGATATAATATTTTTGTAATGCAGTTTGAATTGCTAGCGCTATGCAACCTATGGATAGAATTGTAGTATCAAAAATACTTCTTTTTTCTTTTGCTGCACAAGCATTTCCTTTCATTAAAAAAATGGAACTGCAAGAAGAAAAAAGATTAAAGAAAAAAAATAAAAGCACTATCCAACTATCTTCAATAATTTCCAGCTCACCTCATTGTTTTGTTTTCTTGTTATTATTTCACAGATAGCAGATCTGCGTCTGCTCATTGTTCGGGCTCATGCTGATGGTATGAATGCATTACCATGATAGATATGTTCTCCCTCTGAAGTGGATCAGGGGATACGCTCAGGTCGGATGATTGACAGGTGGGAGGTGGGACCCCTGCTCTCTCCCCATGTCCGCTCCTCTTTGATTGTAATCTCACGCTGGATGACGAGCCAGTGCAGTGGGCGTAGCATGTTCAGGATTCATTCTCTCTCTCTCTTTCTCCTGGGTCACATTTTCTCTCTCTGCCCGGCCCCTTATATTAACTAATGGCTGCTCACTTCAACTGGCTGTCACTGCGCGTTGACAGCTCCGCGTCTGTAGCCGCTATGGAAGAACGCAATAAGGGACGTCTAAGTGGCAGCGATTCACTACGTCTTGGGAAATTTGTCATCTCCCCTTTGTGGAGAGAGGGGTTTATTTTGATTTGATAGACAAACGTAGTAAGTGCTGCTCATCTCCAGCCACAATGTCAGATGGCATGTTTATTTTCAATTGTAGGTGACAGTTGGAATGCAAGATAGGATTTTATTTTCCCGGTTCCTACTCCATCATTTGGCTTCCCCGTTTGATCCACCATTAGTTTACATAAAGTATATACAGTACTTGGTTTACATGCATAAAAGCAGGGCCGGTGGTCCAAGCCTTTTAGGGTCCTATTTCAGCCTCCTGTTTATAGGCAACATTTTGAGGTCTTCTACCTATTCAAAAGATAATCATTTGTTTTGAATTGCTAATAGCTATGGCAACAGCGCAAATTTTTCATAGCTCTGAAACCTCTGGATAAGTAACGTGAGACACCAAATACTTTAAATTTCCTCATGCTTTGGATTGGAGCGCTAATTTGTTCATTGATTTTAAATGATCAGTGCTAACATTTTTGAAAGCAATCTATACCTTTACACACATTTATCTTTCTCATTTGATATTGTTAGAACAAAACAAAATCAAATGTCTTCACTGTTGTCAAAATAGATTGTCAAACACTGCGCTGGTTTATTTGTTATGTTTTACTAAATGCCTCTTTGACCTTAATTGCACTAATCCAGATGCTTCCAATAGTCTGACAGAATGCAGATTTTATACTTTGACAAGACTTTTAAATATCTTTCCGCCCTATGACCAAGATGTTAACATGCTTATTTAAGATTTCCATTAACTGTCTGGCTAATTGTTCAAATCACAACAAGTAAACCTTTGAATAGTTCTCGTCTTCCCTTGTTTTTCATCCTTGCCCCGCTCCTCTCTCTCTTCCGCTTGGCCTCCACGGTTCAGATCAGGCAGTGACTAACTATCACACTCTAAGGACAGCTGCGCCGTGTTTACAGTCTGGAGACTTTTGGCCGAGTGCGTTGCGAGTATTGTCTAAACAATTTCACTCGCTATATTCCCTAAGGCTCAACATTTCCAAGTGCCAGCTTTGCACCCGAGTGTCAAGACTCAGAGCAGAAAAGGCGTTTGTTTGGCTTGTAACGGCAAAGGAACAGGAGAGGGAGGCTGGTGACAAAGACCATATGTTTCTGGCGTTGCTGCAATGTTATCAAAATATAAAACGCTTTGCCTGTTGTGCGGTTGTGTGTGTGTGCGCGATGTCAAGACTGAACATACAACCGATATAAATGCAATGACCTAAACAAATGTGACAGCTCCTTAAAGGGCCCATATTAGGCTTTTATCTGATCTATGTTATAATGTTGTTTCCTCATCAAAACATACGTCAAGGTGTATTTTGTTTCAGTCACACATGTTAAAGGCAAATTAACGTTTTTTTTACAATCTGAGCCTTCTTTCGGCAATAAAACAAGTAGTTTTACTCACCCATAGCATTTTTCTCTCAATTGGAGCAGTATCGCAGAACTTATGTTGAGCCGTTCTGTTCTAGTAATGATCCCGTATCCGTTAACATGGTGCTGTATCATATGCTCGGGGCATTACTTTGCGGTGTCCAAATAACACAAACTTTAGCACTTTTCAAATCATAGAAGCCCGATGTCTTAATTTAAGATTTCGTTTGAAGCAAAAGTGGCCTGTAATCCGAGATTTAGCCATAGTTTCGAGTAGATGAGGACGCCAGTGCGCATGCGCGGACTGCTCCCGGGACCCAAACATGAAACGCAAAGCTGAAAACTATGGATGAATCTCGGATTACAGGCCACTTTTGCTTCAAACGAAATCTTACATTAAGACATCGGGCTTCTATGATTTGAAAAGTGCTAAAGTTTGTGTTATTTGGAGACCGCAAAGTAATGCCCCGAATATAAATGCTAACGGATACGCTACAACATAACTTTCTTCAAACAGCTCCAAATGACACGAACGTGATATGGGTGAGTCAAACGACTTGTTTTATTATCGAAAGAAGGCTCAGATTGTAAAATAACGTTACTTTTCCTTTAAACACACAATATTTTGGCAGTTCTTCTTTCAAACTGTTCCATCTTGTGATGTCATGCGGTAATACAGTAAGTGCTTCACTGTGTTTTTAAGCTCCGTACACCATCACTAGAATCACGTGGATGATTTCAGCCCTGGAATTGCCAATCTCTACTGAACTAAAGGTAAAAGGTAGCTGTTAACTTGAACAATACCACTACCTGCCATCACAAGGTGGAATAAAGCTTTGGAGATGTAGACAGACTAATAATAAAGGGTTACTTAAACACGCGTGAATGAAACAAAACACAGCTCCAGGTTTGTTTTGAATGAAGTAACAACATTATAACACGGTTTAAAGCTCAGAAGAGTCAGTTTTGTGTAATATAGGATTGTTAAATCACTATGCTCCACTCAGTGCGATTTATTAAATGGTATGTTAACATATTTTGCATATTTCTTGTCCAATAGGATTATTTACCACCAACAAATTTGAATAGCTGTCTAATCAAGTTCCCTGGTCTTTAGAAATCATGCTTCATGCTGTTGATTTCAATTAATTACCACAACAAAAATGTGACCGTTTCCAAAACATTTCACTGGAATTAATTGCGATGACTGATAACCTTTGACCCTGACCAATTATGTTCCCTCTCCAGCAGCTTTCCAACCATAACGATAAACAACATACTGTACATATGTTTAAAAATACCTTGGTTTAAAAATACCTTGATTAATCAACACTGTATCTGTGTCTTATGCCTATGACAATGTACGTTGTTTTCCAATTTGTGTTTAGTGTGAAAGTTGTCTATTTATATTAATTTTGTTTTAATTTTTTTAGCAGAAAAATAAGCAGCATTTTTATACTAATTGCAATTGTCCTCAGTGTCTTCTGTTATATATGCAAGACAGCTTTAAAGGCCCTACAGTACACAAAATTTACTCTTATGAGCTTTTAGAACTTTGTTATGTCATCAAAAACATACCTGGAATTGTGTCTCATTCACACCTGTTTGAGTAATCCTGGATTCTTGGTCTGTCTACATCTCCAAAGCTCAAAATGCTCTGTTTCACCTTGTGATGTGATGAAGTACTAGATTTGAAGTTAACAGCTGCCTTTTACCTTTAGTTCAATTGAGTTCAATGACTCTAGTAAAGGTGTATGCAGTTTTAAAACATGGGGGAGCACTTCCTTTATTACCACATAAAATCACAAGGTGGAACAGGGGATTTTCAGTTTGAGAGGACTCGTCTTAAATATGCAGGATTTGTGTGTTAAACATTTGTGAATGAAACGACACACAAATTCAGGTATGTCTGTGATGAGGAAACAATATCATAACATAGATCGGAAAATAGTGTAATAGTCAATAGATATGTACAAACTCAAATTTACACCCCATTATGATGAGTTATTAAAAACACCATTTTCACTGTAGGTTTATTTTGTCCCTATTCTCTATGGACAATATATCATTTTCATTTTCTTTGGGGTTCAAGTTGTTGACAGATATTTCGTCCAAATGGGAAACGAATAAGGTTCGGCTGCAAAAACATGCCTGTCAGTTGAGGATCATTTTGCTAACCTTATTTTTACTTAGCTGTCACTTAGCATATGTTTTGTGTAGGTCTTCATTTCACCTCTCGTCAAGTGATGTTTGCTCTAATTTTGAATGTTCATGAATTCCCCCTTGATAGTTGCCGTGGAGACCGTGTTTGGCTTGGACCGTTTCCCATGACAGTGAATCATATCCCTGTTTTCCTGTTCAGCTTGGGACCCAAAAGTTTCCTTACAGCCACAGAGCTGCTAGATTTGATCCTTTTCTCAACAACCACAAACTTTGCACAATTTATTGACGTCATGTGCCATTTATTCACTTAGGTCTTGCTTACAGTGATAAGAGGAGACATTCTTGAGGGGAAGATAATTAGCTTGGTTACAGAGGTGTCTGAACAAGCCAAATTAAATTATATCTAAAGCAAAACATTAAGTCATTGCTCTGTGGTGACTAAAACTTACACTGGTAAGCATATGTCACAATACTTCGCTTGTAATTTTGTGAAGCACATATATTAACGGCTTAGGGCATGGTTGAGTAATCTAGTTGTCAGAGAAGAAGAGAGAGATGGTAGATTTGGTGATTTATTGTTATAAAATCTGTTATTCATCACCACAGCAGTCAACATCATTCACAGTCAAAGTTAAAAAGGGGTCTCCTGCAGAGGTCAAAGGTCATAAGGGTTACTTAAAGGAAAATTAACGTTTTTTTTACAATCTGAGCCTTCTTTCGTCAATAAAACAAGTAGTTTTACTCACCCATAGCAGTTTGGTGTCAATTGGAGCAGTATCGGAGAACTTATGTTGAGCCGTTCTGTTCTACTAATGATCCCGTATTCGTTAGCGTGAGTACTCGGGGCACTGATTTGCGGTGTCCAAATAACACAAACTTTAGCACTTTTCAAATCACAGAAGATCGCTGTGTCAGGGTAGACTTTTAGTAGATTCCAAAACGGCCTGAAACCCGATATCGCAACAGAAAAGTAAAGTTCAGAGCGATGTTAGCTTCTTTCGGACTAGCGGTGCTTACAAAACAGCTGAGTTCACGCATGCGCACTGTCCTCTCTGATGACGTCATCAAATGAAACTATAGCTGGATATCGGGTTTCAGGCCGTTTTGGAATCCACTAAAAGTCTACCCTGACACAGCGATCTTCTGTGATTTGAAAAGTGCTAAAGTTTATGTTATTTGGAGAGCGCAAAGTAATGCCCTGAGCATATGATACGAGCACCATGTTAGCGGATACGGGATAATTAGTAGAACAGAACAGCTCCAACATAACTTCTGCGATACCACTCCAACTGACACCAAACTGCTATGGGTGAGTAAAACTACTTGTTTTATTGCCGAAAGAAGGCTCAGATTGTAAAAAAACGTTACTTTTCCTTTAAAGGACAAAAGTTTTCACCGCCTTTGTTGAGCTAAACGACGCCACTGCAGGTGCAAAATACAAACACACGTTTAAAGTACTGGAAACAACTTATGAATTTTCAATAGCAACATTGGCTTGTTTGGGCTAGAGTTTAAGTTTTTTGTTTGATAAATAAATTAAACGTGGCCTCTACAAAAAAATGCCAGCTGTGTTTGTTATATGCAGCGTCCATTTGCCATTTCTCTTTACTACTGTCAGTTTGTACAGTGCATGTAAAGAAGGTGTCACGGGGGGTATTCAGGTCATGTTAGTGTTATATTACTGTATACTGCACATTCTGTGAGGTACCTTGTCACTTACTGTCATTTTTGTTGAATTAAATGCGACACTGAGAGTGGGAACAGTGAAAATGGAAAAACACGCTAATCCTCCGAGAGTATGACTTAGACTTAGACTTAGACTAACTTTATTGATCCACAAGGGAAATTGTTTTGGGTACAGTAGCTCACTCATCAAATATAATATATAATATATAACAGAGGGTAAAAAAATAGACGGAATAGCAACCAAAGAGCAAAGAGACATAATTATAAAAATAAAAATAATGATAATAAATGTATATGTACAAAGCAGAATTAAATAGAGAAGTAGTAATAAAGTATAAAATACAATATCAAATAAGATGTACAATCCCAGCAAACAGTTGTAGGGAATGTTATCTATTGTACAAGGTTGAGTTTTTGTACAGTTGTATGGAGTATGGTATGAATGTCCTGTATCTCTTGCTGTTTGTATGCTCTGTAATTGTATTTTAATCATTGTCTGAGCAGTTGATCATTACAAACTTTAGGATCTTTAAACGAAATCCCCGGCAACTACAGTGTGATCAACATTGGGGAAAACAGGCTGTATACAGGGAAATTAAAAATAATTCTTAACCGTTCAGGCGAGAGGCTTTGCCAACTCCCTCACCAAGTGGTTTGTCTTTGTCTACACAAGAGATACCAGCACTGAGATATACACAGGCACATCCCTCACTGTTCAATAAATAAAAACACATTTTTAAAAAAGCAGGCTAAAGTGGTCTAAACACATTAAAACACACTGCCTTTAAGTCTATACTATGAATTTTCAGTTTTACCTTTCATGTGCTGAATGTTTCTGCTATAGTTGTCTCACCTTGCTTATGTAGGCTATATATGGATAGATATACTGTAGATATTTTGGATATACCTTTAGTTTCAGATCTTGGGGGCATTATTGCTATATGACTAGAGACAGTATTGCATGAAGGTGAGAGCAGTCTAGCTTTGTACACTATTGTACATCTTTGCCATAGTCTATTTTTAGTTGCAATTAACCTACTGCATGTTACGAAGGGCAAAGGTGTGAAAGTCTGTTGTTAGTGAAACTGGCTACTGTTTTATAGCGCATATGTTTCCAAGTCATTACAGTATATCTAAAACGATATCTTACGCACTACTCAGCTCACAATGGAAACAGATGGTCTTTCGTTGGTTTATTAAGACAAATGAAAGGAGTACAATAATGCGCGTTTGTAAAGGAACAAGAAATGTATGTACAATTTTGTACAGATTGCAGAAATTAAAAGACAGCGCTGTATGACAAAGAGCCTCTTGGTCACATTTGCTGGTGCAAGCAGCATTGAATCTGGTGTTGATGCAAAATCACTCTTCCAAAACTAAAAAAATGTGCCCCTGTCCTGTCTAATAGGCTGCAGAAGTGCTGATTTATAACATGGACCGGGAATGTGGGGGGACAAAGAGAAAGAGAGAGAGAGAAAGAGAGAGAGACTGCCTTCTCAATAGAATAATGAGATGAACAATTCCATGGCGTACCACCACCATCACTGTCAGTTCTGCCTCTCCTATTTTCTGCCGTTCCCCTCCTCCTCCTCTTCCTCTCAGAGCATCTCTTCATCTGTGTCCTCTGGGAGTAGAGTCAGGAATGTGCAGACAGGTTTGTGATGGAGTCGCTGTTGGGGCTGATTTGCCAAAGCTGCTCATTGACTGCTTTGATGACCACTGGTGTGATTGGCTGCTATAGACGTGTCACTGGTACAGATACTGGGGAGTGGTGAGCGCACACAGCCTGTAAACCAAGTAGGGTGTGTTTCTGTGTGTTTTTTGCACTTCAAAAGCTCAACTACGTGATTTATAATTCATTACAAAGGTGCAGTGATTGAAGCTGAAGAAAAATCCTTGTGTTTAAAATGACTTATCTGTTATTTGAAGGTGCTCTTGGTATAGATGTTCAAAAGCTTGTTTCAGACTAACCATGCTTTGTTGTTCTTTAGGATTCAGGCTGGTCTATTTTGGAAACAGACTTGACTCACTGAGCACATAGACGGTGATTAAATGTCTGCCATTTTGTTACTTGTATATTTCTCCATTTTATCCCGAAATATGACCGTAAATTACCAGTACATAATAAATAAACGGTAAATTGACAATCGTATAGTTCATCAATCATCATAAAGCATCATAAACCCTAATAAAACGCTTTCCACATTCTACAATTTACTAATTTAATTTATATTAGAATCACTTCATATCACTTCAAAATGTCCAGTTGTTTTCTCTGAGTTAAGTTATTCAGTTGGTTTAGTTTCCAAAATAATTGGTTGTTGATAGGAAAATTTACTGTTTGCCAAGGAGACCCCCAGCTCAGTTCTACTACAGTACTACAATGGAAGCAGAGTCAGGCTAGGATGGACAATACCACAATGTGTTGAGCATACAAGTCTCTGGGTCGCATACTGAGAAGGTAGGTGACATTCCAGACACCTACCTTCTCAGGTTCTACAATAGTTATGAATTGGGTTTTAATATGGATTTGTTATTTACTGATATTTCTTCTCATTGCAATTATAATTTAGCAAAGAGCTTCAAGTATATGTTGACCAGTGAGGGATTCATGAGGCAAAAAGTTTTGTTGATGTTCTGAAAACTTAAAAGCTGTCGTAACTGGTATAATTAATAAAAAATCCATTGAATCCATTAAATTAAGAGTTGATTGCATCTGAATGAAAAGCCATATATTGCATCCTTCTCTTTTTTATTTGACCAGCAGACCCCAGCAACAATCAAACCGGCCTCAATTTTATTATGAAGGAGCTCAGAGTCTATCCAAGGCAAATATATCAATGCAATATTACTCTAGTCTAAAAAATGAATATTTGATTATGTAAAAAGCATGACTTCCCCATTCGCCTGGCGTGCCTCATTTACTGTTGTTCTCTATGGAGCAGTTTCCTCCAGACCTCCCAAGGCTATTGCTGCAGATATAACAAAGGAAGTCAAATATGGGCTCCGATATGTGGCAGACTGGGAGCTGAGGGGGAGAATAAAACCCAGACGTGATGACAAAACTAAGGATGTTGGAATAATTAAAAGAGTTAAAGCAATAGAAGCTCTAGATGATCATTTATTTATGCACTTTTAAACATCGCTTACAGGCATCAACACGCATCTCCATATAAAGCACTTACCTAAAGCTGTTGTTTTTACATTTTCCATGGCGTATCCATCTGCTGTATGTTTTTCTTTTCTTTACACAAAACGTATCAGGATTCAAGTCATTTTCCTAACAGCAATCAACCGGCAATTTATTGCAATCTAGCATGAAAAAATATGCTATTATGCAGCTTAAATGAATTTTTGGGTGTGATATTACATCTCGGCTACTTCAGAAAACAATACAATAGCAAACTGGGGAGTGTCAAATTGAAAAATGTGCATGGTTTGAATGAAACTTCAGTGGAGTTAGGAATTTATTAGCAACACCTGTTTAAATTTGTATACTTTTAGATCAGCCATGTGACCCACCATGTGAGTAAGATTCATTAATATATTCCTAAATTTCATGCAATTTAATTTTTCAATGGTTTATATACACAGCTTAACAGTACAGTGCCCCATTTTCCAATTTCCTCACCCTCTTAATCACTCACACCTAACCTTCACAATAACAAACTTACCTCATGATAATAACATACAGAAAGCATTATTTTCACTCTTGTTAAGGCCCTGTTCCCACAACAACGCTCCTGGATTTTTTTTAATGCGGGTTGGAAAAAATACGCGTCTACACATGTGTCGGATCAGTAAATATTTGCGTCCAGGCGAACACGGAGCGCTGAGTGAAAACGATGTAATACATATGCCACACCGATATGTGGCGCTGTAAACAGGAAACAGCCAGAGCCACCAGACATGCAATACTACAAAGAGCGCATGCGCATAAAGTCCTTTCTCTTTCATAAACAAGCAAACGCGTGTATCTTGTTTACACAAGATACAAGTTAGCGTCGACAAATGCGAAATTATTTCGTCCCCCTCCTCCACCAATGTAGCAGTGACATCCTCCGGTAATGTGAAGATCATTTGTTGACGGTCCCTAACATAGACACAGATGCCACAGAACGAAGGTTTGAGCTGCGCGAGCAGAGTTTTTGCCTATAAATCTATAGTTAGTATTACTTGCTATCGTTTTATTAGATAGACATTAACAAGTAGAACTCTCGTTAACCTTGGTTGTGTTATTTAGGCAAAATGCTTGTTTGGATCTTAATACGGGAATGTTAAACATACTCGGACATTATGTTGGCTTTTCGGCGAGAATATACGACCAACGGGCAGCTATATAGTTGTGTGAATTTGTGTGAAGAAAACAGAAATGCTTTTATATATTTTTGTGTGTGATACTGCATGTGCCTGTTAAATGTCAATTTTCATTCAATAAAAAAAGACAAGAAATGGTTGCTCTTTTCTTTATTTACAGCACACAACACCCTCAAATTGGTATGGGCTCCTCATTGTCCACGCTGTCTTTTCACTGATGGGATCTTTCCAGTTTTGAAATACGCGTTTACCTTTGAATTGGCAAACACTCGTGTGTCGTGTGTACTGCCAAGCCACGACGTGCATAATAGTGCATGCGTCTCCGCTGGTGTTGCACTGCTTAGTAGATCAACAGGTTTTGACGCAACAGTGCAAATAAACTTAGAAATGTCCGCATAACAAACTCAACTCCATTGTCCGCCATGGTTGTTTTTATCTGGTTGTTACCGGCCGTATACGCAAGGTTACCTTCTGGTCACTGGTTACGTGATGTCATGTTTTCCCAAAAGTCGCGTTTTGCTCGCCCACACAACAAGGCGACCCGCGGCGTTCTCTGACTTCTCCACTCTGGAACCCGTTTTTAAAAAACACCCTTTACACCCCCACAAAACGCCGGTGCAGGGTGGACGACAGGCCCAAACGAACACAAACTTCCCCGTTTCCACCAAAAAACGTTGTCGTGGGAACAGGGCCTAAATGTACATACTTTTTACTGTCTTCAAAACATAATAAAAGCTATATAATTATTCCTAACTTTCATAAGACATTCCTAGCATTGTAATTATTCACCATGATGAGGCTATAAGCGCGATTTACAGAGCAGATTTTTACTCTGCCACTTTTAACTAACAACTAGCATGCTAACAGAACACCAGCATTACTTCCTGGTTTGCAGATGATAAAAACGCTTTAGAATTAGATCCAGAAGGAACACAGCTCACTTTGATCCTAAGAGCTGCTTTTATAATATACAGTATGTACCTGGGCATTTTTACTTTTTACATGAAAAATTGCGACCATTATTGAAACCTAAACAAGAAGCCTTCATTTTAACATCCCGATAAGCTGCTATATGATTGCCCGCATTTTCTCCTATGTAGAAAAACAGTGGGTCGTTTAACCCCGTGCCAAGGTGTTAGTTTTCACGCTAAAGGCTGCTATGTGTTTGTCTGCGATGCTGTGATGATGTTCTGTGGTGTCTGCCCTGTGAGGTCAGGAGGAGGAGCAGCTGAATCCACTGTGTGACAAGCTGTCAGCAACTGGGACATCACCGCAATAATATGTGAGTGTCAGTCAGGAGGGAGAAGGGAGACACACGCCACCTGTTACTATGTCAGGGAAATACTCGTCTGAGCTCACCGCATGTTAGCCGGTCACAGCATAGTTTGATGTCACCACTGTACGCTGACCTTTGATCAGATTCACCTTTATGAAGCTGATGTCATCCAACACATATAGAGGCAATTTGAGTTTGCAAGACGTGTATCATCTTGTAGCGGGTTTATTTTTTATATATTATACTTTTCCTCTGTGTTATTATAATATATTCTGATATGTGAGATACAAATAATGTCTCTTGTGGATCAGTTAAGTTTCTCTCTAATATTAGCACTAAAAAAACCTCTCAAGCTTTTGTCTAATATGCTTTGATTTTTGTCTTCTGTTTTTTCAAGGGGAAGGCACGATAAGTAAATGTTTAATAATAACGTGACAAAATTTTAGCCACTTCTTTTTTGTTAATTTCTACAGAACAGTGCCAACTAATTTTGCGAGTATGAGTCTATCTACAAAGTCTGCTCATTTGCTTTAGTTCCTGTAGCTTATTTACAATCTGTCAGCTCTGTAAACAACATTTTCTTTAGGGCACATTCAAAATAGGCAAAGAGCTCATGTAGAATCTATGCTTTTGCTAATTAAAACATAATTACTATAATAGATGTTTCTCACTTCTTGAGAGTCTCCTCCATGTTTGCAGCAAAACACCTTCATTCTGTCTTTTCCAAAGAGCAGCCAATTTGCATGCTGTGAGCTTTGATAGGAGCACAAAGAGACTCATAACAATTACATCCTCCCTCAAAAACATATTAGTCAAAGAGACAGATCCCGTAATAAAATGACAGAGAAAAACAAGAACATCTGTGCAAATGACACTTTTTTGTGTGTGTTTGATGACAGCACCATTTCTAGGCTCACATTAGCAGCACATGAATGACGGGTGTTCTTTGTCTAATGCAGAAATTGCCTGCTACAAATGGATGCTGTTTACTCTTACCAGTTTTTTTGTAGTAGTGTGGGACATATGTTTGTATCCAAAATTATGTTGTGTGTGAACTGTATTGCAGCATGACTTTCTTAAATGGTGCACCGCTGCGTAACATTTCTAGTGGAGGGTCCGCCACCTGTTTGTCTCCATGAAAATGTTATTTCTTTCTTTTTTAGTTCCACAGTATAGATTAAACCTATCACAAGAGAGACAAGCAGGTTACAGCACTAGACATTACTGTTCAGATCTCTGGATAGTCGCCCCTGTTCACAGAAGGAATTGTGGTAATTTTTGAGCAATAGAAACTAGGGATGCAAATTATCGATTAATTCATTAATCTATAGATAAAAGGAGAAATTCAATTTGTCAACTGGACAAAGTTTGTTTGGTCGAAAACGTTTCGCCGCTCATCTGAGAGGCTTCGTCAGCTCTGACGAGCTGAGATTAATTCATTAATCTATAGTTGATTGACCTTATCGATCGACTTACGATTAACTGATAAGTACCTGAATTTTAGTGTTTCAATAGGATCTTTAAGAATATAAGCTATAGTATACATAACACTGAGTCAAAAATATATCATAGTATTATTACAATGTATATTCCTCAATTAATTATTCCTTAGTAAAAAGCAGACAAATTTATTGATGCTGAATAACAAAATACATACTTTATTGAAAATAAATTGAGGACTGGCTCAGTTGTTGCACTTGCAGCATGGAAATCTTGAAATTAATAGGAGCAGAAGAAATTAAATAACAGAATGTTATTTAGTCTACATATTATGATGAAACCAGTGAATCCAGGCTATTTTTAGGACATTCTCAACATTTATTTTGAACTAAGGCATCAACAATATTTCTCTCCCTTAATCTGTGAAGGGTTACAGTACAAAATATAAATTTCACAGGGCCCCTGGACACAGCATAAAATATTACAGGGCCTCAAACCAGAACAATCAAGAAATTATAAAAGCATGTAAATTACATGCTTTTCAAAAATATGTGGTTCTAGGTCCAGCTCTGCTGTGAGTTGTATGGCAACATCCAGAGAGGAAAGGATTACATGATGTAACGCTATGGTCTTTCTCGCGAGTGGGTGCGCATCTCGTGTTCACATTCCAGAGTAGCGCCCTCTAGCGATTAGTTACAATTAATGCATTTTGGTCGGCCAACGTCTTGATTGACAATTAATTGTAAGTCGATTAATTATTGACATCCCTAATAGAAACACCTGTAATGAATGTTTAGGCTGCGTCCCATTACTCTGTCTTACCCCTTGCCCTTCCTTTATCTATGTCTTTGTCTCCTCGATAACGAGCTGAGAGGGCTAGGGGTACAAATGTTCCCCTAAGAAATGGGACACCACTCGATTACCGTTTGCATCATCATCCCTTGCCTACCTGGCTGCTACGTCTACAGAGACGACAACAGTTGACGCAAACAAACAAAGCATCATAATTGTAAACCATGCTAAATGTTAATCGATAATTACAACTGCTGAAAATACATTTATGAGACTCCTTGGCTGGTCAATGTAACGCTGCCATCCTGATCATTTCAAGGGGTATGTGGCCCTCGGTCGTGGCCCTAGCCCTTGATCAAAATTAGAATCTGGACACCTCTTGCCCTCACATGAACGCGCAAAACCAAGGGGTATGGGTAAGACGAAGGGGTAAGACAGAGAAATGGGACGCAGCCTTAATGTCATACAGTGGAACATTCCAGGCAAAGCAATAACATCTCCACGAAGACAAGAAGATAGTGGACCCTCCACCAGAAAAGTTGCGCAGTGCACCTTTTAATGTTTCTACAGTAGATTTGATATTGGCTTCTATAAGATACCTCCCTTGTCAAAACTTGGGACTGGCATGAAAACCTTATTGCACTGTGGCTCATCCTATTCAACTTCACAATATACTGTACTGTAGGCTTTTTATGTCACCCCAGTCTTACTCTACACAAGAACATGTCTCTTGAGATAAAATGCATTTTAGGATGAATTTATTTCAAACATACATCTAATACATTTTACAATATTATGTACAATAATACATTTTATTTATAAAGCGCTTTTCAAGACACTCAAAGACGCTGTACAAGAGGTAAAATCAGTAATAAAACAAGTAACAAAACAATAAACAATCAGAAAAACATTAAACATTAAGAAACATTAAAAGCAGTTTTAAAAAGGTGAGTCTTGAGCAATTTTTTGAAGGTGGGGAGGTCAGAGCAGTCACGGAGAGGTTGGGGGAGTGAGTTCCAGAGGGTGGGGGCAGCAATGGAGAAGGCTCTGTCACATCTGACTTCTTTCACACGTGCCATTAAGATTTTGATTCTATTCTTGTCAGCCTTAAAACGCGGTGTGAACGTTGATGAGTGGATCTTGAGAAATCAGATCTGAGAAGAAGTGGAGGTGTGAATGAGCATGTCCTTCTTATTAATATCTAAATTGAGAGGTTTATTAATAAGATCATGCCATTGAGTGAAATGCATTTGTTGACAACCATCTACTCTTCTGAAGTGTTTCCAAAAGTGCAATAAAGAAAACATTGAAAAATTATTCAAAAATTCTGTCTGGAAGATTTGTTATTTTTCATATTATTTTCTTTGCCAAGTATGCACAAAGTACTTTAAGGCAAGTTGTCAAAGAATTGGTGATGGGTGAAAAGTTATGAGTGTGAAACAGGCAGATCAACTCCCACTACTAGCCCTGTATACAAAACTCGCAATCAAACCAGCCCCTAGCCACACATGGGACTTGGTCTGTGTACACTTTGCAAGAATTCGGACTTCAACAAAAATACCACATCTTTCCCAGAACTCTACCCTTTAATAATTAATAGTGTTTCTTCACAATTTTATGGATTATCTTTCAGGGCTGCAACCTCGCTGTGCAAAATTTCTTATGGAATGTCAAAGTAGGATTTGCTGCAACATTGAGTATGCTACTCAAACACACAAGCCCAACACAGACACTTAAGGCCATAGAGTGTTATCTGCATGGCCTTCAAACTGAGCTGCCTAATTAAAATCTTCAGATGGAGTGAAGTATGAGAGGATTTATGACTGGGTGCTTAATTAGATCGATGAGGGATCGGCTCTTCTCTGCTGATTTGGTGGTATGCCATAATTTACCACATAAACAAGCTAACAAGCATGATAAAGATGGAGGTATGGATTATTCACTGTAGTTTTCCCACATTGCATCACAGAACTCTACATGACACCTATTTTTTAGCCGGCAGATATGTACTACTATATATTTACGATTATATATGAAGTAAAGTTTATTATTTGGCTTTTAACACCGTGCGAGTTGTATGGTCCCCTGTGTCTTATTTATTATTAATTTATTGGTTTTATGTACTTATTGCTATATTATGATTTTGCTCTAATTTGATTTTACTGGGTTGATTCTTTTAAGACTAATATGATTGTTTACTTTACAAAAAAAATAATAAGTTTTTCTGATTTTACTACTTATAGGTATGTGTTTGGGCAAAAGGAACATTTTTGTTTGAGTCTCTAAACTACTGACAACATTTCCCTCAAATTCCAAATAAAATATGATCATTTAAAGCATTTATTTGCAGAAAATGGCAAATGGTCAAAATAACAAAAAAAAAGACACATGTTTTTAGACCTCAACAATGCAAAGAAACGATCAAATTCATTTTAAAACAACATAATACTGATGTTTAAACTTAAAGGAAAAGTAACGTTTTTTACAATCTGAGCCTTATTTCGGTAATAAAACGAGTTGTTTTACTCACCCATAGCACTTTGGTGTCATTTGGAGCAGTTTCGTAGAAGTTGTGTTGTAGCGGGATCCGTGAACGTGAGTGCTCGGGGCATAGCTTTGCGGTCTCCAAATAACACAAACACAAACACAGATTTCTGTTATCATCACCCAGACGTTCATCTCCTGGCCGCAAATCCCACTCGACACAGCAAAGGCATTCTTCCTCTGTTGCCATTGACATACAATGTCCACATAAACACCACAAGGTACTGTCTTTTCGTAGACGGGCCGTCTCTTGCTGTTCTCTTGTGCGCTGCTCCTCAAGCTCTCTTTGCTTCCTTCTTTCTAATATCTCTTCCTCCGTAAACTCAAGCTCAAAAAGGTAGGGACGGCCATCATACTCAAATAAGTCCTCTTCAGTCTCAAAGTCCGAATCTTCAGCCATGTCTCGCAACAGAAAAGTAAAGTTCAGAGCGGTGTTAGCTTCTTTCAGACTAGCGGTGTTTACCTGCTAAACAGCTGAGTTCACGCATGCGCGCTGTCCTCTCTGATGATGTCATCAAATGAAACTAGAGCTGGATATCGGGTTTCAGGTCGCTTTGGAATCCACTTAAAGTCTACGCTGACACAGTGATCTTCTGTGATTTGAAAAGTTTGTGTTATTTGGAGACCGCAAAGCTATGCCCCGAGCACTCACGTTCACGGATCCTGCTACAACACAACATCTACGAAACTGCTCCAAATGACACCAAAGTGCTATGGGTGAGTAAAACAACTTGTTTTATTACCGAAATAAGGCTCAGATTGTAAAAAAAACGTTACTTTTCCTTTAAGAAGAGTTCAGAAATCAATATTTGGTGCAGTAACCCTTATTTTTAATCACAGCTTTCATGCGTCTTGGCATGCTCTCCACAAGTCTTTCACATTGTTCTTGGGTGACTTTATTCCACTCCTGGTGCAAGAACTGAAGTAGCTCAGCTTTATGTTTGTGTTGGAATTCAACGGACGCTGGAATGGAATGGCTGTAATACATGTAAAGATGCTGATTTAAAAAAAAAAAATGCAGTGGTCTCTTATTTTTTTTCCCAGTGCTGTATTATATTATTATTGTTGTTGTTATTGTGTACTTGTGCAGCACTTTGTAAACTGCTGCCACAGACATTTTTACCTCCTATCTAACACATGAGTTTTGCACATTCATGTTTGTTTCATTGCTTTTGCCTAGTTTGCTTCTGAAATGCCAAGAGGAATAAGTAGTATCCATATCAACTGATCTTCTAGTTCATGGAGTAATACTATCTTTTATTTGGAATAGGGTATTGCAGTGGTACAGCTGTCTACATGGGGTTCACGAATTTGAACTTGCCATCGAATTAAAAACAAAACAAATCTTTAAAATAGCCAAATGTATTCAAAAACAGCACCCATAAAAGGAAGCTGAAACCCATGAATACAGCTAATAGTATAGATATACAGTTCTGGAAAAATATGAGACCACCACATTTTTTTTCTGAAATCAGCATCTCTACATGTATTACAGCCATTCCATTCCAGCGTCTGTTGAATCCAAGTGTAAACATTAGTATTACGTTGTTTTAAAATGAATTTGATCTTGTTTCTTTGCATTATTTGAGTTCTGAAAACATGTATCTTTTTTGTTATTTTGACCATTTGTCATTTTCTGCAAATAAATGCTCTAAACGATAATATTTTATTTGGAATTTGGGGAAAATGTTGTCAGTAGTTTATAGACTCAAACAAAAATGTTCCTTTTGCCCAAACTTATACTTATAAGTAGTAAAATCACAAAAACTAATAATTTTGCAGTGGTCTCTTTATTTTTTTCCCCAGAGTTGTATTCAGTAGTGCCACTGGCTACCGAGACTCAAACCATTAATTTAAACTTACTCCTATCCCCATGAGGCCCGTATAGGCTACTGTAGATATTTATTGCTTATCTACATGTTCACCTTTATTTTTACAGATATTTTGATATAGGTCTTATCTACCATTTCCCCTATCACATACCATATAAATGCCAGGAGGAATAAGCTGTTGAATCATCCTCTCCCTCCCCGTGGACTGACACATATCTGGTGTCTCTACTGACCCTCCTTCTTAAGCTGCTGGAGATGAGCTCTTGTTTAATTGACAGGCCGTTCCCCTAACTGCTTCTCCGCGCTGACAGATAAGCAAGATTTTTTTCTACCCTAATAGCCACCGGACACCTGCGCGTCTTGTCAGTTGTTGCTTGAGTTTTGTTGACAGCACGCGACAGGAGCAGGGATGTGATGTAGGAGCGCTGTCACTCCCCAGACCCATATACTTGCTGTCACATCTCCTTCCTGGGAATACATGAATCGGCCATTATAAATAGTTTGGGAAGTGTGCGTTTTCATTGGCTTGTACTTGAAATGTGTAGGATCTGTCAGTCAAGAGATGCATACTAAAACATGCAGATTTCATAGTATTTTGTTTTAGCTTTCTACTGGGACTGGCTGTTGTCTGTGAATCAGCTATGTTCTATATCTAAGCAATTCAAATTATTGTAGGTTAGCAAAAAATCATTTATTTTGTGTTTTGTGACATTTTCATGGCATTTTAGTTTTGATTATTTTGTCTAAACGCATGTCTTGATTCAGTGACAGCATTATTATTATATTTCCAAATCAGAGTCTGCAATCTGGGTCAAAAAGCAATTGTATTTTTAATGTTTTTTATTCTTTTACATCCCTTACATTTCCTTAAAATAAAAGATGCATATAAACTCTCTGTTTCTCAGTCAGTAACAATGAGCATAAAGAAATTATTTTAGAGCTATATAATGTCTCCTAAGGCAATCCAACCCAAAGATGGTATTGACTGACCTTGTTATACAGTATGCTACAACATTATACACAATGCACCTTTGAATTCCTTTGAGACTTCATATGGAATGTACCTTTGAGACCAAAGCATTGCAAATATTGTTGGTGGGGGGCTCTCCTTTAGCCTATGTATTCCCACTTTATTTTCAGTCTGGCTTTTGCTTGTTTGAGTAGAACTTGGCCCTGGGTTCGCCTCTTTCCTCACTCCACAGTATCTCTCTTCCACTGCTGCTCTGTTGGCATTGATTATCTCCAACCTGCGCTATCCACTGCTTGTGTGAGCCCATGTGTGCACCTTTGTGTGTGTATGTGTGTTTGTGTGTGCTGCATGCTGAGAAGGCAGATATCTCTAGAGGCTCTGTAATAGAGCAGATACAGTTGCCCGCCTCACATTGCCATGGGGGATGGAGGGAGAGCTGCACTGGGCGGAAAGTATATGAAGAAGCAGGGGCCAAGAGGATGAGAGAATGTGGAGCTTAGATTTGAAAGAAATCCTATCTGTTTGATTAGCCTTTGACTTCATTGTCCACATAGCTCCTCTATCTCTACATAATTGAATTAAATGCCTTGGAGTGATATTATGGGAATGTGTGAATTAAACATGTGGAGCTGTGACACTGTTGAACCCAATCCTTTTGAATCATTTGTTTTTTTGTTTAATATTTGGCCAATGTGTGACAGTTTACACTTGGGTAACATAGTTTATGGAGTTACATATAAAGAAAGCTTAGCAATACATCTTCATTTTCACAGGTTTGGTGGAGGTGCAGTGGGGTGTCAAATGTTATTGCCAAAGGGTATTGTGTGACCTTACAAAGTGATTTAAACCATCAATATTTGATAGGCTGTTTATGACATTTTATGCAAATGTACCCCGCTTCCACAATATTGTAAATGTTGAAGTGATGGCATTTAGTATTAGCAAAAAGGTCAAAGTCAATATAATGATTTAAATTGTTACAATGGAACAAATCAACTGTTTTTACCTGAGGAACAATAGCAATCATACAGATGTGTTTTTATTTTATCCATCAAGTTCTCTGTTGGATTTATGGTTTGTTATAGTGAATAACTGTCTTTGTGTTGTGGTGAGGAGTTCAAATCAAGGTCAGGCCCAAAGGTTAAAGTTCATTTTATTGTTGCCTTAGGGAATTTGCCCTTTGCATTTGACCCATCCTTCAATGTCGAAAGGGTCAGCAACAGTATAGACCCTCTCTAAATGCTGATCAGAGTTGGCTTGAGGATTAGCTGGACTGTGATTATTTTAGGTTGGTATTGTAAACTGGAAACAACATGCAATCTCTCCCTGGAATTCAACACAGGACCTTCATGTTCTGAGACAGGAACACAAACCACTCAACCACTGTGTTGTCTTCATTCTATAGACCTGCTATTGTGAACTTTGAAACTACACTGTTCTACAATGGAGCTACTTTTACAGTTACTTTCTCTGTGCTTAAGTGCCCATACGAGCCCTGCTGTTTGCACTACATTCATTTCTCTCACGCACCACTAGAGTTTAATCTTACTCTGCTGTAACATATAGAGAGCAGAGACACAAGTCTAATAGGTATTAATGCTTTTCCTTTTGCTGTGGTTGGAGTGTAGCGGGGGGCATTGGCACAGCCAGATGACTCCAGGACCAAATTGCTTCTGGTTGGGAGCCACTCACGGAGCTTTGCAGTCCCATGAACACACAGCGGGAGGAGCATTCATATAGTGGTAGATGTATACACTCACGCTGCCATGTTTAATAGACTTCCCTGTCATTTCTATTCACTTTTGAACAAAACAACACGCTAGCAAACATGATGAGTCTAGCGGCCCATACATGTTAGCTCACACACTCCAGTGAACGCTATTAGGATACCTGGATAAGAGACACCTACTGGGCTTAATCTCAGGTTGCAGTCTCGGGCTATTTTACTGTTCCCCGCTATGTAAATTACTGGCGAACAACTGGAAATGGTGACCTGTGCTTTTTTCTCCCAGCCTCCGAGCGGTTGCATGTGAATGTCAAGCGGAGCGTTGAAAAATGGTGCTAGCAACAACCAAGCAATTAATTTGGACACACGCTGCCTTAAAGAGATGGATTGTGCAAATGGATGTCAACAGAATAATAAAGATGTGGCGACGTGTATTTCAAGGTTTGTCTGTATCGGAACTGTCTTATAGTGTTAATTACCGGTGACCTTGTCTTGACCGCGATTCACTCCTATACATACAGTAAGTCCATGCTTTTCTATAGAAACGGAGTACAGGTGACAAAATATCACTTCTTCTGTCTATTCTCTTTAAATTTTTTCATAAATGGGTCCAGACAGTGCAGTCTTGTAAAGAAGACAGCTGGAGGGATTAGATTGATCCAATTAGGTCTTATAACTACTCCAAGTTATAGTTTTATTCATATATCTGTATAAAATCAATGTTTATTTGTAATAGTATGCATAGTTTGATCTATACCACCGTTTAGAAGACGATGGTAACTGTAATGCTGTTAATTCAGTGTGAAAAAAGGAAATATGTAACTAAACTAAACTAAACTTCTCAAATACAACAAACTGAACAGAATTTTTAGATTAACTGCATATATTGATCCGGATAGCTCCAGAGCTGCATTGATTGGCTAATTTGACCAGTGTGATGAGCCCATTGTTGCATAATGATATAGCTTGTTTAAATTGCAGATCAATAGGTTACCCTTATTGAGTCGTAGAGTGGATCATTTCACATCTAGCCCTACCCCACATGATGGCAAATGGATCGGCAAAGCAAATTCCACTCCGTATTGGTTTTATTAAAAGGAGATGCACTGCTCCACCTATGCTCTCTCGTCTAATGAAAGGAGACCAGAAAATAATATAGAGACTCTTAAGTGAAGCCCTCTACAAGGATGGCTGATGGTCAGGTGGACTTGTATGGTTTTTAATTTGGTTTGTGCTAGAAGATATTCACTAGATCTGACCCAAACTGCATGAAAATGTATACATACTGTACAGAGACATGCTAGTAAGCAGTGTCTTCATGTAAAAAAGGAAGATTCACTCCCAAAATTCAAACTCCATCTCTAGACCTGTCATGATAATTACTAAATCGACTTATCGTTCAATATATGAAAGCTGGAACGATATATTTTGGGTCTCGATATTTGTCATGGGTATGATTTATTGGCAATAGCGGGGAGATTTTTGCCATTTTTATGTAATACAATAAGATTTGAGCTGTAGAGGGTTGAGTAACTAACTTATATGGCTTATTATTAGTCCATTTTGCTGTTTACTTTATGGAGCTCATGCCTTTTAATGATACAGTATATTTTGAATTTGGTTTATTGGGATTATCCTGCTTTGTGTCAGTGGCATAAAGTAGATTCAATATTATCGTTTATCGCACTATATCTCTGTAGCAATATATGGTGCTTCAGAATGTGTTATAGTGACAGGCCTAGATATCTCCAAAACTCCAAAAAGTCAATCCATGAGAAGATTTTTTTTTAAAATTTAGACTGTTGCCCCCGCGACCCGGCCCTGGATAAGCAGAAGAAAATGGATGGATGGATAATTTTTCTATCCACTCAAACTCACCTATAGGAAGGCATTCTTTTCTCATTATATTTTTCTATTACCAAGGTAGTTTGATGTAAAGAAAACAATGCAAAGCGGTGTGTATTCATCTGCCCTCTACCAAATATTTGCCCCTTCATCCATCTGCATCAACACACTGCCAGATCGACAGTATGTTGTTTCTCGAGTTCGCTGCTTTTTAAAAAATAATCCATTTAGCAATATGTTCAGTGGGCTCCCTTCCTACATGTGGCCAGTGCGAGCAGCTGTCCCTCTCTCTCTCTACACATGGCGTGGCAAGCCAACCTTAACGTTTTCTTTGCACTGCTGCTAAAACCAATTAAATTTACTGCAGAGGAATCACCTGATTACAGAGCTGCCGAGCCCCCGCCTCTGCATACCCCTCTATGGCTGTGTCTACTCATGTGTGCGAGCCTTGTAGGCACGCCACCAAGGGCAGTGTTGCGCGCTGGGATGGTGACACACTGGCACATGTGTCTGTCTGTACCCTAATCCATATGGGCGCAGCGCTAATTAAATCCAACCATTCACACCAGTGGATGCTTGGCACCCACTGAAAGAATGAGTATGACAAAAGCAGCAGGGATTGTTGAAGTCGCAGAGTGTAAAATGCCAGTGTGCAGTTGTAAATGGCTGGGTAATTGCAGGAGTCCAGAGAGTGGTCCAGTGATTGGGTGTTGATGGTGATGTTTCTGTTTGTGTAAGAGATGGCCTCAGACAGCAGGGTTAATGAGGAGGGGCTTACTGTCATGTGATACCCCGGTGCTGTACTGCAGGCAGTAGACAGACAGGCAGACTGCTTGTGTCTCCTCAAGTGGGTGCTGCACTACCAGACAATTTCCAGGCCATATCGAATGTAAACGCCGTGAAGCCGCCCCTCACCCATACCTGTCAGCGTGCAGGATCCCGAGAGGCTATGATTTCTGTCTGCTGGTGAAATTTTGGGGGTCTGGTGGTAGCATATGTTCAAGTTGAGGTAGAACATTGTTTTGTTTTGTTTTGTTTTGTTTTTTTCCCAAATAGTAAATAGGCCTGTCATGATAATTACTATATCTTCTCAATATATGAAAACACAATAACAGTATATTTTGAAGCTCAATGTATTGTGTGTACAAAGTCTCGGCAAAAGTGCTCTGCAATCTTTCCTATTTTTATCTATAATGTAAGATTTGAACTGTAGAATAAATAACTTATGTGGCTAATTAATGTTTCATTGATTTGTTGCTTCTCAGGCCTTTTAATCATACTGTCTATTTACTGGGATTATAATGCATTACTCTTGTGTCAGTGGCATAAAGTAGTTTAAATATTATCTTTTATTGCAGTATTTCTCTGTAGTGATAGGAAAAAAACATCAACAGTTCACTTATGAGGAAAAAAGTAATTGCAGCAAAAAATTAAGCAAAGAAAACAAACTAAACAATATCTGAATCTCATGCAGATAGCTGAAAATAAGAGAAGAAACCAAATGGGGAAAAAATGGCTGAAGACATCCTTGAAATCTGGGCTAATCCAGGCCAAACCCAGACGCTTGACAGGTGTGCCCTGACCCCATCACTTTCTCTAAACCTTTCCATCTCCGCTGCAAAAACATATTATTGGCTTATAAGTGAAGAGGCTTACCGCAGATTTTCTCCTGTGACTAGACTCTGTCCTTTCATTTTGCTTTTGAGGACTGTTTAGTAAGCCCTTCTGCTGTGTACACATCGACTTGCATGAGGTCCCCTGTCTGCAGTGGTTTTATAATTGTATCATTGATGTGAACTTGAAAGTGCATTTTACTAGAAATGTGTTCTTTCCGGGTTGTGTGACTGTATGCTTGATTAGCCCTAGCTGCTTGGGAGGGCTAATGTGTCTGTTTATTGGAGTTGCCTTAACAGGATAAAGATTTATGGGGTGCACTCCAACATGTGTTCGGGGCTCCACACAACACATAGATAAATAAATGGAAATTGGCTCCATTTGTCTCTGCCAGTGCATTTGCCCTGGCTGCTGTACCTGTGGTGTTGAGGGCTGGTCTCACATGTGACAGTTTGTCCCGTCACTGTCTTATTGGCTCGTCTATCACGGCGTCCCTGTGAGCGCCTCTGGAACCCCGTGGCCCAGTCTGCCTCTGTCTCATTGCACCGCCAGAGGACTCCAACTCTGCTCCACTTCCTGCTGTTTCTGCATATATCCACTGTAGAAGGTATTACAGGCTGCTGTGAGAATTGACTTCCCTCTGGAAAACTGCAGTCTGTATAGATAAAACTATTTCTCACACGGAAAGGGACCAAAGTATATAAAGCCTGCATGTTGCTTCTCCTCATTTGAATACACAAACCTCCACTTCCACCGTATAGCCAAGTTCTACATTATTTAAATCTGGTACATAGCATGGTACATTTTGAGGCTGCTCTGGAACTTATATTTTTTTATTAACCTGACTAGAAATGTATAACTTTCTGTACCCATTCCAATTTTTACTACTTGTTTATACCAACTTTATTGATAAAGAACTTTAAAAACCTGACAGCTGGCCAAAGTGCCGTACGTATATGAAACATAGAATACACTGGCCATAATATGCTATTTTCTGATCTATGCTATAATGTTGTTTCCTCATCACAAACATACCTCGAGTTATGTTAGGCAGATATTAGGCGGAGTTCTTCTCTCTAACAGAAAATACTCTGTTCCACTTTGTGATAATACAGGTACAGGGGGGTCCTCGGGTTACGACGTTGATCCGTTCTTAAGACGCGTCGTAACCCGAATTTCGTCGTAAGTCAGATTTTGCCTTTGATCTTCCAACCAAAGCACCAATAACCTTTCCATCTCAATAATTAGACCACTACGCTGCTTGGTTATCACTGCCGCTTTCATAGGAGCAGATCAGAGCCCACATCAGGTACTTCCGCCCACATTGGGCACGCACACGAGGCCGTCTTCTTCTCCCTACAACCACAACAGAGCGTATTCTTCCCCCTTGCGCCGCGCGCCGTTCGCGTTTGTTTACATCTCTTACCACGCTAAACCGCGTAAGACGGAATGACGCGTAATATATATATATATTTTTTAATGGGAGCGCGTTCGTAACCACGAAACGTCGTAACCCGAGGACCCCCTGTAATTGGAATTGCCAATCTCTATTGAACTAAAGGTAAAAGGTAGTGGTTAACTTGAAAACTACTGATTCATGATGTCACAAGGTGAAATGGAGCATTTTGAACTTTGGAAATGTAGACAGACATGTAATAATAAAGGATTACTCAAACATGTATGAGTCAAACAAAACAAAACACCAGGTTTTTGAGGAGGTAACAGCATTATAACATGGCTAAAAAGCTCATTTTTGTGTAATATAAGACCTTTAGTTCTCCCAGCAAGTTGAGGGATTTTACCATTATTTTGAATATATGAAGCTGAAAAATATGCTCTATACAACAAAATCACAAAACACCATTGTTATCAAACATTTCAAATAGAAAACTTAGAGCATTTGAGTGTGTTGCGAGCTCTTGTGTCTACAGAATCCATACCACTTGCATATCACTATCACAATTTCTGTTTGCCATGCTACTGTTCACTTTTCCCTCTATTTTTCTGGATGTACAAAGTCTATAGACACTGCAGCAGAGACAGCCATGAAGCTACAGTACAGTTGTGTGGTTTACTCTGGTATTCTGCTGACATGGGATCCATTAGGAGAGCTTTTCAGCGAGTGGGGGTTGAAAGCAGTATTGGGGAGAGCAGAAACGAAAAAAAAAAAAAGAAAATGGGGAGAGCGTAGGCTCGAAAAAGCAGCAAGCATCGAGGAAAGACATTAGAGGCGCGAAGAAAAGGGGATGTGGGGAGGAGCAGAGCCCCAATGAAAGATGGTGCCACGATGCTAAGGAAACAAAGATGATGAGAGTAAGCAGACGGAGAAGTTGGAGAAAGGAAAAGCACATGGGAGTGGTGAGGGGGTACATGCAGGAAAAGGGAGACAGATGAAAGGTGCTGTAGCTGGTAGGAGGCCGATTCAGCGAACGTAACTTAGCCAAGGATCAAAGATGAAAAGTTTGGGGAGACTTTGAGAGAAAATAAAAAGCATATGACACATTGGTTTTGGAATAAAAAAATGACTGCATGTTTGAAGAGCTGTGGTTGTTAAATTACCTGTAGGTATTCAGGCTATTAAAAACAAGGGATTTTAGTGAAGTCCTTAAAACTACTGGTTTGTTGCCATTAGTGTTAATAGTTTGTGTTGTTCTCAGAATTATTCCTTGATGGGGCCTAATTTTGTCCTTATGGGCAACATTTTGACATTACTGAATTGAGTCCTATTTGATCCATTTAAAGGGCCCATATTGCACCATTTTCTGATCTTTGTTATATTGTTGTTTCCTCATCAAAACATACCTGGAATTGTTTTTGTTTCATTCATACATGTTTAACATATTTAGGCTGTGTTCTTCTCTCAAGCGGAAAACACTCCAATTCCACCTTGTGATGTCATGGGGTAATGCAGGAAGTGCTCCACTGTGTTTTTAAACCCCATACACCTTCACTAGAATCATTTCAGCCCTGGAATTGTCAGTCTCTGCTGAACTAAAGGTAAAAGGTAGTTGTTAATTAAAGATGGAACAGAGAAGAGGCTGTATAACTCCAATATATAGTCTAAACGTGCAATTTTTTCTATATTCTCTTATTTACTTATTTTATTATTATTACTTATCTTGTCTGCATGCACTTTTTTGTTCTAACTTTCTTTGCTCTAAACTGCCTGGAGCTAACGTGGCAAGTCAATTTCTCCTTTGTGAGATCAATAAAGTCTTATCTTATCTTAGAATTTTGAGCGTTAGATATTTAGACATACTGATAATAAAGGATTACTCAAACATGGGTATAATGTAGGATCTTTAAGAGATTGTCCTTGTGTTGTTTTCTGTTTGGTGTGAATATATTTAAGTAAAACACAAACATAACACATCTAGTGCTGTGATTTTGCTGCACACAAAGAGGCAGATGATTGATGGGAATATCTGGAAGGGAAAGAAAAATACTTTGCCTGAAGTTTAGGAAGCTATGGGCTAAAAACTTGGATGGATTCTAAAGTTTCTGATTTCTCACAAGCATTCTACTGGGGCTGTAAACCATGATTTGATCTGGTTGGAGGTCTTCTTCTCTCCTTCCTTGTAAACCAGCTTGAGATGAGAGATTAGCTGAATGAAATAATGATGATAATTATAGCTAAACCATAGACCAACATTTACTCATAGCCTTGAATGCCACTTGGACCCACCACTGCTGAGTTGGACTTTGGGAGTTTGTCTGAATCATGTTTAGTCACAGAAGCTGCTAATTGCTCCTGGACCTGCAGTAACACGCCACATAAGCAGTTTACAGCCAGTCGATAAAACTTAGCCTTCCGCTACTTATAGTGGCACAGTGTTAGGTCTGTCTTTGGTTAATACCCAGAGCATTACAAAGCTTTGTAATTGTAGTTATTAAATGCCTATTAAACTACACAATGAAAGTGCACTTTTTTTTTTTTTGCGCATGCATTCATTGTAATGTCAAATGTTGAAAAGAATGGTGGGGGTGACAGTAGCTCAGTTGGTAGAATATTTGTCCACTGATCAGAAAGTTAGCAGTTTGGATCCCACTCTCAACATTAACATCATTGGTAATACAAATGAATACTGTCATTGTGTTCTTGGGCAAGACACTTAACCCATCTTGCCCCCAGTAACAGTTGATGAATGGGTGAGTTGTTCCTAACGCATTTTGAGTGACTTGAGTGTGGAAAGTGGAAAAGCGCTCTATGAAAATGTGACCATGTGAACATTTAACTGCTGAATGAATCTGAATAATTGAAAAATACTTTAACCATTCATTCTCTAAATATATGTTTTTCTAGTATAATTAAGAAGAAGAAGTGAACTTTATTGATCTCACACTGGAGAAATTCTTCTCTGCATTTTAACCCATCCTATATATATATATATACATATATTAGGAGCAGTGGGCAGCACATTACTGCGCCCGGGGACCATCTCCATGATCTTCTTGCTTCGGTTTGGTCAGGACCTCAGCTGGAGGATTTTACCTGGAGCATGTTTTGGGTTGATGGGGGAAACCGGAGTGCCCGGAGGAAACCCACCCAGACACCCAGATTATCTAACCTTTAAATTAAACATGCTTTCATTCCTCGTTCTTTTATGAACCTTGACACTTTACCATCACATTCAGTTTAAAAACAATACATCCAGAGTAAATCCAAAATTCCCCACATCCCATCTGTGAGTGCCAACCAGGTGTGCACTTGCCTCGGCCATAATCGCCTCCGTGTGACGCATCTCGTTGACCCAAGCTTGGCCTGTTTATTTGCTCTCCTCCATTCAGATGAGTCACCTAATGTTGCATCTTTGACTGTGCATGTATTTCAACAGAGCGCTGCCTCATAGGGATGTAATGATACGTCGGGGCGGCTGTAGGCACACTTAGTGATCTTTCCTGTGGTGGCCAAATGATAGCCTGGCTCCCCTGTCATCACCACTGATGGCATGCCAACCAGCGGGGAGCGCCATTGTGAGAGGAGATTGCAAACACCTGGAGGTCTCTGACAGCGCATCAGTCGGCCATATTTATTTGAATTCAAACATTGACAGATGCATGTTTGTTGCCTAAGGGACGCTCCACTGTTTGTCACAGGGAGTGGCCAAATAAAGCGTTGATGACAGAGTTGCCGGTATTAACAGCAAAGTGCAATTATGATGCTCCTCAGGTACCATATTTCTTCTCCTACCCACTTTGCTCACGTTTTCAAATGCAAATGCCCACTCGGCCCATTTATGCCTTCTGACCACCACATCAAACAGAATGAGCTATCACAGGCACAGACAGGCAAAGCAACCAATACCAATCATGTTTTTATTTTTTTATTTTTTATACTTCACTTTATGCTACTTCTTCTACGCATATCATTTCGAGGCCTCCCTCTTCTCCCAGCCCCCCACACCTATCCTCAGATTCAGTTCGTCAGAAAGACAAATTACCCTCTGGGCTGCTCTTTTAGCAGTGCTTTCTGTACAATAATCAATTTGAAGACGGGAGAAAGAGGAGGCTAGAGAAATGTGAAATTATTCATCAGGCTTCTCAGTATAGCGGTTGGAGTAGGCAGAGGTGTAAAGAGGGGGATGGTGCGGGCTACCGACGTCCGCAGTGAGATAATTAGGGAGAGATCAAACTACAGAAATGAAAAAAAAAAGTAGAGTTGAAGTGCCTTGGGATTCATAGGGATAGAGACAGGGAGGTCATAGTTACTACCATGTTATATTTGGAATTTGTGAAATGTTTAGTTCGGTTGTCCCGGCGACAGACGTACATGAGAGAGGGGAAGCGGAGGACAGACAGCTGGGACGGGTGATGAGTGAAAGGGAAGCCAGGAGGAAGAAGAGGCTTGAACACACTGGGATTTGGTCTGCCTATTAATGACCCAAGAGGAGGCCAGGATGTAATTCATATGGTATAGCAATTTTGATGAAAATATTACGCGTGAAGATTGAAATCAATGAAATGTCCTGCTTTGGTTTGGCTAGCTTGTTAACCTCTGATGGGTGGGTTTTAATTTTGCTAGATGACTTAAAAAACAACAACAACAACAACAACATATGAGTAATCAACCAGAAAAAAAAACATTTATAATATTTGGTTAGAATCTGATTCTATAATAGCCATGTTATAATGCTGTTAAAACACACACATGGAGTCACTTTTTATTTTTAGTTTGTCTCTAACTCCAAAGCTCAAAATGCTCAGTTCCACTTTGTGATGTCATCAAGTTGTTTTCAAGTCAGCGACTACTTTTTTACCTTTAGTTCAGCAGAGATTGGCAATTTCAGGCCTGAAATTATCCATGATTCTAGTGAAGGTGTATGGTGTTTAAAAACACACTGGAGCACTTCCTGTATTAGCACATCATGACATCACAAGGTGGAACAGAGTGATTTCTGTTTAAGAGAAAACTCAGCCTAAATATAAAAGGTTTGTTAAGCATGTGTGAATACAACAAAACACAACTCTAGGAGGTATGTTTATGATGGGGTAAAAACAGTATAACATACATCAGGAAATAGTGTAATATGTGCCTCGAGATGTTTTTCTCACTGACAAAATCTTGATTCTGCAAGGCTATGAGATGGTCAATGATACATGCTATCAGAAATCAAGTGAGAAATCAACAGTTCTCTTTTCTTTGATTGCACTGGTGCCACTGAGCTATCACTGAAATCAGAAATTCTGATTTGTTTTTTTCATCTTAAAGTCTCCAAAATCAATACACCCTTTCTTTTTGTGGTTTATTCTACAGTAGTCAAATGTTATTTTTGTGTTTTCCCCTCGTTGTGCATCCACGCTGCGCCTCGCCTCACACATTCTCTCTTTTTCCTGGATCCTGTGGTTATTGTAAATTACCAGCGTGGATGCCATTTATCATTTTTCAGCTGCAGTTTGATTCATTTCCATGCAAGCAGTTGAAGAATTACACTCTATTTTTTCGACTGTCACTTCTTGGTATTGCTTCGTAAGGATAATGCCATTGGAATGGTGTGACGCAAATTTTGTAGTATTCATACTTTCAGACGCTGGTATACCTTGTGAACAGTAATTGGCCCTTGCATGGCTATTTGGAGCAGCAGAACTAGAAGGAATAGTACGAGGAGGAGGAAAAATGATCCTGGCTCTCTCTCGTGGCGGGTGTTTATTCAGAGACCTCTTGTTTGCTACCAATTAAAGGGCTGGGGACTGCTCCATACAATCCCCTCTTGGTTTCCTTCTTCCTCTCCTCAATCTGTCTTTTGTAGCTCCTGCTCTTTAGCGTGTTCCCCCATCTGCACATATGGATCATTTCCTTTAGCCCAAACATATGGTAAAACCTTTAAAACCTGACCTACCTATCACACACTCATGGCTATAAGGATGCCCAGTATCTCACAAATGAAGATTGTACAAGTCAAGAAGTAAATCATTATATTGACTCATTCAGTCATGGTCCATATAATTGATATAACTATCCATGGATTTCAGAATGATGAAAAATTAGGACAGTTGCCATAATGATTAACAATTTAAAGATCCCATGACATGGTACTTTTTGATGCTTTTATATGGCTCCTTAATGGTTCCCTAATACTGTAAATGAATCCTTCTTCAAAATCAACACTTAGTGCATGAGAAAGACACAGTCTACACAGTCAGAGTCAGAAAATCTCTCTGAACGACTCATTCTGGGCCTTGTTGCTTGAATGCAAATGAGAAGAACACAGATTGGTAAGAGGAAGGGGGGGCGGGCAAATGCGCCGCTGGTTCCTTGTGTTAGCGGTGCGCTGTGTGCTGGCCCCACTTCCGCGTGTGTAAGCGCGAAGGAGGAGAGGAGAGCCTTTTCAATGAAAAAAAACACATTTGTACAGAAAATACAATTAAACCACTGCTATTTCAGAGGTCCAGAGGGTAGGGTAAAGGACTTCCAAGCCTAGAAACACTCGCACGTGCCTCCAGGCAAATAAAAAAAAACGCATTTCGCATTGCGTAGCTCCTCCGCGGTCCAAACTCTCTGGGTGTGATTTCCAGAGACAGGGGGTGGAGATCCAGACGGTGGTGGAACTGCATTTGCATTTCTTTTTTCGATCTGACGTCAATAAGGTGCCTTGTCCAGAATCGCCCATTTGAGCTGTGTTTTTTTCAAACGCAGAAAAGGATCGCAAATGCTCAGTTTAGACATTACGCAACTTTTAGCCATTGGGGGGGGGGGCTAAACAGGGTAGGGAAGCTCACATTAACGTTCAAAAACCTCAGAAAGTGAAAATTTCATGCCATGGGACCTTTAAAACTAAATAATATATATTTTGAATGGAAAAAGTCCTCATCAGGTTGCATATGACAGAATGCTGAAACACATACAATATAGGTCTGAAAATATGTTGAGATGTAGTTCTGTTTTTCCTGGTTTAGACTTTTTTAACTGTAGTTCAGTATTTGACTTGGTTCCTAGATTTATATGGCATCACCATATTTTTAGTTTAGCCAAGGGCAGTCCTTGTCTAGTCCTGGTTTACTGTTTTACTGAACCTGTTGTGTATAGAAAAACAAATCTCAGTAGACTCATTGAAGTTACCGCATAACACTTTTCTCATATCTTTCAGCTGTGCGCATCACTGTTTGAGGAAAAAACCCTAATGTGTTTACCCTTGTGTTAATTACTTGTTCTATCTACAACTCCCTGCATTTGTCTGCCTCTTATCTGTGTCCTTCTCCAGGCTCCTGCTCCGAGAGCCTCCCCAGAGGGATCATTAAAGTTTCATCTTTCACCCCTCATTCATTTCCCTCTCCCATTCATTCCTCCCCAACGTAAGCTCGCTTCCAAACCAAACAAGCTTGTCGTTATACTCTTCTCCCATCCCTGCTCTAAATCACCAGTCTTTTAGCGTATTGGAGCATCCAAAGACAACTGCTGAAGAAGATGAGGGAGTCTTAGAAAGCAGGAGACCGAGGTGTAAAATAAACACAAAGCAATCGAATAAAGAGCTTTGAATGTTATGTTTATTTGTCTCTGAAGAGAACCGGTTTAAAACATTTGCAAAGACTTCTCAAATTTTGCTTTGTACTTTCGGGAAGGCATTCAAGAAAAATGTAGCAAATTTTCACAAATAAACACAGAATTAGTTTTGTATTTGTTATCAATTTTCAGTTATCAAAAGAATTCCACATGTAGTAAGATTGCAAGAAAAAAGTCTGAAACGGTAAGATGAATGTTTATGTAACAATCGCATGTTTTCATACTTCACTTCCCCTGCCTGTATCAGTATCAAGGAAGGTTTTCATAAACAGAAGTGGCACGCAACATTGTGCGTTGGTTGATTCAAGCTGTTGCTCGGAGATGCACGATGGCTGCCACATTTCTGTTAGTCCAGACACACTGTTAGATCCAAACTAACTCTTCATCACTACTCTGGTGGAATGCATGAGCTAGGTGTGCTTGCTTCACTTTTTAATGCTTCATTTTAGTGGTGGGCACATCAATTCCAAAATATTGACATATCTTTACTAACAGTATGGATATGTATCTTTATCAAAATGTATTGACCTTGAGCAAACCTGTCAATACTTAAAGTTTTCACACACAAAAAAAATGCTCAATAATTTTTGAAATGCATGGTTTATATTTTTGTTTCTTTGATTCTTAGATCATTTCAGGATGGAGTGGAGTATCCGGATGAAATCAATAGCATTACTTGTATCAAATCAAAACAAAAAGCACTTGTATTTTCCATCTTTTTACCAATTTTGTATTGAATTCTGACTATAGAGAACCAGTGCTGTCACCGGTCTTCCAGAGGCTGTTATCATTATCAGTCTGGTGAAAAGTGACAGGTCTTATATGAAGCACACATTCAAGTTTTTTTTTTTTCCCCCTGCTCTTCATCTGTCAGGAAGCCATGCGTGGGACAGAGTCCAACGCCTACCTCCTGGTCATGTGACTCCCCTATCTGGGTACGTGCACTGTCAGCATCCCTCCCTGTCATGATAATGTAATTTTCCCCCAGTTTAATAAAAGCATTGTTGTGCTATGTTGTGTATCCCCTTGCAGAATGAGCGCCTGTCATTCCACACAATATAACCCAGAATATAATGCCGCACTCTCAAATATATCAGTGGAAATAGACGATGATCCTGTCGAAAGTGTAATTTATATGTCGTCTTTTTTTCTCGTAGGCTGTACTATACTGGGGTTTACATATGTGCCTGTTTCTGCACTGTTTCTCAAGGGCCTTGGATTGTCTTGTAGATTGATGGCAGGAAAAGCGAATGCAAGTACCATGGGGTGTGTTATGAAGGAAAGACAAAGCTGCAATTGTAAGTGTCTATAGGTGAATTTGAAGGTTAAGACTTTTGATATATTGGTACCTTCAGACTTTATAGGATTTAGTGTCCAAATAAAGGCTTTCTGTCCATGATCTACATGTTCCCATATGAAGATGTTTGTGTCTAGTAGTAATTATATAGTGTAGCTCTATTCAGATATTTTGAAAGCTTTTGTGTGTCTATGTGTGTGTGCTTTCGGGGTTTCTGTAGTCTATAAGGTCTTGCATATGGGTTGGTGGCTTGCCATAGGAACTTTACAATTTAAAATGACATATTGTATATTTTTTATGAAAAAGTCCTCAGAATGTTACTGTGTTTTATTATTCTATTATTATAGATCAAAACTATTGCAAAACTGCTCATAAATTGATTCCATACTATAAATGCAATATTTTTCTTCATTGATTTTTGTTCAAATGAGAATCTAGCTTTAGTCCTACTTTAATATAAATTAACATAGTTGTTTACGTATCAAATTGTTCTTTCTTTAATGACCATGAATCATTTTCCAGATATTGTTGTACATTTTAGGCCATTATAGTACTAAATTTGAACAAAAAGTGTAGGTAAATATGGCAGAATTTGAATTTTGAATGTAGAATACACATTCACATGTACAGACTGTATTCTAGCTCCCTGCTCCACTACACCCTCTTTGTTTCTTTGTGTCTGTGCGTGTTCCTCTCCGCTTTTGTCTAGCTCACTTTTCTCCTCTGCTTTGGTACATACAGCTCTTCCTCCCTCCTCGCTCCTATCTCGTCTTCCTCACCTCTCTCCTCTGCCTCTTTCTTTGACCTCTCCCTCAGAGCATCCCTCCTGGGTCCTCTCTCTGTATTATTTCCATGTGCCTCTTCTCCCAAACAAAGGTCAGGTAGCTGCTTTAATTACGCCCATTTAGTCAGACTACTTTAGACAGTGCATAGGCCTTGGAGCGCTGGATTAATGCTTTCTTCGTACAGTAATTGCTCACACCCTGAAGTTTAGCCCATTTTGCGTTTTTCTTTCTTTTGTGTATACAGTTCATGATAGCTGCTTATTTAGAAGTCAGTGAATCCCTATGAGATTTTTCCACACATTCATTCTAAGGTCATACTCCTTAAGCAATGGCGGCCTGAAAAATACGTCTCAAGGTCTGTGGTCTGTGCACCTTTTCTTTTTGTTACTCAAACAAAGCAGTCAAACTCTCAGTCAGCTGCAAATTCTCGCCATATTACTGTAAAAATCTAGACTTTTTTCGTTCATTAAAAAATTTATTGTCATTCTTTCGCTGCCGCCCTCTGCTAACTGTATTTTATCTACTCATTAATGTCTCCAATTACCCCGTCATACACTGCCAAATCTCTTACAGCACGGCAACGCTTATTGAAATGGTAATGGCGCCACATCTCAAAAGTGGAGAACGCCTTTCATTCGTTGCCTTCTAAGTGGATTTATTCATGACAATTTACTCTTCTCATGCAGGATTACACTAATGAGAGGGTTAAAGGGTCTGCGTGTGTGGCTAGTCTGTGCTCTTTCAAACCGGGGGACTCTTGGCCCCTCGGAGAATAGGCCACATCACCGCAGCCTTCAGCTCAACCCATTATACACAAGAAGAGGACTTGATTTGGTTTTGTAGCATTCCCTATTTTCATACCTCATTGACATGCGCTTCCTGTTATTTCTAGGATTCAGGTGTCGCCGCGATCAAAATCATTATCATAATCAACAAGCTATTCGACAGTGCTGAAATCCATTGTCCGAGGCGTCTCCGTGGAATCCAGATCTTGTAGTGCAATTAGAAGAGAGCTGGTTTGTTGAAGGTCAGGTCCCAATGGGAAGGTGCCTAGGTACTGATCTCTACATGTAGGTCACCGCGACTGCAGTCACATGGTATTGTTGGTTGGCCTTTTTATTAGCGGCGATACTGTCAGCACCCTGTCACACCGAGCCTGTGTCCAGATGCCTGTCCCTCGTTAGTGTCAGCCAAACTCCAGCCTTACCTGTTGGCTTATATGGTTCCCATTAGTAACAAGGAGGAAAGGGGATGCTAGATTGGAGTAATGGCTAGCAGTTAATGGGCACATCTTTTGTTCTTTGTTATGTGCAATGTCACTGTAATTATATGGCACTGGCTGCTGAGTGAGGATAATTGTGTTGAGTGTAGTGCAGTGGTCGTCATTGGTCAGTGATATTATCTCAAAGAAACAGAAATACTGTTTATCTCTTCTACTGTAAACAACATGGCAACATGTATTTTCAGCTCCTCCACGTTGCTAATTACAGGTGCTGCACCCAAAATGAAAATGTTTTATGGATATTTTAATGATTTGGTGAAGGTTATTTAGACACCATTCAGTCGATACATTAGAAGTAATTTGCAATATTTTTTGTGTAAGTATCACATTATATTTTATTACCTTATCCATGAGCAGTTCCATTAGTGTTTATTTTAATGATAAATTAGTGTCAAGTCAATGAAATCTGTGTACTGCACACATTTTAAATGCATTGTAAAAATGTATCTATTCTATTCCATTTAAACCCTGCTAGGCTATTTTTAATTAACATATTGTGCAGGGTAGCAGGGATGTTGAATTTTTCACCTTTGTCCTCTACATAAGGAGTAAGGAGCAAATCAATACATGACTTGAGCACTGGTGCCTGATGTAAATAATATCCTCCAGGCATTTCTGATATATCATGTTCCGGTGAATAAGGCGATTAGAATGACTCTGAGACCTTGACCTCTGACCTGGAAACAAAACAATAGGGGTATAGGATAAACATCATACATGTTTTTCCTGGGATCTGCTGTACCACTCCTCCAGTTACAGCCCCAAGTGCACCACTGATGCCTTCACCTTCCAGGCCTTCTCCAGCTCTTCCTTGAGCCCCTGGTATTTCTCTAGTTTCTCGTGTTCCTTTTTCCTGATGTTACCGTCACTTGGTATTGCAATGTCCACCACCTCGGCTTTGTTCTTTTGCTTATCCACCACCACTATGTCTGGTTGGTTTGCCATTTATTAAAATAATTAATTCAAGATGACGGACTTCTGGTTTGTAAAGGAGTGTGTTCACAATATCATTTTTTATTTCTATTGCCACGATGCATCTGGCTACCAAATTTCGTTTAGCTACCCCAAAGTTTGTGCAAGGACGTCCCATTGGCAAGAACAGGCTAGTTAGTAAAGTAAATGGGGTGTGGATGTCATTGAGTTTTTTAATCAAGACCGTGTCACAAATCTGCATACCAAACTTTTTGGATCGGGATGCCAAAATCTTTGTGCAACATTGCAGAAATTTTTTAAAAACTTCATTTAACCCCCCCCCCCCCCAGCCATATTAAATTTTATTTCAGTCTGTAATGTTCACTCATTAACGTTAATGCACCAAATACATTTTTTTCACAAGCAGTAGCTTTAGGGCAGAGACAAATTTCACTGATATTGGTTTGTTTGTGCAAATGGAAGCAATCTGTAAATATCAAAAATCTCCAAAATTGTGTCCATCTTTTGTCGATGGTAAAAGGAGAAATTCAATTTGTCAACTGGACAAAGATAATTTGGTCGAAAACGTTTCGCAGCTCATCCGAGTTGCTTCGTCAGTTCTGGTTAGAGTGCTGATGGACACTGCTTATATATCTAGCTGCAGGGACTCAGCACTCTAACCAGAACTGACGAAGCAACTCGGATGAGCTGTGAAACGTTTTCGAACAAATAAACTTTGTCCAGTTGACAAATTGAATTTCTCCTTTTACCATGGATTCTACCTGGACTGCTGAGGTATTCTTCACACATCCATCTTTTGTCCCATCACTGCTCACTGCACACCGTCACACAGCTCCAACCTCTTCATCAAGTCTGCGGATTATACAACTGTGTTGGGTCACATCAGCAACGACGATGAGACACACTATAGGAGCGAGGTGAGCCGCCTAGTTAAGTGGTGCAGCAACAACAACCTCTCCCTGAACTTGGAGAAGACAAAGGAGATTGTCATAGACTTCAGGAGAGCACACACACAGCACGCCCCCTTCACCATCAATGGGGCTGCTGTGGAGAGAGTAAGCAGGTGTGTATATCTCTGAGGACCTCTCCTGGTCAAAGAACACTGCATCACTGGCCAATAAAGCCCAACAGCGACTCTACTTCCTCAGCAAGCTGAAGAGAGCCAGAGCCCCTGCTCCTATCAAGTGCACCTTCTACAGAGGCACCATAGAGAGCATCCTCACCAGCTGCATCACTGTGTGGTGTGGCACCTGCACCGTGTCCTGCCAAAAAAAGCTACACCGAGTAGTGAGAGCAGCTGAGAGAATCGTGGGTGTTTTTCTGCCCTCCCTGCAGGACATCTACCGCACCCGCCTCATCCGCAAAGCCCTCAGAATTCTGTTCAATGTACATTTTCCTCCAGCAGCATTCACATTTGAAAGACAGATAAACTATTGAATGAATCCTATGCATTTCAGAACATGTTTGTAAAGGTCTAAATACAGGTACAGCAAGATTTTACAACATACAATTATTTAATAATTTAGTTTTTTTTAAAGTTAGTTTTGTAGTTAGTTTACTTGTTGAACACATTCTGTTTCATAAATAATTGCAGCTTTTGCATTTTGGCAATTACACAAACTCAAATTGCGATATTGCATCCTTAATTAAGTCTGCTTTCCAGTGGCTGTCAAAGCTTTCTAACCTTTAGAGAGACTCACACAGATTTTGGACATTTCACTAATTCCCTTAATCTGCTTCATGTCCATGTCTTTCCATATCTGTCCTTTCCTTGTTCTTCTTCGATGTTTTTTCTCCTTGTCTTCCTCCTGTCTTTCTCCTTACAGGGGGATAGGATGAGTGGTGGAGATTAGAAGAAGGTTACACAATCCTTTTAGCTGGTTTTAGCGTCTGCTGTTCAGGACAGATGTGTTCTGCATGTGCATCAACAGGATTACAGTGTCAGAACAATGTCCATGAACTGATGAAGAGCTCTCAGGGTTCCCATAGTGTAGTTCAGGGCACGTCAGACCCAGGTGTGATATGTATAAACTACTGTCACTGTAAGGAGAGGCTGGATGAACTCACTATCATTTATCTGTCAAGCACTCCTTGAGCACTACTCCACTCTGTTGATTTTTAACATAACACATGGGAAGACATTATTTTTATGCCCTTTTTCTGTTTTCGCCCATCATTTTTACAGCATCAACACGAGGGTTTTAGTAAGTACCCTAGGCTTCTAAATTTGGACTCTTTGTCAGCACTTTGGTCTCATTAAAGGTGGAGGTGGAAGTCCTGCTTGTCTCCACGGACATGTTATTGCTTTTGTCTGTAATGTTCCAGATTATGACATTAACCCTATCTATCTTCATAGGGGGCAAAGTCACTGATCAAATCTGTGGAGAGGCAACAATGGTTACCTTAAGAATCCATGTTTTGAGGCATTTTTCAGCAGTTAAATCACCAGGAATTAAACAAATACTATAGAGTTTTACTATAGGCAATAACATCACTATGGAAACAAGCAGGTGGCGGCCTCTCCACCAGAAAAAATACAAATAATATTTAATTTGTATAAAATGCTAACCAATGAAACAAATATAGTACCAGTTAATCCATATCCACTCGTATTTTGTGTAATAGTATTTTTAAACTGATGATGCACCAATTAAGACTAATGAGTTTTAGAGGTCTCACACTGGAAGCTATGACCTTTTTTGTGGAGCATGTCCTTTTTGTACGTTCTCTGAGGGCATTCTCCTTGTATTCAAAGACATGTAAGTGAATTAGCAAATAACCCGCTCTACTAGGACATAATAAAATGCATTATTTAATTAAAAGCACCTTAAAGGGCCCATATTACAGCATTTTCTGACTTAGGTTATAATGTCATTTCCTCATCGCAAACATACCGGAAGTTTTGTTGCTTTGTTTTTTTTCCACACATACTGTATTTTTTTTTTTTTTTTTACAAATCCTGTATATTTAGGTCTTATATGGTAATACAGGAAGTGCTCCACTGTGTTTATCTCTGCATTACAAGGTAGAACAGGGCATTTTGAGCTTGGAGATAGACACACAAATAATAAAGGATTACTCAAACATGTGTGAATAAACACAACACATCTCCAGGTATGCTTTTGAGGAGGTAACAACATTCTAACATGACTAAAAGCTCACAAGAATACATTTTGTGTAATATAGGACAGACCTTAACCAAGCTAAAGTTGATGCAGCCATGATAGTTGTATACTATTTTGTATCACTGGCCCCCAAATTTCCTAGCATAAAGCAAACAAATGTCATAGTGTTTGAAAACTTCACAGGCGCAATTTGAATGTAAATGTCCACCACGCTGCCGAACAAAGAAAGATCTGAAAGTAGCAATAAAAAGGGATGGAATTTTGATCAACAACCAGCATAACCTGGAGCTGAACCTGTGTGTGAGAGCCCTTTTGTGTAGAGTTAATTGGCGTGGCTAGCACAGATAGATTTATAGCCTGGCGTGGAGAAAAATCACTTTGCCTTGGGATTTTAATGATTTGTATTCAGAACTATGATTTAAATATGGGAGCTTTGGGAGAGCAGTAGTAAATTTGAGTTTCCTATGTCTGAGAAAGAAATGTCTGTAGGATTCCAGGTTTGAACAAATCTTACGTGGTGTAGTCTGCATGTGCTAATCTGTGTGTGTAGTATGATTTGTATATGCAGGAGATGTAGTTATATTGGATTTGCTTGGTTGTTAGATCATGTAATGTTATTGAGTTGGGTATATACGGCCCACTGGACTTCCTGTTGAAGCACATGCAGTCTCTGTGTCAGTCTGACCACCTATATGAGCTGAACGTGCTGTTTTTCATTGAGCGGCCTACGGCTTTCTCTCTCTGCAGGCTAGTGATTTTGTGAGGGCAGAGCGGAGGAGAGGAGAGAGGGGAGAGAGATGGGTTGAAGCGCAGAGGTAGAGGGGTAGTGAGAGGTCACCAGATGGATTGTGGGAAAAGTCAAGGATTTCATATCTGCTGGGATTGGCCTGCTGCTGTATTTTTTAAGGGGAGCAGAGTGTATTTATTTTATTTATTTCAAAGTTTGAGCCCTGGGATGTTTCATCCAAAGCATGTGGGTGTGTATTTGAGACCACAAGTGCTGGGAAATATTTAGCCTCCAGACAGTTTAATAGCAGGCTACTTAGTTTTATGAAGATGCAGCTCCTGTGTATTTTAGTAAGGTCTGAGTCCCAAGTCTAATGGAAGAGGACAGTAACAGAAATCCTCTGGCCAGCAGAAATTGTTGCTCTTTGCTTCAGTTATACCATTTGCATTGTATAACACTCAAATAAAAATGTGCTAAAAAATCATCTACTTTGCTCAGATATAAGAGCCTTTTTACTCAGCAGATTGGCACTGCGCTAATTATACTGCAGCATTCTAATAGGAGTTGGAAGTGCAGTTCTGCACAGCTGGTGTCCTACATTTGGCCAGTCTGGTCTATAATTGATATTTAAGCATCAGTACATTGCATTATTGTTAATGCTGATTTTGGGAACATTTAAATTATAGCAGTGCTAAAGTAATAGCTACCCAGATGCGCAGTGTTCAAAGGCACATGTGGCACTAACTACTATAAGAGCAAAGCGGGTTTGGTTTCAGGTCCTTGTCAGTATTAAAGATCCCATGACATGGTACTTCTTGATGCTTTTATATGGCTCCTTAATGGTTCCCTAATACTGTAAATGAATCCTTCTTCAAAATCAACACTTAGTGCATGGGAAAGACACATGTACAGAGTCAGAGTCAAAAAATAACTCTCTGAACGACTCATTCTGGGCCTTGTTGCTTGAATGCAAATGAGAAGAACACAGATAGGTTAGAGGAAGGGGGGGGGGGGGGGGGGGGGGGTAAATGCGCCGCTGGTTCCTTGTGTTAAACCACTGCTGTTTCAGAGGTCCAAAGGGTCAGGTAAAGGACTTCCGAGCCTAGAAACACTCGCACGTGCCTCCAGGCAAATAAAAAAACGCATTTTGCATTGCGTAGCTCCTCCGCGGTCCAAACTCTCTGGGCGTGATTTCCAGAGACAGGGGGTGGAGATCCAGACGATGGTGGAACTGCATTTGCATTTCTTTTTTCGATCTGACGTCAATAAGGTGCCTTGTCCAGAATCGCCCATTTGAGCTGTGTTTTTTTCAAACGCAGAAAAGGATCGCAAATGCTCAGTTTAGACATTACGCAACTTTTAGCCATTGGGGGGGGGGCTAAACAGGGTAGGGAAGCTCACATTAACGTTCAAAAACCTCAGAAAGTGAAAATTTCATGCCATGGGACCTTTAAATATAATCTGTTAAAAGTAATGGGATCAAAATGAACTACTTGAAAAAGTATATACTTTTCAAATTTCCAACAAATGAACTGAATTTGTTTCACACACAATTATGTCACAAATATTTGTATCAACTGTCCTGGGCTGGGATACTTCTTGTGTAATAGCCATTCCACCATCCTTAATTAGCAGAAAATAATATTTGTTCTCTCCCTGGTAAATGTTAGTGACACTGTGCTCTGTATGACCCAGTCTGCACTGGGTCACATAGCGATCTCATAGTGATACATCTATCCTTCTGCATTGTACTCTTGTGTTTTGGACTTTACATGGTTTTCTTTTTTCATGGCATTCATGTCTACACAGAGGCTTATTGGAGCGGGCTGTGCTAGTAGCTCTTTCATGCCTCGGCTCTGACTCCAGAGGAATAACAACTCAGACACTGTCAGATCCAGGAGAGCAGGGCCACGGGCTGCTGCTTTGAAGTGGGCTGTGAGATTCTCATCTGCAGCGATCAGATGAAGGCACAAAAGAAGATAGCAAGAGGTGCAAAGCTCAAGCTAAACAGGCATCTGTGGACCCAGAGGTTGGGAACGTAGTCCGGAGCTTGGCCCACATGGTACGAGTGGCTTTAGATCTGTATGAGATAGAAACATTATTATGGTACATAGGGGTGTGCAGAAATATAACAATACAGATATATCATGAAGATTGTAAATTTGGAGATACCGATATTGTGGGCTGCTGTATCAATATATTAACATGTTTTTGGTATCTTTTGTAACAGTGCTACAATTGTGCTTTTAGAGAAAGCCATACACTTGACATTTTAGTTTTTGATGGTTAATATGGGTGCTTTTCATATTAAGTTTGTGCAGGTACCTGTTTAACAAAGACATATTGTTGTTAAAATGTATTTATATATTAATGTATCATGTGCGGTATAAAGATTATCACATAATAACATCTCATAACCAAATATAACAAACAACATAACAAAATATCACATAGCACAGGGGTGTCAAACTCATTTTGGTCCAGGGGCCATATCCAGCCTAAATTGATCTCAAAGGGGCTGGATCAGAACACTCATGGCATATATACCCCAAAAATAGCAATAAGTCCAAATATTTGTGCAGAGAAACGCAAATCTATTACAGAAGTCTTTTTTATTTGATGAACTCTTTCTTTTACAAAATATTATAATATTATGAGCCACCTGAAACTTTAAGAAAAATGCTATTTCAACACAATGTTTAAACATTAACTTGTATGCATTTCACAGAATTCATTTGTGCTGCCCTGGTGGGAGGAGGCCACGCACAGAGGTGCTAGAGATGCTGCTATGCTAAACTGCTCAGAAAATTACCAATATGTTAATAGAAAATTAAAATACACTCAGAAAAAATATAAAAGCAACACTTTTGTTTTTGCTCCCATTTTTCATGAGATGGACTTAAAGGGACAGTGTGTAAGATTTTTACCTGTTAATTACTGAAATTGAAGATACCCATTCAAAAATACATTGTTTTCCAAGCCTTTTCACTTCCATCATGAAATCAAAGTATTCTTTTGGACTTAGATATAGTCACATAAAAGGGGGATCTTCCCCATATAGAGGCAGCCATTTTGAATACGAGAGCCGCAGAAGGACATTTGGGCTCATCCTTCGCCTCGGCTCCTGCTAACAGCTGCTCATGTGGGAGAGAAGGAGCGAAGGAGAGAAGGAGAGAAGGGGAAGGGGAGGGGGGAAGGGGGGAGCCTCGTGTAAAGAAGCATGCTGCTGGATCACACATCGTAATGGATATAACACGTATTTTGGACTAAATTGTTTTACTGGATTTTATTCGCTGGATCCTTATGGACAGATTGAGACCAAGTTTATGATGAAATACAGAGTTTGACCTGTGCAGAGCCTTCAAAGGTAAGCTAAGTAAGCTAAGTTTTGTGCTTTTCTGTATAAAAGCCCCATGTGCTCGGGGAGTGATTGTTTTGCAGGGAAATGAATTGCATAGTCAAAAAGAGGAGACTGTAAGGTTTCATTTGATGTGTAGATTGTCATGAATCATGATCGGGATTGTGTGTTTTCATGCGAAAAGAAAAAAAAAAGTGAACGGGGGACCGTGTTTTATGTATACAGCGGTGCGCGGTTCGTGCGCGGGCACGCGCGATGTCGGCGCTACGTCGCGCCCGGGTGACCCTCGAGGTCTGCCATAGCCAAAAGAGGAAGTGGAATAGCTAGTAACCACCTATGCGCCACGAATCCTACACACTGTCCCTTTAAAGATCTAAAATTCATTCCAGATACACAATATTACCATTTCTCTCAAACATTGTTCACAAATCTGTCTAAATGTGTGATAGTGAGCACTTCTGCTTTGCTGAGACAATCCATCCCACCTCACAGGTGCGCCACATCAAGATGCTGATCTGACATCATAATTAGTGCACAGGTGTACCTTAGACTGCCCACAATAAAAGGCCACCCTGAAATGTGCATTTTTTTGCTTTATTGGGGGTCTGGGGACTCAGAACCAGTCAGTATCTGGTGTGACCACCATTTGCCTCATGCAGTGCAACACATCTTCTTCGCATAGAGTTTATCAGATTGTCATTTGTGGCCTGTGGAATGTTGGTCCACTCCTCTTCAATGGCGCCATCGATTGTGAGCATTTGCCCACTCAAGTCTGTTACGGCGACGATCTGGAGTCAGGTTAAGACCCCGATGAGAACGACGAGCATGCAGTTGAGCTTCCCTGAGACGGTTTCTGACAGTTTGTGCAGAAATTGTTTGGTTATGCAAACCAATTGTTTCAGCAGCTGTCCGAGTGGCTGGTCTCAGACGATCTTGGAGGTGAACCTGCTGGATGTGGAGGTCCTGGGCTGGTGTGGTTACACGTGGTCTGCGGTTGTGAGGCTGGTTGGATGTACTGCCATATTCTCTGAAACGCCTTTGGAGGCAGCATATGGTGGAGAAATGAACATTCAATCCACGAGCAACAGATCTGGTTGACATTCCTGCTGTCAGCATGCCAACTGCACGCTCCCTCAATGCTTGTGACATCTGTGGCATTTTGCTGTGAGACAAAACTGCACATTTCAGAGTGGCCTTTTATTGTGGGCAGTTTAAGGCACACCTGTGCACTAATCATGATGTCAGATCAGCATCTTGATGTGGCACACCTGTGAGGTGGGATGGATTATCTCAGCAAAGCAGAAGTGCTCACTATCACACATTTAGACAGATTTGTGAACAATTTTTGAGAGAAATGGTAATATTGTGTATCTGGAATGAATTTTAGATCTTTAAGTCCATCTCATGAAAAATGGGAGCAAAAACAAAAGTGTTGCGTTTATATTTTTGTTGAGCGTATAATAAAAATATTTTAATAGAAAATCATCTGAGGGCCAGATTAAAGGTCTTGGAGGACCGGATCTGGCCTCCGGGCCGCATGTTTGACACCTCTGACATAACACATCTATCAAATTAAATTACTGCTGCATTATGATTATTATTATTAGGTGTCATTGTTGCTGCCGAAAAATGAATTTCCTTTGGGATAAATAAAGTATTATCTAACTCTCTATTTATCCAGTGTAGTATTATTATCTTTGTTTAGCCATGAATCATGTGTCAAGAACATGGAACTAAATTAATGTTGACTTTTTAACAGCAAGCAGTAAAAAGGTAATTGCTGGCGGTTGTCCTTTCTTCATAAGTCCTCAATATCAGAGCACTTGGCAGGGTGTTCACGTTGAGTTAATCAGGCAATATAAAAAATGAAGCCCACTAAATTCATTAATTAATCTCTTTTTATTCCTGCACAGCTCAAACTAGTTTTAAATTATTCCGGCGCTTAGCTGCAAGGCAAATTGGTACTCAAGGCATGTGAAATAAAAATTAGGTGGTTTATCTATTGATGCAAGACATAAGCAGGGAATGAACTGTTGTGGAGTGTACTGGATAAAGTTTGTTTTGTAATTGATTTTGTGTATTAGAGAAAGACTTGTGTGAAAAGGGAAAGCAAAGCAAGTTCTTATCATAGTTTTGGGTTTTAGCTGTGGAGTATTTACATTTTGCATGCTTGTATGGGTTTAATTCAGGCATGCATATTTTTTGTTGCAGCGTAATACCGAGTTAGTCTGTTCCCTTTTGAGAAAATAAACACTTTACATAAACATGGTCTAAATTATTCCGATTGCTTACTTTGCATCACTCTAATGAGCTACACTATATTTCATAAGATTATTCAAAGATGGAGATAGCAATATTTTGGGTGAGGTTGCAGAAAAATGCATATCGAAGTCTATAATTTCAGTTTGCAAAGTGACATGGGTGTTGAAGTGTTTTCTTTTACAGCCAATTATATGTGTTGAAATCCTGTCAAGAGTAGGTCTGTTCAAATGGAGTTTATGTAATGTTTCTGGCTTTGATTGGCTGATTGCATTTAGCACAGCTTTACATAACAGACGCAGAAGCACGAAAATAACTTTTAGACAAAAGCTTCTAGTTTTGGAATTAAGGCAGATGCCACTGTGTTAGTATCATTATCCGTATCCCACAATGGTACATCAGGATGAGAAATGTACAAAAAATACAGCTTTGAAAATGTGTGTTCTTTGGCAATTTATGAAACCAGGAGACCTGTGAACCAAGAAAGTATAAAACCTAGAATATTTATAAATTCCTGACAATTTAAGAAACAGTTCCTTGATTAAAGAATGTTATTTGTTTGGTTAAACATTTCAACTGCAGACCTCACCCAAATTTAATGCCAGATGTGTAAACCTTTCTGATCAGAATCTTCAGATCAATCAACGCACCACGCTCACTGTACATGTCTGACGTCCTTTAGCCTCTTCCTGTCCGTAACTCCAGCTATGTTTTTGCATCTCACGGGGAATGCCTTTTATCATGTGACAGAGTGGAGCCTGTGCTGTGGGATGAGTGAAGGGGGGTTGGGGGTGGTCTTCTTGGGACAGCTGTTTCCCATCAGGTTTCAGTGGACCGGAGTGAGGCTGGTCGCGGCTCTGCTCCGTGGATCAGAAGCCGCTGTGGGGAGGGGGCTCAAGAGAGATGCGCGGGGGCCCAAATGCGTCCAATTAGAAGGTCATCCCAATTTGTTCTCCCATATCTGCGGCACTCTTTGGGTATCCAGGGCCCTGCTTCGGTTCCATGTTACATACAAATCCTTACGCCAGGAGGTGAATGGGTTGCTGCCATCTGGGAGTCATTACGCCTTTTCCTCCATTGTTTCCTGTCTTTTCACCCCAGTCCAGCTCCAGCGAGCTCTAGCTTTAGCTCTTTGTTGGCGCAGGTTCCATTGGCTTGGCTTGTTCAGGTTCGAAGCCCCCCCAATCCCTCCTTCCCTGTTCCCGTCTGTGTAATTTAAAACTGGGAACGCTTAGCGGCAGTCACTCATGCACAGGGTCTGCATTAGCACATGTTGTTCACCTCATCAGCAACAGGAATGTTTGGCAAGATGTTTTGATTCATCATGCATCCATTTTCACCACGTCGCCCTATTTGCAATACATTTCTGCTTGGCTGTAATCATGCAAATAATAGTTGGGAATCATTTGAAGCAATTTCATGACACGTTTTACTTTTAAAAAGGCATTCCACTTCAGAGGAATTTTCTGGAGCTGTTTGCATCTTGAGGCTTTTCAGTGGAGACAGGAAGGAGCTAGCTTGTGGCCACCAGAAATCGCACTCATCTTTTAGACTGGATTGGATGCAAGTTTGCGTGGTCTCTGGTTCAGCCTGAGATTTTTTTCCCTTTGTGGAAAAATGATAAATTGCCGTGGTATAGTTCTGTTAAAATGTTTCACTGGAGCACTGCAGGGTGGTGTCGTCTTGTCTTTGTCACTGTCAGACATCAAGATATTTCCCTTCACGTGGACTTATCACAACATATCTCATTGTGTTTGAGAAAGGGTTTTCAGCACGAGAAAGAAAAGAATTGCAAAATTCTGTTAAGAAAAATATCATGCTTGGGGTTTCTACAACCCTTTATTATGTTGTCGTCAAATGGGAGTCAGAAGGTTGTATTTTCATTGACAAGTACACAATATCCTGCTGTTAGAGTGGGTAAAGTAGTGGTCTAAAGAACACTATTTCATGATGACTGACAATAAAAATGCTCTTTTTGAAAAAAAAAAAAAAAAACTGCTCAGAATTTATATTTAAAGGGAAAAGAAAAACAACCTTGAAATAAGCCTTAATTGTAAATGTCCACTCGGAACCTCCGGCCTTTATTGTGATTGTGGTCCTTTCTGCGTTTTGCAGTTCTCCGAGATGACTTCAGACAGAACCCAGTGGATGTGATGGTTGCCGTGGGTGAGCCTGCTGTGCTGGAGTGTCAGCCTCCACGTGGACACCCTGAACCCACCATCTCCTGGAGGAAAGATGGCTCCAGTTTGGACGACAGGGATGAACGTATCACGGTATATTGTTGATTTTACATTATGTATGTTTGACTTGTTGCAATGTATGTTACACAAGTTACACAATTTATCATATGATAAGAAAAGAAAAAAGAAGGTAAAAGGTAGCTGAAAAGAAAAGCTTGTGTTGTATGTACCTGGAGTGAACCAAGACTTACCAACTGGGCTGTAGTCAACTAAAGAAATTCTAGGTCATAAAAACCATTACATATCTCTATGTATATGACTCAAACTGCACTCACAAGACTACAACTGCATGGGAGTTCAAGTAAAAACAACTAAAAAGAGACATTAAACTTTTGAATCATGACTTTAATCTGCCTTTTTTCATCATTTACATGTTAACATAATACCAAAAAATACAACATCTTCAGCTAACTCACTCACTTCATAGAAAGGATTTCTGTTGTCCCATAAAAATTATTATCTAAATAAAATTATTAGTCCACTACAAATAAAAATTCTGGTCGACTAAAACGCCACTGACCGATTAATTGACCTAACGACTAAATGTCTAAAGGCCTTATTAGCAACAGAAATATTAAGATGATTGTAGTAGGGTTTTCAGAAATAAAGTACAAAAATAATATATAGATAATAATAAAGTACAAAAATAATATATAGATAATAATAATAAATAAATAATATATAGATTATGAATAATACATAAATAATAAATAATATAGATGATACAGGAGGATTTTCTATGGAAAATTAGGACACCTGCCATAGCAATTCACAGTTTTTTGTTTTGTTTTTTGTTTTGTTTTATCAGTGTTAAGATTGATTTAGTAATTTTAGTGCCTTGAGAACACATTATTGCACTCTTAACATATTGGTGTCTTTAAATGTCTTAAACTTTGTCTGCTGGTTAAAGACTCTAGGTTGCTTTGAGCTTGAATTGTGCTCTGTTGTCTTGCCTTGCTTTTCAGAATTACTGGTGTAAAATAAGAGATGAAATTACACTATTTGTTGGCGCTGTAATAATCAGAAATTAGTCAAGCTGGCGGTGTTTGTAGCAAAACAAAAGACTGTCAAAATTATCTCAAAGCTCGAATGGATATTTAGAATGAAAATGTTCTGAAGCATGAATTTATTTCACTCTTTTGGTTTCCTCCAGTGAGTGTAATTGTTCTAAAACTTTTTTGATATAAGATAGAGCTTTAAATAGATTTAAATTATGCATCAGTGAGGATTTACCTGTAGGCTGAAAGGATCTGCATTCCCAAAAAGGAGAAGTTATTAATAATTCCTCACAGGTAATCTCTTTATCTTATGTAGCGATCTGTGTGTGTGTCTAAGTAAACAACATTATCATCTTTATTATCAAAACCTCATTTAGATTTGCAATTATAGATAGAAAACATAACTCCAAACAACAGTAAATTGGTCTTTTTTCTTGTCTGTACAACTGATGATAAAATACATAATAATAGCCGCATTACATGAGCGGCTCTCAGACTCTTATATATAAGGCTGTCACAAAGCGGGACTCTATATTGATTTTCCCTTGCAGTTTTGTGTACATTGAACTGATTCTGGGCCCTGGAGGCATCAGATGTATTAGAGCAGTAAAGGCACAAAACAGGTTAGCTATCACTCCACTTCCTATGCCTGTACTTCTATACCCCAGCCTCCCCATAATTGAATGTGTGTACAGTATGTGGTTGTGTTGATTTGTTTATCTCAATGCTGGTGTGCGTATAGGAGATGCAGCAGAGCAGTTTCAAAGCCCATTTTAGTGCGGAGTGACAGGTAGAGTGTCTCTGGGGGGCTGTGATGGACAGAGCATCTATGTGTGATTTAAGGAGCAGCGCAGATCAGATCACAGCCAGAGGGGAGTTCCTTAGAGATAACTCACAAAGACTGTTTGGACTTTGTACTTCCTATACTTCTATGTGGTTCCGTCCAATCAGCTCCCTTTATATGGAAATACGTCTTAGCTATTAGAGTTTGCCGCTCAAAGACTTCTTGAGGAAGGAGGAGTCCACCACAAACTAATTTATGGCTACTATATACTGCAGCTACTCCCAGTATTTCCCCTGTGTCCTAAGCCATTATTTATTAATAATCATGTGTATGCTTACATCAAGCTTTTAATTATGAGATCCTCCCTATACATTGGCAAAGTGTGATGTATTGATTTTAATTAAAAAGGGAAATAGTCTTATGAAGCAAAAACAGGAATGTCGTTTACATTGCATTTAGAGCCCCTTGAAGCGATACACGTGTTATAGGTGTATACACACTCTATTCATAATCTTGAAGATGGATGCTCACTAAAAGCCACTGTACTCACTGTGCTCAAAGCAGTACATTTGGAAATATGGTAGGTCAAAGGACAAAACATCCAGTTAAGTATGAAAAATGCCCTCATGCCTAAAGTTAATCAGCGGATGTCTCCAGTTGGCGAGTTTCATAGTTATTTTACCTGTGGAAGGAGAACTTGGCAAGTTATTCAGTATGCAGTATCTACCATAATATTCAGTATATCATTTTATGTATTGAGATTTTTGGAGGTATTGTGTCCCATGATATGGATATAATTTATAATAATAATGACTCTACTGTATTGGTTGGACAGTGCCCACATTGTCTTTGAATAATGTCACATATATGTTGCATTATATTATTCTGATCAAAGGCAGATGACAGTTTATTCATGTGTGCTTTTTATTGACATCACAGGGCAATCTCCTCCTATCCAATTGAAGGCAACTGTCATATACTATAAATACTGCAGATACCCCTCCTGTAGTCCATTTATCTGTGAAGAAGACAGTGAAACAGGCATGAAATTCAAGCTTTGTGCATTCAAAATGTAGGACAGCCAAACCACAGTTAAATTTCCAAGTGGTTGAATCTCTGCTAAAAATGATGAGCGGTCACTTATTTCACTCTTTAATCAGCTACAGCCCTGTGGTATTTACAGCCAATGGCACTGCTCAGAGTAAGATGTAGTCCACTGGGATTCTTACTGGAGTCATTACACCACCAAAATGTTTCACATCGATTCATCAAGAGGCACTAATTACATGGTAGGTCTAGCAGCCATAGCATGTCCGACAATGCCACAGAGAGCTAGATTTGTCCAAAATTCCACATTACATAATGATAATATGCTTTTAATCCATTGATTAGTTCAAATTGGTAGGTTCTTTATGACATAGTCTTATGTCTAAATCCAGTTGACCAAAAAAAAACAAAAAAACAACTATAGTATTTTAAAGGTGCTTGCCAGAAATAATAAGGAAGGGGATATGACGTCTGTAGTACACACATACCATCATTGACTACTTACTGTAAAGTATGATTTTGTTTTGTATTGTACTTGTATGGATTATCATATTTTTGTGTCTTTTAAATCTCATTGTCTAATGTTATACCGTAAATCCCATTACAACAAGAATTCCCGAAGGTGAAAATCTGTGTTTATTACTTGCCTGATAATATGCAGCCAGGAAATGCCATTTTAAATTCTAATGTGTAATGTATAAATCTGTATAAAATATTCCTGCTTTGCCTGGCTTTATCCAATGCAAATACATTCACTTTGTAATACAAATTTAAACAGATGCTGCTCCTCTGCCAGGGAATTTAAATAAATAAGGCTGTACTCTATATACTTTTTCTGTACCACCTGTAAATCAGCATTCTGTATCTTGATAGCATTAGCCTTCTACATATTTTTGATGACGCTTGCATCAGGCCATTTCACTTGTTGGGCAGTTGTTTTTCTTGTGTCTTGTTTGTGGCTTGGATCTGGGCCAGAGGGCTCTGACTAATAAATGAAAGGTTGTCGGTTTGATCCCTGCAGCAGGAATTTAATGATAGATTTCTGTCTGTTGGTGGTGTGTGGACAGGGCAGAGCGAGGCAGGTGCTGTCCAGCGTGATTCTCAATCCCCTGCTGCTGCTCCAGCTATATACAGCGGTGACCTCATGACCTGTGTGAAAAAATAATGGAATAGACTGGCCCCTGCACAGTTTGTTTTGTAGAAGTGAAGAATACCAGATCAGAAATATTTTGAACAGAATTGAGAGCTAGTTAGGCTGTATTGTAAAGGTGCACTAGGTAACTTTCCTGGCAGGTGGCCTAAGATCTGCTTGTCTCCATGGAGATGCTATTGATTTGTCTGAAATGTTTCACAGTATTCACAATTCTTAGTGTGAGTGTGCTCACCTCTCCACTTGCTTTGGTTGTGTCACCTGCTTGTCTCCATGGAGATAAGTTTAATGCCATTCTGTGGAATATTACAGGCATGTTTATTAAAACAATTTTATCTCCATAGAGACAGGCAGGTGGCAGGTGCTCCACAAACACCTTTAACATCAACATTATGTTTTAGACACCTTTGTTGCCACAGTTAAATAAAAAAGATTGAGTTGATAAACAAAACATGTGCCTTGCATTTACATGTAAATAGACCTTTTAGCCCACTGTATAAACCAATTCCCGAGTAATTGCCATTCATTTATAAGAGGCCATAAGTTAATATACGCTAAATTAGACAATTTAGTTTGCGAGTCCGTATTAGAGATCTGCCACTGCATTTTTTATTAGCAATAATGCTATGGAGTTATAGACCTGTCATATTACTGCAAAGTCATTAAACAGTTTGTTGGTGTTGCTAGATGCTTGCTGATGTGATGTGCGTTTGTGATTTACTCAGTTTTTCACCTGAACTGACTTCACAAGTTCCTAAAGGTAAACTACATGACCTCCATGGAGATGTAATTACTTTGCTTTGTCTGGAATGTTCCTCAGTATGGCACTACCTATCTTGCATTTGTTCAACTACAGTAAAAGAAAATACATTCTTTCTGTGAGCACTGAACATTCCCGGCATGTTCATGACAACTAGCAGGCGGTAGACCCTCCATCAGAAAAAATTACATGGTGCGTCTTTGAAGAAGCCCTGGAAAACATGAAACATTTTTAAACACTGAAAAACACCAGCTTGTTAATATTTTCACTCATTCACTGAAAACACACACAGGACTCAGTTAAACTACATTTGTGTGTTTATATTTTAGTCAGTGTTACTATGTATTTAGGGTGACCATTCGTCCGGATTTCGTCCGGACAGTCCAGTTTTAGAGCTGTCTGTCCGGCCGTCTGTCACGTGTCCTCCTTTTTTACATTTTGTCCTCCTTTCGGACCCTCATCGGCCACCCTTGCATAAATCGTCATAAATCCCCACCCATTATTTACACTTGCTACTCTGCGATGTGTCGTTTGCAAACATTCTAATACAGCCTGTCAGCCCCTCGTATTGTCCGCTCTCTATCTGCGCTATCAGCCACTCTTTGAGGTGCAACTTGGCTCCTTCTTCCATCTTCATCGCCTTATTACTGTCCCTTAAAATTTTGTTTTCTTTAGTGCCATGCGTAACAGGTTTCGCTTACGTTTCCTCTCAATGTAGACAGTTAAAATACGTTACAATATTTACATTACGGCTTTCATAATTGCAAATAATATTTTGGGGATTTTGTGCGAATTACACAAATCCAGGTAGCGAGATCTTACCTCTTAAAAGTGAAATGCAGATCTACTAGTTCTGCATTTCTTCTTTCTTCTTTGCCATGGCATATGATGGCAGGGCAAAGACTGTGTTTTTGACTGAATTAGTGATTATATTGTTTTTTGTTCATATCATCTTGACCATAATTTGCCACATTTTTCTTTTTGATGGGTGTTCCATTAATAAATATATGTTGACGTCATACATTATTCATAAGTTGTTTTTCTTTTCCCCAACCCAGGGGAAAAAAACAAACAAAAAAACAAGGTGTCCTCACTTTAGGGCCTTTGTCCTCCTTTTTGGACACAAGTGTCCTCCTTTCCTGTTTCATGCCAGTGGTCACCCTATATGTATTAGTAAAGTAATATTGTCTTGACTCAGTATTGTGATATTACAGTAATAAGTGTTGGAGAAGAAGCAGGAAAATGTAGCTGTTTATAAAAATGAGACCTTGGCCTTGTGTCTTCAGATGTGCTGTTCATTTACAGGACCACAGCAGCTTTGCACTGTTTCTCCATTGGTTTGGGAAGCCTCAGTCTCCTAACCCTACATTCAAAGTGCTATAGAGACAGCTCATGTGGTCTGTGGGGGCGTATGGTGCAAGGATATGAAAGGAATGAAAACAGCATGGAGTGCACATTTCTGGTCCTACTTTGTTGTGCGAATGTGTGTGTTTGACAATGAGTGTGCACATACTACAGTATGCGTCTGAGGCAAAAGTTTTCAGAAAGGCAAAGTACACTGACAGAACATCTGACGAGGGTCTCTACAAAGAGCCCCTGTGTCTTTGTTCCCGGCGCTAATGTAGCACCAGATATGAATTATGTAATTTCATAACAGATGACCTTCTGTGCTGCTGTGTGAAAGGCAGGCCGATTTTTATACTTGAATAAAGGTATGCGCAAGACTATCTGCTGTCATGACACCAAGGATGATTGCATTATACAGTTAAGAGATAGTATGTGGAGCATGAAGTTCAAGTAAACAACGCAAAAAGGTACAAGACTACGAGAGTTCGCGTCTTTGAAAAGTCAGCCAAGTCATTACTGTCGTTCTGTGACCTTAAAGCTGCACTATGTAACTTTCTGTGCGAGGGTTTGCCATGTGCTTGTCTTGTTGGAAATATTATAGCTTTTTCTGTAATGTTCCACTGTATCTCCACGGACACCACGGTCAAATTAAAACGGTAGATCTGTAGAGAGATGAATGCATGTTGTTCAAGGTATTTCTTTATCAATAAAAAGACTTGAAATAAAATAATTTACATTTAAAAGTGCATTGTGTAACTTTCCTGGTGGAGGGTCTCTCAAATGCTTTTATTTGTGGAGATGTTATTTCTTTGTCTGGAATATTTCACAGTATTGTATTAAACCTTTCTATCTTCAAAATAAAAACAAACAAACCAAGTAACCAACATCACTCACAGTCAGAATCCTTGTTTTTCTAGGTATTTCTGAGCTATAAAACACATGTAATTTAATAAATGTAAGTGTAAATGTATGTTTTATTGTCATACTGTGGTACATACCAGGCAGAGCAATGACATATGCATAAAAACAAGCAGGTAACAGACCCCCAACCAAAAATGAAATAGTGCACCTTTTATTTGGATTATTGTAGAACATCGCAATAACCAAGGAGACAAGAAAATAGCAGACCGAACCAGAAAATTTGCATACTGCACCTTTAAGTTTCCAAATGTCTGAACATCTAACAGAGATAAACATGATTTTTTTTATGTGTGTTTTTGTTTTTCTTTAGATCCGCAGTGGGAAGCTCATGATCACCAACACCAGGAAGAGTGATGCTGGCAAATACGTGTGTGTCGGGACCAACATGGTGGGGGAGCGGGAGAGTGAGATCGCTGAACTCACTGTTTTAGGTGAAACATGTATAATGTGTGGTTTCTTTTCCCTCAAAATTTCTTGGAGGATTAGCCCACCACAGTGCTGCGCAAGACCCTTCACACTGAACTATTATTCATAAAAGACCTACTGTTGGCGAGTATGCAGTTGTAGAGCCAAAGAAAAGTAATCCATCTTAGTCTTTTTCCGAGTTTTTAGTGTGTTTCTAGATTTATTTAAAAATGAAGAAATAAAGTTGTAGAATTTTTTTGGTGAAATCACTGTCAGCACTTCATTTGGTTACTGCTATTTTTAGGGGTTCAAGTTAAGGCAGAAACAGTGTTCAGACTTTTATATATAAAAAAAAAAAAAGGAATTGTATCTTAGTAATCGTAATAAGATTTAAAATGTTGTTTTAAACTAACTGTGTTCTTTCCATAACAGTACATTAATTTTCATGGACTTGTCAGTATCTTTCTGAGTATTATTTCTTAATGGATTACATTGCATTTCTACATTTATTGTCTGATAGACCCAGTGTTACCTGATCTCATCAAAAATCAATCTGAAATGTATCCCAATTTGCTATACAGTGAACCCTCGTTTATCGCGGGGGTTAGGTTCCAGAAATAGCCCGCAATCAGTGAAATCCGCGAAGTAGGACAATTTTATATTTTACAATTATTCTACATGTTTTAAGGCTGAAAACGCTTCACCAGACACATTATACACCTTTCTGAGACTGGTATTAACATTTTCTCACATTTTTCTCTTGTTTAAACACTCAAACTTTTGTAGATTTTCATTAAAATATATTAATAGTGGGGGGGGGGGGCACGTGACACGCGGACACGTGCGCGCGGACACGTGTGTTTGTTTTGGTACCACATATCCATGCCATGTGCGAAAGTCGAGTGGAAAGCGACCTGGATATAATTTTGGGCAAGACTCAAGCCAATGCTAACAGTGCCAAACCGCTAACAGACGCCTCTGAGCACCAGTCCTCACCACAAGACCAGGTAAGACCAACCTGCGCTCACAAGAGTTGGTTGCATTTCACCCCGGCTCCAAAATCAGACCGCTATCAATGCGTCGCCAATACTCCACAGCTCTCTAGGACGGGGTCGGGTTCGTCCTCTCGGCGTGACGGGGAAGAGCCACTGTCTCCTCTGTGCGCGCGAGTGTCCTCCCCCCGCTGCGGCTCCCTCGAATGCGGCTCTCCCCGCTGCGGCTCCCCCGGCCCGTCCATGTTGATTCTTGGCTCTTCCATGGTCCGGCTCGCACTCTCTTCCATGGCTCGTGCAAGTAAACAAAGGCCACACCTTCTGTCACCCAGGCGCTCTCATGAAGGAAATCAGAGACTCTGTCCCTACCATCCCTGGTCTAGACCTGGTTTAGTCCTGGTTTAGACCTGCTTTAGACTTGGTTTAGTCCTGGTCTAGTCTCTTAGCTAATCAGGGCGCAGGACAGAATGTTACACTGTAAAAAAAAAGTTACACTATAAAAAAAATTGAAAAAAAAAAAAAAAAAAATTGGGGAAAAAAAATCCGCGAAACAGCGAGGCCGCAAACAGTGAACCGCGATACAGCGAGGGTTCACTGTACTTGCAATATTTTGGGATTTACTAACACCCACATCAAATACTCATATAAGTCAAATGATGATACTAAAAATCCTCTAAATATCTACACTTGCTAAGTTAGTGCCAAGCTCAGGATATATAGCTAACACTAAATCCCATGCACCCCACTACTCTGCTTTATAACCCACTCAGCTCTTTCTCCCCGAAGAATAGACAGAGCTATTATTAATATCATGTCATCAGCTGACCTTGCATAGAGATAGAGTTTGCAGTATAATACCCCATAAAGCCATTCAAGGCTAGAAGGTTATTTGTGGATGCAGATACATGCTTTCTACATGTTGTGCATAATACATGACTCTAGTGGAAATGGATCCCATTTTTAAACATGCCAAAACCTAGTCATGAAATTGCTTTAATTGCCAGGTTTTCCATAAGCACTCCTACTAATGATTTTAATGCTTTTCCTGGTTTGTTCTGTCACACCCAGAGAGGCCAACCTTTGTGAAGCGCCCTAACAACGTGGTGGTGCTGGCGGACGAGAGTGTGGAGTTTCAGTGTGTGGTTCAAGGAGACCCTGTTCCCACCGTGCGCTGGAGGAAAGATGATTCTGACTTGCCTAAGGGCAGGTAATGCACAAAGGCCTTCAGTGCACAGCCTAATTCACCATGCAAGCATGCGTTACAACTTGTGCTTTCATCTCCCGATACACTGTGTCCGTGCTGCCTCCACAGATTTGAAATCCTAGAGGACCATACTTTGATTGTTCGGCAGGTGACCTCTTTGGATGAGGGCTCCTATACATGCGTGGTGGAGAACATGGTGGGCAAGTCGGAAGCATCGGCCACGCTCACCGTACATGGTCAGTACGCTTCATCGGCTCTTCAGATGTGCAGTGTTTACTTAGTGCATTTCACATGGCTTTGCATGGGCATATAACTTTCACACAAGCTCTAAATATATCCTAGTGCTGTGAGTTAGCTGCTCACACCAAACCACATTAGAGACAGTTAATATATTTTCTGTGGGGATGGAAAGTAATTAGATACTTAAATAACAACAAAAAATAGCACAATAACACAGCAGTACTGTATGTAGAACATTTTTTGTAGAAAAGTTTTCTTTCTAATTTTCTGCAATATCAGTCCCATAGACAGCAGTGTTAGTAACAGTGGTAGTAAAAGTAAACATGTACGCTATTACTAGTAGAAAGTAGCAGTACAAAGCTGCAGAACTATACTCAACAAAAATATAAACGCAACACTTTTGTTTTTGCTCCCATTTTTCCTGAGATGGACCCAAAGATCCAAAATTCACTCCAGATACACAACACTACCATTTCTCTCAAACATTGTTCACAAATCTGTCCAAATGTGTGACAGCGAGCACCTCTGCCCCGCCGAGACAATCCACCCCACCTCACAGGTGCGCCACATCAAGATGCCGATCCGACATCATGACCAGTGCACAGGTGCGCCCCAGACTGCCCACAATAAAAGGCCACCCCGAAATGTGCATTTTTTTGCTTTATTGGGGGTCTGGGGACTCAGAACCAGTCAGTATCTGGTGTGACCACCATTTGCCTCATGCAGTGCAACACATCTTCTTCGCATAGAGTTTATCAGATTGTCAGTTGTGGCCTGTGGAATGTTGGTCCACTCCTCTTCAAAGGCTGTGCGAAGTTGCTGGATATTAGTGGGAGCTGGTACACGCTGTCGTATACGCCGGTCAAGCACATCCCAAACATACTCAATGGGTGACATGTCCGGTGAGTATGCTGGCCATGCAAGAACTGGGACATTTTCAGCTTCCAAGAATTGTGTACAGATCCTTGCAACATGGGGCCGTGCAATATCTTGCTGAAACATGAGGTGATGTTCATGGATGTATGGCACAACAATGTGCCTCAGGATCTCATCACGGTATCTCTGTGCATTCAAAATGCCATCAATAAAATGCACCTGTGTTCTTCGTCCATAACAGCCTTTGAAGAGGAGTGGACCAACATTCCACAGGCCACAACTGAAAATCTGATAAACTCTATGCGAAGAAGATGTGTTGCACTGCATGAGGCAAATGGTGGTCACACCAGATACTGACTGGTTCTGAGTCCCCAGACCCCCAATAAAGCAAAAAAAAATGCACATTTCGGGGTGGCCTTTTATTGTGGGCAGTCTGGGGCGCCCCTGTGCACTGGTCATGATGTCGGATCGGCATCTTGATGTGGCGCACCTGTGAGGTGGGGTGGATTGTCTCGGCGGGGCAGAGGTGCTCGCTGTCACACATTTGGACAGATTTGTGAACAATGTTTGAGAGAAATGGTAATGTTGTGTATCTGGAGTGAATTTTGGATCTTTGGGTCCATCTCAGGAAAAATGGAAGCAAAAATGGAAGCAAAAACAAAAGTGTTGCGTTTATATTTTTGTTGAGTGTATTATTATTTTTGGTACTTTTTACTTGGATACCCATGGATTACTTCTATCATCTACTGTATGTTACTCTCAAGCACCAACGATACCTATTCTTATAAACAAGCTGTTGTAGCTGTGTGTTTACTGTGTGTACAGTGACTTTTTATAGTAATGGTGGATAATCCAAGAAAAGCATGCAAGATAAATGTTTTCTCCAGCTCATAAAATGGATTCATTTGGCTAAAGTGTCCTGCCACAGTTTTGCCTTCAAGTTCTTAAATCATTTGCAGGAAATGAGTGGCGAGACACTTCTCATCCTCCCACTGTGTAAACACATATAGAGGAACGCAGTGGGTGACACCGGCTGGGGACAGTAGGACTTAATTAAAGATAAGGCAGGTCTGGTGCATGCCGGGAAATGACATGGTTCCAATTACGCGGTCTTCTCCTGCATTCACAAAAACAACACAGTGGGAACAGGGCACCATAGATAATTTGGGCAACAACTAGCAGAAGAGTTGCAATTGTCACAGTGAGGGAAAAGCTATTTGCACAATATTATCAAAATTACTTGCTTGAAAACTAGAGGTGGCAGAAAAAAGTGAGCTGATGAAAGTTCAATAAGTCTATTAACACAACAACAACTACTGCCAATGCTACTTTTAGTACTATACTTATGCATTGTGTAAGTTTTCTGGTGGAGGGTCCGTCAAATGCTTTTCTCCATGGAGATGTTATTGCTTTGTCTGGAATCTTGCGCAGGAACAGAACAATGACATATCCATAGAAACAAGAAGGACCCCAAGTGAAAATTTACATAGTTATAAAACTGCCCTTAACATAATTATTTGCAGGATAGTATCAAGTTACTTTCCAGCCCTGTTGAAAACTAATGTAGACTTGACATTTTGCTTTGTGTCATTTTCAAATAGTTAGTCGTAACCACAAAGTCATTTTTACTGACACAGAACATTTGGTTGGTATTAGACATTTGCCATTTTAAACAGTCGTAACAAGCCAAAACATCTCAGACAGTTAGCCCTGGCTCATAGAGTATTGTACTGTAATGAGTATTCGCTGTTTTACTTCCACTGAGCCATAGGCATGCTGTAATCGTGCGTGATACTATTAGAAAAACATTCTTTAAACACAAAAATGCCACAGTAATCTCTCTCACAGTCGCTCCAAAGCAAGCTGGTCGGATAACCGTTCATTTCCTCATAAATCAAATTTACAGATGTCAGCACTCGCACTGAACACTGAGTTTCCCTTTTATAAAAATATGTTTCAGCAGAATAGGCCTCTGTACAGTATCATTATTCATGTGGCTGTTTGTGTGTGTGTCTTCTCTCTTATAGTAAACACTGGTAAGTATCATCCATCCCTCATCCACCATCTGACAGCAGCAGAAACTCCTGAGCAACTGTCTCTGTCCCATCTGCACTCATACTCCATCAACCAATACAGTGATTTTTATAATGCATGAAAACAAACCAGGACTAAGGTAAATATTGCATACATAATGTTCATTTGTACAGCTTAAACCTATGAATAAACCCCAGTGACCTGTCCACCTTATTATTAGAGTCACATGCCCCAGTACAGACTGAATAAAGCAATGCCACCAGTGTCATTTAGAATCAAACTGGCTTTCACTGTTGCAGTTCTACAACCCCAGTGATTTTGAATTGGCAATTTCCTCTCTACCTTTGACCCCATTTTTTAAACACAATTTTCATTCAATTAAAAATTGATCCAGTGGTTGCCGGTGTAGTGGTTTAAGGCATTGCACATATCTAGTTGTTACCACCTTTACCGAATGTCTTTACCCTCCATCCCCCCTCTCTCTGTTTCACGCCTAAGCTGTCCTGTCAAATAAAGCCTTTCAGCCAGAAAAACGTTAAAGAGAAAAAAAAAATCAATCCAAATTGACAAATATTAAAATTTCAACCTTGTTTTGCGCTTCTAGCTTGCCCTATTGTACATCTGTTTTTTTGTTTGTTTGTTTGTTTTAACTTAATTCATTTTCTGCAGTCAATAAAACAGTCCAATGTCTCAAAATAGTAAGAATTTGGTTAAACTGTGGAATGTGAAGATTTTAAAAATAACTTGCAAAAAGCACTGGGTTATATGGGCTAGTTCTAGTATTGATATCCGAACAACCCAACATAGAATCTTACAGTGGTTCATTGATTCAGTGAACCATAAAATTAGCTGGTAATCTGTCAAGATTAAAGATCACATTGAAACACAAGAGGGAGACAGTAAATCTTAACAGTGATGGATTGCAGCTGAGCCCAGCATCTTCATTGTTCAACAAGACTCATTTGGTCATTGTCTTGAATTGCACTGGTTATATGAAGAGGACATCTTGATGAGGAAATGGTAGTAATGAAAAAGCCATTTCTGCTGCAGCACCAGAGATCATTCTTGTGTTTGTAAACAGACCACTATGTATTTTCTAATCATCATAAGTTCTGTTACATTTGTGTAATTGTTTCGATCTGGAAAGGGAAAAGATTGCTAACATAGAGCTATAGTATCATTTGCAAATTTTGGGTTTCAGCTTTGCAACATTTGTCCTAATTTTTTATCCTTCTGAAAAGCTTGGATGTATTGAAAACACACATATATTTTCAATGATTAAAGGAAAAGTAATGTTATTTTACAATCTGAGCCTTCTTTCGGTAATAAAACAAGTCGTTTGACTCACCCATAGCACGTTCGTGTCATTTGGAGCTGTTTGGTGAAAGTTATGTTGTAGCGTATCTGTTAACATGAGTATTCGGGGCATTACTTTGCGGTCTCCAAATAACACAAACTTTAGCACTTTTCAAATCATAGAAGCCCGATGTCTTAATCTAGGATTTCGTTTGAAGCAAAAGTGGACTGTAATCCGAGATTTAGCCATAGTTTCGAGTAGATGAGGACGCCAGTGCGCATGCGCGGACTGTGCTCTCAGCTCCCGGGACCCAAACATGAAACGCAAATCTGAAAACTATGGATAAATCTCGGATTACAGGCCACTTTTGCTTCAAACGAAATCTTACATTAAGACATCGGGCTTCTATGATTTGAAAAGTGCTAAAGTTTGTGTTATTTGGAGACCGCAAAGTAATGCCCCGAATACTCATGTTAACGGATACGTTACAACATAACTTTCACCAAACAGCTCCAAATGACACGAACGTGATATGGGTCAAACGACTTGTTTTATTACCGAAAGAAGGCTCAGATTGTAAAATAACGTTACTTTTCCTTTAAGTCTAATACACAAGCAGACAAATCTACTATTTCAATTTTAAACCTTTTAAATTTAGGAGGTAAAATGAACAGTAGTCGTAGAGTAGGGTGCTTTTTTGTACTTCCTTCTACTTTTACGAAAGAGGAACTGCCCCTTGTATAACCCTAAACAACCCTTTAGTTTGCACAACTCATTGCGATCTGAGGCTTGTAATAACAAAGGTGTGGTCAGGGATAATTGAGTTCTTTTGCCTCCTTCTCTATAGTGCCCCCTGCTTTTGCGATCCGTCCCAGAAACCAGGTGGTGGCAGTGGGCAGGACGGTCACCTTCCAGTGTGAAGCCACAGGCAACCCCCAGCCTGCAATCTTCTGGCAGAGGGAGGGCAGTGAGGTGATGCTAGCCACTGCTCTGTCATTACAATAAATGACCTCTCAGATTAAGCAAATGAATGGCTTTTGTTAACTTGTGTGATCTCCTTCCTTTTAGAGTCTCTTGTTCTCGTACCAGCCGCCACAGCCATTTAGCCGCCTGTCCGTGTCCCAGGTGGGAAGTTTGACCATTACCGATGTCCAGAGATCGGACAGTGGCTTCTACAGCTGCCAGGCCCTTAACATTGCTGGAAGTGTGATAACCAAAGCACTGCTGGAGGTCACTGACTGTGAGTAAACAACACTGGCTGTATTTACCCCTATTCTGTCTTAAGTGGTTTATCTTTGGGGTAAACATGGTGTTTTCTTTTTATTTTTTTCGAAAATAGATAGCGCTGGGTCCATAAACGCATGTGGGCTTTTATTGCTCTGGTTTGTGACCTGGTGGGTGGGGCCTTAGCTGAATAAGGGGAGCATTTTGTTTACTGGCAGGACTCAAACCACTCTGTTTCCATGGCAATGGTATGAAAAGAGTGTCATTCTGAAAGGCATTGGATTTCACCATTGTCCCCTTACTAATTCAATCATCCAATTAAAATGGTCTAATAGTAATGGGTTCATTAAGGAGAAATCCGCTTTTTACATTACGTTCAGATTTATCTATCGACACGTTTACTGCTGGTAAACAATACTGATGATTTCGTCATGGCTACGCAGATCATAATACTTAATTTACAATTACAATAGAATAGCAATGTCCATCAAATACCTTATGAGTGATCAAGACGACTAATCGAGAACATAATTTCAGTCAATATTAGCAAGTTTATCAACATTTAAACTTTTGAATAGATAGCTATAGAAACATACCATCAGCATACAGCTCTGGAAAAAAAATAAGAGACCACTGCAAAATTATCAGTTTTTCTGATTTTACTACTTATAGGTATGGGTTTGGGCAAAAGGAACATTTTTTTTTTGAGTCTATAAACTACTGATAACATTTCCCCTATATTCCAAATAAAAATATTATCGTTTAGAGCATTTATTTGCAGAAAATGACAAATGGTCAAAATAACAAAAAAGATACATGTTTTCAGACCTCAAACGATGCAAAGAAACAAGATCAAATTCATTTTAAAACAACATAATACTAATGTTTACACTTAAGAAGAGTTCAGAAATCAATATTTGGTGCAATAACCCTTATTTTTAATCACAGCTTTCATGCGTCTTGACATGCTCTCCACAAGTCTTTCACATTGTTCTTGGGTGACTTTATTCCACTCCTGGTGCAAGAACTGAAGTAGCTCAGCTTTGTGTTTGTGTTGGAATTTAACAGACGCTGGAATGGAATGGCTGTAATACATGTAGAGATGCTGATTTCAGACAAAAAAATGCAGTGTTCTCTTAGTTTTTTTCCAGAGCTGTATAGGGTATATGATCTACAAGACAAAATTGTATAGATGTATGTGTTTATTTATTGTTTTTATGCTGGAGGCATAGCCATAAAAGCAACCACAAGTCCAGAGTGATTAGACAGCTGTGTAAGCCTGTGGTGAGGATTCTTGTACAAGACGGGAAAAGGACACAAGATCCGAAGGACGGCCTAAAATATATCCACATTTAGACCAAGCCAAAATGACAAATCCCTAATGTTAAGTGTTCAAAGTCGTGGCATCGAGCTCCCAGGTTGTCCATTCTGCAAGGACACCAATGTGCTGGATCACCCGGGCAGTGGTAAATGATCTGATGGCAGCCGCTAACTATAAAAAACTATACTATCTTTCTTCATTAAGGGCAGTATTGGATTGTACTGCCATAACCCGAAGGACTGTTCCCAGAGGGCGGAAGAAGAAGAAGACGTTTGCCAATTTCAAAATAATACTTGTAAATATGAACAGATAATAAAATTGTCCATGATGTTACCTTATATTGCCTGTAGATGGCAGAAGGTGGCATTTTGGGTACATATTGAGGACAAATAGGCCTGTCACAATAACACATTTTGAAGTAAATATTGAAACCAAATCATAAAACAGAATTGTCCCTGAAAAAATAAATGTACAGTATTAAAAAGAAACATGAGCTGCAATAAATAAATAAATAAATAAATAGCAAAATGCAACACTTTTAGTAATACATTTTTTATCTATAATGAGTCATCGAAGTCATATTCAGCCTTCAACAGCTCAGTCTTATAGTGCAAAAAATATATAACCGCAAATTTCCCACTACTGCAAAGAAAAAGTAAAATATTGAAAAAAAAGAAAAGAAAAAGTAAAACATTTTGTTCCATAACAAAATGGACGACTGAGGGACTTTTCATGCATTTTGTTCTATAAATATTACTGAAAAAAGCATAGATGGAGAATTCCTTCCATTATTTTAGTTGCAAAATGTATCAATATATCAATTTCCAAACTACACTTTCATGTAATGGGTTAAATGAAGCAACAATATTGAAATGTACATTATCACTGGGTACATTAAGCTCTGTCTTGACTACGGCTACAGCTACTTATGATATACATTGTATTGTGACTCTTTCCTATGGCCATATAAGTAAAACATGACTTTTGCACAGCATCAATCCCAGGTACTTAACCGACTGTCCTCCAGATCTTTCATGATGAAATAATTGCATCAGCTTGTCACAAAAAGTCATTTAAATTTGCTTGAAGGCTCAGATTTGTAATTAAACATCACCAGTAAAGTCTGGCGGCCTCCAATTTAATGACCTGTGTAATCTCCCGTACACGTGTTGAGGTAACTTTCCACTGTACGTACACCGAATTAATGGGGATAATTGCTTTAGGCTTATGCAGATAGTTACTAGACCCGTAAGTTGCTTGGTGCAGGTCTATTAGCAATAATGGATAATCCTCTGCTTAAATTGGTACGGCTCCCCCTGTAGGGAAATGACTGACATCCCCTTCATCTGATACAGGTAATGGAAAGAAAAAAGACCTCGGCCCTGTTGGATGTAATATTTTCACTGGTCTGTGCCACTTCACTTTCTCTCTTCCCTTCCCCCAAAATTTCAGCAGCACTCTGCCTGTTTGGAGTGCTGCATTTGTATGGAAATAAATGGTCTTCATTACCCGAGGCACTCCTCCATCTTCTATCCTGCCTTTTTATTTAGCTGTTTTTATTTATTTTTTCTCATCCACCGGGTTTTTCTAAAGTGAGAGAAAGAGGTGCGTTATCTAAGTGGGTGTGTTATTAGCCCGAGCTGTGCAGTTGTGATTGGAGATGGTTCTAGCCGCGCCTACTGCCGAATAAGCGATTAGTTGCTCTCTGCTGGAGGGGAAAAGTTGATTTCTTTTTCCACCACTGCCTCTGCGAGCCCTTTCCAGACCTATTGTTCTCTCTTCACCAGTTTTTTTCCTCTCGAAATCTTTTATCTCTTATCAGGCTTTCATCTTTTGGCAGCTTTCCATTTTCATTTTCAGTGTTTTAAACTTTCAACATTTTTTTTTTTTTCACTTTCAAAGATAAATACTTTTTGGCGGCACGGTAGCTGAGTGGCTAGCGCTCTTGCTTCACAGCAAGAAGGTTCCGGGTTCGATCCCTGGGTCGCCAGAGCCTTTCTGTGTGGAGTTTGCATGTTCTCCCCGTGTCTGGGTGGGTTTCCTCCGGGCACTCCGGTTTCCCCCACCAACCCAAAACATGCACCATAGGTACTCCAGCTTAGGTCCTGACCAAACCAAAGCAAGAAGATCATGGAGATGGTCCCCGGGCGCCCTAATGTGTGCTGCCCACTGCTCCTAATATATATATATATATATATATATATATATATATATATATATATATATATATATATATATATATATTCTTCTTAACTGAGGAAAATTTGTGGCAGTTGGTCCATCACCCTTGTATTTATGGTCAGTTTGACTGAACAGTAAAGTTTGAAAGTATACAAGTAAGGAAATGTTCCATGTACCATGAGACTTAATTTAATATGAACCCTGATCATATAGTAAATAATGCAACATGTCTATGCTCTCTCGGTTTGACTTTTGATCTTCTGAGGTTGCCTTGTGGTTGCCAGTAGATTAGAGTGTGAGAGCAGAAGCAACAGCTCCTCTCTGGCAGTTCTGACACAATTTTCAATATTCTTGCACTATTTATTTTGTAATTGCCTATTCAGATCTGTTACTCAAACTTGTTACTTTGTGCTCCACTTAATTTTGGTTGAATGCGTGAAAAGATGAAAGAGTGGATTTCCAGAGAGTATTTCAAATGTGCTTCAGTATTCAGACAGCCACAGACTCTAATTGTTTACTTGTCTTTTTGTGTGTGGGTACCAGCGGGCTCAGACCACCCTCCCCCTGTGATAAGGCAGGGTCCTCTCAATCAGACAGTGTCTGTGGACAGTACAGTGGTGCTGCGCTGTCAGACCAGTGGGACTCCTCCTCCTTCAGTCCAGTGGAAGAAGGACGGGGTCGTGGTCTCTCCGGTCGACTCGCGCATGTCCCTGGCGGACACAGGGTCTCTTGAGATCCGCTATGCCAAGGTATACAAAATAGGATACAAATGAAACACTATACTATCTGTAAAGTGCACTGATAACTTTGAGCTTCCTCTGTAGCTTGGAGACACAGGCCTCTACACTTGTGTTGCAACCAGTCCCAGTGGAGAGGCAACATGGAATGCACATTTACAAGTCGAAGGTATCAACGTCATCCAGATTTGATATTTGGTTTTTGTTTGTTTTCTTGCTTTGAGCATTTAGGTCCCTTTAGAACAGCATGAACATATTAGAAAGGTTTGATTTAATAAATAAAACATTATCTGACTTAATAATAATAATCATCATCATCATCATCATAGAAAGAAGTAATTCCCCTTCTTCATCTGTCTCCCATCTATAACTCTATCCTCAAACCTAAATCAAAACAAAGAAAACAATAGGGCAGCCAGGTCAGGGCGAGAGGTGTCAAAACACCCATTATGGCCCTGAATGGCTATGCTAACAAGACTCCCACTCCCACTGCATATTTAATAGGCCTAGCTAACAGAAACTGTAAACATATAGGTGAGGTAGTCACAGAGTAATTTCATTGTAGTTTGCTCCTCCCTTCAGGCAGATATAAGGCAGTGTCCACCAGCATCTGACCAGAACTGAAGAAGCAGCTTGGATGAGCTGCAAAACGTATTCAACCAAATAAACTTTTGTCCAGTTGACAAATTGAATTTCTTCAGATTCATTTCAAATTGAATTCATTTAACTCAGTCATTATGTTTCCTCTCAAATATATTTGTTTTGTGCCACATTGTATGTGTTAAACAAATTTGGATTCTGTTTTGACAGAATTTGGGGTCCCAGTTCAGAGCAGCCCCCCCTCAGACCCCAGCCTCCTCCCCAGTGCCCCATCTAAACCCGAAGTGATCGACATCAGCCGCAACTCTGTGTCCCTCACTTGGAAATCCCCTGGCCTTTCCCCCACATCCTACATTATTGAGGCCTTTAGGTTTGTCCCATGCACTTTGTTTCTTAATGTATGAGCTGTATTTTTCAAACAGAAAATAGAAATTCTCCTTTTATTCCCTGCAGCAACACCTTAGGCAACAGATGGGTGACTGTTGCAGAGCATGTGAAGACACAGAGCTATGTCTTGAAGAACCTGAAGCCTGGAGCCATCTACCTCTTCATGGTCCGAGCTCTGAATGCTTATGGCCTCAGTGATCCCAGTCCCATATCTGACTCAATAAGGACACAAGGTTGGCATGGACAATCTAATAAAAACACTATACGTACAAAGATCAGTATTTTTGAAGGATTTGACAGTAACCAAATGTGTTTTCTTGTATTTCTGGACAGACGGCAGCTCTACAATCCTGGGCGTGGATCACAGGCACATACAGAGGGAGCTGGGAGACGTAGTGATCCACCTGCACACCCCAACTGTGCTGTCGTCCACCTCCGTCAGGCTGCAGTGGATGGTAAGAAATAATGTTGTATTTCAAAGCAATTCAAATGTACCGTACATTTGGATATGTTGACATGTTTTAGTCAACGTTAAATGCTTCTCACTACCTTTAAAAACATACAATTATCAGTGGTAAAATACAGATTCAGAAGTTTCATTACCCTCATATTTTTGTAAACCCATAATTACAGTGTCTCCACCGTGGTAAACATCTTCAAAATTATATATCCAAGAATATTTCCATATTGTTCTTATTTTTACTTCACTTTTTTCTACTTGTGTCTTATAAGTAAACAAGGCTAAGGCATCATAAAATGTTCCACAGTATTACAGTAGACATACATGTATAGCTTTATTTCGATTACAGGTGTTTTTATTGCCAAAAACCTTGAATAACACATTCTTTTTGAAAGCAGGTCTGACCTGTAACTTGGCCTGGTTCATTCCATTGCCTTCTTGACAATGAAAATGCTGTGGAACATTCTGGGTATAGCAATAATATCCATGGAGGCAAACCTGAATGGTATAAAAACGCTGCCCTTACTGTCTCAAAGATGATTCAAATCACAAAATTATAATCAGTCATACACTGTAACTCTTTTGGATGTTTATTCATATGCAAAGCCTTTATGAAATAAATACGCTATGCTATGCTTTCCTAGAAAGAAACATATGCTTTTGACATTACATTACCTTGCATGTTGTCTTCTTTATATTGCTCTCAATATCACAGCACCCTCCGCTGCAGTAAACAGTGGGAGTCAGGACAGAACAAGGACACTAGCCTTGTGTAGCTTTGACTCAAACCCAGTGAGCTTTCAGAGGTGACCCAGTGCGGTATAATTTCCATCTGGATGCTCCTGCGGCAGCCTTTGAACGCATCTCTGGAAACATTTGTGAACATGTGGTTTAGATGCACTCAAGACATAATTTTAAACAGCATACAGCAAGTCGGAAACTATTAATGACCTCATACTGTGGTTGATGCACAACATAATGTCTGAACGCATGGAAAACTTCTGTAGGATGTATATTGTACATATAAAGCCATTCATAAACATGAGACTGTTTGATATACAAAATTCCATTTAACCAAAGATGGGTAGAGTAGGCAGAAATTTTACTCAATTATGAGTAAAGTTACTTTGAAATTATATTACTCAAGTAAAAGTACAATGTAGAAGTCCAGGAAATTACTCAAGTAGGTGTAAAAAAAAAAAGTAGTCAAAGAAGAACTGTAGAACCATCTGGACATATCTGATTTATAATTTGAAGTTAAAGGAGAATTAAAATTTTTTACATTCTGAGCCTTATTTCGGTAATAAAACAAGTTATTTTACTCACCCATAGCACTTTGGTGTCATATGGAGCACTTCTGGAGATGTATTAGATTAGCGATAGCCGTATCGCGAGTTCTCGGGGCATATAATATATGCCCCGAGCATGTAATCTATGCCCCGAGCATGTAATATATGCCCCGAGCGGTCTCCAAATAACACAAACTTTAGCACTTTTCAAATCATAGAAGCTTGATGTCTTAGTCTACGCTTTCGTTTGAGTCAAAAGTGGCCTGTAATCTGAGATTTATCCATAATTTACAGCTTTGCGTTTCATGTTTGGTTCCCGAGAGCTGAGAGTGAAATAAGATGTGACTCCGCACATGCGCACTGGCGTCCTCATCTACTCGAAACTATGGATAAATCTCGGATTACAGGCCACTTTTGACTCAAACGAAAGCGTAGACTAAGACATTGAGCTTCTATGATTTGAAAAGTGCTAAAGTTTGTGTTATTTGGAGACCGCAAACATGTGCCCCGAGAACTCAATTACAGAGATCGCAAATCTAAAACATCTCCGGAAGTGCTCCATATGACACCAAAGCGCTATGGGTGAGTAAAACAACTTGTTTTATCACCGAAATAAGGCTCAGATTGTAAAAAACGTTAATTCTCCTTTAATGTAAATGGAAGGACAAAACAATAAATAATGCACAGCCTCTGGTATTTTCAAAGAATATGCCACAGAAATTATAAACTAAATCATATTTGAAGGCGCAGTGCAAAACATAATTTAGTATTGTCAATATACATTTTTTTTTTTCAATTATAGATTTATTCAAAGTAGAAAGAGTGACCAAAACCTTTACACAAGTAAGAGTACTGTCACTTCAAACTAAATATAGTATTAAAAGTATGCAGTCTGAAAGCTACTGTAAGAAGTATAGTTTCATTAAAAAATGACTCAAGTAAATATAAGTTGATGGAATAATCAGATGGAACCCATCTCTGCTTATAACATAAACATACTTAATACTTGTATAATGCTTTTCGTGACACCCAAAGACCCTTTACACAGTTAAAGGCAAATACTAGTGATTGAATTGTATTTTTATTTGCTAGGTGGAGCAGCCTTCACTTTACATTCAGGGATATAAGGTACTGTACAGACCGTCAGCAGAGCATGGGCAGCCAGACAGTCAGTGGAGTGTCCTGGAGGTCCGGGCCCTGCAGGAGGACGGAGTGGTCATCCCACAGCTGAAAAAAGCATCCATCTATGAGTTTAAAGTGCGCCCGTTTTTTGATGAGTTCCAAGGGGCCGACAGTGATGTGAAAGTGGTCAAGACATTACAAGAAGGTAGGCGGTTGTATCTTGTCATTTTTTTTCAATGTTTGTATTGATGGTGAAGGTGAAAGGTGTAGTTGTTGGCAATTTTGGTCACTCCCACACCCACTCCCACTTAATTTCTGCCAAATAAAAAAGGTTTTGGCATCTGCATTTGCAGGCTCATTCCTATCAACATCGGAATAATGCAGACTGTAGTTATATTTTCAAATTGTAATATATTGTGTATGTCAGTATAGTATCTTACCCCCTAACTGTGATTGGTATTGTCAAGCAAATTCATTCTTCTGTTCCTTTGATTTGTGTACCTTGATCTTAGCGCGAGAGTCGTTCTTTAGAAATACAGAAACATAATTGGTTACCCAACTAGCAAATTATAATACATAACTTAAAGTGGCATTTTAATACATTTATATGATTCGAACATAAATATAAATCAAAAAATTATTTATCAATACCAATTAATACAAGAATATGAGCTCACAAAGTCTGCCTCATATCCATCTGTGCACATTTACTTGGCGTGGGGCAGAATGTTGCATTAATTAATGAACCGAGAGCTTAGAATATTATAGCTTTCACAATAAATGCAAAAGAGTTTAACTTGATAATCCCTGCCTACACAGCCTGACAAAACAGTCCTGACTCATGTGTCTCTTTTGTTCATCTATATTGTACAACATTTTACACGCACAGGCATAACAATAGTAGCTTTGTCATAAGGGACAAGTCTTCACGGTTAAAGTGTATCCTCATTGTTTCAGCCCCGAGTCGAGCACCCCAGGGTGTTACTGTAACAAAGACTGATGCCAACGGGACTGTCATCCTTGTTGCCTGGAAACCGCCCCCACAACAGGAAGAAACCGGACTCATTCAAGAATACAAGGTACAAACCGACTCTTGTGTTTTACGGTTACGCTTTTGTTTTCTGTTGTGTCTACTATTATTGCATGTTCCCCCCCAGGCTATCACTGTCATCTTCTCACTTCTTTGACAGATTTGGTGCTTGGGTAATGAGACCCGCTATCATGTGAACCAGTCGGTGGATGGATCAACTCACTCTGTGCTTATTTCAAGTTTGGCTCCTGGAATCCGTTACAGCGTTGAAGTAGCAGCGAGCAATGGAGCGGGCCCTGGAGCCAAAAGTGATGTTACGTTCTTCCAACTTGGTACGAGTGTCAAAAAAGTGCAATATTTCACAATAACGCAATATCAGGTTTTTCATTTCTTCGCTTTATTGCTGTTGGTGATTGATGGGAGGAGTGATATTTCCTAAATTTGAGATTTATAAAGCAATTCTTATCAAAAGATCTAACAAAAAATGATTAAAACTACACAGATTTCATTTAGGGTATATTCAGGATGCAATGCCTTTATACATTTTTCTGCTTCCATTAAGATTTTGAATTAAAACTCTTGCAAACTAAACTGTAAAAAATATGACCTCTAAGATGATAAGCTGAACAGTAACATTTCTATTGTGTTGTATTTAAAGTGTATCTTTTATTACCTGCATTAGACAAAACACTTGTTCTTATTTTTCATTTACTCACATTATTGTTGTTGTCATTCTTCCACTTGTTTAGACTCTACTGGTCAGATGATGGACATCACAGAAGCCAGGGACACTCTGTCTCAGATCTCTGATGTGGTGAGGCAGCCAGCCTTTATCGCTGGCATTGGCGCCACCTGCTGGCTCATCCTGATGATTTTCAGTGTGTGGCTTTACCGGCACCGGAAGAAAAGAAGTGGCCTCAGCAGCACGTACACAGGCATAAGAAAAGGTATCTTATGAATATTGATGCTCACATTCAAAACAAAGCAATCAGTCATACTAAATTAATCCCGGTATGGTCAGATTGATGTAAAGGTCACATCTGTTGAAGTGCTGCCAGTTTTTTACCTGCAGAAACAGCAGATGACTTCTGAGTGATCTTAATGAATAGCCCCTGATAGATAATAGCCAGGGCACATCAAAAAGAATGAACACTACCAGACTTTAATCTTCCTTTGAAACACAGACTTCACACAAATGAGACACTTTGCATTTGGAAATAATCCCACAGTCAAAAGCTGACCTTTAGCTGCTCATTTCCTCACAAGCTAAACATGTCTCTGTAGCAAAGACTTGTCAAGCTGCCATTAGCCTATCTGGGACAGCATCACTGGTATTTTCTGCATGTCCCACGAGTGTCTGTCACAAGAATTAACCTTCACCTACACTCAGTGTCAGTGCCACACTCAACCACATATGGCTCTTAAACATGTTTGTTTTCGATTTGCTAGTGTTGACTTACCTGTAAATTGATCACTAGCAACATAATGGTACAGAAAATATTGTTGAGTAGTTTCTCAGTGTGTCAGACACTATTCATTGCACCCAAAGTGGAAAAAAAAAAGTTTTAATGTACATACACAAGGCCTGATTAGAAGTTCATTGTGTGTTCACTACCAAAACACTGTGTGCAAATGCCACCATTGTCTGTATGCACTTAATTATTGAAGATAATAGGGCAAGTATGGTATATACCTCCTCTTCATCAATCTGTATCTATTTTTTGTTTTTGTTTTTTTACAGTGCCATCGTTCACATTCACTCCTACAGGTATGTATTATAAGTTACAGTATTACAGCAATTTCAAGTGGCAATGAAATGATCTTAGCTTATTTGAGGTATTTTAAGTTTTGGGGTAGAAGACTACACTCATGGGCACCACTCTACTACATTATAAAGATACTAAATGTGAACAAAGATTTAAGCTATTTGCATTGGTTTATTTGTTGCTTGGTACATGCTCTAAGTTACTAGTAGCTCTTTTATTTTAATTTCAAAATATTGCTGTAAATGTGACTACAGCCCCCATTTATGGACTAGGGCAAAAAGCTTTTACTGTGACAGATGCTGGAATAGTTACAGTTATTGTCTTTGATTGACAGAGGCACCCTGAGAAAACACAGGGTTATACTGATGTGTTTTTATTTATTTGTATAAATATAGAAAATACTGAACTTTTGATGTCTGTTATTCTTGCTGCTAGTGATAAAATAACATTGCTTCCATCTAACTGTGCTGTGGTTCTTTTGGTAAATGCACTCACAATTATTTGTGTTGTCATATAGCACATTAAAGCTCTCATCTTTTAATAGTTACAGTATAGGAAGCTGTGGTGCAGCGAGACTAGACTTTTGAGTTTTTCCTCTCCGTGTTCGCCTGTGCCCCAGGCTCTTCCCTCATTTTGACAGCTCATCAAGTTTGCATGCTTTTTTCTGCTTCACTTTGCAGTTGCCTATCAAAGGGGGGAGTCTGTGTGCAACGCTGGCAGGTAAGAGATATTTTTGTCTTTGTTTTCTGAAATGCACGAACTGCACTTACGCAATTCATCCACTGGGGGGAGATGTCTTACCACTGTGGATTTACAAGAACGTGCCTTTGATGAAAATAGGAGAGGATTTTGACACAACACAACTTCTCTTAAGAAAATAAAGGTTTCAGAAAGATGAAAAAATAGATAAAGAATAAACAACATAAAAGAAAATGTATTACTTATTTTAATTCTATTAGTCCTGTCACTTTTCCCTCAAATAATTACTCATTATAAGCAAAAAGCAATATACAGTTTTTATAAATTACATTTGATTGACAGCTTTGTCTTGCTTCTTGCACCAGGCCTGGCCTCCTCGGCATGGGAGAGCCCCTCAACCATCTGTGGCTGCCTGAAAACTGGCCAAACGCCTGTGCCAATCACAAAGACTGTAGCATCAACTGCTGCAACAACGGCAATGGCACCAGTGACAGCAACATGACAACCTACAGCCGGCCAGGTCCGCACACACAATGAAACACATCCCCCTGAATGCCTCTAGTGAATTAACACTATTCTCTTTGTCTGACAGCCGACTGCATTGCAAACTACGGCAACCATCCAGACCCCAAGCAACTTGGATCGGAGATGCCCATTTACAGCGATGTCAATTTAGCCAACAAGCTAAATGACATAAAAGCATTCAGTAACTCAAGTTTGTGCTTTGCGAGTCCAACAGGATCTGCCACCTATGAGCCGATCCCCTATGCAACTACACAGCTCATTCAGTCTAACATTAAAAATAAACCAGCCATGGGGGGCGCTATAGGGGAACCAGTGGACATGCCATGCTGGAAACCTCCTAACCCCCCTCCTATTCCCAAAGAGATTGCAGCACAAATGCAGTACAACATCATGGCTCAGAATATGCTCAATAAAGGTAAGCATAGCACACCGTTGTAGAAGGTTCTGTATATCCAACCAATCTTAAAGATCCCATGACATGGTACTTCTTGATGCTTTTATATGGCTCCTTAATGGTTTCCTAATACTGTAAATGAATCCTTCTTCAAAATCAACGCTCAGTGCATGAGAAACAGAGATAAGATGAGAAAGAGTATTTTTTTCTCTCTCTGGAACACTCCATAATGGGCCTTGTTGCTTGAATGCAAATGAGGAGAAAAGAGCTGGCCAATAGTAGAGGGTGGGGGCGTAGCCAAACTCCGCTTTCGGCTCTGAACCCCACAGCTGATCCATTTCCTTGTTTTTGCACGGGGGGAGAGATTTGAAGCGTTCCATTGAAAAATAAACACATTTCCACATAAAATAAAATTAAACCACTGCTGTTCAAAGGTCCAGAGGCTCAGATAAAGGACTTCCGAGCCTAGAAACACTCGGACGTGCCTCCAGGCAAATAAAAAAACGCATTTCGCATTGCCTAGCGCATTCGCAGTCCAAACTCTCTGGGCGTGATTTACAGAGACGCTGAGTACAGACAGACGGGGGTGGAACTGCATTTGCATTTCTTTTTTCGATCTGACGTCAATAAGGTGCCTTGTTCAAAATCGCCCGTTTGAGCTCCGATTTTTTGTAACGCAGAAAAGGATCGCAAATGCTCAGTTTAGACATTTCACAACTTTTAACCATGGGGGCCCTAAACAGGGTAGGGGAGCTCACATTAACGTTCAAAAACCTCAGAAAGTGAAAATTTCATGCCATGGGACCTTTAAAAGCATATTGTTGAAAAATGGATTCTGTAAAAAAAATCTCCTTTTGTTGATTGTGTTACAATTCTAAACTCCTGCCATGGCTACTATTGTTCCTATTGGGCTACTAAACCACTTAGGGGTCGGTTAGCAATAGCCCTACATTCTACTGCCAACTTAACTAACAATAAAAGCAAAGATTATAAGGTTAATACTAGATTTTAAGCTGTGTAGACTGTCTGCTCTGATTATTCATTAAAAGTGTTGAAGTTTAGGAACAGGGTTATAATTTACGTTAAGAAATGAGTTATAGTTTAAGTTAGGGAAATTGTTAAATAGATTTTAATTTTTCATTTATCTTGATTTATACAGGGAGAGCCCACTGAGAGCACCCTCCGTACTACTCCCTTTTTCATTAGCAGCAGTAACTTTAAAATACAAATTGGTCACCTACCAGCCTTATTTCTTCTCACTACCAAAAATTAAAACTGAGCTATGCCATCACTTCCGTCCCTTTAGAGCCAACTATCTAGCAATTATCACATTTATAATACATTACTTCCTTATTACAGAACATCATTCAGGCGGCGAATTAATCCACCCCAAAGCCATCCCATATAATCGGAGCTTGGACAACAACACTGTGAGCTCCCACCACAGCTCAGACAGAGGCAGCAGTGGCACTTCAGGTCATACAAAAACCCGAGTCATTTTTTATATCAAACCTCAAACGTCTACCTTACTTACCTCAGTGTTGTTTCTGTTGCCAGGAAGTCAAAATCAAAAAAAGGCCGGACGTGTTCAGAAGATGCCAAAACATAATGCGGTGAGCTGGGGGGAGGCAGCGTCTCCTCCCAACGCATGGGACTGTGATGACTACAGTCTGCCCTTGGAAAACAGGTATGTCATCGTAACATTTTGAAGTGCGATATACAGCTGTGGAAAAAAATAAGAGACCGCTGCAAAATTTTCTGATTTGACTACTTATAGGTATGTGTTTGGGCAAAAGGAACATTTTTGTTTGAGTCGATAAACTACTGACAACATTTTCCCCAAATTCCAATGAAAATATTATTGTTTAGATGCGTGAAAAGTCCCTCAGTCGTCCAGGTAGAATCCATGATAACAGGAGAAGTTCAATTTGTCAACTGGACCAAGTTTGTTTGGTTGAAAACGTTTCGCCGCTCATCCGAGAGGCTTCGTCAGCTCTAATAAGAATACTGGTAAGACACTTGCTTATATCTTGCTGTAGGGAGGAGCTACCTAGCTAACTACTTTCCGGAACTATCTCATTGGTTTCGGTGGAGTGGACCGTCTTCTGCCGTATATCTTCACCTAGAAGCCACGGGACATTCTTTTGAGGACAGTGAGGTTCAGATCTTAGCCAGGGAAAAGAATTGGTTTGAGAGGGGAGTTAAAGAGGCTATTTTTGTCAAAAAAGAGAATCCTTCTCTGAACAGAAATGGTGGCGTAAGATATAATTTGCATCCCATCTACAATTCCATTATTAAGCCTAGATCAAACAAACAGGGAAACAATAGGGCTAGCCAGGTCAGGGCCAGAGGTGTGAAAAAGCAGGCGTGTAGGGATGAATAGGGATCGTTAAGCTAGACGCCAGAGAAACAAAAGACCGAAACCAATGAGATAGTTCCGGAAAGTAGTTAGCTAGGTAGCTCCTCCCTACAGCAAGATATAAGCAAGTGTCTTACCAGTATTCTTATTAGAGCTGACGAAGCCTCTCGGATGAGCGGCGAAACGTTTTCAACCAAACAAACTTGGTCCAGTTGACAAATTGAACTTCTCCTGTTATCATTATTGTTTAGAGCATTTATTTGTAGAAAATGACAAATGGTCAAAATGACAAAAAAGATACATGTTTTCAGACCTCAAACAATGCAAAGAAACAAGATCAAATTCATTTTAAAACAACATAATACTAATGTTTACACTTAAGAGGAGTTCAGAAATCAATATTTGGTGCAATAACCCTAACCCTTAAAGGGATATGCCACCCCCAGGTCAAATTTGGGCATCTCCCCACAGTCCAGAGACTAAAATAAGTGGTAGAAAGCGTTTTCCTGCTCACCCAGCCATTGTCCGAGTCTGTCGCCACTGACCGCCGCGGTATCTGCAGCTCCTCCGCCTTAGACTGGAGTCTAACGTAGCCAGAGAAAGATTTCGGCCAAAAGGAATTAATTTGCTCGATGCGTTTCCCAATTACTTTCTGTGTAGTGCGCATTCATATCGAGTGCAAATAAATGTGCAAATCAACACGGAGAGCTTGACTTGGTCATTTTGGGTGGGAACTATTTTCCAGTGCGTAAGAATACAGCCGTATCACGCAGCACGCTACCAGGGGAATCCCAGTTACGCACCGGGAAGGGAGTTCCCCTGTTGCACAACGTGGTGCGTGATACGGCTGTATTCTTACGCACTGGAAAATAGTTCCCACCCAAAATGACCAAGTCAAGCTCTCCGTGTTGATTTGCACATTTATTTGCACTCGATATGAATGCGCACTACACACAAAGTAATTGGGAAACGCATCGAGCAAATTAATTCCTTTTGGCCGAAATCTTTCTCTGGCTACGTTAGACTCCATTCTACGGCGGAGGAGCACCAGATACCGCGGCGGTCAGTGGCGACAGACTCGGACAATGGCTGGGTGAGCAGGAAAACGCTTTCCACCACTTATTTTAGTCTCTGGACTGTGGGGAGATGCCCAAATTTGACCTGGGGGTGGCATATCCCTTTAACCCTCACAGGTTTCATGCGTCTTGGCATGCTCTTCACAAGTCTTTCACATTGTTCTTGGGTGACTTTATTCCACTCCTGGTGCAAGAACTGAAGTAGCTCAGCTTTGTGTTTGTGTTGGAATTCAACAGACGCTGGAATGGAATGGCTGTAATACATGTAGAGATGCTGATTTCAGAAAAAAAAATGCAGTGGTCTCTTATTTTTTTCCAGAGCTGTATATTGCTACTACAGATATCACAAGATATCTAATATAATTGAGTTGAATAACCCTAAAGTAGTAAAATGAGTAAACTTTATTTTAAATATTCTCACTATATTGTTCAAATGGCTTGCAAAAATGTATTACTTTTTATTTCTTTACTGTTTATCACAATACAAAAAAGTCTCCATTAGTGCAAAGAAAAGGTACACACGATTAATATTTAGCCCAAAACATTAAATGTGAGTCAGTATAGTCAGGAGCAGTTAGATTGGCTAATTTTGCTAATACGTTTATGGCATTTCCCAATTATCCAAAGGTAGTTCTACTGAATAGATAATAAAAACTGAGCTCAATGACAGTAAGAAGATGCTTTTGTTTATGTATGAACTTTTTGACTTTGACCAGATTCTTCACCGTCTAAGGCTAATATGTTTAATTGTTTTGAGTATTTCGCAGACAACAGTACCCTGCTAAGTGACAAAAGACATCTCCAGGTTCCAACATTTTCAGGCACACTGTATAATTAATATCATGTGTGAACACCTGCAGCCAAAACAAAGCCTCATCTTTGTTGACATGTTTAGACAACACCTCTATTTAGAACTTCTGTGGGAAAAAAATGAAATAAATAACAATAATATAATGACGTTTAATTCAATGCATGGCTGTGATTTCATTTTATCTCTGCAAAATCATTATGCAAAACTGTAGACCAAAGATCACACTGTGGAAGCAGCCATGTGGCTTTAGGGGTAATTTAATAGTACGGCATGTGAAATGACATTTAACTAGTCTGTTAGTCTGTGATTGGGTGCATGTCTTATTGTCCATCCAAGCTTTATACGCACGTTAGAGGCTAAAGCTAATACTAAAGCTGAATGAACACTAAAAGTACTCATGTTACCCATGGTCATGTCAAAATGTGCTAAAAGCTAATACAGTTCTGGACACTACATACCTTTCATTAATACATCTAGTTTTGACATACAGCCAACACTGCCAGTATGCATCAATAACTCAGACAGAGGGGGCTACCATTTATTTCTTTGACATTTCCTTGTGATTGAAATTCTGTATGTTTTGAGTCACAGCTCAAAATTCCATATATTTTCAGTGAGTTTGACTGATGTGCTGCTGCTAGCTACATTGATTCCTGAAAGTTTGACCTTTTCTTTTAGTTATAACCCTGAGGACAGAACAGAGAGCTGCCCCACTCCTCCAGTGAGGGGCCCGGCCTCGTCTCATTCTGAAGGATCACTACCAGTCACCTCCCTGCACAATGGAAATGAACAGCAGAGGTAACTATTATTATCTCTACATTTTAGTATTATAAAACATAACAAAATTAAAGCCCCAGTGTGTAGGATTCGTGGCGCATAGGTGGATAGTCGCTATTGCACTTCCTGTTTTAGCTACGGCAGACCTCGAGGGTCACCCGGGCGCGCCGTAGCGCCGACAGCTCGCGTACCCGCGCACGAACCGCGCGTCACTACTGTATACATAAAACGCGGTCCCCCGTTCACTTTTTTTTTTTTTTTTTTCGCATGAAAACACACATTCCCGATCATGTATCATGACAATCTACACATCAAATGAAACCTTACAGTCTCCTCTTTTTGACTATGCAATTCATTTCCCGGCACAACAATCTCTCCCCGAGCACATGGGGCTTTTATACGGAAAAGCACAAAACGGAAAAGCACAAAGCTTACCTTTGAAGGCTCTGCCCAGGTCAAACTTAGCATTTCACCATAAGCTTGGTCTGAAATCTGTCCATAAGGATCCAGCGAATAAAATCCAGTAAAACAATTTAGTCCAAAACACGTGTTAGATCCATTACAACGTGTGATACAGCAGCATGCTTGTTGTTTACCCAAAACCACGAGCCTCCCCCCACCCCACCCGCACCTCTCTCCCTCTGTCCTTCTCTCCGGCACCCAAATGTCCTTCTGCGGCTCTCGTATTCAAAATGGCTGTCTCTGCATGGGGAAGATCCCCCTTTTATGTGACTATATCTAAGTCCAAAAGAATACTTTGATTTCATGATGGAAGTGAAAAGGCTTGAAAAACAATGTATTTTTGAATGGGTATCTTCAATTTCGGTAATTAACGGGTAAAAATCTTACACACTGTCCCTTTAAAACTAAATTTGATATATGTGTTAGTATTTACCATCATAGAGAAAAAACTGCACCAGGACTAAATATGAACTAGCTACACACTAAACTAGGTTTAAATCCAGAATGAATCAGGTGTAAACAAAATAAAATTTCTTGAACAATTACGAAATCAGGATTAATGAAGTGCCAAACCATAACTTAACAGCATCAATCTTAACTAGTCTGTTTTAAACGGTTTGCAGCAAACAGCACACAGTGTTCTCATTTTGACCCTAAGAGCTGCTATCACATGTTTGTTCTAGGGCAAAACTAACTGTACTTGGAAAAACAGGCTTCAACCCATTTACCCTTGACTGAACAAGGGATTAAAAGTCTGTTCGACACATTCTTGTCTATATCTATTTTCAAGTTCAAGTTTTACCTTTTTCTTCTGTATTTCAGCCTTGACACTGATGGTCAAGAGGAAGATGAGGAGGAGTTAGAAGAGGAGGAAGAGGAAGCGGAGCCGACAGAGGCGGTTTACAGCCCACACCACGGTCAGCAGCACCCTAAGGCCCACAGAGCCCACTCGTCTCCGTTCAAACTGCTGCACCCGGGGCTGGAGCAAACTCCGGCCTCCAGCACCGGAGAGCTGGATCGCTCTGTGACGGGCTCCATGGTGAACAGCTGGGGTTCGGCCTCAGAGGATAACATCTCCTCAGGCCGCTCCAGCATCGTCAGCACGTCCGAGGGATCATTCTTCACAGACGGGGATTTCAACCAGCCGCTGCCTTCCAACAGGGATTTACTGGGACTACGAATGTGCAGATATACAGAGGACACAGGTGGGAAACCAAGCCGAGCAAGTGAAAATGATTTTGATGTTGTATAGAGCAATAGAAATGTATCAATCAATCAATCAAACTTTATTTATAAAGAGCTTTAAACAACCTACATTTCTTTCCATGTCTGAAATTTGATTATAATCCAGGTCTGGCCAAACTAGAAGCAATGTCTTACATCCTCATTTACTGTATCTCTGATGGTCATTTTTTGATAGCAACACTTTCTGAAACCATACATTCATAATACTGCCATACTATTACCATAGCCACGCACTGTGTGATTGTTGTGATTGATGGCTCCTTGTGAATGCAGGTGGAAGGCTGCCACGGCCCAGCAGTCCCCTGTCCACCGACAGCAACATGAGTCCTGCTGTTACACATAAGAGACCCCGCCGACATAAACACAACCAGTCTGCTCACGGCTGCCATCCCAAAGACGTCTTCAGTGACGGTACTTTATCATCGTACTTCTGCATATGACTACTGCGCTCATTTTGTTATTAACCCTCACCTTCTGCTCCATATGTGCTCCCCAGACACATGCATGCCTCTCTCCTTCACCAGCCCAGTGTCCCATGAGGACTACAGGGTGAGGGGGGCCACACTACCACGGATGGGCTCTGGAGAGGCTCGGGGCAGACGAGGCAGTGCAGGCCCGCAGAGGATCAGAGAGGGGATCTTTGAGCAGAGTGAGGGACAAGAAAAGCACAAAACCACAACAGGAGCTAAAGGAAGCAGCAAAAACCGACAGCACTCAGGTCATTACCACTACATTAGATTCATATAACACTTTCACAATGCAAAGTCTAATCTCTTTTTCTATTGGTGATTCCCAGAATTTGGGGACGTGCCTCTGTACAGTCGCCCCACGTTCCCATTAGGTCAGATACACCGGTCTGAGTCTGACAAGAAATCATCCAGTTTTATGAATGACGAATCACGGACCAAACAGGGAGGCGATGTGTCGGCAACAACACAGGCTGGAAGGTAAAAAACTATCATTGTTTTATAATCAGTCTGCAAATGAATGTACAGGGGGTCCTCGGGTTACGACGTTGATCCGTTCTTAAGACGCGTCGTAACCCGAATTTCGTCGTAAGTCGGATTTTGCCTTTGATCTTCCAACCAAAGCACTAATAACCTTTCCATCTCAATAATTAGACCACTACGCTGCTTGGTTATCACTGCCGCTTTCATAGGAGCAGATCAGAGCCCACATCAGGTACTTCCGCCCACATTGGGCAGGCACACGAGGCCGTCTTCTCCCTACAACCACAACAGAGCGTATTCTTCCGCCGTGCGCCGCGCGCCGTTCGCGTTTGTTTACATCTCTTACCACGCTAAACCACGTAAGACGGAATGACGCGTAATATATATATATATTTTTTAATGAGGGCGCATTCGTAACCACGAAACGTCGTAACCCGAGACCGTCGTAACCCGAGGACCCCCTGTATAGGTAACACTTAGGTACCTACTCCTAGTCAACATTATTAAAAATGAAGAAAGACTTAATTCATTATCAATGTATATTTTATTAAGAATGACTGAGGCCTAATAACTAATCAACCAATATCTTGTCTCCTAAACCTATCCTAAATTTATAAAATGTAACCAGCGTGTGTGTTATATATTTATTGATTTATTTTTTTAACGAAATCACTCAATAAAATGTGTTGTCCTTTTCCAGCTCCTGAAAAGATGAGAGGAAAAAGAAGAGGAAAACTGAATCTGTCATTGCTTCAGATGCAGGACATTTATGGCACAGAAAAAAAGGACTGTAAAAGAAACTGCACAAAACCTGCTTTTTTTATTTGTCATTAGGTGTTGGAAAAAAGAGGCTGATCTGTGGACTTGGAGTTGTTATCTCTTTTGGTGCACATGACTGTTGGAAGTGAGCTGAATGCACTGTGGTCACGGTCCCACTCACGTTGTCATGACGACTGCCAGATGCAGATGTGTGCTCTTCGCTTGTCGGTTGTCTTGTTCTTTTACTGTAAGTGATATTCAGTCATTACCAGCCATCTTGTAAATTGTTTACTGCCACAGAAGTGCTTCAAAAATCAAATTTTATATAAGTGTCAATGTTTTATAAAGTGATGTACATCTTGTCTTCTAATTATTTGTCCTACTTGGGTTATAAAAGCACAATCACTTAATTTTATTCTATGTTGTTACTGTATAGACTGGCGAAAATCTGTCTTTGGAGTTAAATCATTTTATCTCTTCACTTGAGGCGGATAAAATATTGTATGTTTGGTCAAATACATCTGAGCTGCTTTCATTCAGATTGGAAATATCTATTGTGTGTAATATGAGAGAGTTGCATGCGGATTCACCTGTAGGAGATTTTACTGGATTTGGGCTACTTTGTCCTCCATTTGGGAAGATGAATAGTCCGGGCATGGACTGGTTCCATTTATTCTTTTTCTCTGATGAGTCCATTTCATTAAGCCCAATGTTTTCTTGACCTTGGCTGTAACTTCTAGAGTAGGGCTGGACAATAAACCAAAGCCTTCCATTTACCAGCTATGAATTTTAATACCCCACTTGCCCAACAATGCTTCTAGCCTTCAATATAATACATGTTATGAATCTGATCTGACATTGTTCAGGGTGAAGCACTCTCAAAGGAGTTCAAATTGGACCTAAACCTATATATTTATTCCATTTTGGTCCTATTGTCCATCCCTATTCTTTGAGCTATTTATTAAGCAGATACTATGTCACCTTACCTTCTCTGTTTAAATAAATACTGCTGTTCTTAAAACTACGTGAATATGTCTTTCACCCTTTTTTATGAAATGCCTTTAAACTTGATAAAGCACTAATAAAGTCAAACCTAATGAAAGTTTACACACTGTATTCTAATTTAAGGCATGAGAAAGACAGACTTTTAAAACTCTTCTAATGTCATGTTACTCTTGCAAAAACTATTTACCTTTCTGAAGTTAATTAAATTATACAGTAATGCACTTAAGTGAATTAAGGCGAGACACAACTGAGAGGATTTTTATTATTATTTTTATGGTTTGTTTTTTCAACATATAAACGTTGATCTGGAAACAAAACCATTGTCCAATCTGTACCAAAATGAATCAAGTCCAAATTAATTAAAGGAAAAGTAACGTTATTTTACAATCTGAGCCTTCTTTCGGTAATAAAACAAGTCGTTTGACTCACCCATAGCACGTTGGTGTCATTTGGAGCTGTTTGGTAAAAGTTATGTTGTAGCGTATCCGTTAGCGTGAGTACTCGGGGCATTACTTTGCGGTCTCCAAATAACATAAACTTTACCACTTTTCAAATCATAGAAACCCGATGTCTTAATCTACGATTTCGTTTGAAGCAAAAGTGGCCTGTAATCCGAGATTTAGCCATAGTTTCGAGTAGATGAGGACGCCAGTGCGCATGCGCGGACTGTGCTCTCAGCTCCCGGGACCCAAACATGAAACGCAAAGCTGAAAACTATGGATAAATCTCGGATTACAGGCCACTTTTGCTTCAAACGAAATCGTAGATTAAGACATCGGGCTTCTATGATTTGAAAAGTGCTAAAGTTTGTGTTATTTGGAGACCGCAAAGTAATGCCCCGAGTACTCACGCTAACGGATACGCTACAACATAACTTTTACCAAACAGCTCCAAATGACACCAACGTTCTATGGGTGAGTCAAACGACTTGTTTTATTACCGAAAGAAGGCTCAGATTGTAAAATAACGTTACTTTTCCTTTAAGCATGACTAAATTAAGGTTAACTGAAGTCACATAGTCTGTAACATACGATTTACTTTCTGATATCAGTTCAGCTAAGGTTTAACATTCCAATGAGTATTCAGCCGAGCTTTCGTATATACTGTAGATTTCCCCTTGTTCAAGCAGTGAAGCACAACCTAGCTATATTTTTGCTGAATCTTGATCCCATAAGAAAACCTCCATCAGCCGCTGTAAGGAGAAGTGTATGAACGGGGAGAACGGTAGAAAAGAAAAGTGCGAGACACGCTGTTTAATTAACCTCACTTATGAACCTTCATCAGCGGAGCAGCTGTGCGCGCTCTCAAAGCTGCCACAGATGTCTTCACTGTCTGTGTTTGTTTCTGTGATCCAGGTGACTACCCCCAGGTACGCAGAGGAAAACCACAGTAAATCAGACCTCTTTCAGTTGAATGGGAGTTGAATTTGGAGTTTCCCATTAACTACACCATATAGAAATAAATGGTAGAACATGAGTAGATTTTCAAGGGATTTCCTGCGTAATTCTTTGGGGATGCATTGTGACCTTATTGTAATTAAAAAGGCACCTTTTCCTGTGATTAAATCTTAACTGTAATTGAAATTTCACCAAAAACACTCAAACCTGGACTCATACATCAGTGGCATAGTGGTTAGTGTCCGCCTTCCAATCCAAATGTCCACGGGAAAGACAAGAGACTGGCTGTTTACCCTATCAAGTAAGGAGAGAATGGATAATGCGAGGAATTGTAAAGCGACTATAAAGGCCTCTTGTGAGCTTAAGCCATGTTAGAATGTTGTTACCTCATCAAAAACATACCTGGAGTTGTGTTTTGTTTCATTCACACATGTTTGAGTTATCCTTTATTATTAGTCTGTTTACATGTTTTGGCAATTCCAGAACTGAAATGATCCAAATGATTCTAATGAAGATGTACATGACAATATAATGTGGAAAAGAGTGTTTTCTATTTGAGAGAAGAACTGAGCTTAAATGTACAGGATTTGTTATGTTTTTGATAAGGAAACATTATAACATGGATCAGAGATAACACGTTTCCAAATGTTTAAAACACTAATTATGTGAGTCCACAATATCTCATTGTAAGCTACTGCAAAAGTGTGTATTCTGAACCCCAGGCAACTAATTATGAGTATTGTTATTATTATTACAGCTGCTCCTCATCTGAAAAGGCTTTAGAAAGTTAAATTGTTTTGCTTAATCACACACTTTATGCAGACAGCCATTAAATCATTTGTAGAATCAACACCCGTCTTTAGAAAGAGACCATAAAAGAGTCATTCATCCACATGACCCCGATTTCTGACCCCACAGTTGACGCCTCTTTACAGTGGACACACAACAAAGGTGCTCTGTTTGTGGTTTTATATTTATTTATTTCTTGCAGAGACCAGATGTGTTCTTTCACAAGTGCAGACATTTCACTGCGTTTTAAGAGAGATTGAGTCATTTCGGAGCTTTGTTCGTGGCCCGGAGGTGAGCCGCATCAGAAAGGTGGACTGCACTCGTGAACAAAGGCTGACCTGGATTTGAGGCGCGCTGCTGTCAACACACAAAGCCCGGGCTGTCTGCTGCGCCCAATTATCACCTCAGTCCGGAGTGACGAGAGCCGCCTGCAGAATGATGGCTGAATCATTTTTACTGCTCAAGTCAACTCCAATCAATAGAGCCTCTCAATCATTTCTCAGTAAACTTGCAATGCTCCTTTTTGGAATCTCATGTACTTTTAATTCAGTCTGCAATAACCCTTTTAGCACCATTTGTACACTGACTCTTGTGAGTTTTAAAGGGATAGTGCGGTTTGTTTTATGTGAATCTGTATGGCGTCCCCTTCAGCAGTGTCGTCCATTAACACTGACTTATCGCTGACATGGTTCTGAGCGTCCTTGGAGGGGGATGTGCGTCATATCCGGCGCGACAACCGCCGTTCCATTCGGTTTTTGTCCCCTGCACAGTTAAGACATGGTCTGAACAGCGCAGTCGTTTCCATGGAAATCGGGGCGTGGACCCGCACACTTAAAAGTCCCATCATGCACTGCGCGGGAGGATATATGACTACAAAGACCGACTCGCCAGCAACATCGCCATGTGACAGTTGCGACTTCACTATAAAACGTGTGTACTGGTTCACCTCACCTACAACTATGCTACATGGAAACTCTTCATAAACTACGCTAAACATGTGTGACGGTAGCCGTAACGGCATAGTTCACGGCACCTGTATTACCGTTCACATGCTTTTGCCTTACACATGTAGCCATGTCCAACGTTTACTCTAAGCTGCGCACTGCTCACACATTCTCAGCGCACAAAACCTATGCAGCGCACTGTAAATCAGGGATGAAAGAGCTTTTAGCGGATCTCCGCTTTTTATTCAGCCGCTGGGTCATTTTTTTATATCTGCAAAGTGCGAGCCGCGCGAGGGGGGGGGGGCATTTCGGATGTGGAGTTAGTGTGTGTTTGCTCAGACACATTAAAAATCAGGGGGAACATTGGCCATGTCCCAATTCCAAGTATTACTAGTCGCAATAGAATAATATTTTTGTCTTTAGGGAACAAGGAGCAGACCACCCGGCTCATTGAGCTGAGGCGGGACTTGTTCCATTTCGCAGACGCCCATGTGATCCCCGGATTGCACTCAGGGCTCAGCGAGTCTCGACTGCAGACTGAGGCCACACTCCGAACCATGCACTCGCTGAATTCTGAAACGGCTAGTGTCCTCTGAGCCCTGTTCTCCTCCGGTTCTGTAGCTCACGAAAGTAGTTCCGGTAAGTTAGCGGGGACAATTAATAAAGCTTGTTTTTCTTCTCAAAACAATATTTGTCCAAAAAGTGATATATTTGCATCACAAAACAGTTCCGCCTATTAGTATCATTAGCCTGTTCACTTGTAAACATCCACTTACAGGGCTCTCAAGTTTTGAGCGAGGTCGTGCGTGACACTGTGTAATTTCCGAGGAGCGGGGGGTTTAGCTAAAAACGCGCGGTGCCTGCATAAACTGAGCCACACAGACCGATTTTCTGGGCACAAAAAAAAAAAATCAGCGTGAGAAATGCCATGTGTGGCGTGTGAGCGTGTGAACACGTCGAATTGCGTGTGTCACACTCTCAATGCGTGATACTTGAGAGCCCTGCACTTACAAGTGAAAAGGCTAATAATAATAATAATAGGCGCGCAGTGATACAACTCGAGAGAAAATAGGACCAAGTGATTCCGACTGCTGAATTTTTTTCAGTGTGCTGTTACAGTGAGGATCTACCACAGGGGTGGGCAATTATTTTTTCCATGGGGCCACATGAGAAACTGAAAATATTGTGGAGGGCTGGGCCAAAATGCTTAACTCAATTCTGCATAATATTAATTTTATTTCTTTATTTAAAAAAAAAAAAAGCAGTAAATAGCTTTGTTTGACACATTGGTAAGACTGGTAAGAGTGTATGTTATGAATAAACAATGAAAACGTGAGGTTGCCTTACAGAAAATGTTATTTAAAAAACACTGAAGTAAAAGCAAGGCAGCTTTAGTCCATTAAAATGCTAAAATGCTAAAATATTTATTTTGTAATTCCACATTAGGATGTGTGTAGATTTGTCAAGTGGCCAAAAGTTTAAGTAGCAAGTAGCTAGCTAGCTACTTGCAGTTAGCTCCTCCCTGCAGGCAATTAAAAAGCAGTGTCCACCAGCACTCTAGCAGAACTGAAGAAGCAGCTTGGATGAGCTGTGAAACATATTCGACCAAATAAACTTTTGCCCACTTGACAAATTGAATTTCTCCCTTTGCCAATTCCAAATTAGTTTAAACGAGCCAGTCAGAACCAACCAAAGGGCTGTATGTGGCCTGGGAACTGGACAATGCTCAGGACTGATCTACCTCATGCTTGTCTCCATGGGGATTTTGTTGCATTGCCTGAAATGCACCAAATTATGATGATAATTTGGTGCATCATAACTGCGTAATTTCCAAGGAGCGGGGGGGGGGGAATTTTTTTCCGAGGAGCGGGGGGGTGCGAGTGAACAATTTTTCCCGTCGTGCTCTGAGTGCCTTTAAACAAATAAAACATTCTATTATTTTTACATACGTGAAAAGTCCATGAGGAACTTTAATAAATGTGTCAATTTAAACAGGAAAGACTAAACCAGACTAAACCAGGACTAAACCAAACCAAGACTAAACCAGGACTAGACCAAGACTAAACCAGGACTAAACAAGAACTAAACCAGGACTAGATCAGGACCAAACCAGGACCGGTCCGGGGAGTGACTCACCTGTTCGGAGCTGCAGGTCGCTCCGTGTGTCCGCAGCACAGCCGGTACAGTACAGGGCTGAGGGTCCGCTGACAGACCGGGGTAGAGGAGGAGACAGCGGGGGAGACAGAGGAGGAGACACAGGGACACCCGCTAACTGAGATTTTTTTCCGGGGAGCGGGGCGGGGAGGAGGGAAGGGAGTTTTTTTCGCTGAAAACGCGCGGTGCCTGCATAAACTGAACCACACAGACCGATTTTCTGGGCACCAAAACAAAAAAACAAACAAAAAAAAATCTGCGTGAGAAATGCCATGTGTGGCATGTGAACACGTCGAATTGCGTGTGTCACACTCTCAATGCGTGAGACTTGAGAGCCCTGAAGATATGCTGTAGTGTGTAACATTCCAGGCAAAGCAAAAACATCATCACCACAGAGACAAGCTGGTGGCAGTTGCAATATAAAAGTTGTAGAGTGCACTTAATAATGTATTGCAAACAACAATGAAAAGTCTTCTACTAGGACTGTTCACAAAATACTGATGCAGTAATATATTTTAATGGGCTTCTTGGCAATATATATATTGAAGATGCTGATACTTAAAAAAAAAAAACAACTTTATAAATTATGACGTAATAGATTTAAATAAGCCACCTGCTGACGGTGCATTGAGGAATATGGAATATGGAAATTTTTTGTTCAGTTCATATCCTGATTGGACATATACACTGATGTAATAGGACTATTTACTGGTCGTTTGGCCCAGAAACTCTCATAATGTTTGAAGTTTAAATGTTTAAAGCTATAGCGTCAGTATCAGAACTGAAAAGCTTCAATAAAAGCACAGTTTAAAACCTTTTTTGTAAGAATAAGCGATGTAAGTATAAGGATATGTATTGCAGTGTGAGCTTCTTGGCAATACCCAGCCCTACCTTCTACGATATCTCCTTTTGTTTTAAACTCACTTTTCAAGAACAACCATACATATTTGCTTTGGATTCTAATACACTGCGATAGCCTAGTCTGCCAAATCTCATTTTCAATTTTACCATGTTTATCCGGCAGATTCTCAGCAATCTGTTGTCAAAGAGGCGTCGGTGACAGTGAGGGCAAGTGAGGCACAAGAGGCTGACAGAGAAAGTTACTCTGAAGCCTGTCACACTCAACTCTTCAGAAGGGACTGAGTCAATGTTCTGCAAATCAGACCGCCTCCTGTGGCCGTACAGTGGAACCGTGCCATATGTCGTCTAGGTGTTCCATTTGCTCTCATTAGTGTAGACCAAATGCTCCTTTTCTCTGCATTGGACGCCTTGTATTTCTGTGACATGATCGGACGCTTTCCAAGACGCACTCATGCTAATTTGTTGTAATAGCTGAGAATTCTGGACTCTAAAATGGTCTGTTTATAATCTCTAAATGCCTCTATCTTACGCTACATCCAAGAGTATCCAAGTTTATATTCATGAGTTTCCTCTTCCTCTTTTTAAGTACTTTTCAAAAGATGTTTCAAATTGTTAATCGTTATGGCAGTGCTTGTAATTTGTCATCATTCTGAAACATTTCTCACAGACAAAGCCGAGTGGCCAAAAAACATTTTAAATGATTGAAAAAAAATTGTGTGATGAATTTGCACCTTGATTTCCTGAGATAAATAATAAATAATCTAATAATGTGAGTGGTCTTGTACTGCCAATTGCCTCCTGTAAATCAGAGAGTTGCCAGAAAAGCAGCTTAACACTCTATTTTTTGCTGTGATGTGTCATTTATAGAGCGTTTAATGCCGTGAGTGGTCTTAAAATGAGGAGCCACATTAGCCGAGCAGATAAAGTCAAGGATAGTTTGTACTGTTCTTATTACGTCACTGACATCATTCAAGTCAATGAACAAGGAAGGATTAAAGTCACCTATGCTGCAACAGGAGGGGAGGACTGCCTTTAAAATCTCTCGTAATCTCTAACTGTAATTATAGATTGGTAATATGATATGGTAATTTTTCTGGTGGAGGTCATGTCATCTCCTTGTCTGGAGTTGTTATTGCTGTATGGAATGGTCCAAAGTGTGGCATTAAACTTATCTTTATTGGATCCTTTCACTTCACACATCTGTTTATTACTCTAAAATTGAAATGATCTTGAAAAACATGCATTCTTCTGTGGGTTGAGTCACGTCTCCTGGCCTGGTGTCGTCACAGGCTCTTTTAACGCAAAAAGTGGAGCAACAAAGCAAGGTAATCTGCATGGAGACAAGCAGGTGGCGGACCCTCCACTGGGAAAGTTACATAGCGTTGCCCCCCTGTCACGTCAGTTGGTGTGTTTGTTTACTGGTCTAAAGGTTGGCGTTTCCAAATCCCGTTCTCAACATAAACCATAGGCTGTAGGGCGGTCAGATCCACTGTCCCACAGGTTGACGATGCAATTCCAGCTCCCACAGTTGAATGCTGCCGTCTATGGGCAAGACACTTAAGCCACCTCACCCCTGTATCTGTGTACAAAGCGATTGAGTGCCTTATAGCGCTATACAGCTCTGGAAAAAAATAAGAGACCACTGCAAAATTATCAGTTTTTTTCTGATTTTACTACTTATAGGTATGTGTTTGGGCAAAAGGAACATTTTTGTTTGCGTCTATAAACTACTAACAACATTTCCCCCAAATTCCAAATAAAATATTATCGTTTAGAGCATTTATTTGCAGAAAATGACAAATGGTCAAAATAACAAAAAAGATACATGTTTTCAGACCTCAAACGATGCAAAAAAAACAAGATCAAATTCATTTTAACGCAACATAATACTAATGTTTACACTTAAGAAAAGTTCAGAAATCAATATTTGGTGCAATAACCCTTATTTTTAATCACAGCTTTCATGCGTCTTGGCATGCTCTCCACAAGTCTTTCACATTGTTCTTGGGTGACTTTATTCCACTCCTGGTGCAAGAACTGAAGTAGCTCAGCTTTGTGTTTGTGTTGGAATTCAACAGACGTTGGAATGGAATGGCTGTAATACTAGCCTGGGAATTCCCAGGCCGCTTCCGTTCGTTTCGAACTGGAAGGCGGCCTGGAAACTCGTCCAAGCGAGAGTCCCAGATTTAGGGCCCCAATCAGAGAGCGGGGGAGGTGTGGCAAGACGGTAACGCGTACTACATGACAAACGGAAGCTTGTAGTTTGAACTGACAACTGACATGATTGGCTATGGACTTACGTATACGCTCAATGATAGACATTCATAACGCCCAATAAACGGCCGTTGGCAATCGCTAACCACACCTCCGCTACGGGATTTTTCGAAGCGAGTTTCCAGACCCATATCTCACTTGTGATATGGTCAGGTGTTAACCAGACTAGCTGTAATACATGTAGAGGTGCTGATTTCAGAAAAAAAATACAGTGGTCTCTTTTTTTTTTTTCCAGAGCTCTAAGTATCTCTAATCTTTATTCATTTTTAAATAAAATTTACTTGATAAATAATTGCAGTCTACTTTCTTTGCTCCCAGTTTTACCCTTGTTTTGATGTACAATACCTTGTATAATTTTCTTGCGTTGAGAACCACTGGTGCAATGCATATACGATCCCCACCAAGCAGTTTAATTTGGCATATCATAACCCAAAATACTTCAAATAATACTAATTCATTTTGTTTAAAGTTCCAAAACAATGACCAAATGCCATACAGTAAACAGTATCCATAGATTTCCCTCATAGATTTGCCATTCTGATTCTTTTCCTCAATGAGCTTGTGCTTATAAATAATTGCAGTCTAGTTTCTTTGCTCCCAGTTTTTCCCTTGTTTTGATGTGATGCGGCAGTTGGTGAGGCATTAGCGTTGTCAGGGATAATGAATGCGGAGGTGAGCTGGAACCTGCTGCAGTGCTGCTGGTAAACTCTCATTTGTGTATAGAGATAGATCAGTGTCTGCCAGAGTAAAGTTGAGTGGGAGAAGGATGTGGCCCTCTCTGCCAGGCACAGAGGACTCACTCAGACACACCAGACGGGAATGCTAAGTTGTGTTAAGCTCTTACGGACGTCACAGAGGAGGCGGCTGGATGCTCTGTGCACACAAGCTGTTACTGGGTACACTACAAACATTATGGAAGAGAGATAGAGCAGCAATGTTGAACTAAACCAATGGGAATATATGAATGTGCTGGTGCAATGGTGCAGAGTCGTGAAGGTGTAGTAGTTGAATACAGAAAACAAGAAAACAGTCACAATGTAAAACCTTTAAATTCAAACACATAAGATTGCACAAAAACTCACACAAAAGTTCAAAATCCTACAGTCTCCTGATCAAACTTAGCTCAAGATCTGGAAATTGGTCCACTGCTTGTGACAGTTGCCCCAACAGCATTGAAGATTGGGTCAAATGCAAAAGACAAATGAAAACAATTAAGTTTATTCTCATTAATGAATAGAAATAAATCAAGGACCTAATTATGTGTACTCTGTTAACTGCATCATGACTAGAAAATTACAATGGATAAATTTTAACTTTACCAACAAACCATTGGTAAGCTTTGGCATTCTGACGAGACAGTATTGCAGGCTTTGATTGGTTAACAGCGACAAAAAATAGATGACAAAAAATAAAAGTAGAAAATGCAATCTTTTGGAATACCAATGCTTGCTTTTGTCATCCTCTTCCTGATCTACAGGTCTGGAAAAAAAAAAGAGAATACTGCATTTTTATCTGAAATCAGCACCTCTACATGTATTACAGCCATTCCATTCCAGCGTCTGTTGAATTCCAACACAAACACAAAGCTGAGCTACTTCAGTTCTTGCACCAGGAGTGGAATAAAGTCACCCAAGAACAATGTGAAAGACTTGTGGAGAGCATGCCAAGACTCATGAAAGCTGTGATTAAAAATAAGGGTTATTGCACCAAATATTGATTTCTGAACTCTTCTTAAGTATTAGTATAAGTAGTATTATGTTGTTTTAAAATGAATTTGATCTTGTTTCTTTGCATTGTTTGAGGTTTGAAAACGTGTATCTTTTTTGATATTTTGACCATTTGTCATTTTCTGCAAATAAATGCTCTAAATGATAATATTTTTATTTGGAATTTGGGGGAAATGTCAGTAGTTTATAGACTCAAAAAAATATACTAAGACTTACACTTATACTTTAAAACTAAAACATATATGTTTCCTTTAGTCAAGTCATTGACTCGTGCTTAGCATTTCATTTATATATTAATATAATATAATGCTGGAGTTTAAAACTTAAGAGTATATAGTATGTGTGCTCAATTGCATTATCTTTATCAATCAATCAATCAAACAATATTTATAAGGCGCTTTTCATACAAAATTGTAACACAAAGCGCCTTACAGTGGTCAAGGATTAGAACATTAACCTTTATTGATGATCTCGCACAGGAGAAGTTGTTTCTACATTTGACCCGGGTGCACCTTGTGTGCACTTTTTCCTTTTATTTTCTCTAGTAAGGAACTATTTGATTTCATAGGTCTTTGTTTTTGTTTGTTTGTATGTTTGAAAATATATCAAACTTGTTTTCAACATTATGTCTTGTGATTTTGTAAAGGCATCACACTCTTGTGTACATACAGTATGAGTAAACTTTAAGAGTACTTTAAGGAGTATATTTCAAGTATATAAATAGTAAGCTACAAGTAATATGCCAAGCAGACTTAAAGTTGACCGCATGTGATCCCAGCTCCCACAGATGAGCGCTGCTGTTGTGTCCTTGGGCAAGACACTTAACCCCACCTTACACTGGTAGCCCCCATGGCAGAAGATACATCAAGGCCTGTTGTGACCCACCACCTGCGGGGGATTCATGGGGGCTGGTGCATTGTGTTCTGGGCAGCAGAACACTGCTTGGACTGCTGCTCCCACGACCCAGAAAATGGAAAAAGCGGAAGAAAATGAATGAATGAACAAGTAAACTAGTAAAGTAACCAAAGTTTATAAAAGTATACTTTAATAAACTAAAAATAGGAACTTGAAGTACATAACTAGTACAATGGCAGTATATAGTAAGTGTACTTGTGGTATACTTTAAGTATACTAGAGGGATATACCAAGTATATTGATAGTATATAGATGAGTGTACTTCTTGTATACTTTAATGTGTACTTCTGTAAACTTAAAATTAACTTTAAAGTATACTTAAATAATACTTTTATAAACTTAAAATGTTCCAATTTAGTACAAAAAAGTATTAAATTAGTATACTTTCTAGTACACTAAAAGAACCAGTGCCAGTGTCTGCGTACACTGGTGTGTGAATGCGTGTGTGAATGGGTGAATGGTTCCTTGTTGTAAAGCGCTTTGGGTGCCTTCAAGGTGGAAAAGCGCTATATAAAGATGTAACCATTTACCATTTACCATTTACATGGTCTGTAGTATACTTTCTATACTTACACTTATACTGAAGTATACTTAATAAAGTAAACCCTAAGTATACTAGATAAAAGGAGAAGTTCAATTTGTCAACTGGACAAAGTTTGTTTGGTTGAAAACGTTTCGCTGCTCATCCGAGAGGCTTCGTCAGCTCTGGTTATTGTGCTGGTTAGACACTGCTTATATCTAGCTGCCGGGAGGCGCTCCCTACACTGAAAAAGCTCTGAAAACGATCGGCCCTAATCTGTCTCTTTGTTTTTCAAATTACTCTGGCGACTAGTTTCGCCCCCCTATTCAACGTCTAACGACCCTCTCCACCCCTCTGCCCTGGATCGTCTGCCCTAATGTTTCTTTGTCTGTTCTGACTTGGTTTAAGAATCGAATTATACATGGGAGACAAGTTATGTCTAACTCCCCCATTTCTGTTTAACGACGGATTCTCTTTTTTGACAAAAATAGCCTCTTTAACCCCCCTCTCAAACCAGTTTTGTTCCCTGGCTAAGATCTGAACCTCACTGTCCTCAAAAGAATGGCCCGTGGCTTCTAGGTGAAGATATACGGCAGATGACGGTCCACTCTGGCACGCCCGCCTGTGTTGGTACATCCTCTTGTGAAGTGGCTGTTTGGTTTCCCCAATGTAGCGCTCACTGCAGTCTTCACTACACTGAATGGAGTAGACCACATTGACCACATCGGATGAGTGGCGAAACGTTTTCAACCAAACAAACTTTGTCCAGTTGACAAATTGAACTTCTCCTTTTATCATGGATTCTACCTGGACGACTGAGGGACTTTTCACGCATTTTAAGTATACTACTTTTTGCTAAGGGATACCTATAAGTAGTAAAATCAGAATCATTTTGCAGTGGTCTCTTACTTATTTCCAGAGCTGTATTTCAACCACACTGTTATCATAAAGGAGTCTAGTCTAAATGGATCACAAAAAAGATGGATGTATAAAATCAGTAACCTTTGACCTTTAGGGGAGTAGCACTGTGACAGACTCTGCTTAAAACAGACCTCTGCTCAGTCAATAGAAGACAAGTCACATCCTCATTAGCTCAAGTTCAAACACTCCCACTAAAGATTGTCCATAATAATATCATGGATAACCTTTAGTGGACAATGTTCAACTCCAAAATGTTACTCTCTGTGTTATTTAATATTTACTAAGCCTAAGAATATCAAATATGGAGGGATCAAAAATATTTGTCTAGATTAGGATAAAATACTTCTCAGCATTTTTGTATCGATGCTCATTTGGTAATTCACATAGTTTAAATTGGATTAGATTTATATTTTATTGGAAATCTACTTTATTTTAATTTCATGCAGATATCATTATTTGCATTTGAAAGCTTTGTTCTGATGTTATATTTATAGGTCTGTTTTTATAAAGATATCAACTCAAAAGTATCTATCCAAAACACCTGTCAATATCCATCCATATTTTATGACTGAATGTTAACATGTTAACATTATGGGCCAGTATACTAACTCCTACAGGAACAGGTCAGGTCAGACTTGATTCATAAAGCAACTACCCTAGAATGAGACTACAAATATAAGTTTACAATTCCCCATATTGACGATTGTTGCTGACCACAATGAAGTTTCCTACTAAATATTTAACATAAGAGACTAAATTAAAGTAATGCATTAGGGTCATTTTACTATTATGTGCTTTTATTTTGAATGTGGTACATTTGAGACACCAAAAACCCCTGCCTTGTTATGAAAATGCCTTCTGCTAGAGCTGTTATTAATGACCCCCTTTAAACGTGTTTAAAATGCTGCGTGCAACACCCACCAAAGAAGCCGTTTTTGCCCAAATTGTTCCTCAGAGGGCAAGAAACGGTACCTCAGCAATAAATAATGGTCCTGTAAACAGATTTTTCATTCCACCAAATCCAAAAAGCAGCCTATTAAGAGACCAGGCGCCACAGAAGGACTTTTACTCCTCGCCTTCCGAAGACACAACTTGCGCTCTGTGATTGCAGGTGGTGGAACCTTGTAATTGGGCTCTGTGGGCTTACTTGTGCACTCCTATTAAGTCCAGTAGAGCGATGCATGCTGGGTAATGCTGGAGGAGATGTGCCGCCTAGTTGTGGAGGTGGTTGAGTGTGTGGTTGGGGGTGGTCTAGCTCCTGTGAGGGTTCACAAATGAGAGCAGAGCAATAAAAGCAATATCTGGAATGCACTTGTTCCCCTAATGCTGCAAACAAATTTGCCATTTGCTGTGCAGCCTTCAATTACAGATCTGTATGTGTGTATAATGTTGTTTTTAAAATAGACCCTTGGAATTAAGTAACATTAGTTGTCGTAACGTATATTTGTTAATGTTTGGCCATGGGGATGGTAAGATTGTATATGTAGCTCTGGAAAAAAATAAGAGACCACTGCATTTTTTTCCTGAAATCAGCATCTTTACATGTATTACAGCCATTCCATTCCAGCATCTGTTGAATTCCAACACAAACACAAAGCTGAGCTACTTCAGTTCTTGCACCAGGAGTAGAATAAAGTCACCCAAGAACAATGTGAAAGACTTGTGGAGAGCATGCCAAGATGCATGAAAGCTGTGATTAAAAATAAGGGTTATTGCACCAAATATTGATTTCTGAACTCTTCTTAAGTGTAAACATTAGTATTATGTTGTTTTGTTGTTGTTTTGTTGTCTGAAAACATGTATCTTTTTTGTTATTTTGACCATTTGTCATTTTCTGCAAATAAATGCTCTAAACGATAATATTTTATTTGGAATTTGGGGGAAATGTTGTCAGTAGTTTATAGACACAAACAAAAATATTTGTTTTGCCCAAACACATAGCTATAAGAAGTTTTTGCAGTGGTCTCTTATTTTTTCCAGAGTTGTATGTGTATTGGTGTCTCAGATTTCTAATACATATTTGATATTAAAAGGTAAATTAAAGGTGCACTGTGTAACTTTTCTGGTGGAGATATTGCCAGGAATGTTCCACAGTATGACATTACATTTATGTATCTCTATAGAGACAGAAGGTAACACCACAAGGCCAAGTTACAAGTTACACTCACAGTAAGAATGCAAGATGAATACATTTAATGTCATACTGGGACATTCCAGACAAAACAATAACTCTCCATGGAGACAGGCTAGTAGCAGACCCTCCGCCAGAAATGTTACACAGTGTAACTTTAAAGTAACAGTTGTGGGTAACGTTTATATTTTATTTTAAAAAGGTGTATATTTAAGACACCAAACATCCCTGCCTTGGCATTAAATTGCATCTGCTCGAGATGATATTACTGACCACTTTAAATGGGTTTAAATGATTTGAAACTTTCACTTCATTTACAATATGGTACTTCTGTAACCAAAGCTGCCATGGGCCCAGTGTTGTATAAAGTAGTGGAAAATCAAACTCAGGTAAAAGTATAGGTACCTCTCCCAAAAATGACTTTGGTAAAAGTCGAAGTCACTGACTGAAATGTTACTTGAGTAAAAGTATCTTTTTGTACTTAAGTATGACAAGTAATGTAAAAATAAATGTAATTAAAAGTACAAGTAAAAGTATCAAGCAAAGGCAGTCTGAATTTAATATTTTTTAATGTTCGCCCCCCCCCAAACCTTTGATTTTTTTTAAAATAACAGTGCTGAAAATAAGGCATACATAACACCATTAAAGGAGTGTTTTTGGAGGAGGAGGGTTTTTTGCAATTGGGCCCTTAATTCTACTGTAAAACACCATGTTCGGCTCACCCATGGTAGTTTCGTGTCATATGGAGCACTGTCGAAGATATTGGGTTTGGTGATATCCATGAAACGCCGTCCTATGAGCAAGTAAATGCAGGCACAAAATACGTTATACGAATCCTTCATATCAGCGTAAGAGAACATTGTGTTTAAGTACGGTCAGGGATGCTCATGGTCAGCTCCCCCTTCATTTGTAGCCGACGTGGATGCTGTCTCCTCTTCCATCAGGGATGTTGATTGATTAAACTAGCTGCATGAAACCAACAGGTGTAGGCTGATTGTCATGAGCAAGTAGCGAACAGGCCCAGGCACGTCCTGACTTCCTTCAGGTTTTTTTTTGTAACAAGTAACTAAACGGCAGATTGAAAATGTATCGGAGTAAAAGTATGCAATTAAATTCAGAAATGTAGTGAAGTAAAAGTAAAAGTTATAATTTTTTTTAAAACTCAAGTAAAGTACAAAGTCTCCCAAAATGTATTTAAGTACAGTAGTGAAGTATTATTACTTTGTTACTATACAACACTGCATGGGCCTGACTGACTGCCAATCTGTGCCAGTGGCCTCTCCAATCACAATATTCACAATATTGCAGTTATCGCAGATGAGATTGAACCAGCAACCTTTGGGTTTGAGGGCGAATGCTCTTAACTCTGTGCCAGTGCCTTCTCAGACACACAATAATAGATGCTGGTCAATCTGGTGGCCTAGTCAGTGTTCCCATTTAAATCTTTTCAATGATTGCAGCTCATCTCAGGTTATTTAAATTGAACAGCCACAACAAATTGATTGTGAGCAAATAATTACTCTTGCAGTGGTCACGGCGGCTTTTTTTTTATTTCAAAATCAATTTCAATAACCGAACTGTCCAAGCGCAACTGACAGTGTGCTCCTGCTGCTTAACTGCACACTAAAAATATAAATTATTATTTGCAGTGGATTTAAGCTTCCATATATCACCAGACTAATCACATTAAAAGTGAAATAGAGATTATGGAGAACTCAATAGAAAAGTAGGTCTTAAAATCCCTTCCCTGCCAACACAGACATTTGTAGGCTAATACGGGATCCTTTTAAAAAGCCAAAAGAGGAGGAAAATGGGTCAAGTTTCACATACACATTTTTATTTTGCTTGAAAGGATTGAAAAAAGGGCCCTACTGTATGTGGCTGTGTATTCCTGAGGGCAAACCAATCTGGCAACTTTTCAAAGGAAGGGCCATTCCCAGAACAAGACCATTCAAACAAGTGTAAAGACATTATATGGTGAATCTCATTGGCAGAAACTTTCAAATTGGCATCATTTTCAAATACACTGAAAGTTTCAGTCTTGGCAGTCTTCAGAAGATGATGGAGTAGCCTAAAAAATAAAAAAACAAATCACTGTTGATGAGGGAATAGAGTGTGTTTCCAGAAGTTAATGATCAAATTCTATTGAGGAAAAACAAAAACAAAAACCGTTCCTAAGATGTTCACAAAAATAATGGCTTAAAAAAATGGTAAGAATCATAAATCGTTAAAAAAAAACAACATAAAAATCAGTTAGCTTTGTACAATAATGTATGCTAGAAGACTACATCATATAGTGAACAAAGAGCCAAGAATTATTTTTGGGTCCCACCCCGTAACATTTGAGCACTCTCTGCAATCTCTTCCCACTGTCTTTACATACAGTAACAGTATATTGCACATATTGCACAATTATCAGCTTCATTGCAATTGTAAAGTATAATTAAACTTAAAATATTATATATTATTACTCTAGGAAATGGCAGAAAACGCTATACTTTTTTATGGCAATACTTTGGATAATTTTCTTGCGTTGCTTTCATTGTTGAGAACCACTGGTGCAATGCATATACGATCCCCACCAAGCAGTTTAATTTGGCATATCATAACCCAAAATACTTCATTCATTTTGTTTAAAAAAGTTCCAAGACAATGACCAAATGCCATACAGTAAACAGTAACGATAGAGTCCATAGATTTCCTTCATAGATTTGCCATTATGATTCTTTTCCTCAATGAGCTTGTGCTTATTTTCACCAAAAATGCTCTGTGCAAAATACAACAATACAGTAGCTTCGTCAACGTAAGCTAATAGTTTGCGCGTCAATAAAATAAAAACAAATAAAGGTTTCACAGTAATAAATCACAACAGAAGAACACATCGGGTTTGGCTTGCATAGCAAAGCAAAATAAAACCATTTACAAAAGTATGTACACATTATGCAAGTCCATTTAATTTTGTAGTGATTTTCTTCATCAACTCCACGTAGTGACACACCATGTGACAGGAAGTAGAAGACATGATAACATACTCTTTAGCAGGAGGGGGGTGGAGGTGTGAGGGGGTGTGTGTGTGTCTGTACATGGCATTTACAGCTCTGTCTCTGTGTCTCTGCGCTCCTGTCTGCATCAGTCAGGCAGGACGGGGGACAGGAGCGCCTATAAACAAGCTGTGTGTCCCAGGGCAGGCAGCGTCTCCAGGCCAAAGCACTTCATCAGGACTCTGCAAGAGACAGGACGAACTGAGTGTACAGTGTGAGAGGACAACAGTGAGCTCATTTCAGCACGGATATATGAGGCGCTTATCTCGCGTAAAAGTTTCTGTGTGACTATATGTGGGGTAAAAATGTGGAATGCTTTGGATTTACAGTAAAAGCTCTGCCAAAATATTCACAAATTTAAGTTCTTGTATATAGACTCAAAGACAGCTATTACCCCCAAGCTGTCAGACTACTGAACTCTGGATAATACTCTAAATAATACTGAACTCTCAATAATACTGCACTAAGCTACTTTTCGTATTGCATAATATGTTTACTGCTGCTGCTCTGTATGAATGTATCATGTTTGTCACTACCTCACTGTAAATGCTGCTGTTACCTGTGCAATAACCTGCTTCATAACTCACGTGCAGTACTTATACTATACTATATTAATATTATGTGCAATCTGTGACATACTCTACTTACACCTTATTTAATCCTACCTGTACCTTTGTATTTTATTATATTTTATTACATATGTTCTTAATTCTATTATTTACCTCTTCCCCTGCACTTTATGCAATAATAGTACATGGTAAAAAAAAAAAGCGTTGCAAAAAGTGCAGGGGAAGAGGTATCAAATAGCACTTTTCGGTATCAGTTTTGTGCTTTGGTATCTACTGTTGTCTTACCATCGTTGGTATTATGTACTGTATGTGTGTTATTGTAGTTGTGTTACCATTGTTGGTATTTTTTGTGCTTACCATTGCTGGTATGTTTACTTTTTGCGGTCTTTAAATGTTCCTGATAGAAACACCTTATGTGTAATTTATTGTCCCTGATCAACAGGTTGTTTTTTTTTGTTTTGTTTTTTGTACGAGAATGGAACTTGCCATTGTTTTGTTTTGTTTTTGTGTTTTTCAACTGAACTGACAAGGAAGCTAAATCAATGATTTAAGTTGTTGTGTTCTGGAAGACAGAGGTGGGATTCAATAAGTTTTCTTCTTCCCACTCCTTTTCTAGCAAAAAAAACCCAAATGTCTTTGACTGGATATTGGTTACATGTATTTATTTCCTTGTGTTGATCTGCTCGAAATGAATAAATAAATGAAATGAAATGAAAGTTAACAGTCAGCACTTTATCACTGTAAATGTACCATAGACTGTGTATATAAGCAAGCATGGGTGTGATTCTGACTCCACTGACTCCGTCTCCAATTCACTTTCTCTCAGTAACTCCTGCTGTCACACTTTCTCATTTTGGTCTTGAAATGTTTGTATTAACCCGCTCTACATGATCCTGGTATTTTGCTATTTTGTCTGTAAATTAATTCATATTCCTCATATGGAACACTCCAAATTTGAGCATCATTTGACTGCTCTGGGTGACGTCACACTCACTTTTTCCACTTCTTATTACACTCTATGATATGTACAAAGATACTACTGTATGTGGAATCTGCTCTTTTGCCTGATTAGTAATAGTAATGATACAATTATTGACTTAGTTTGCTTTGCACTATGCTTAGCTTTTCTATAGCAACTTACAGCCCAAAGACCTTGTAAAACCTTGTATACCTGTAACTGTATCAATAACACAGGCACAACTTGTAGGCTCCAAATATTTAACCTGCCTTAAAGCAACCATACGCAACTTTCTGGAGGTGGCATGTAACCTGCCTGATTTTATGGACACACAAAGTTAAAACCATACTATGGGAACATTCTGCATGGAGATAGTAATGTTTTATACCATACTGTGGAATATTATAGTCAAATAAACAACATTTCCAATTAGGCTGGGTAAGTAACAGTCAGGTTTGCAGAGTTGCAATCCCGCTAATTGTAAGGTTGCATGTTTTTCAGTGTGATAAAAAACATATTCTAGTCTATTTTTGGCTAAATGTTTATTCAGTAAGGCTTTAATTAATGTGGCAACAACCTTACTAACCACTTTAACATACAATTACACAATTACTGTATCTTAAAACACATTTAAAACAATAGCCTTGACTTCACATAAGAACAGAATGACTCCAAAAGCAAAAAATGCTAATGTTTGATGCCACACGCAACTAAAAGTTAGCCAGAGGCACAGTGCACAGAATTATGTCTAGTCTTTTTTAAGTTCAAACAGCTTCTTGAATTATCAGAGTTCATTCATATAACGAAGTGTTTGCTTATTTTTTACAAAAGATCTCAACAAGTAAAAGTACCTCCTCTTTTATAGCCTAGACTTGTATGTTTTACGTGTAAACAAATCTGTAAATTTGTGCCTTATTTAACACTTAATAGTCATATTTTTCATATTTTAATTATTTAGATTTATTTATTTTTTACAAATTATGCTTTGAGCTTTGTTACTATATTGTAAAGTGTGAGCTATACTGTGTCCAAATAATTTCCCTTGTGAATCAGTAAAGTTCGTCTAAGTCTAAATTGCTTTTTGTCAGAGTAAACTAACAGATGAAAGGGGACGTGTGATTTGATATGACTATTTTGGGAGTATGCATGTGTACTGTGCCACCTACAGTGCTCCCTCTGTCTCTCTGTGCTGTTTGGTGGGAGTCCGTTCATTGGCTGCTCCGAGGGTCTCTTGTGGGACCCCCTGCCCAGTGTGGCTCTGCCCGATGCACCCGTCCCACCCCAGGGTCCCATATGCTGCCTCTCCAGCGTGGACACTGTCACCATGCACTCCTCCGTCGGGTCTGAGGAGGCGCTGTTCCACGAGCTGTTCAGACGGGACCCCACAGAATGCAGGGCCTTGGCAGCCGCTGTGGAGTGGACAGCACAATATAAGATGGTGTAATGTTATTTCATACAACATACTGATGAATAATGCATGGAACTGACCATCTGTGTTGGCGTCCCGGCGTCTTGGCAAAGTCCCAACTTTCTCTGCAGGTTTGTGCCTGGAGACAGGCGTCCTCTGGTGGTTGAGACTCTGCGTGTTCTGAGCACCGTGGTCTGAGAGGCCAGAGCTGTCCACACGGCTCTGATGTGAGGGTTTACCTGCAAGAAGAAATCACAAGTAATTAATTTATCCAAATCTATGCATTTAAAGTAAGGCAATGTAACGTCTTGTAATACATTTTTATTAGTACTTGAATACAGCTCTGGAAAATAAGAATAAAAAATAAGAGACCACTACATTTTTTTCTGAATTCAGGATCTCTACATGTATTACAGCCATTCCATTCCAGTGTCTGTTGAATTCCAACACAAACACAAAGCTGAGCTACTTCAGTTCTTGCACCAGGAGTGGAATAAAGTCACCCAAGAACAATGTGAAAGACTTGTGGAGAGCATGCCAAGACGCATGAAAGCTGTGATTAAAAATAAGGGTTATTGCACCAAATATTGATTTCTGAACTCTTCTTATGTGTAAACATTAGTATTACGTTGTTTTGTTGTTGTTTTGTTGTCTGAAAACATGTATCCTTTTTGTTATTTTGACCATTTGTCATTTTCTGCAAATAAATTCTCTAAACGATTATTTTATTTGGAATTTGGGGGAAATGTTGTCAGTAGTTTATAGCCTCAAACAAAAATGTTCCTTTTGCCCAAACACATACCTAAAATCAGAAAAAAATGATAATTTTGCAGTGATCTCTTATTTTTCCAGAGCTGTATTTTATAAACTTTTTTTTTGTTTGTTTTTTTCATAATTTTGTTTTTTGTTTTTTCCGTTCTTATGCATAAAAGTTGCCTGTTCATTTTGGCATGTGACTTATTTAAAATTGTAAGTAGTCCCATTTAGCCTGTATAAGTACAGTATGACTGCAGTTGACGGCATACCTCCTAGTTTCAATGCAATTGTGCCACCACTAATGTCAAATATGAAAGACTTTCTTCTGCAAATATGTAATTTCAAGCCAAATGTCCATTACAAATATAAACTAGGTTAGAATAATGCGCATAAACGAACATGCCGAATGTACACAGAGAAGAACTCAAAGTAGTTGTTGTCTTCTGTGTTTCATTAAATATTTATCTCAAGGCGTTTTTGGCACAGTTCAATATATTTGTAGATTTCTTCTCCAAAACTAAAGCTCTTGAGTCCTCTCCAACTGAGCAATAAAGTTGGTGAACACATTGCACAAAATCCCTCACTAAGATTCTCCACAGATCCTGCAAATATTAAGTTAGATGTCTGAAAACTCACTTCTCCAATTAAGTCTGGATTCATTTACAGTTTTTAAAGAATTTAACGAATGAATGAACTGCAATGATTGAATGGATGGTCACACAAATATCTGCTTTAATCTAGAATATAAAAGAAATATAACAACTCTTGCACCCTGAATAGCAAATGGTGTTGCAGAAACATACAGATAATATAATAAGAAAATAGAGAGGTATATAGCTTCATGAGCTTGACCTGAATTCCAGTCTGAACTAAAAAGAATTAGTTTTGTTGAAAAAGTCAAATGAGGAAATAGTTGAAAATGTGGCAAAGAATGAAGCAGATTGGTATTCTGTGATGGCATCTGCTTGGATTGTCCTTAATTGTATTGAAAACAAAATAATTAGCTCGCACTTAAAGCCCGCCAACTGAGCTTATTTTAAAATGAAAAACAAAAGACTACTTTAAGGGTTGTGCTTTCTATTCAAATGAAGAGCATTTTAAAGTGGGACACAGCTTTCACTAATACTTTTACTGCAATAGTGTCTTGGTGTGTGCCTAAATTGTACTTCTGCATACTCATGAGACAATACATTTCCATATTCGACAGTTATGAAAAGTTTGCATTGCTAATGTTGGTAAATATTTTCATCTGGACTGGCCTGCTGCATGCACTCACAGTTTTAAAACACATATTTAGACAAGTCTCTTTTACCCTATCAAATAATGCACTCTAAAACCAGTGCTGTTTTGTTCCTGTGGGAGAAGCCTTCAAACTAACTCTAAAGAAAGTCTGTCAGACAGAACCCTATTTATAAATGCATCAAGTCTTAAATTTCAGACGTGTCACTTTTATGTAGAGCCCCAGTGCAAAAGAGACGTTATCATTTTGATGCATATACAAGATGTCTTCAAGGGGCTTAACGAGCTGCCTCAACGTCTCAGGAGGAAAAAGGGCTTTGAGTGGTGGACTGAAAATACGCACAACTTTTCTATCAAGATGCATGATAATTATAACTTTCACACTGCTTCAATGGCATCTCAGAAATGAATATAATCTGGCGTATAAGGGACTGGAGAGTGGTGGATTCAGAGGCTAGTGCATGTCTTTGTTGCGTGTTTGGAGATGTTTCGTGCACTCATTCTGGGTGATTGGCAGGCTTGAGTGTTAAAGTTGTGCAAAGATTGGATCTGGTTAGACAACATAGAACGTTTCATATTAATTTTTAATAGCAACGCTTCTTTTTAAATAAGTGGATATGGCCTTTGCTCTCCTTCCCTGAGGCCAATTTCTCCATTAGACATTTGCAGCAGGCCTTCTATACAGCTCTGGAAAAAAATAGGAGGCCACTGCAAAATTATCAGTTTTTCTGATTTTACTACTTATAGGTATGTGTTTGGGCAAAAGGAACATTTTTGTTTGAGTCTATAAACTTCTGACAACATTTCCTCCAAATTCCAAATAAAAATATTATCGTTTAGAGCATTTATTTGCAGAAAATGACAAATGGTCAAAATAACAAAAAAGATACATGTTTTCGGACCTTAAATAATGATAAAAGGAGAAATTCAATTTGTCAACTGGACAAAGTTTGTTTGGTCGAAAACGTTTCGCCGCTCATCCGAGAGGCTTTGTCAGCTCTGGTTCTAGTGCTGGTTAGACCCTGTTTATATCTAGCTGCAGGGAGGAGCTAGCTACACTGAAATAGCTCTGAAACTATCTCCACTAATCTGTCTCTTTGTTTTTCAAATTTCTCTGGCGACTAGTTTAGCCTCCCTATTCAAGCCTAACGACCCTCTCCACCCCTCTGCCCTGGATTGTCTGTCCTAATGTTTCTTTGTCTGTTTTTGACTTGGTTTGAGAATCGAATTATAAATGGGAGACAAGTTATGTCTAACTCCCCCATTTCTGTTTAACGACAGATTCTCTTTTTTGACAAAAAATAGCCTCTTTAACTCCCCTCTCAACCCAGTTCTTTTCCCTGGCTAAGATCTGAACCTCAGTGTCCTCAAAGGAGTGGCCCGTGACTTCTAGGTGAAGATGTACGGCAGATGACGGTCCACTCTGGCACACCCGTCTGTGTTGGTACATCCTCTTGTGAAGTGGCTGTTTTGTTTCTCCAATGTAGCGCTCACTGCAGTCTTCACTACACTGAATGGAGTAGACCGCATTGCTTTTTGTTTGTGGCTCGGTGTTCTGTCCTTTGGGTGGACGAGTTTTTGTCTTAAAGTGTTTGTGGGTTTGAAATAAACTGGAATTTCATATTGTCTGAAAATCCTCTGTAGTTTTTCCGAAACGCCGGCCAGGTACGGAATCGCTACCCCTTTCCTCCTGGGTTCGGATTCTCTGTTGTCTTGTTTCTTGCCCTTGTCTCTCTTGGTTTGGTTGACAGCCTATTTAGGATATCCACAAACAGAGAGGGCTTCCTGCACATGTTGTTCTTCTTTCTCCTTACCCTCTGTGCTTGTGGAACCACTTGGGCCCTGTGTTGTAATGTCCGAATAACACCCAGTTTGTGCTGCAGTGGGTGGTGTGAGCACAGAGCGCTTCTCCTGGTTTGCGTAACCAGACTCTGATTCAACTGTTCCCTGCCTATAAACTGTTCTCCGTGATCTGGACTCTGTTTCCCTCCCTGGGGCGTACGAGGGTGAACACTTGGACAGTTGAATCAGAGTCTGGTTACGCAAACCAGGAGAAGCGCTCCGTGCTCTGCCATCTAGGCGCACGCTGGGGCCAGAGAGCGAGAGCCAATCAGGACGCAGAACACAAAGTTACACTATAAAAAAATGTTACACTATAAAAAAAAACAACCTTGGAACGAATCAGGCCTTTTCCATTGAAATAGCTACTCAACTTACGAAAAATTAACGTTACGAAACCACTTCTGGAACAAATTAATTTTGTAAGGTGAGGTACCACTGTATGTCCGTGCACATGCGTAGAATCTTCCTTCTTCTCATCTGCGCCGCGAAAAGCAAAACAAAACATGGCTACCGGTAGCAAAAAAAAAAATTGTGTGGTCAGACGAAGAAGTTCAACTATTGCTTCAGACCACGTTAGACGACAAAGCAACGAAGGCACAACAAGGTGTGACCTGGGAGTTCTGCCAAACAAAGTACACTGATATATGGACCGATGTGACGTCAGCAGTTTTGACCAGAGTTTTGCGTCTTGGGCAGTGTAGACGAAAACGCTATTGTGGAGTGTATTCAAGTTTTCCACTTTCAGTTTTTTGCGTTTTTAAGCCCCCAAAACGCCGTCACCGTCTAAACGAAAGGCACTTCCGATAAAATATTTTGTCATTTTTACCCGTAAGCGTTGTAAACATGCCCTCACTTTCATTTTGCTCAAACAGTCTTGGATAACCACACTAGATCATCTGCTGAATAGACTCACTGAATGCTTTTCTTGGCACAGTTATCCAGGCTTGGGACTGGCATAAATAGGTCTAGTAACCCTATGTGATTAGATAGGTAAACCTATTTTCTAACAACACATGTATTACCAGTATGTACTTAACTTACCTGAATCTTCCAGGTTTTCTGTGCTATGCCCTGGCCCCGGTGTATAGTCAAACAGGTTTTTGGACACCACGGCATATCCCTCCTCCTCTTCCTCCTCGTCCTCAGACAGCAGCGTTGCTCCCACCTCTGACCCCAACGTACTGGAGAGAAAGTCCATGGGTGGGATTTGCGCGTTGGACACATTTGGGCTACTCTTCATGTGCCTAATTCAGATGTGGGAAAATACTGTTAATAACTACAATATAATCAAGGTTGCATAATCAATCGAGAAGCAGTGTATGAAAACAAAATGACAAAATCAGAGTGCGTTGAATAAGGTAGCAAAACAGTCCTGAATGCCTGCGATGGTGTAGCTGATTACTTTCCTATTGCTAGCGCTAACACAATGGAGTCGTAATTGGACGGGATAAAGGATATCTGGATGGGCAGGGCTGTCAACAACGTGCCTCTTATCTCCCCCACAGCTGTCCTCCATCATGGCGTACATCCCACCACATATCCGCGCACACGCATAATTACGCAGTCTATTTACCAATGTCAGAGCAGCATGTTGGACTAAACCCGGTCATTACCCTCCAACACGTTTCGCCACCGACTTGTCAAGTTTTCCAATGCTCCGTCAAAGGTGCAATCAATGTAGAGCTGTTTTTATCGGTAGAGAGAGACGCACCGGTAGGGGCTGACACATGTAAATACCAGCACTATAAGCTGCGCAAACATAGCCATTGATATGCAAAGTCCTAACAATCAACAGAATGTAATGAATATAAAATTGCAGCTATTTTGCCATGCTGTGAGCAAGAGCAATGCTTTTGAACAAATAGCGATGCATAAACACAACTACCTGCTGTGCTGATGGAATTTTGTCAAAAAAACTAACAAAAAAAGACAACATGCTGATTAGAAACCGTATGTAGGATGAATACATGTCAAATTATTCATTATGAACTAAGGGGATTAAATATTTAACTGTGCTCATGTTTTGAAAGTGTATGGCGTTAACATGTTGTGTAGGTGTAACACTTTGCTTTTCAGGATAATTACTGTATAAGGGTGATTCTCCAACTACAGTCAAATTTGGTCATGATATTTTTCAGAAAATCCAACACATATTTTTGGAAATATTTTGGTTTGTTCTACTTCATCACAATGTGTAGAAACATTAAATGATATTGGTTGTAATGAAATTACGTAAATATTAAATACGTAATAATAAACATAACAACAAATACAGTGATGGAAAAACTGTGGTGGAAATGACAATGTTTAGTATTTCTTTTAAAATCCCATGACATATTAGCATGCTAATCTCTGTTTTAGAGTTAGCATAAAATATACTCAAAATACACAATATAAAATGGTAATTTTCCTCATTATTTGTACATAAATATGAGGTGTTTGGAAATGAGGACCAATAAACCTACTCTTGGTTTTGCACAGGGCTCTCAAGTTTTGAAGTTTGAAGTTTGGTTGGAGTGAGAGGTTTTTTTTTTGGAGGGGGATGGACAGGTGTAAATGTTGGTCTAAAGAGCAAAACTACAAAGCAACTAATGAGAGTTATATAAATGAAGTTATTACCTGATGGTTCTCAGTCCTGAGTTGGATGTCCATTTGTTTTATCATTCACCGTTTTGTCATCGTTCGTCTCACTCGTGTTCAGTTGCCGTCCTTCAATTATCTTGACTTGAGAGCGCTGGTTTTGCAAAACTTGACCATGCTTTTGTTCACAGCTCTCAAGTCTCACGCTTTGAGAGTGTGACACACACTCACACGTCACACATGGTATTTTTCACGCTGAAATTTTGTTAAGCAATTCAATGAAACTCTAGCCACTGGTCACAGCGCTTCTGTGCCCAGAACAACGGTCTGTGTGGCTCAGAAGAGTTATCCAGGCACCACGCCCTTTTCAGCCAATCAGAAGCTAGATTGTTCTGTTGTGGGGCAGACCGTAGAGTCTAGTTTCAGCTAAGCGCGCACTGCACTGTCAGTGATAATTGAAGGACGGCAACTGAACACGAGTGAGATGAACGAACGATGACAAAACGGTGAATGATAAAACAAACGAACATCCAACTCAGGACTGAGAACCATCAGGTAATAACTTCATTTATATAACTCTTATTAGTTGCTTTGTAGTTTTACTCTTTAGACCAACATTTACACCTGTCCATTTCAAGCCCCCCCCCCCCAAAAAAAGAAAATTTCAACCAAACTTCAAAACTTGAGAGCCCTGCTTTTGTTCTTGTTTCCCTTCCTTCCATGGAGCTAACGCTGCTATCCTGCCATGAGCTCCTGTCACATCACAACTGATGTGGGTCAAGTAGACAAAGGTTTAAAAAAAAAGTTAAAAGTTACATTTTGTGGTGGATGGTGGAAATGACAGTGAGCCCTAGGGATAGGTGTTCTTTTTAATGAAAAATAAATAAAATACAGTGGTCCCTCGCTATGTCGTGGTTCACTTTTCGCGGCCTCGCAGTTTCGCGTATTTTTAAAAATTTTTTATAGTGTAGTGGGGGGGTGACATGAGTCACTGGATCCGTGGGAAGCACGGCGCTCATCCAACGGCGCTGCCACGTCTTGGAACGCGGTGCGCGTATTCGGCCGTTAGTTCCAGTAAAGACCAGGATTCTTCTGAGAGTCCAGACCGGACCCTGGAGACCACCTCCCCCAGTCCACAGGCCACCCATGAGGACTAGACCGGGACTAGACCGGGACCAGACTGGGACCAGACTGGGACCAGACTGGGACCAGACTGGAACTAGACCAGGACCAGACCGGGACCAGACCGGGACCAGACCATGACTAGACCGGGACAAGACCGGAATTAGACCAGGACCAACCCATGAGGACCAGACAGGGACCAGACCGTGACTAGACCGGGACCAGACCGGGACTAGACCAGGACTAAACGTGGACTAAACCAGGTCTAGACCAGGACTAAACCAGGTCTAAACCTGGACTGGACCAGGACTAAACCTGGACTAAACCAGGACTGGACCAGGTCTAGACCTGGACTAAACCAGGACTAGACCAGGTCTAAACCAGGATTAAACCACCGCGGCAGTTCATGTTGAGGTTTGTGCGTTTCGCTTCGTGGCTCGGGCTGCGTCGTTGGCCGTGGACACAGTCCCGAGGGGAGGCCCCGGGTGGGACGCGCAGCCACGCGCCGGTCGTGCTGCTCTGTCGCGGATTTGGCCGCGGTGGGTGGGTGCATGTGTCCGCGCGCGCACTTCTCCGGGGGGTTGGTGCGTGTCCTGGGACGTGGCGGTGCTGTTGGATGAGCGCAGTGCTTCCTACGGATCCAGTGGCTTGTGTCTCCACGCCTCTGGCTCGTGCCCCCCCCACGCTTCACTATTAATACATTTTGCTGAAAATCTACAAAAGTTTGAGTGATTAAACGAGAGAGAAATGTGAGAAAATGTTAATTCCAGCCTGCGAAAAGTGTATAATGTGTGTGTAGTGAGGCGTTTACAGCCTTAAAACATGGAGAATAATTGTAAAATATAAAGTTGTCTTACTTTGCGGATTTCACTTATTATTTGGTTATTTTTAGAACGTAACCCCCGCGATAAACGAGGAACCACTGTACTAATATATCTTTCAAGCACATGATACTTTTCATTAAAATAAGGAATTTCTGTGCCAATTTCTTGTCAATGAAGTTACTGTTTAATCAAATAGAATTTCAGTCTTATGAGGGACTGAGGGTCCAAAACCTGGCCAAGAGACAAAGGACATAATAGCAAAAACACTCAATAGAAAACCATATAAAACCATATTTTACGTAATAAAAACAGTAATTTATCTATCATACATTTTTTGTAAGTTTGTCTAGTAGTTGTGTCTAGTAAGTGCAGCATGAATAAAAATGACATGTTTTTGTTTTTATTATTTCTACCTGGGACACAAATTCTTTGATAGTTGGAGATTCACCCACAAAATGATAAATAAATGAAAGATGTAACAATATTTATGTGTACTGTTCCTTTAACTGGAAGTTTCTTTTCATTATTTGTAGTTTATTAACTTTTGAGCTATCAATTTATAATTTCTAGAGACTATAATAAATACAGAAACTGGTTTGGTTTAAAAAATAATCAGAACTCTTATGAAAGTAATAGTATTTATCAGTATTTTTAGTGTATATAACTGTAGGCCTGTCATGATAACAAACAAGTAAATACAGACGATAAACGATAATACTGAAACAAATTTTTGCCACTGACACAAAAAACCAAGAGCAGATTTAAACCACAAAAATATTCTAAATGTACTATCGTTAAAAAAAATCATGAGCTGAAATAAATACATAACAGAATGAAACACTTTAGTATTTCTGTACTGCATCTGTAATGAGTCACAGAAGTTATTAGTTTAATGACTCAAATCTGATCATGTTGTCAAAAAATAACTAAACATTTCTCAGAATTGCAAGTAATATGTACACACAATAAATACTGACCTCAAAATATACTGTTCCATATATTGATCAATAAGTTAATATAGTAATTATGGTGACAGGCCTACATGTAACTGAGCATCACTGTTATTGTGTTCTTACCATGCTTGCTTAGCGACCTCGTACTGGTAGGCCCTTGTCAGTTCGTCTAGGTGTGCCTGGAGAATGGACTGCATCTCCTCGTGGTGAGTAGAGCTGAGTGACGATGAGGAGGGCTGTTTGAAGGGAGCTGCAGGAGACGAAGAGCGTCCTCTTAAAGGAGGAGTGGGCCCTCTCTCTTCCTCTCCCTCATTGTTTAGATTCTGATGACGGTAAGTTTGGATGGACATGGGTGGGGCCCAACTGTTACTGTCATAGCTGTAGAAAAATATTTTATGAGTTTTATAATTTGTAAATATTTTAAAATGTTTTTAATATACAAATCTTAAAGGGATATGCCACCCCCAGGTCAAACTTGGGCATCTCCCCACAGTCCAGAGACTAAAATAAGTGGTGGAAAGCGTTTTCCTGGTCACCCAGCCATTGTCCGAGTCTGTCAGCACTGACCGCCGCGCCAGAGAAAGATTTCGGCCAAAAGGAATTAATTTGCTCGAGCACGCTGCGCAACAGGGGAACTCCCTTCCTGGTGCGTAACAGGGATTCCCCTGGCAGCGTGCTCTGTGCTTCGGCTTTCTTTTTCCGCACTGAAAAATAGTTCCCACCCAAAATGACCAAGGCAAGCTCTCCGTGTTGATTTGCACATTTATTTGCACTCGATATGAATGCGCACTACACAGTAAGTAATTGGGAAACGCATCGAGCAAATTAATTCCTTTTGGCCGAAATCTTTCTCTGGCGCCGTTAGGCTCCAGTCTAACGCGGAGTAGCTGCAGATACCGCGGCGGTCAGTGGCGACAGACTCGGACAATGGCTGGGTGACCAGGAAAACGCTTTCCACCACTTATTTTAGTCTCTGGACTGTGGGGAGATGCCCAAATTTGACCTGGGGGTGGCATATCCCTTTAAATGGCCCATATTACTCTATTTTCGGATATATGTCACAATGTTGTTTCCTCATAAAATACATAGCTGAAGTTGTGTTTTGCTTTATTCACACATGTTTAACAGATTTAGGCTGAGTTCTTCTCTCAAACAGTAAACACTCTATTCCACCTTGTGATGCCATGTGGCAATACAGGAAGTGTGAGATTATACTCCACACACCTTCACTAGAATCAGTTGGATGATTTCAGCTCTAAAATCTACTGAACTAAAGGTAAAAGGAGCTGTTAACTTGAAAACTACTGCTTCATGAGATCATAAGGTGGGACAGAGCATTTTGAACGTTGAAGAGGTAAACAGACTAACAATAAAGGGTGCCTCAGACACGCATGAGTGAAACAAAACACAGAGCAAGGTATGTTTTTTGATGAGGAAACATTATAACATGGCTTAAAGCTCAAAAGAATCAATTTTGTGTAATGCAATACCTTTAAATGTGAACTATGTAACTTTTCTGGTGGAGGGTCTGCAACCCATGAAGAAGTGGCTTGAAGTAAGAATGTATGTCTTTCAAAGTATTATTGAACAATAAAAACTCCTGTAATTGAATTCTGTATATCGAACTTCAGTTTTTCTTTGCTGCTCAAGGCCTGGCACACATCAATAACTGTAATAAATGTTTCCGCATTTATCCTTCAGTTTTCTATATGGGACTACATTACTTGGTGGAAATGGGCCTAACCATGCTTCTGAAAATAATTCACTGGAGTGTGTGAATGTGCTCAGGCAGAAAACATATTGTTCCTCTTGTGATTGCATTTGTGTGTGTATGTGTGTGTTTGTGTCAGTGTGAAGCAGCATAATGATGAAATATGAATGTGTCTCACCCTCCTCCGTGGTTTTCCTGGGGGTAGTGGTCAAGGTCAACCTCGGTACCAGGCAGCGGGTGCATGGGTGGTGGAGGCAGAGGCATGTTAGCCCAACACGAACCATTGGACTTGGAGCTCTTAGTTCCACCTTTTAGTTTCTTCTTTTTCCCAACCTTTGCACCTGGGTGAACACATAAGGAAAAGGAAATATAACACTGACCACACTGAAGATGGTTTATTTTTATTATAGAAAGTAGCAATGTAATGTACAAAAATCACTAGTTCTTTGTTTATTGCACAGCATATTTTAAAAGTAAAAATAGTACATCTGTCAAGACATAATTCCTATTTAATACATTAACATTTATACACATTATCAGAAAGTTCAAAGTTCAAAGTGTACTATGTTGTCAATTCACTATGTAACAGACATTACACAGAGGACTGAAACTGCATTCCACCAGGCACCAAAATATGCAATTTAACTAAAAAAACAAAAACAAACAAAACACACACACTGCTACACTCATGGACATGAAGTGTACAGAGGCATCAACAATAAATAGACATAAGACATTCAGGCAAGCAATCAATATAGTTTTGTATAGCACTTTGTACATTTTTTATTAACTCTAGAGCACTATTGCCGGGTGATTTTCACCCAAGCAAAACAATTTACATGATTTTCAATATGTTGCATGTGTCATGGGTCCCTGGGTAATGGCTTCACCATTGTTTTTAACATCTTTGAAGGTGTAGTTGTTTCCCCTACCCCAAAGCCCACTTTTTCCTACAGGCTTTTGGGTAATTTTCACCCGGCAATAGTGAAAGAGGAATGTAAGAATGTAATTAATTTAATGTAAGAGGATGTAAAAAATAGGGTTAGGTAAGAGTTAAGAGTGGTCCTGGAATGTGTCTGCTATCCTTATTTAGTGCACTGGTTATGAATAAATATCACAAATTGGTGATTTCAAAGGGAATTCTTATGGTGAAAACAATATTTTAGTCAACTGGTAATTTTTACCCACTGAAAAAATACTATTTTTTGTTCCTCTCTCCTGCAACTGTTCGTGTGTCGAGGAGTCTGTGCTTCACCAGGGAAGTCTCACATGTCCCAGGAGTGGGTGGACCAGAACAAGTTTCCATTATTATTTATTATTATTATTATTATTATTATTATTATTATTATTATTATTATTATTATTATTATTATTATTTTTTTTTTTTTTTATTATTATTTTTTTAATTTATTTTTTTATTTTTGGTTCTCAAATTCCTAGCTATTCAGTCATTTTGGAGCATGTTTTTAGGGTCTTCCTATGTTTTTTTTTTTTTCTTCTCCATTTTGTTGAAAATAAACAGTTGAAAATAAAAGAAAACCACTCTAATTTATCATGTGTTGTCATATTTTCATCTATTTTTCATGACAAGTACTTTTTGTTGGGTATATTATATTGTGTAAAAATTACCTGGCAAAAGTGATGGTGTTACTTTTTATAGCGAAAGTGTTCTAGGGTTAATATGAAGATTCAATCATTTCTAAGAGCTCTCTAGACACTTTTAGAGGAAGAACATTTTTTTTGTGTGTTAAATGGATATGATAATATTGCATCAGTCATTAAAAAGTAAACATAAATATATAAACATAATATAAAAACGTGATTAAGTTTTGGCATACTGCCTACAACAAATGTTTTCTTTCTTTTTAACGCTAAAACCTTTCTAAAATCTTCTGTCTCTCTCCAGAACTAATCCTAGTCTGGGGCTCATTATTCCCCTGCCTGTGTGCTGACAGAGTATCAGGATTTTCCAGTGTTGACATTTCCTAAAAAGGTGTCAAAACCGGAAACAAGACCATTAAAATTATTTCGGTTCAGCAGCCCACACTCCGCCACTTTATATCTGCTACCTCTGACATTTAGCTCTGAAACCGCTTTATTAAGGCTGTGTTAATGACCTCTGATCTATACTGATTCAAACAATAAGCTTGTCCACTCCTCAAATTATAACAATCTTTATGGCATTTAAGTTAATGGACTTGAAAATTGGGTTCTTTGGAAAATTAGGTCCCTTTTGCAATGCTCTATCGGTTTTCAAATTCAGAGGGAAATTGTGACTCTCTCAACAATACGTTCTTAAAGGGCCCATATTATGCTTATTATGTTATAATGTTGTTTCCTCATCAAAAACACACCTGGACTTGTGTTTTGTCTCATTCACACATGTTTAACACACAAACACATGCATATTTAGGCTGAGTTCTTTTCTCAAACAGAAAACACTCATGTGGTAATACAGGAAGTGCTCCATTTTGTTTTTAAACTCCATACACCTTTGCTAGGATCATTTCAGCACTAGAATTGCCATTCTCTGCTGAACAAAAGGTAAAAAGTAGCTGTTAACTTAGAAAACTACCAGTGCATGACATCACAAGGTGGAACAGAGCATTTTGAGCTTTGGAGATGTAGACAGAATAATAAAAGTTTACTCATGACATGTGTGAATGAAAGAAAATGCAACTCCAGGTATACCATTCAACTATGGCTTAAAGCTCAAGAGTCAGTTTTTCATAAAATAGGATATTTAAATCATATCTTTAAACTTTCTAAAAAATATTCTGTATATTTAGATAATACTTATTTACATTGTTTAGAAAATGCAACATCACAGTGTGCATTGCAAGCTTTGAACACAAGTAGTACTGAACAAAACAAAGAACCAAAGTGGATTACTGGACTATTGGGAGTTTTTTCAATACACTTCAGCCTTATTAGCTCTCAGTGCAACCTTACAACTCTTTTTGTCAAACATGCTTTCACCAGCCACAATAATTAATCACAGGGTGGCAAAGCTACCATGCAATTCAATGTTATACAGTACCATCTGGATGAATAAAAACAGAAATATTGCTGGAACAAAAGGACTTGGTTTTTACTTCCAACAAATAATGCCATATGACACATTTGGGCATCATTCAAAACAATCTCTGGATGATTTTTTTGTGTTTTCATTACACTCCACAAAAAACTACCAGTTAAAAAGCAGTACAAATAATACTAAACATGAGCCACAGCTGTACAGAGTCTAAACTGTGTAGATGTATCTTTTTTTTTTAGATTTTGGACTGGAACAACGCATGCATTTGTATTATTGCATATTCAGCTTCTTGTACTGCAGATATCATTTCCAAAGGTAAAGGTGCACTGTGTAACTTTTCAGGAGGAAGCCTGCAACCTGTCTCCATGGAGATGTTAATGCTTTGGTTTAAATTATCCACAGTATCTTGTCTTGCATTTACTCTGCTACAGGTGTTATTTATTGCTCAAAAATAACTTAAAAAAACATCCACTCTTACTGTGGGTGGGGTCAACTCATGGAGATTCATTTATTGCAATACCGTGGAACATTCTAGACACATCTCCATGGAGACAAGCAGATGACAGACCCTCCAACAGACAAGTTACACAGTGCATTAGATTATAATATTAATTCTTGTATGCAGGATATGTAATTGTTGAACTGGCAGTAGTAGTAAAAGACTTTATGGCCATAGTCTAAACAAACATATACCACTTAAACTTAGTCAAAAATGTTGTAGGTTTTTCTGCCACCTCTAATCAAATTAACTCAGAGAAATGAATCATGATTGGTTGACATTTCTGGGCTAGATGAGCTCCCAGGGTGAATTGTGATGAAGACAGGAGAGTAATTAAGAACGCAGTCCTTAGGGTCCGTTTTCTCTGAATATGTAAATAATTTGGCTTCCCATTGCTGTGCCCTGTCAACAAGTCCAACTCTGGGTTTCTCAGATAAAACTGCCACTTATAAATGTTCTGATAAGAGTGTTTTAGCTACGCTGCACTCCACAGGGGCGCTGCACAATTTCAAACGGCAAATAAAGAGATTATTTTTACACAGTGATATAAGCTGTTAAAATAACTCTCTATAAAACTTTCTTTGATATAGCTCGGCAACTGGTCAACACTATATCTCTGCCTTTGCGTCAGGTTGTAAAATGTATTCATTGTCTTTTTATTGCTTGTTTTACTCTAAAGTGTGCTGCTGGCAAACTTATTTCTAGTGTATATGTGGCCTCACTGTATACAGGACCCAAACAATTGTATTATAGTTCAGCCAATTTTAAATTAAAGATGCATTATGTAATTTTTCTGAAGAAGAGTACCACCTGCTTGCCTGCTGGTACAATGCATCTCTCCTATATTACTGTATTTGTGATGAGGAAACAACAGTATAACAAAGATTTTAAAAAGTAGCCTAATATGGATCTAAACATGGACATAGGCTTATTGGTTTGCCTACAGATATCTTCTTGGACAGGCTTGGGGAGTAACGGATTACATGGAACGGCGTTAAGTAAAAGGATACAAAAAAAAGGTAACTGTATTCCCCTACAGTTACAAAGAAAAAGACGTAATCAGATTACAGGTACATTTAGTGAAAATGGGGATTACTTAGCAGGATTACAATTTGAAAGCATTTTATGTTATTTCAGTTTTTCATTTAAAGCCGGAGGTCATATGTAGGGAAAACAGAACGTACAGACTCGCGCCGTGCGCCGCGCGCGCTCCGTGAAACAAACTTGCAGCTGCTCGCACCGAACTTCACGCAGGTCGCGCACTACGGACTAAACTTGCAGCGGGCATGGTTTCAAAAAACGCATTTAGCGGGTGGAAATTTAGGGAGAATTTTATTTTTAAAGAAGACAAAGGGAACAACATCACAGTGCAGTGCAAATTGTGCCTTCCAGCGGTTAAACACCTGTCAATGTCCAAGGATTCTACTTCCAATCTCAAGAAACATTTACAGGTAAGATCGCTAATATTAACGCTTTGATCCTGACAGGCCCTAAATGTCCTGCTTCAGTCATGTTATGTGTGAATATGAGTCATTTCTTTGTCTTGATTCATTGGTAGGAGCCAGTTTCGAGTTAGCTATCGACTAGCAAACTATTAGCAAGCTAGCTAACGTTTGCGGTCACAAGTACACTTTGTGCATTTGTAGAACGATATTACAATATTTAAAAATTATCTAGGCAACATAGTCATGTTAACTGATCCATGAAGACCCTTTAGACAATTCCGAGCAAAGCTGTCGTTAGATGTAGGCCAGCACGCAAGCTGGACGAACATCCTGTCCAGCTGCGGAGATCGGGCAAGATGACTGTCCCGGTAAAACTTTAACTGAAAATATAATTTCGTTGAAGTCATAGGTGTTTAGGTGTTTGGTTTAGTGAGTGACCTTGTTTACTAGTGACTTGGCTTATAGTGATAACAGTTGTTAAAACTACACATAGAACTGTACTTGTCCTCCTAAAAACTTTTAATTGTATTGTAATTTTCTTGTTTTCTTGTTGTTATAGGATATTTGGTGTTAAAGTAATCCAAAAGTAACTGAAAGTAATCAAGTTACATTACTTTAATATTATAGTACCGGGATTACGTTACTGAATACATATTTTAAGGAGTAACTAATAACTGTACCGGATTACATTTCTAAAGTAACCCTCCCAACCCTGTTCTTGGAGTCAAACAGATGGGGTGGATTAGAAGATGGATATGTTTACTGCCACACTGCGTAACATCTCCTTGTACACTGGGTTAACAACAAAGTACAAAACAGTGGTAAAGTACACCTTTAACTCCAGGCATAATATATCACCTAAAACTCTTGGCTGCACACTAAATAAGAGAACTAAGCAGTACATTGTAATTCCAGACATCTTTTGGCCACCGGAGAAACTGAATTGGATTGTTTTCAAACAGTTTAGACTCCTGCCATTGGATTAGCGAGTTCAGGGAAATGTTCAGTCCTGATAAACATGCAAATGCAACATGCAAATACAACCCTGCTTAAAACCCTCTTCTGTATTTTGAAATGTTGGACACACCACGGCAGACCGAGCAGGACCCAAGGCATGCTCGGCTCATTCCAAACACGCTCTGCTCAGACAGAATTAGGCTCCGTGTGTGTCACCCACCAGTGCCAGGGCGTCTGTCAGTGAGCGAGTAGCCCAGGTTGGCCATCTCCTGCTGGGCTTGCAGAGATGCCTTCCAGCGGGGGTCTGGCCTATCCACAGCCAGCTCGTGGAAACTGTTGGACTGCAGGATCTGAGTGGTGGCGTAGGGAGTGGGCTGACCGCCTCGTGCTGGGCTGTTATAACCTGCTTTCCCCATGAAGTCGATACTGCTGTAGATGGCACCGTCAGACAGCATGGTGCCAGTCTTCTCCACAGACGGCAACACATCTGAGACAAAAAAGCACGAGGGAGGGAGTTGTCACCAGGCTAACGATCTTTAAGGTCATTAACACTCCCCACTGTTCCAGCACTCTGCATTAGTTAAATACAGGTTTCAAATGGGCTTGATATGAATGAAAGTGATTATCCGCAGCAATAATTAGCACGTGGCATGCTGTGGAGACCCGCTATCGTGTGAGTGTGAGGGATATTCAAACTGAGCTAACCTTCATGTGAATAGAAATAGCATGCAAATGGCAATGGTGATCTTAAGCATGCAAATAAACATGGCAAAATCTATTTCAATTGATGAAAATATTGAGATAGAATTTTAAATGCAGTAAAATACATTGGGCGTTGACATAACTATTCCAAGAGTAAACTGCAAGCCTCCTTGAGATTTTAAAATGGGACTCTGGAATGGAAAATATACAGCTCTGGCAAAAAATAAGAGACCACTGCATTTTTTTCTGAAATCAGCATCTCTACATGTATTACAGCCATTCCATTCCAGCGTCTGTTGAATTCCAACACAAACACAAAGCTGAGCTACTTCAGTTCTTGCACCAGGAGTGGAATAAAGTCACCCAAGAACAATGTGAAAGACTTGTGGAGAGCATGCCAAGACGAATGAAAGCTGTGATTAAAAATAAGGGTTATTGCACCTGTGATGGAAATCTTACAATAATCATTCAGATATATATGTAATGTATAAGTTGGTTTTATGATTTCTAATGAAATGAGGTTGTTAATCATGTTCAAAATTTAGCTCAGGCCTCTAAGGTAAATTTCCACTGGTCTTTAACTTGTTTTTCACTTGTTATTCTGATGTGAATAACATCAGATGTGCCTTGGGCTGACTTGTTATTCTGTGATTGTCATAATGTTATGTCTTGAATACGCATGTACGCATCGGCTCATGCCCCCCCCGAACTTCGTATGTTTTGTTACGATCATGCAATCTAGGGACAGATGCCTCTGTGAGGGACAGTCAGGGTGTGATTGTGTGCACATTATGTTGTTTTAAAATGAATTTGATCTTGTTTCTTTGCATTGTTTGAGGTCTGAAAACATGTATCTTTTTGTTATTTTAACCATTTCTTATTTTCTGCAAATAAATGCTCTACATGATAATATTTTATTTTTTGGGGGGAAATGTTGTCAGTAGTTTATAGACTCAAACAAAAAATCTTCCTTTTGCCCAAACACATACCTATAAGTAGTAAAATTTTGCAGTGGGCTCTTATTTGTTTCCAGAGCTGTAAGCCAATTCCTTTGGACAGAGGAAGATGGTGGAGAGAGAAGTTACATACATACTCTGGGCTTGTCATGTTCAATTAGCAAACAAAAGCCCTTAAAGGCGTTTTTAATTTGTTAGCTTGTGTGTACTTGTGATGCCCTGTCACTGTCATTACACAAGGATAAGCATCAAAACTGTCGCACCAGGCGTAGCTAAAAGGAGCACATCCATCTACTGTGACCTAAACATGCTTCTTACCTCCACGGCCAAAGTTGCTGCTGCTGCTCTTTGGACTGCCCAAGCCTCCATTGGCCGGGAGACTGGTGGAAGGCCAGGAATCAGCCAACCAGGGCAGGCCTTGGTCTCCAGCTTTGAGCAGACCGGGACGACTGACAAAAGAACGAAAAGAGGACACACAGAGAGAAGCAAAAACTAGTTAGATTTCAACCCGTCACAAATGAAACTTTTTTTTTTTTAAACAGAACTATTATTAAAAAAAAAAATCTACTTTTTAGAGCTTTTAACCCCATGTTATAGTTGTAGTTACATGTAGATATTGATATATTGTGTATATGATTGTATGTGTCAATATCTGAGCAAGACTTACAATTACCTGGTAACTAATGTGGAGTACGAAGTTTGTACATGACTTTTTTGCAGTAATTTTTTTTCTATACTGTGTTAAATGTCTGCACTGAAGTGAGATGCTTTCAGTCTCATTTTGAGTATGTATAATATAAAATGTACATATGAATAGTGACAATAAAAGGCATTCTATTCTAGAGTGATTTGTGTATGTTTCAGCAATCTCTAACTGCTTATTTTCAAGATGCTTTATTGCCGATGAACCTCCATTTTCACCACCAGCAGCATACGCCGACTGCTCTATATTTACTCAGTTCTCCAATTTATTTAGTTAATTGAGGATATACATAGGATTGGCACCGTTGCATAGTCATTGTGTTACAAATGAATACAAATCTGCTACTTGCTATCCATCGGAAGGACATCTGTGTGGCTCTTTGTTGAGATGACGTTTACAGTTCCCTTTGGGCACCGCAGTGCAAATAGGGGGAAGGTTAAAACAGGACTTTTCTAAGCATTCAAACCTTAAATGAAGGACAATACAAGATTACTCAAACTGCATAAATCAATCAAAAAAAAATCCAACTCTGAGCAAACTAATGATCCGGAAACACAGTGATAACAAGGCTAAAAGCTCATAAAAGTTGATTTTGTCCCCTTTAATCTAATAGTGTAGGAGACGAGGTTGATGTCTGAAGGTCAAAATCCAAACTAGAGGAACCTCAGTCGATTCAAACAACAAAAAACAGACAAACAACTGCAATCCTAGTGTATCAATGCTCAGATATAAAAGTGGTCTCACATGTCAGATAAAGAAAGAAGGAGCTAAGTCTAACTGTCAACTGCAAAGACTAAAATCGCTGAACACAAAAACCCCAAACCTTATTTCTAAACTGTAGCTGCCTATAAGGATATAACTACTACAATAAAAAGCACAGAGTTTAGTGCAGCAAAACCTATAAAAGTAAACTGTATTATACAGCCTAATATCTACATAATTTCTAAGATTTCTACACATGAAAACCCCGCTTGTATTTTTGATACCACTGCATCAACAACAAATTGATGTGCAATCTCATTCAGCATATTCTCGCCTCCGCTGCACGTCTGACAATAAACAAGATGGAAACATAAAATGGCAAGTCTATAAATCAGACCTGCGCTGTCCCTGAGCTGTGGCACCTCCAGCTCTCCCCGGAGGAGCCAGGCCAGGTCTAAACACACACTAAATCCACTTTAGAGCCTTAGCACAACACAAATTTACATTTTAAATTGAGAATCATGGAGCGCCCCTGGCAGATCCGCTACACTCCTCTTGCCCTGTCGCCATGGTAACAGAGACAGCGAAAAGCCCATTAGGTGGATTCAGGAAAAGCTAGCGTGTGATTTAGTCTTAGTGATATACAGCAGCCATGAAAACAGGCACGGACTTCCAAAGAGGGAGAGTTGAACGCAGAGAGAGAAGAGAGGAGGAAAATTTATGAAATTTTTTTCTGCTGTTGTTAATATATGAAAATATGTACACAGCTCTGGCACACAGTTAAATATGTTTATTTAATGTGAGAATAAACACTGACTTTTCTCTCAGCACCAAGGGAATGGTTCACAGCTGACTTGGTGGCTCAAAGATGTTTAAACAAGTGCACAAATCATTTACATTTTTGGACCATATATTAACATACAATTGACTAATATTACACATAGTATTACATTGAAGAGAAGGATGTACTACAAACGCATTAATTAGATTAATTAATTACACTGCAAATTAACACGTTATAAAAATTAACGCAATTAATTATGAGTGGCAATTCAATGCGCACATTTTAAATTTGCGGTGCGGCGAGCAAATCGTTGCTCGGGCCTTTGAACAGCAAGTTTATTTATAAAAAGAACGAAGACGGGACTGTCAACAAGAACGCGGTGATTTGGAGCTTTTGTCAAAAAGAATTTTCCAATCACTGAAGCTGCTCCAGCCTGACGGATCATTTGAACACTAAACACGTCCGGACAAGTTCCACCGTTACCGGTGATAGTGCGGACTTCACCAAACCATCAAACCACGCTCGCAGAATTTGGGAAACGATTGAGCAAAGCGACCGCAGAAAAACTGACAAACTCAATTGCAAAGTGGATTTATTCGCTCGATCACTCACTCACAATCCCCCTCTACTTTTTTTGGGGGACTTTTCTAGTCCATTTTAGAATGACCTGTTAGACATGGCAAATATGGGCTTTTGGAGTGAGATTATTTTTAAAGCCACATAGGGGCGAAAAAATCGGATTTGGGTCACTTCAGGCTGCAGTGTGAACGTTGCCAAGATATGTGGTCCTAAAACCGATACATATCCGATCTTTTGGCATGCGACTTCAGTCTGAACAGCCTGGTCACATTCATCCGATCTGGGCGTGTTTCCTCCAGCGAGAGTGGTACAAGTAGGCACTCACAAATGTACACAAACATTCTTCTCGTCATGCAAAAATAGTATATAAACTCCGTATCAGTGAAGCGACGAAGCACGTAGCAATTCCACCACTCTTGGCTACGACTCCGCACCAACATGTTCCTTTCTGCAGACGTTGCTGCCACTGCCCCACAAAACGCTGTGGCCAAAAACCTTGTCCTTGTCCTTCTCCGTCTCATCCTTAAAACAAATAAGCTGTATATGTTTTGGCTCCGGTACGACAGCAACTTTAGGCTACTTCCGTAAACATTGAGCATGCTCGCTACGCATGACGTCGTGTCCTTCAAGGTGCATGTGAGACACTTTTGGGGCGTTTAAAATTCACACTGGAGATCTCATACAAGCCGCATTTAATTGGAAATGTGAACGACCTCGCAAAAAAATCGAATTTCACAAAAAAATCGGAATTGAGCTTTAAGACCTGCAGTCTGAACGTAGCCATACGCGATCAACTGACACTCTGCCTGCATTCGACTGGTCTAAACGATAATATTTTATTTGGAATTTGGGGGAAATGTTGTCAGTAGTTTATCGACTCAAACAAAATGTTCCTTTTCCCCCAAATCTGAAAAACTGATAATTTTGCAGTGGTCTCTTATTTTTTTCTGGAGCTATAGCTTTCAAAAACAGTGAGTTATATACTGTAGGCCTCGTCATATTCTAAAACATGAACACAACCTATCTAAGTTTTTTCTTTGTTGCCATCTAACATGGTTGTTTAGTGAAGGATGCAGAAAGCAGACGTTCATTTTCTCTCATAAAATGTACTTCTTCTCTTGGAGCTGTTTGAATGGGCTCTTACATTGCATTGCAGAACTTCATTTGAGGCAAAAAATTCACATGGACTTGGAGTGTAATCTCAAGGTCTAGCACGCTGTTGTTCATATTCTGAGCTCTTTAAAAGCTTGCATTTATCACCTGTCTCTCCTCTCTCTCCTCCACCCACGACCTCCCTCTCTACCGCTAACCTCGACCAAACTCTGCGGTGGCTAGCCAATGAAAACAGCCCACCTCTGCTAATTGCTGGCAGTGACTTGAAAATGGATGATTAATGACTTCATCAAGCAAAGATCTGCGCAAATCAGACGCCTATGTGTAAGCAGGAGGAATACGTGACCGTCTATTGAAATTCTCTGTATTCATACCAGGTAATGCAATGAGATCTCGTCATTAAGAAGGCAGAGAGGGTGCACGGTTAAAATGTCACCAGGGAAGCTCAAGGGGTGCGTGTGTGTGATATTTTATAAAGTAATTTCAATTCTTACCTTCCATTTCTGATCAAGCCTCTGTCTCGTTGGAATGTCACTGTGGTTTGTTGGGGAAATGAACAAAGACAGATTATAAACATAGCTATTTCTTCTTTATTCATGGTGGATATATTATGGTATGGATACTATTTGAATGCAAATGCAGAGACATACTAACCTGCACGTGTGAAGGTGAAGGACTGGACTGAAATTCAAAAAGACAGCAGTGAATGAATGAATGGAAATAAAAAAGTGGACATTTCTCATTTTATAGTCTTATCTAATTTGAATTCATAGGACATAATTTCATCTAGATTCAACGTTAAAAATTGAGCTACGGATGCTACTTTGACAAATATAATGTTACAATGCCACGCAAGGCTGTATTCAACTTATGCTGTTTCAAGCCAGATTATTTCTCTCTCAGCTTTACTTTTTCCAGGGGTTCCCAAGGTAATTTACAGAAGACAATTATACGCCACAAACAAGTCAACGTAATGTAATTGTAAATAATCTATATTTCTACTTTGTGTGCTGTGTTTCTACAAAGTAAAGCAAGAAGATCTTCTCCAGGAGTGTAAATAAAGTCTATATTTGTGTTTGCTACATCTGAATTGTCACATTTTACCCAATCTGAAAATGTTTTGGAATTAAACTCTTCCAATTTGTTGAGAGAGGGGATCAGAGCGGCCCCCTCAATCATGTAAATCCCTATTGAATTTGGAAACGGCTTGTTCACAGTAAGAAAAGATGCACTCCACGTTACAACAATGGCGCGCTGCTATAGAAATGACACACAGAGGGATAAAATATATTTTATAGTTTAAGTTTGGTGCAGTTAATGTGCAAACAATACAAGGCATGGTCCTGTAATGGCGGCGGATGTTAAATTACTTATCTTGTGCGAGCATTGAGGTGCTGCTGATAGGAGCCTGCTCTGTTGATGCACATCACTGCACACTGAATCAAAGTAAATAGGCCCTATTTCCTTGTGCGCACAATGTATTTCCTTTGTTCTGCATTTTAGCCAGCCAAATGGAGTCAAATCCGTAGCGACATCAGTTTTCATTGTAGCGGCAGGCGTTGTTGTATTTAGAGATTCTGTGTATGTGCAAGGCCATGTAAACAGATGTTTTATGTACCTGCATAGTTGCTAAGGCCCTTCCTCTTCTTTCTCCTCCAGTAAAGCCAGGCACTAAAGCCCATAAGGACAATCCAGCAGGCCCCTCCCAGTCCGGCGATGAAGGCGGGCTGCTTCACCACGTCAGAGATACTGTTGTTCCCCTCTGATCCAGTCATTACATCCCGTAACTCTGCACCTGGGGGCATAGTAAAAACACACACAGACAAATAAAAAGAAATGGATTTTAGCATAAAGAGGGAACAAAGAAGGAGAGCATATGCTTTCGCAACCAAATGTGCATGGTGATCCAGAACACAAAACTGAACACTTCAGCATGTGGAAATAGATGTTACAAAAATATTTTTTTTATATACATACTACTCATCAACCCATTAACTCTTGAATCACAGAAATATACCAAGTTCTAGTTGACACAAGAATACAGTACAGTAAGATGTATTACTTTATTTACTGTTACTTTAGGATAAATGAGAATTAAATCAATAAAGTAATGTATATACATGTGAAAACCTCTTAACATAGATTCTTATTCTTTGCTTGATTCCTCATCTTTATTTTCATATTATTGTAGATTTAACTCAAAGTTTTCTTTTTATACTTAGCTTCTTTTTATAGTTTTTATATAAAATAAATCTTGTAATAATTTCTTTAATGACATCTTGTAATAAAAATACAAACTAAAGTACATGTGTCTGTTCAAACACTATGGAAAAAGGTTGAAGGTTCAATAAGAAGCTAAAGGATCTATAAAACCTTTAATAACCCAGGATGACATTACGCATAAACCAAAACATGAAAGGAGGTCGTCTGCGGTTAAACCCTCCCACCAAAAAATGGCGTCGGTGCATGCAATATGTACGGGGAGTTAATCAATTCAGCACTGCACTTATCAACTTGAGCTGCTAGACACGAGATTGACAGAGTGGCCCTGACAGACTTTGATTTTCTGTTGCGGCTACTGTGCTGTGAAATTAGATTCACAGTCTCCAGCAGGACCCCCCTTCCCTCTATCCCCCCTTCCCTCTCTCCAACCCCCCCAGCCCCCATCTTCGTCATTAAGCTCTGTGTCCATGAGCCTGTGTGTTCCCCTCTGCCTCGTGTGGTAGCGCTGTTATTAAATATCAGTCAAAAGTCGCAGAAGAAAAAGCACATCTGACCCTGGTCTGAGATATTGATTCTGAGCTTATATGACTTGAGCATCCTTTAGGTGTTTGATAAGATGTGATATTCCGATAAGCTCCCTGCAAAAACACTGTCTACTTTGTTAGTGCCAGATGCCCACATATTGAAGGGGATTATTGATATGGCTAACAGTACTTGGCTCTGTGTTACCAGACACTACACTTAATGAACTGCTATTGATTTCTCCCTGGATGTCTGCCTTGTAATGTGCAATCTTCTTTTCTCCAAGTGCAATAAATTGATAAATCATTTTTCCAGACCCCCAACTGTGCCAGTGCAGGCCTATAGGGGCGCCATTATTAGGTCATTCTATTTGATTCCAGGTGGGGCACGTGTGAGTGGATTACCCAGAATGATGAGCTGGGGTTTGCTCTTGACCCCCACTCCAGCGCTGGTCCCCGCTGCCACTTCCACGCGGTACTGCACGCCGCTCTGCAATCCCCCGAGTACCACTGAACGGATGGTTGCGTCCACGCTCTTATTGACATGGAAGCGGGTTTCGTTGGCCAAACACCAAATCTGACAAAGAGAAGACAGGTAGGGGGGATCCTTTGTTTAGTTTGGAGATTGCGTGATTGAGTGTTGCTTAAATATGCCGGTTGGAAATGTGTTACCTTGTACTCTTGGATGATGCCATTCTGTTCATCAGAGGGAGGGGGGTCCCAGGATACGCTGATGGATGTGCTGTTGTGGTTGCCCACTGTCAAGACCACCACTTGCTGGGGAGGGGCGCTGGGAGCTGGAACACAAAGAGTATATATATATATATATACATATGTTTTAAATTGCACTGAATTTCCTACATATAAGATTTATAGTCCAAATCACAAAACAGCCACAAAAAACAACTGTGCTTGATTAGAGAACAATTTGATCATTTGAAGTTCTTAGTGAATAGTATATGATTTTACTGAATTAGTGAATAGACAAATAAATGTAGCTAAATTCTTAATGTTTCTACCTAAATAAATATTTGTTCTTGCTACCATAACCATCTTTAAAAAGTGCACTGTGTAACTTTTCAGGTGGAGTGTCTACCATGGAGATTGGTTTGTCTGGAATGTCCTGGTATGGTATTTAACATATTCATCTTGCATCTACTCAGTAACATTTTTATTGACCTAAAATCTTGCATTTGTACGAGCTCACCCCTCCACAGATCTGACATGTAACTTGGCCCTATGCAAGATAATAATGCTTCCCTCCATGAAGAGACCTGACAGATCGTCCACCAAAACGGACACTTTTAATGTGTAGACTATTCTCCACTTCCTTCAGAACAGAACACTAGATAACTACAATGTTTATAGTTGTAATGCCAATCAATGTTAGAGCAACAACAATTTACAATACAGTACCACATTTATTTTTTTAATGAAAAGTTTCAAGCTTATTTATACAGATTGAACAATAGAAGAATGCATTTTCACGGCCAGTGCAGCAGATGGCTCCTAAAGCAGTCTGTCTCCATTTCTTATCTTATCTTATGTTATCGGTAGAGCATTTGTCTAAACCAGGATACATCCACAGCCACTGTTCTTTCATTTAGAATAATTTACACATCATTAAATCACTGGCATTCTCAGTTATACTCCAAACGGTGTTTAACCAACAGTAATAGTTATGACTGATCAAAATAAACCAAAGGATAGCATTAGTAATTCTTGTTCCATGTCTAAAAATCCTTCAATAATGAATTATTGCTATTATGAACACATGCAAACCACTTCCAAAGTAGCATTATTCTAATCCTGCATATCTTACCGCAGTGAAAATGGTCAATCTTCCCATGCTATAATGAGGACTCTAGGATGGCTCTCAGACAAAAATGGGCTACTTTGGCTCACACTGCCAAATTCCAGCTCTCCTCTTAATAGACAATTTTTAAACACTGGCACGGAAACCTAAATGAACAAATCTGATTTCTGCACGAGGCAAACAAAATGACAATTGTTATTTCTCGGTGAATGGGCGATGCAACTGTTACGGGCACATAATCCACGCTATTCCCATTAAGGCTATAATAATGTTGTAAGCAAATGGATAAAATAACTTCCCTGGACTCAATTAAAATGTGTGAAAACAATGCTACTAACAGCAAATCTGTGTAGGAAGTGCATAGAAGTCATAGCAGGTGGGCCATGATGGAGTGGTCTGCTCTGGCAATTGCCAAGGAGAAAACAACATGGTCAGTCTGATTTGAAGCTCCCAGATGGGTTTGGTTCTCAAAATGGCTGATGAACATGTGTGCTGTCTCATTAAGAAAACAGCAAGTGGTAGAGAAAGAGCCTACGCTGATGTTAAGATAAAGGAAAATAGACTATACACTGGACATGATGTAGATGGAAATGGAACACCTCTAAAATAACTCTACAGATGCCACTACACTGTACTGCATCTAATAGATACATATACAGTGGTGCCTCACCTTACGAAATTAATTTGTTCCAGAAGTGGTTTCTAGCCGTGAATTTTTCGTAAGTTGAGTAGCTATTTCAATGGAAAAGGCCTGATGCGTTCCAAGGTTGTTGTTTTTTTTATAGTGTAACTTTTTTTTATAGTGTAACGTTGTGTTCTGCGTCCTGATTGGCTAAGAGACTCTAGACCCAGGACTAAACGTGGAATAAACCAGGTCTAGACCAGAACTAAACCAGGTCTAGACCAGGTCTAAACCTGGATTGGACCTGGACTAAACCAGGACTGGACCAGGTCTAAACCAGGATTATCCCTGTTATTATTATAACATGGCAGTGCCGTTGGATGAGCATGTTGCTCGTTGCTTGCGTCTCCGCGAACCTTGCGCGTTCCGCGCTAGAGCTAAGAGGCCGAGAAAGACGCTCTATCGGCGGGCAAGACCGCGGGGTCTTGCTCAGGGCGGGCTCTGGTTCTATCTGACTTCTAGGCCTAGACCAGAACTAAACCAGGTCTAGACCAGAACTAAACCAGGTCTAAACCTGAACTGGACCTGGACTAAACCAGGACCAGACCATGTCCAGACCCGGACCGAACCGGGACCAGACCAGGATGAAATCATCTCGTGCTTGCCCGCCCGTGCTCGGCCCCAAGGGGGAGGCACAGCCCGGGCGCCGCGGCTCCATCCCGCGCCTGCAGCGCCGGTGTAGCGTGGGCCTTGCGCCGTGTCGACGTCGCTCTTTGATCCTTCGATGTCGGCTCTTCCTATCATTGTGAAGCAGAATTCACCAAGCGTTGGATTGTTCACTCACTAATAGGGAACGTGAGCTGGGTTTAGACCGTCGTGAGACAGGTTAGTTTTACCCTACTGATGATGTGTTGTTGCGATAGTAATCCTGTGTCTCCGCTCCCCTTGCGCGTTCGGCGCTATATTGAGCCGTGTCTACCCCCACGCTTCACTATCAACACATTCCGTTGAAAATCTATGAAAGTTCGAGTGTTCAAACGAGAGACAAATGCAAGAAAAGCCCAACTCTAGTCTGAGAAAAACGTAGAATGTGTATGGTGAGGCATTTACAGCCCTAATGTAAAACAATTGCAAAATACAAAGTTGTCCTACCTCGTGGACCTCTCCCACCGTGGGCCACCTCTGGAACCTAACCCCGTGTGTGTTGATAAAGTGTATTTACATTTTGGGGTGTGCATCTGAGTGCGCATTAATTGAATTTTTGAGATTTCGCGTTTCGTAACTTGAATTTTCTTTCGTATCTAGAGACGAAGGCGTTTCGTAACTTGGATTTTTCGTATGTAGGGTCTTTCGTAAGGTGAGGTACCACTGTAACAGATAGCTTAACAATTTCTCAAAATCCTTTAAAATATTTGAAGAATATTTTGGCGCTTTGTGTTACATTTTATATGAAAAGCGCTTTATAAATATTGTTTGATTGATTGATTGATACTGTTAAAATGAAAATGAAAAGAAAGAACACCTCAGTATTCATGGTCCACGAATGTAAAAGCTTTCATTAAGCTAACACAAATCAGTTAAGGCAACCCCAAAACAAAATACAGCTAAAACATACTGTATAACCTGATTGGATCTAACCTGGATGAACCTAAATGGTATGACAACTATTTTTTACAACAGCAAACAGACTTTGGTTGTTGAAAGAAAGTATAGAAAAGTGCTTGCAGGGTCAAAGTATTTGAAAAAATAATGACATTGAACCAGAGCTGTATCGGACATAATGTATCCTATGATAAATGTTGGAGGGAAGTGGAGGACAGGTTTGCTGGCGTTTTGATTTCACTTGTGCTGTTTCAGCAGAGCGATGGGGCTTGTCCACTCTGTTAAAGGTTTACATTAGGAGTAGACAGGAACCATTAAGCATACTTCTACTATTTCCATATGTAAAACCATCCCAGAGGATGAATAAGGACTGCATTACCCGTAATGACTCAGGATAACATTACGACAAATGGTCACCGCATCACAACAAGGCAGGACTTCTTCATACCGATACTCCAAATGCCTGAATTCATAAGGACAAACATTTATTTGATGCAGTTCAGTTTAGTGTCAACACAAACATGTACTTGCACAAATCTCCTAGCGGCCACATTATTAGATACACACATTCTAGACAAATCTGCTCAAGTTCAAGCTGAGCATCAGATGAACAGGACACGTATTTGTGGTCAATTATTCTTCCCATTTTCACAGACGTGCGTATAGCTGTGACTAAATAGGTGTATCCCACATAGGGCCCATGATAAAGACTGTCCCCTGATGCAAAGATAAATTAACAAACATATCAAAGCATAGGAAATTTGCTAATAATATGGCCATGAATGGATGTTTATGTTGCAAAGAGTGCTGTCTTTCAAGCATTACCCATCCAAACCTCGGGGCATTCCCTTTTCCTTTGACCGCATTATGATGACAGCAGCATCATGCTGCATCCTGCTTTTGTCCATTTTCTATCACAGACAAACCCGGCCGAGTTATGAGGGCCATTAATCAACGTCGCGAGCTCCTCATCCATCCCCAGCACAACGCAGTGAAAAACATCAGTTGTTTTGACCCCTGAACCCCCGGGACACCCTTTGCTATGGTTACCAACTCTCACAAAACCTGCTTTGATGGAGCAGGAACGCGGTGGAAATCTGCTGTCCAGCACATTTGCAGACCCAGGAGTACTGATAGATCAAACCAATTATTGCCAAACCGTGAAGCCTTATTTCCAGGATCTATGCGTGTAATGAGAGCAAGGAACTCCACCCACAAAGACCTCCAGTGGTCCTTCATGGTCAAAATAATTGGACAAAGTAGAGAATTTCTTTTTATGTGAGTGTGGAAGAGAAGATGGTGCATTGTGGGGCTTCCATCAAAAGGCTGTAATGTTGGGGATTACTCCTGTGAATGATTCAGTGGCTGCTGCTTTATTCTGATGTCTGAAATATGCCAGTGTGTTCAAAAGTATTTTCTGATTTCATGTGCTATTGTTTCAGACATTGTAGTAAGAACAATGTCTGTTTGGGCACGACAAAAGGTAATACATAGTTTTAGTAGCGCTGAAACTGGGGAAATAATGAGTGGCACTTCAAAGCTAAAACTTAATACTGAAAATGAATAACTTCAAATATCTCCACTTGAAAAAAAACTGTGAGGGTACTCAAAATTCATTTGTTAACATTGGGTGTTTCTTTTGCTCAATAACTTCTTCTGTGAACAGGGCTGACTCTCCACAGATCTGGCTTGTAATGTAGTGTAGTGCTGGGACCTGCTTGTGATAGGTTTAATCTAAACTGTGACATGTTCTAAACAAAGCAATAATATTTCCTTGAGGGCGAGCAGGTGACAGACCCTCCACCAGAAAAGTGGCACAGTACATCTTTAAGGACAGAACAATACTTCCTGTATTTCATAACAATGGAAACTGATGTAACAAAAGCTAGTTTGATTTCCTTGTCATCCAAGAGAAAAAAAAATGGAACAGCATCATTTCACTCAAACAAAGTAGTTTAGAATGCTGAAAGGAAAAAGCTTATTGATTGACCCACAATGCCCTATATAACACATTCTATCCTCTGTAAACTCTTATTGTTTGGTTTATCCTGTCGGAAGTGTATCTTAATGGTCATTTTTTGCAAAGAGGAGGACTTTTAAAAGGAAGCAGGCGAGCAAAGTCAATGCACTGTGATGAATTATTCTCCTTCCAGTGTGGAGTGGGTGGGACTTAACTGGGCTCCATATTGGATGTATTGGAAATCTAGAAGAGTGAGTGGTTGGGTAATATAATGTAGGCCTGCCTGGAGTGTGACAGCATAGTGGCAGTGGGGGTCCACAAAGAATCCAGGAGAGAGTTGAGTTAGTGTCAAAAAAGACAGTTTGTACCCTCCTCTCCGTCGCCCACGAGCTCACAAGACCCAAGCCTGTCACAGACCCCTGGAGCAAAGCATTCTGGGAGACCTGTTTCCACACACAGGGGAGGTGGCACTGCAATGCTCAGCTTGTGTGGGTGGGAGCACTTAAAACGCCATTATCTATCACAATCCAGCCACACTGCTATTTTACAGGCGAATAAATAGAAGCAAACACAAGGGGGTGACTAAATGGACGTTTACCTTTACCTGGAAGTGATTATGAAAGAAAAATGATCACTGAATAAACTGACTTTGTTTTACAATATGTAAAGTATCAAGTTTATTCTGATTCTGACCATTAAAAGGTACACTATATTTTCTAGTGGTTCACATTTTGTTTGTCTTTAGAGATGTTACTGCTTTGCCTGGAACTGGATGAAATGTATTATATATAATTATCTATCTGATGCCAGATGATGCAACCAGGCCAAGTTACAGGTCAGATCTATGGTCAGGTGAGGCATCTCCCTGTAAGAATGCATAAATTAGACTTAGATTTAGATCAATAAAGTTTAAGTCTAAGCCTGCATCCCATTTCTCTGTCTTATCCCTTCGTCTTACCCCTACACCTTGGTTTTGCATGTTCATATGAGCACAAGGGGTGTCCCGATTCTAATTTTAATCAAGGGCTTGGGCCACGACCGAGGGCTACATACCCCTTGAAACGAAGTAAGCTCTCGACCAGACTTGAAACGAAGGGGTACGCCTACAAGCTCAGGCAGGTTTTGGGATCAGGATGGCAGCGTCACATCGACCAACCATGTCTCATAAATGTATTTTCAGCAGTTGTAATTATAGATTAACAGTTTAGCATGGTTTACAGTTATGACGCTTATGTTCTACATTACTTTTAGTGAACTGTTATTGTGGTTTTATTTGTAGCGATGTCTGTTTAGCCGACGTTATTCTTTTCATCAAACTTTCATGTATAAACAAGCTAGTTTTTTTGTCGAGCTGAGGTACCCGATAATCCTTGACATTTGTTTACGTTTGTTTGCGTCAATTGTTGTCGCATCTGTAGACGTAGCAGCCAGGTAGAGGCGCGGGATGATGACGCAAACAGTAATCGAGTGGTGGTGTCACATTTCTTAGGGGAACATTCGTACCCTGAGCCCTCTCAGCTCGTTATCAAGGGCCAAGACAAGATGTAGATAAAGGGGAAGGGCTAAAACAGAGTGGCCATACCTGCTTGTCAATGCCTGATCTCGTCAGATCTCAGAAGCTAAGCAAGGCAGGTCTCCCATCCAAGGTTAGTACTTGGATGGGAGACCACTGGGAATTCCAGGTGCCATAGTGGGGCACCAGTCGCAAAAACTGTCGTTGTGTCCTTAGGCAAGACACTTCACCCACATTGTCTAGTATGAAAGTGGAGTGTTGGAGGTGGTCGGAGGGGCCGATGGCGCAGGTTGGCAGCCTCGCTTCCGTCAGTCTGCCCCAGGGCAGCTGTGGCTACAAAAAGAAGCTTACCACCACCAAGTGTGGAGTGAATGAACAATGAACTGTAAAGCGCTTTGGGTCTCATGAAAGGCGCTATATAAATGCTATGAATTATGAATTATTATTAATGGGACACAGCCTAAGTTTAAGTCTAATTTTCATTAAAAAAGAAAAAATATATATATAATTGAATACATCTAAGAAGTAATTTTCAAATTTCAATTTTCAAATTTTTCAAAGCATCCCTGTGGAGACAAGCAGAAGATATGATTTCGTTCTACTGTTATGTGGTGTCTATGTTGTTGTCTAGGATATCAGCATGGTATTAAAGGTTAACAGTAATACATGGTAGCACCTGCTAAAAATACTAAAAATAAATAGACTATTCTGTCATGAAAAAGTTAATTAAAATTCCAACCAATCAGTGATTTTTTAAAGTGTACGCCAGAGACAGAACCCACAGCAGTCTCTGAAAACTGATATATGACAACACCTGTTCATGCTCACGTAGCTAAATGAGGAGCTTCTGAAAAATGGAATCTTAAGTTAATTTGTCTGTTACCTTCCTCCATGGTGCGAGCTGTCATGGACTCACTATCAGCACCCTGGAACTCATTGAAGTATGGCCTCACTTTAATTTCATACACGATGCCTTTCTTCAGCCCGCTCAGTGTGATGTCTCTCTCTGAGGCCACCTTCACGTCCTGGATCTGCCACGGCCCCGGGGAGGGCAGTCCTGATGTCTGCCGATACAACACACGGTAGCCTTGGATAAACTGGGACGGATTCTCCACCTGACAAGAAAAGATAAAGTATTAGTGTACATAGTGTATTTAAATGACAAGGTACGTGATTTTGCAAATTTGGATATTAGACACCAGCATGACAAAAATAATTGTACATTTTAGATAACCAAAAGAGTAAATTTTAGATAACACTGGTCTACAAATTTTTCGACTCGATCTGCTTCCGAGATAAAAGTGGCTAAATCTCATTTATATTGATCAGATGAACTGAAAATCAATTGATAACTGTCCTGGTTAGCTAATGTATTCAAGATATGTAATGATATAATAATAATATATATTATATATAGTGATATACAGTATATTAAAACTCTAGACATATTAAAATGAATGTATTGGAATGTGCAGACAGGCTTTCAGATAGAACTGGTTGCTTGTAGACACACTGTACCTTCTGATAAACTACCATTTTTGCCTTATTTTGCATACATTTCCTAGTTTGACCCAATACTATATGTTGGAAACTTCACTACTTTTGTTCTGGAAGCATTTTGCGTGTAGACCAATGTAACCAAAAGAGTATATTTTAGATAACAAAAGGCAAAACAAAACCCCTCATCTTTTAAACCATATTTTCAACTGACGGTTTTCTTTTCTACATGATGGAATTATTGCATCACATTTATGTTTATTTATTTAGCTCTGCTGCTATCACTTTATATATTTATGCGTTTCAGACTGTGGGAATGTATTAGACTTTAAAATGCACGCTTCTTGGCAGTACAAAGAAAGGACGTGAAGCTTATCTCAACACTATCTCTAAGTCGTATCCACTCGCACGCCGATGGGAGAGCAGGAGAGGGGTCATTATTAGTGGAGCTCTTAAATCTAAACGAATCACTTTAGAACAGCTGGCAGCTTTAATTGTGGCTACACGACTTGATGACTAAGGCCGTGTACTTACTTTACAAACTCTCCGCTAATGGTATGGTAAATGCATTCTGCACAGACACCGCTGAATTTTAATTACGCACCTCTGACATCTAAAAAGCACGCGGCTATCAATAAGTTGTGACACTTGTTTGTTAGCTTGCGAAAAGTAAGAAAAAGATGGGGGAAATATATCTACACTGCGATGCAACTCATCATAAAACAACTAGCAATAGCAATATCTGTGACAAGGCAAAATAATGGGAAGTTATGTTGTATCTATAATTGAGCTGTCACCATTATGTGCAAGGATGTGGCCACTGTCACTGGGAGACTATTTGTGTGAACATGTATCATTTAGAGAGAGGCAGAAGGAGTCAAGGCCGGACATCTGTGGTTAGATGTACAGGAGATAAACAGGAAATGGATGAGACAACATGTTCCAGGTTTGAAGGAGGCGACACAACTGTACTAACAGACATTCTAAAGGATTTTTATCAAAGGACTGGTTTAATAAATGTTGAATGTTTTTGCTAGTGGCTCTGGTCTGCATAGGAAATTATTTTTTTTTTTTATTATTCAGAGGGTCTGAAGATGTGTTCAAAACTGTAAGGTGCAAAATGATAGTGGTCTTCTAAAACAGGAAGCACTGACCTATCACCTCGAGCACTCCTGATTTAATCTATTCTATAATTATACATACAATTCATAGTCTGGGTGGACTAACCTGAAGTGTAATATTTGAGCTGAAATAGAATTTGCATTGCATATTTGTGTAAATTGTAATTCAAATGTATTTTATGACATTTATGAAAAAACACACAAAACATCTAGAGGGGGATGAAGACCTTTTTAAAACATAAACCAAAAATAACATGCATTAATCTGGACAACTCTTGACTTACGACAGCAAACAAGCCCGTGAACGTGTCACCTAGAAATAGCATCAGGCAGAATAACCCTTGGTTTAGATCAGTGCTTCTCAAATAGTGGGGCGGGCCCCCCTGGGGGGGCATGGCGTGATGCCAGGGGGGGCGCGTATGACCCTGGGAAACATGTTTTTTTGCTGTACTGTACTAGAACTAAGTGTAATTGCACATCAACAACAGTAGTTGGCAGTGGCGTTCTCACATGCGATTTACGCACAGTCTCACCATTAACAGAACATCCTCTGTCACAGAAAAAACACGTATATTCCACTGAGTCATGTCCTTTAGTCCGACAGAAGCTGATGCATCAGTGGCACAAGGAGAGAGCGGTTTTTTTTTGTGCTTTTAGCTTATGCAAATGAGGTGGTTTTAAGTTTCATTTCTGTAAAACGTAAACAAATGTGCGCAAAGCTGCATTAAAAACACATTAATATTTGAGTCCTCAGTGCAGTCTTTGCTGTAAGTTTCTTTCTTTTTTTTTGTTTATAATGTTAATAAAAGGATACAATGGTGTTCTAATAACAATTTTCTAGACAAATAATACTATTTATAGCCGCGCGCAGGAAGGGGGGCGTGAAATGTTTTCTTCTTCCTAGGGGGGGCGTCACAGAAAATAATTGAGAAGCACTGGTTTAGATTAACTATGAACACAGGATAGGTGGAATTGGAGTGTGTGGATGCTGGAGTGACAAGCATGAAATAGCAGAGCGTTGTAAGTACATCCTGGGTGTGTCATTAACCCCGAGTGGCAGCAGCGGGACACCTTGCCAACAGACACAAAATAACATTCACCAGATAAAGGGGTCTGCCTCCCCAACAGCCTCTAAAAGTGACACGTGTAACGCCTAATGGTGATGTATTGGGCCCAAGCACAGACATAAGTCTTAATTCCGGCATCACCCAAAACCATTGGAAATTGACTTAGCAGCAGCTGTTCAAACTCGATGTGTACAGCAGGTGTGTGCCAGCTAATCCCAGGCAGAGGCACATGCCAAAGTAAAAAGTTCTCCAAACAAGCTTAGGTGGGATTTGTTTTTGGCAATCTCAAAATACACAAATAAATAAGTATTTTCAACAGTTTAGGTTTGAAATACTCACAGTCCATGTGACCTGTACTGCTGTGGAGCTGAGCACCACAGGGTTGTGCATGCTGACCACAACGTCTCCCAGTTCTTTCTGCACTCGCCGGTGGTCCACACCCTGAGCTGGGGGGCTGATGTCTGAAATGGACACATTGTTTAACATTATTTAAATCATTTTCATAACATTATTTAACATTATTTAGATGAGACTGTAGAGAAGTTTGAACAGTTGTATAACCTGTGATATTTATTCTGATATTAAACCACTACATGAAAATAATAAAAAAAGATAATAATGTACTTGAAAAATATGAGCTCTTATCCAGTAATATGACATATTACTGTAAAATATGATTACAATTACATTGCACTGCTACTACTACACCACCTCCATGACTACCCATTGCTATTAGTAAGATTGGCTCAGAGATACAGTACTGTATCTGTACCTTGTGTCCTAACAGGCTCAGACATAGGACTGGGGTCTCCGAGCCCTTGTGCGTTCACCGCTCTGATGATGAACAGATAGACTGTGTTGGGCCGTAGATCCCGGACTGTAAACTCTGTGGTTTTCACATGGTCTGCAACTGTCTGCCAGCTGTTACTCACGGACTGGCTGTAAGAGAGCAAAACAAAAACACACATCACACCAGTGTTCTCTATATAAGGATAACCAGAAACAGAATGATAAAATGCAGCAGACGGGAGTATAGCCTTTGGGGAAAATTGATGCGTCTGCTATCCATTTGAAGTTAATTGATTATCAATGCTTTTTACGCTGTTAGCCACAATAACTAGCCTAAAGTGGTCAGTGGAATATTTTTGGATCCATTTTCAGAAGGGTGTGTCATCCCTCTTTTTATGCAGCTGATGTTTTAAAAGTCTATAGATGAATTCATTATTAAAGGGCTCCAGAATATGCACTCTTGCTTGAATGCCCACACAGACACCCACATCTGCTCCTGTCATGCACATTTGGGGTCACCACACAGAGCTGCAGGCCACAGGTCACAGACATACCCGAAGGCCTCGATGACATAGGAGGACACCGGGGAGCCCGCCTCCGGACCCGGTTCCCATGACAACGAGATGCTGCTCTTGGTAACATCGGTGACCTCTGGCTTTGAGGGTGGACCAGGGAGTGCCGTGGCGTTGTGGGCCATGAAGTCTATGAGATCAGTCGATTCTGCAAGAGAAATAATATCTGATATGATAATGATGGAATGATGGAGGGCAGAGGAAATGGGTTTAATTTAAATTGCATTAAGTAATGAGTAATATGTTGAATATTAATAACTTCTTAAGCGCAGACCTCTGACATCCAAGTAGGCACTCCACGAGGTTTCACCACTTGAGCTCGTAGCCACGCAGGTGTATAGTCCAGAGTCAGAGAGCTATGGAAATACATATTAATACTGTTAATTCATCAATACATTCCACAAGAAGAGGAATCAGTAATGTTGTTGAACACATAAGCATATGTAAGGTCATAAGGACAGCACAATATTAATTATAAATAAACAATATATGTAACTCTCTACATTTCATGGGAGAACTACATTAGCTATTACACGAAGTATCTAATATTTATTTACTTACTTATTGCTCATGTGATTTCATTTAGTTGGCATCAATTTAACGAAAACAACCAAAACATCTGACAATTAACATAAATACATGTCCAACCATTATGTGCCTTGTCATAACTGGTATGAACAAAAGGAGCAGAATGAATTTTAAAAACCTTTCACAGATTATTAAAATAAACACTGCTTTAATTATCTTTCCCCACTGCAGCCAATGAGTCACATGCATGTTTACAATTTCATTTTGTGGTTTACATTTCATTACATTTAGAATACACTAATACTACCATTAACATTATAACCCAGAACTCCTAAAAGAAATATAAAACACTAAACAAAAAGATAAAAACTTTCCTATTAAAGTGTATGGACTTGAAAGTTGCTCTTTATATTCCCAGACCAACCAACTCCCTTCCAAACCCCTAATCACATCGTACTTTACAGCGTTGTTGTGCTGCAGCCTCTGACAGGATTGGGGAGCTTTTGTAACTGTGATCCCACGTGGATTCTACAAGCTCTTACGTCAGCTGGGGCTTTTGAAGGAGGCGAGCTGTTATAGTCGAACAGTAAAAGTGCATTAACCTCCATTGGCCTGCATTTGGCTCCAGAAATGCTCCGAGAGTGGATGAGGAGAGGAAACTTTAACACCGAGCAATGAAAAAAAAATCTGTAAGAGCTAACATTAATTTTCTTAATTGATTTCATCCTGTAATAGTCAGCCCCCATTTTCTGAGCCATCAACATTATCATCACTGGTGCTGACACAGGATATAAGAGATGGGGCGATCTATTTTATATTGGCGCCGTATAGGAGACCCTCAAGACTGCGTTATCTCTCAAATAGAAAGCAGTGACACTAGTCTAGCACTTTGACACAAGGAGGATGCCATATATTGCAATCTCTCCAATATATTTCCTCCCTTCTCCCCGCAGTTCCTGTCCTTGAGTTGATCCGCTACCTCTGAGATTTTGAAATTCGAGACAAGATAGAAGCATTTAACGTCTTATAAAAATCAATACTCCCTATTCATCTCTTAAAGGCGACCTGACTGCACCTGTCTATCTGCATTACAGTTGCCTGTCGTGGACGAGGAGATGAGAGCAGTTTCCTTCCTTTGAGACGGGCAATAGACAAACATGAAAACATGCGATTCTGTTGACATGCTATACGTTTATGGCGTTTTTTCATTCTTCACTGCGCTTTTATTGACGGTGCAGTGAAAGTGGCGCAGGCAATCCAAGTAATGAAGTTAGTTTGGCATACTTTGTACTTATAAAATGTTATATGGAAAATGTAGTAAAATGGATGGGACTGTGCCATGGTTATACACAGTGTAAAATGTCTGTGTTAATTAGATGTGCTTATTATGTAAAGTAATAAGATTATGTGGACATTCAAAGCAGCAGAAAACTCTCTCTTTCCACTCAAGTCCCCTACAGAGTATCATTTGGGTTATGTAATTGTCATAGTTAATAAATAATAGTTATAGTTAATAAATAGTTAACATTATTTTGAAACAACACTCTCATAATGCTAATTAAAAAAACAAACAAAACAAGATTGGATTTCTGTAGTGCTTTACAATGTATTTTTCATTCTCAGTGGTGGAAAACTAATTTCATAGTTGGCCACAGCTGGCCTGGGTTGACTGAAGGACACACGGCTGCCTATCTGTGCCAATGGCCCTTTTGACCATGAGCAAACATTCCACATTCATACATAGGCAAGGTGGGTGTCTTGCCCAAGGACACAACTAATGTATACACTGGCTCAAGCGGGAATCAATCTGCTGACCTTCGGGTTGGCGGACGAGCGCCCTAACCACTGAGGTCTCCCATCCCGGCACTAACCAGGCCCAACCTATTCTATTTTATTTTGATTTGTACATATACACTTATTATTTTTATTTTTATAATTATGTCTCATTTGACACCAGTCTCTTGCTCGATGGGTTAAAATGCAGAGAAGAATTTCTCCAGTGTGAGATCAATAAAGTTGTTCTTGTTCTTGTTCTTGTTCTTGTTCTTGTTCTTCTTCTTCTTCTTCTTCTTGGGGATGAGACCACGGTCAGAGAGCAACAGAAGAAGCTGCTGGATTTGCTGGAGGAGGTAAAAATACTGCGCCTCAAGAACGCGGAAAAGGACCGGCGCACCTCGGAGTTAGAGCGGAGAATGGACGATCTGGAGCAATAATCACGCATGAACGACGTGGTCAGCACCAACATAAAGATCAGGCCTCGCTTGTACGTGCGCGAGGCCTCAGATACTCAGATACGATGTTCAGCATGTCTTTCTATCCCATGATAACTAAACCAAGTAGAATAAGCTCACACAGTGCTACAATTATTGATAATATCTTTATCAACATTATGGGGACTCAAATAACCAGCAGCCTCTTTATATCTGATATTTCTGACCACCTGTCTTTGTATAATAAACACTGCCGAGTCGTAGAACTCATTGTAAACAGCAAACGTACAAACAGCCCTTGGCTAACTAAAGAAATAACTAATGCTTGTGAAAAGAAAAATAATCTGTATAAACAATTCATAAAGTTAAAAACAAAAGAAGCAGAACAAAGATAAGTACACGACAAAACTTGAGCGAGCAAGCAATTATATTATAAGAAAATATTGTATGAAAATAGAAACAATATAAAAGGAACTTGGGAAACTCTGAATAAACTAATCAAACAAAGACCTACAAAGGTAACATATCCTGACTACTTCATTGACAAAAATTATGAAATTCAAAACACAAAAGTAAAAAGTAAAGCATTTCAATCATTTTTTTGTTGGCCCAGAGTTGGCTGCAACAAATGTACAGGAGGTGACTAACATCATTCTCAAGTGTAAAAGTAAACTATCCAAAGATTGTCATGACATAGACATGTTACCATTTAAAAAAGTAATAAAAACATTGTTAAGCCCTTTACCCATAACTGTAATTTATCCTTTCAGTCAGGGCGTTTCCTGAATAAAATGAATACTGCAAAAGTAATACCAATATTCAAGACTGATGAACTCATAAGTACTCTAAATGAGGAGCTAAACAAAATAAAAACGTGAATGGATTTTAATAAATTGTCATTAAACTTGAATAAGACCAAGGCAATGAAGTTTGGCAATCACAAGATAAACACAGAGTTACCAATTCTGATTGACGGTGTCCAAATTGAAAATGTAAATGAGAATAAATTCCTGGGACTTATAATAGACAGTAAGTCATCATGGAAAGCCCACATTAGACATCTAAAAACTAAAATTTCCAAAATCTTGCTATAGTAAACAAAGATCAAAATGCCTGTCGTACACTATACTGTTCATTGGTTCTCCCTTATTTCACATATTGTGTTGAAGTGTGGGGGAACACTTACTTACCACTTAATCCATTGATTCTATTACAAAAATGAGTTTTGCAAATGATTCATAATCTTTTTATTATTTATCCAAGCTCCTAAAGAATCCTGACCTTGTAAAATATTATACACTGATAATATTATTTAAAGATCCCATGACATGGTACTTCTTGATGCTTTTATATGGCTCCTTAATGGTTCCCTAATACTGTAAATGAATCCTTCTTCAAAATCAACACTTAGTGCATGAGAAAGACACATGTACAGAGTCAGAGTCATAATCTCTCTGTCTGAACACCTCATTCTGGGCCTTGTTGCTTGAATGCAAATGAGAAGGACACAGATTGGTTAGAGGAGCGGGTGGGGGGGTCAAATGCGCCGCTGGTTCCTTGTTTTAGCGGTGCGCTGTGCCTGGCCCCACTTCCCCACGTGTGTAAGCGCGAAGGAGGAAAGGAGAGCCTTTTCAATGAAAAAAAACACATTTTCACAGAAAGTAAAATTAAACCACTGCTGTTTCAGAGGTCCAGAGGGTTGGGTAAAGGACTTCCGAGTCTAGAAACACTCACATGTGCCTCCAGGCAAATAAAAAAATGCATTTCGCATTGCGTAGCTCCTCCGCAGTCCAAATTCTCTGGGCGTGATTTCCAGAGACAGGAGGTGGAGTTCCAGACGGTGGTGGAACTGAATTTGCATTTCTTTTTTCGATCTGACGTCAATAAGGTGCCTTGTCCAGAATCGCCCATTTGAGCTGTGTTTTTTTCAAACGCAGAAAAGGATCGCAAATGCTCAGTTTAGACATTTCGCAACTTTTAGCCATTGGATGGGGGGCCTAAACAGGGTAAAGAAGCTCACATTAACGTTCAAAAACCTCAGAAAGTGAAAATTTCATGCCATGGGACCTTTAAAGCATTCAACAATTTACTACCAAGTAATTTACAAAGCTTGTTCAAAGTGAGAGAGAGAACTCATAATTTAAGAGGGTATGTACATTTCAAATTGCCAAATGTTCGAACTACCAGTAAACATTTCTGTGTGTCTACATGTTGTGTAAAACTCTCCAACAGTCTGGATACACGTCTCAAGAAATGCCAAAATAGCCATAAATTCAAGCTGTTGTATAAACATAAGGTCTGGTCACAGTAGAGAGTGGGTCTGAATATTAGAACAAACTGTCTTCTGTAGTGCTGGGTTATGCTTGTTGTTTCCTGACCATTGTTGGTATGTTCTGTCCATTACATTACTTGAATCTGTTGTCTGTTACCAAAAGAAAGCTCATTATGCTAAATTAGAAGAGGGGGTGGGATTAAATAGGTTTTCTTCTTCCCACTCCTTTTTGGGCAAATGTTTTTGTTTTCAGTTTAAGTCTAACCCTCCTTAGCTTCAGAGATCAGGCGGGCATTCACAAGCTGTTATGTCCAATAACTGGAATATAACCATAAGTCACATTTTGTCCTTGGCTCATTAGTGATCTTCTGCACAACTTATAAGTCTTTGGTATTTCAATTAGCTCCATTTACAGAAATATACAAAATAGTGTTGTTTTCCTAGACACAGCAGAAGGCCTTGCAGTATGTAAAGATAAAAAGGTTGCGCTCTAATAAAATTTGAAGGGTCATTGACTTCCTTTTAAAATAGAATGAATCAGGACATGTCACATTAAATAAAAGCGTGCGTGTAATGGGAAGTTCGTTTATAACATGAATTGAAGGCTACTGTTGTAACCCAATCTGGATGTGCACCAGTGGTTCACAAAGATTGGAAAAACAGTTTAACAAAGAGATGGGGCAATTACTGAAGGAAGTCATTATCTGGCTAAATTAACAGTTTGTTTACAGTTTCCATGATAATTGCAGACCACTTGTTTATTTCCGCATAATTGGATTGCTGATTTGATGTGTTTTCAGATCTCTGTACTTACTTTAGTGAAAAGCCCAATCAAGCTGGTCAGAAATAACAGGCACATTGTCACAACAACAATGTTACAAAAATAATAATAATAAATAGGGCTGTCAAACGATTAATTTTCTTGATCGCAACTAATCTCAGAAATTTCATAGTTAATCGCGATTAATCGTGATTTATTTTGCATGTTTAAAATTGATATCTTGCAGTAAGACCGTTCGAATCTAAAGTTAAACTCACAATGCAAAGTATTTCTCACCATTTTTTTATTTCAAAAAAGTGCAGAGAAAGGAAAAAGTAACAATGAACCAGTAATAGTGCTTACTATAGTGAGAAATTGTAAATAAATGATTGAAGCCCGCTCGAGCTGCCTACGGATGCGTAGAAGGAACAAAATATTAGCAAACTCAAAATAGCGCGTTTAACCGACAATGAGTTTAATTAATACAACCAAATGAGCTGCATATGGATGGTAGAATTGCGGAAAAAGCTGGCAAACTCTGATCGCGATTTAAAAAATTGTTCGCGATTAAAAATTGCTAGCGATTAATCGCGATTAACGCGTTAATATTCCCAGCCCTAATAATAAACTATTATGTGGATGTTACAAGACTTGGGTTTAGTCCACTGTATTGGCAGGGATATGCTATACCTCAAACAGACAAACTAGAATAGAATAGAAGAATACATCAGAGGCATTCCTGAAGCCACTAAAGTTCCTCTTCAAAAAAACATTGAAAACACTTGACAAAAAGCCTCTACAGTATCACTATTGAAATAAGTATATATTTTGGATCTTGAAAGTTATCAGGTATTTATGGACGCTTGCCTTATTTTTAAAGTTTTAAATGGACTCGCTCTTCCACCTTTAATGGATTTTATAAGTAAAAAACGACTAACTGACCAGAGGAGACTGTAACGCGCAGAGACGCAGGACCAAATTTGGCCAAATGGTGACGTCTGTCAGAGGATCACAGTCACGGAACTCAATACCTGCTCATGTCAGGAACTGTGGGTCCTTCTCAACCTTCAAAAACACGCTGAAACATTGGTTGAAAAATAATCAAACATGCTCTCACAGGTAGATTTTCTTCTTCTCTGGGCCTCTTAAACTCAATGGTCTATTATTTCTGCCACTTCTGTTTCTTCGGTGTGTTTCTCTAAATGTTCTTCTGTCCTGACCTGCCTTAGGACAACGGACGTAAACCATTGTGCCAATTCCGGCATATTTACATTGATGCTGCTTATTGTCATGTTGATTAATATGCATTGTCCTAATTAAAATAAATAAATAAACTAAACAAAAAATAAAAACATTTTTTTGCATTTGGTGGTCTTTTAGTTTAGTAGTGGCACACAACAAATGTCATTTTTTTTGTGTGTGTTTGTCACAAAACAAAACAATATGTCCAGTCAGTTTTAAAGTTTATATCAAGTAGAAATAGTTTCACCATTGCCATTTTATTGTAAAACATATTTTGTTTTCACATAACCCACCTTGGTGTTCTGGATCTGCAGACTTCCATGCTCCAACAGTGAAAAGCGAGGGTCTTTGCCCAGCAGATTGATCCCGTTTTTCCTCCAGGTCACCGTGGGCTCGGGGTCCCCTGACGCCTGACACCTAAGGACAGTCACACCTCCCAGCGCTTGCGTCTGATTGGACGGTCCTTGTCTAATTATAGGAGGTGGGCGGTCCTTCAGGGCTGCGAAGAGTTACAAAACAGAGCATTTAAACTTGTTTTGGAAGTCTGCCTCCAGCTTGTAATTATGATGCTTGCTTATTAAGATAAAACTGTGCTTTTCACTGTGGATAGATGCCGTCTGATTTGTGAAAAAACTAAATCGTGACCTTTTGGGTAGGTGTTAATTTCTTATTGCGGTAACTGTGATAGCAGCCGCCCAAGATGGTGGATGTCAATCTGCGAGATCAGTTGTGAAAGGAAGTAACTGTTGTTCTAGACTTTTGCATGGTAGGCTAGTCTTGCTCATGGCAGCACATCGCACCTTTGAGCTTTAATTACTGGTTGAGGATTAACGAGGCTTCACCCGTGGCGCTAATTACCATACCTTCTTTATAACACCTCCTCAACACATTCAAGCCTAAGCACCTCTACTGACTCATGCCTGCACCTTTTTCCACCTCCTGGCATCTGCCTCCCGGTGCACGAAACTCTAAATTAACAAGCCAAGCGGAACAACAATACATCTCCTTTAGAATGCTTTAAACTGTGTTGTATCATCCAGAAAGCAGCCACCACACTTGGCAACAGTAATTTCCAGAGAGTTGGATGTCTCTAGGTCTTGTAACTATCTTCCAATTTCCTCACCACTGCTCTGTGTTATCGGGTCTGTCTCCATTCACACAAGTGTTTACTGCAGGTTCCAGCGGCCTTATCTTTGATCGCACCTTCCCCAAGCACAATGTGGGACAAGCCAAGTCAGGGACGTGAAAGAGAAGGAAGCACAGGTAAAACTGAGAGCAGCGCCGTGTGGTAGGAAGAAACAATGCAACGAAATGGCACTGAGGCTAAATTGTTTGCTGTTTTTAGGAGATAATATTTAAAGGGCCTGTGTTAGGCTATTTTCTGGTCTATGCCATCGCAAACAGACCTGAGTTGTGTTTTGTTTCATTCGTACATGTTTAATCTGGCATATTTAGAGTACGTTCTTCTCTCAAACAGAAAACTCTCCACCTGGTGATGCCATGCGGTAATACAGGAAGTGCTCCACTGTGATTTAAACTCTATATACCTTCACTAGAATCATTTGGATGATTTTCAGACCTGGGTTGCTGATACTGAACCAAATGTCACATCGCATCACAAGGTGGAACCAGGGCTCTCAAGTCTCACGCATTGAGAGTGTGACACACGCAATTCGACGTGTTCACACGCTCACACGCCCCACATGGCATTTCTCACGCTGATTTCTTTCTTTTTTTTTCTTTTTTTTTTGTGCCCAGAAAATCGGTCTGTGTGGCTTAGTTTATGCAGGCTCCACGCGTTTTCAGCGAAAAAAAACTCCCCCTGCTCCGGGCGCACGGTCCGGGCACGTCCTGAGCCTCAGTCCCGGTGCCACGTCTCCTCTGAGACGCACCGACTCCGGTCCCGGTGTCTCCGTCTGTGCGTAACGTGTCCCCCCCGATGGCTTACGCGCGGAATACGCGCGGAATACGCGCGGCCCAGAGTCGAACTGCCCATGGTGATCCGCGGTGAGCCGCGGGCCTGGTGCATTAACCAGACTATTACATGAATCCATAAAAAATGTCCCGCTCCCCCCCGCCCCGGTCCCTCCCCCCCGCCCCTCTCAGCGCGCACTGACAAAGTGCGGTGATGATAAAACAAACTGAGAACCATCAGGTAATAACTTAATTTATATAACTCTCATTAGTTGCTTTGTAGTTTAAGTTTTCTCTTTAGACAAACAGGGCTCTCAACACGCAATTCGACGTGTTCACACGCTCACACGGCATTTCTCACGCAATTCAAGCGCCCCCCCGGTCCTTGGAAATTACAGTCTCACGCACGACCCCGCTCAAAACTTGAGAGCCCTGGTGGAACAGAGCATTTTGAGCTTTGGTTATGTAGACAAACTAATAATGCAGGATAACTCAAACATGTGTAAATAAAGCAAAACCCAACACCAGGTATGTTTTTGCGTTAACAAAATTATAACATGACTTAAAGCTCACAAGTAACATAGAACCTTTAATTGTGCACACATGCAACGACAGTTAGATACCCAGTTACCCAGAAACACTTTGAATGTAAAGGGACACAACAGTAACATGAGTTTCCTGAAGCACTTCACAACATACAGTACCTTTTGTTTAATTACTATAGGAAAAGTAAAAAGAATTATTGAGTAGAAACTTTGCCTAAATTTAAATGCTAAACTTAAAGCCAGGCTTGTACTAACATTTTAATAAATAAGCCTCCTTTATCATTCTAAATTGACTTAAGTTTCATAAATATTTTATTGCCACAGTCAACTTTATTAGATCTACTAAGAAAACCACTACAGTTAAGTGGTATGGGGATTTGGTGTGCATTAAATTGTTCGATGAAGTCCCACTGAAACTTCCCGTAACATTTTCAGTTCTACACTATTTTATAGAGCTTTGTGGAGTACAATTTATGTGCTTATTTTTACAATATGAGATTTCATGGAAATTATAAGACTTTGAAGTAATCCATATTGCTGAAGGCTGGGCTAAGTGACACATAGCTTTGTCTTTTAAAGTTGCACTTGTAACTTTTCGGTTGGGAGTCCATCACCTGCTTGTTTCTCTGGATATGTCATTGCTCTGATTGGAATGTTCCATAGTATCACATTAAACAGCTCTACTTTACATTTACGCCACCACAATGAAATACGTTGCAGATATTTATTGACGGTGGGTAGATGTGATGGTTGAGTGCTCCGTCTTCAATCCAAAATGGTCACCCAGCTGATTCGGAGGGGAGGGGGTCGAGAAAGCTGACATAGACAGTATTGTCGGGATGGGCTGTATAAATAGAGCTTCTGGGTAATTGAAGGCGTGGTTGAGATGACCGTTGGTTGGCTGGCGAGAAAGTCGAGGCGTGGTCCAGCTCCTGAATCTAAATTAATCATACTAACTCCACTTATTTAATTTCTGGTTAGTTTTATAGCAAAAAAATAGTTAGAAAAACATACATTCTAATTGAGAGTGGAGTTGGCCTTCCACAGATCTGACCTGTAACTTGGTCTGGTTTGGTCTCTATGAAGATAAAAAAGGTTTAATCCCATACCGTGAAACATTCCAGACAAAGCAACAACCCTCCAGTGGAAAAGTTACACAATGCACCTTTAAAAAAAAAAAAAAAAAAATCACAACAGTAGCTTAAATGGTGCAACTTCAAACAGACAGCATATAGAATTGTTTTTATTGATTGACCATGGCATTTTTTTGGTAAGTATTGCATCATGTTTACAGTATTCTCTAATTAGTTTTTCAAGTTAATTAGTGCACAGCAGCTAAATACCAAGACAAAATATCAAAACAATCCTATGTCAAAAGCTCACATATAAATTACGTAAACAAGCTAAAAGAAAAACCTAAGTTTCAGTTTGTCCCTCCCTTGTGCCAAGTTCCTATCACAGTGCTCCATTGATCCCATTCATCCAATCCCCATAAACCATTTTAATATTGATCCATCAGCGTTCAATGGAACAACAACCATCATTTCCCTGTGCAAAAACACTCCAACAGATGTTAATTTGATAATGCTTGTGAGAGGAAAATAAGCCAAGAAATAAACGCAGAGGAAGGCATAAACATCTCTCCAGCTGGCAGTTGCTTGGCTCTTAATACCTGCATTAAATCTCTGTCAAAGAAGTGTAAAGTGTCTGTCCATTAAGCAGACAGATTGTGTGCTGGGAGTATCAGTCTATTCAGGCCACTCAGCGTTACCTCTGTCAGTCAGGTGATAATGAAAAGGAAGATCGTGGTTGGTTGCCTCTAAAGAGGATGCGAGACATGTCTGCATAGTGGGCGTACGGGCAGAGGAAAAGCTTTTGATGTACTGAGTGCTTTTATTGGAGTGATTTGAGCAATGCACCAAACTTGTCTGTAGTTTTCAAAAGTTCAGGATTTTAAATCAAACATTGTAAAGAGAGTTACTTTCCAGCCTTTCTGTATTTTATCTGATCTTTCCCTGTATCAGTGTTAATACTGGCAATGCTATTTGGTGTGCTTTACAATCTAAGTGCTGCAGTTAAACCAAACAGAAAACATTTTGACCAACAGCTAAGCTAAAGGGTGGTAGCACTTTAAAGGTGCTCTGTGCAACTTTTCTGGTGGAGGATCCGCTACTTACTTGTCTCCATGGAGATGTCATTGGTTTACCTGGAATTTTCCATGGTATGGCTTTAAACATTTCCATCTAGCATTGATCCATTAGAGGTGTTCCTCAAAAATACTGTGAACATTGATCTGAATTGTAAAGTACCGTAGTGCTAATAGATTTAATAGGTTTAATCCAGGGATGGACGGGCACCAATAGGCCCACCAACTGGGGGGAGTGTTTATTCAACATAGTGTATGTACATTGTTTGAGTATATAATATAAGCTAATTTCAACCTTTATTATGATTAAATTAAAGTTTTCCATTACAAGCTATTACTGCTGCAGTTTTGTTATAGGCAGCCTACTGTATGCAGAAATGAACTTGCGGCACAATTAAATTGCGGTCATTTAGTGTGCTTGCTTAGCTGTGTGTTTCTTTTGACGGCAATAAGCCACTATTTCTCATCATCACAACGTAAATCAAGTTAATAGAAGCTGACTATCAGAGGGGTCAATGAGTATCCTAAACCCTAACCTGCTGTTTTTTTCCTTTCCACTTACTGGTACCTCCTCTTCCTCTGGTAAGTCCTCCGGTGGAGATCCCCTTGTCTCTCCCTCCCTCTCCTCTCCCACATTAGGCCTGCTGCTGCTGCTGCTGCTGCTGCTGCTGCTGCTGCTGCTGCTGCTGCTGCTGGTGGTGGCACCACTTTGATCGAAAAGCTCCTTGAGCTTTCTACATTTGGATGCTTCATTTTCCAATAACTTTGCTCTCTTGTATCTCAGCTTCTGTAATCCACCTTCTCCTTGCACTTCTTTCTTGCCATTTTGATTTTGATTGCGCCCTCTGGCTGTTAGGTGTTAGACTTTACATGTCGGTTATTGAACAGGGCTGGTCGACAAAAAAAAAAAAAAGAAGAAGAGCTGGCTGACCAACAGCCGTAGACCGGACGGCCGTTCTGGACTTTTCCAGAATGCACAGATTGCAAATCCGTCCCTATACTGTGGAACATTCAATACAAAGCAATAACATTTACATGGAGATGAGCAGGTGGCGGACCCTCAGCTAGTATAGCTTTAGCAGTATACCTTTAAAATAACTACATCCTAATTAGCCTGAAAAAGCATGAAAAGTTTAATGATTTAGGCTTAGAAACAAACAAACAAACAAATAAGATAACTACCTAACTGTATTAAAGGGTTCTAGGAGCTAGGCTTACAATGTTCATCAAGTAGCTACTAGTTAGTATAAAGTGTTGCCATTTGTTGGTAGTACACATGCAGGGCTTTATGTAAATAACTTTTGTAATAATTTGTTTGTGTGCCACAGTTCTGTGGTTCTACCTTTTAGCTTCCTGTAACTCAAGTCTTTTTACATCCTATTTTCAAGAAAATATAATACCTGTGGTGAAACTGTATTGAGCTGTGCAGTCAGGCATTAATGGCACTAAGTGTTCAGCCTGACCCTATAGCATAAAGCACAGCTCCAGGAAAATGGAACGTATTGAGGCATAATTACACTATCACTTTAGCTGTTGTTAAATTACGCACATGTAATGAACGGATCTCATATTTAGAGCTCTTAACAAACATTTTCCGCTGTGTTTGCGAGGTAGTGGGAGGAGACTTACCGTCTGCTACCTCCAGCTGGGCCTTTGCCATGATGCTGCCAGCCACAGTGAGGGCCTGGCAGATGTAGTAACCTGCATCTGAGCGCTGCACAGAGGAGATGGTGAGCTCTCCACTCACAGACACAGACACACGGCTGTCCCCCTGCGTCGACTGGTTAGGGAACAGAAGGTCCTGTGGGGGAGGGGAGACAGTAGTATATTAGCAGTCAAGGAAAAAGCTTTAGTTGAGCTGGAGAGACTATACACTATATACATTTTTAGGGTTTATAATGTACTCCTTGATTACAGTAAAAGTGGCATTTTTAGAATATTTAGTTTTATATTGTTAATTGCTAACAGTGCTAATTATCTCTAAACCTAAGCGAATAAAGCTTGTTTCTACCAACCAATCAAAGCCGTTTAAGCGATTCTTTGTTCTCTAATGGCCTCACATTTTCAACTAGCAAATGTCTATCAAATGCCTTTACATTTTCTCTAATGTATTCCGCCCCCATTATTTAAACTTCCATTTCTTTGTACTGAATAGAAAAAGAAACGGTTGGCTAGCCTGTCTAATAAATGATGCTGATTTGCAAATGGCCAATTCACAAAATAATGAAATTGGGCATTTCTACAAAATAGTGTATATTTAATATCCTACTGTGATTGCATTAATGTGAAATTGGCATTATTAAATTGAAATAGATTCATCTTGATGCACCACCAGAGGGTGTCAAGAGCAGCTGATAGGACCAGTCTCACCTTTCTAATTATCATGCTGTATGTTCAATTAGTTTGTCCATGAGGGTCAGTGTCTCCTTCCGTAATGACTGAAAGGCAGTTTAAACCTGCAGTGATCACATGCTGTGATAACCTGGAGTTATGTCAAACTGTGGCATCAGCATTGTTGCTTTTTGCAGCTGGACCAGAGCAGCTACCGGGCAGGACAGCACATTAGGAGCCTGTCACTACTTCTAATGAGTCTAATGTCGCTCCTGACATTGTTTGCTCCAAACTCAATTGTAGCTCAGGCTGCTGCAGATAGTTGATGAATGGAGGCTTCACTATTTGGGCCAGAGGTGCACAGTGAGGTGACTGCCTTTAGTCATATAGCAGAGTTCCTGTTTAACTTGATAGAAATGTCAAATCCAAAAGTCCAGAAACAATTCATATTGTAATATGGATGAACTAAGTAAATTAGGGTTGTGACAGTCAATTATTAGTATCATTGTTCTTGTTGTGCTCAACTACACTCAACAAAAATATAAACGCAACACTTTTGTTTTTGCTCCCATTTTTCCTGAGATGGACCCAAAGATCCAAAATTCACTCCAGATACACAACACTACCATTTCTCTCAAACATTGTTCACAAATCTGTCCAAATGTGTGACAGCGAGCACCTCTGCCCCGCCGAGACAATCCACCCCACCTCACAGGTGCGCCACATCAAGATGCCGATCCGACAACATGACCAGTGCACAGGTGTGCCCCAGACTGCCCACAATAAAAGGTCACCCCGAAATGTGCATTTTTTTTTTTTGCTTTATTGGGGGTCTGGGGAGTCAGTATCTGGTGTGACCACCATTTGCCTCATGCAGTGCAACACATCTTCTTCGCATAGAGTTTATCAGATTGTCAGTTGTGGCCTGTGGAATGTTGGTCCACTCCTCTTCAAAGGCTGTTATGGACGAAGAACACAGGTGCATTTTATTGATGGCATTTTGAATGCACAGAGATACCGTGATGAGATCCTGAGGCCCATTGTTGTGCCATACATCCATGAACATCACCTCATGTTTCAGCAAGATAATGCACAGCCCCATGTTGCAAGGATCTGTACACAATTCTTGGAAGCTGAAAATGTCCCAGTTCTTGCATGGCCAGCATACTCACCGGACATGTCACCCATTGAGCATGTTTGGGATGTGCTTGACCGGCGTATACGACAGCGTGTACCAGCTCCCTCTAATATCCAGCAACTTCGCACAGCCATTGAAGAGGAGTGGACCAACATTCCACAGGCCACAATTGACAATCTGATAAACTCTATGCGAAGAAGATGTGTTGCACTGCATGAGGCAAATGATGGTCACACCAGATACTGACTGGTTCTGAGTCCCCAGACCCCCAATAAAGCAAAAAATAAATAAAAAATGCACATTTCGGGGTGGCCTTTTATTGTGGGCAGTCTGGGGTGCACCTGTGCATTGGTCATGATGTCGGATCGGCATCTTGATGTGGCGCACCTGTGAGGTGGGGTGGATTGTCTCGGCGGGGCAGAGGTGCTCGCTGTCACACATTTGGACAGATTTGTGAACAATGTTTGAGAGAAATGGTAGTGTTGTGTATCTGGAGTGCATTTTGGATCTTTGGGTCCATCTCAGGAAAAATGGGAGCAAAAACAAAAGTGTTGCGTTTATATTTTTGTTGAGTATATGTGAACTATGTGCATAGTGCTCAGTATAGCACAGGGACTTGTGTAATGATAGCAGAAGCAAACAGATTAATACTGCTGTTAACATGCATGCACATTGTTAATTATAAATTGTTAATTATTTTGTATTGTGAGTTTAATTTGAATGTATTTATTTTATTTAACAGGGGCATGGTACATGAATCAATATTTCTGTAAATGTGCCAGAGTTAGCAAGAGAGGCTATTTTTCACCTGTGGTCCCTGGACAAATGGTAAAATGTCCACCCCCCCCTAACAATGAATTTGATAGTGGGCAATGTATTACCTTTTTTTCCCACAGTCTTTGGTGATGCTTTGACTCTTTATGTTATTGTATACACACCACCTAGAAATAACCCTGGCGACACACAAATAAAGTGTGCTCTCACCTGGCTGCCCTCTCTCTGCCAGAAGACAGTGGGCTGAGGTTTGCCTTTGGTCTCACAGGGAAACACGGCTGTTCGTCCTTGTGCCACAATCTGGTCCCGTGGTCTCACCACAAACTGAGGCGCCTCTGGAGTTCAAAGTTCACATGAAAGCACAAACAAAATAGCAGCAGGTGCACAAACAGTGTCTCAGTCAAAGAGGGAGCTATTTGGGCAGGGAAATACTGCAGCTAGGAAGGCTAAGAGAAGTGCATGCAGGGCGGCTTTCTCAGATATTTGTACATGGTGTTAGAACCAGGGCTGGGCAGGTGTCACTGAACTTCAGCAATCGCAATTTTCTTTTCTGAAAAAGGTTTAAAGTCTGGACTATAACTGCGACTGAAAATGTTAAAATCGGAGCACTCCTATATTCTGGTCAGTGCTTATAACCTTTCTTTTTTTAAACCAAGCACTTTATTTCAAGGGAATATTGATGGTAGGGTATGTTTATTATTAAAGGTATTAAAGGTATTAACAGGTTTGAAAATGAATATAATACAAATATGATGTTTTGCCTTGAAAGTGGCTTTATAAAGCATATATCATATTGACTTGCCTATCATAAAATTTAGGCCTGTCACAATAAATATTATATCAACTTATCGTTCAATACATGACAGATGGATCAATACTTTCTGAGGGTCAATATTTATTGCGGTGATGTGAAAATTTGAGTTATTTCTGTGTACTATGATGCGATTATTCATTATATTCATTATAGATACCAATTAACTACTTAACTGTTGCATTCTATTAATTTATTGCAGCTCATGTTTCTTTTTTTTTACAATATTGTACATTTAGAATACTTTTTGTGAATAACGCTGCATTATGGTTTAGTTTTTAGTATTATTATTTATCATCTATATATACTTCAGAAATATATGCTATCATAACAGGTCTAATAACAATTACTTAGAAAAAACAAAGTATGTATATATGTATTAATATTTATCACAGTTTAAATAGCAATAATATGGCAATTTAAAGTCAGTCACGGTTGTCAAAAAGGATCCTGATCATTCATCACAATCGATTTGAGATCACATTGCCCAGCCCTAGTTACTCACCCAACCAAGTGTCCTTCCTCCCTTCAATACTACGCTTTGTTAACTACGTCTAGACCCCCATTTTGGACCAGACTGTACGGGGGCATGTACAATGGCAACGCATCACGGTTACCACGGTTTCTGCGAGGAGGTCAGGAGGGTTGGATAGTGATAATGCATGTGCAACATTAGTTTGATGAATGTGTTTGTGGAATGCAGCGGTCCATGCATGTGTGATCAGGAAGCGGAGAACAAAACAGCAGCACATGCATAATGGGGCTCTACTATACTTACCAACAGGGCGAGCTGGTGATACAACAACAATGTGGTGAGAATAACAGAGGCATGGAAGACAGGAGCAGAACAGAGGGACAGAGGAAAGAAAACCAGAAGAAATGAATGAGATGGAGCAGAGTTTCCATCGATGGCGACTTTAAAGGAGAAAGGGATGAAGCTCCAAGCAGATGAAGATGTGGGCGACCTAAAGAGGCTGCCAGAAAATCCCATTGAATAGAATTGATTTGTGACACTTCATAGTAAGACTGTGGGCTGTGGATAAGCACAATCCATAAGGTTGCATACAACTCAATAATAATTTTCTTTGAATTCAAACTCAATCAGTCACCGTTTAATCAGTATACAATGCCAGAATGACCCTCAAGTGTTCTTTTTGGCTTTCATTTAAAATGTTCAATTTGAAGGTGCACTGTGTCACAGTATCCACCAGAGAAATTACATAGTGCACTTTTAATCAACAACAGTTTTATTCACAGCAGACCAGTTCATCATAACTAGAAGTACTCGGTTTTGTGCCTTAAAAGAGAAGGGTCCCTCATTGCTTGTCTACTTCCATAAAAACAAGCATGTTACAGGCCAGCTCTATGGAGAGGTGACCACGCTCACAGTAAGAATGCATGTTTTTCAATGTATCTTTGTGCAAAAACAACTTGAATGAATGCAAGATGGATATGTTTAATAGGTTTCTGTGGAATATTCCAGACAAAGCAATATTCCAGACAAAAAAATACCCAAATACAACTAAAATCTATGCAATAATTTCCAAATTCTCATTCTGACAAACCAGCAAACCATCCACAAAACCAATACAATCAGTGAGACCCTAAAATACTTGATTTATAATGGAGAATAGAGTGGGAAAATGGTGCTTTATGGAGCACAGAAATGATAATACTGCTCACTAATCCATGATGGGATTAGAAATAAATAAATCTTGGCACATGTTTGGAATATCTGACAGCGCGTCACCGTCCGTCTGGCTAAAAAGTGGGTGAATCACCAACTCTGATATGAGCTGATAGAAGGGGTTGGAGGAGGGAAGCAGAAGTCTCATAGTGTGACTCAGAGCCTGTTCCTTGTCCCGATGAGGCTGTGCAGGGGGATAAGGTCCATAAGGAGGAAACAGTGATATGTAGTTTAGTGATAGCATCTCCCAGTCACCGAGACAGGCGCTGTTTTGACAGGGACGCACCTGGAGTGTCCTCTATAGTGGACATTGAGCCAGAGCACCTGTCTGCTGTCAGCCCAGTGTAAAACCTAATGACACTGAGCACACAGGCTGCAGAGTGGGGCAGCTCCAAACACACAGATAACTGCGCCTACAAGTATGGGGCTGAGCTGTGCAAGGAAAAGGGATTCTACTCAAGAGAAAAAGCAATTGAGTTTATCACATTGTAGGTGGATAATGATCAAATAGTATCTTCGTGTGTTAGATAAAGACTGCACCACATACCAAAACCAATTCTAACCTGAGGGAAGAGTTTCTACTTTTCTGCTGGAGTGTTTGCGTACCACATCACAACACACTGTCACGCAGGAACCTGATTTCTATACACCTAAAACTGCTTCGTTCTTTTGTTTCTTTGCTAGGAAATTCAAATCAAGTTATTAATCTGTAGCTTCATCCAGATAGATCCAGATTTCCTACCTACCACCCAATCACAGACAGCTACATTTGACTGTCAAGCAATGATTCTTAATTCAGATAAATAGTCTAAATACTCTGTCCTTCATACTTATTTTTTTGTGATAGCTTCCCAAATAAATCTTTCCTTTGTCATTTGAAAATGTCTGATCGTACCAGGGTACCTAGGATTGAAGTTTTATCTAGTCAATAAATTATCCATTGTGCCTTAAAGGGATATGCCACCCCCAGGTCAAATTTGGGCATCTCCCCACAGTCCAGAGACTAAAATAAGTGGTGGAAAGCGTTTTCCTGCTCACCCAGCCATTGTCCGAGTCTGTCGCCACTGACCGCCGCGGTATCTGGTGCTCCTCCGCCTTAGACTGGAGTCTAACGTAGCCAGAGAAAGATTTCGGCCAAAAGGAATTAATTTGCTCGATGCGTTTCCCAATTACTTTGTGTGTAGTGCGCATTCATATCGAGTGCAAATAAATGTGCAAATCAACACAGAGAGCTTGACTTGGTCATTTTGGGTGGGAACTATTTTCCAGTCCGTAAGAATACAGCCGTATCACGCAGCACGCTACCAGGGGAATCCCAGTTACGCACCGGGAAGGGAGTTCCCCTGTTGCACAACGTGGTGCGTGATACGGCTGTATTCTTACGCACTGGAAAATAGTTCCCACCCAAAATGACCAAGGCAAGCTCTCCGTGTTGATTTGCACATTTATTTGCACTCGATATGAATGCGCACTACACACAAAGTAATTGGGAAACGCATCGAGCAAATTAATTCCTTTTGGCCGAAATCTTTCTCTGGCTACGTTAGACTCCAGTCTAAGGCGGAGGAGCACCAGATACCGCGGCGGTCAGTGGCGACAGACTCGGACAATGGCTGGGTGAGCAGGAAAACGCTTTCCACCACTTATTTTAGTCTCTGGACTGTGGGGAGATGCCCAAATTTGACCTGGGGGTGGCATATCCCTTTAACATTTGATCTTTGAATATTTATGTCTCTTTCTGTTGAACTGCTTACAGCACAACAGCACAGACTGTCTCTCCCAAGTGTATTTGTAATGAAAACTAGTTCAACCTGTGTCTATTATTTCAATTCTTGAAAATCCAACTCTGATCACCAGGAACATCCTCTATAAAAAGCAGCAAATTAATAAACAAACCAGAAAAGAATGGATAGGGTAAAACTGGCATTGATTACTGTTAGAAACCTGAAAACGGACTGCCCCCAGAAGAAACAACATGGTACACCTTGAACTATGCTTTTGTTAGTGCATTATTGTTCCCATTTTTCTGTTTTGTCTTTTGAATTTAATTAGCATACACAGGTGCGTTTTCAAAACATTGCATCATGAGCCATAAGTGGGTTGCTGCACTTTATATTCGACTAAAAATACTTCAGAAGCACATTTGTGATAACTAATGTGAAACTTTTAATTACTACCAAAAATAAGCACTTTTACTTCTACAATCTGTACTTCCTTCTCTGATGAGACTGTATAAAACTAACCCTAGCCACCGCATTCCAAATAGGAAGTGTTCAGGCTCCATCAACTCACTTTACATTGAGAATTGTTGCCTCTCTCTCTGTAACTGCTGCCCTGAGCCTCGTGACTTTGGTCTTAAAATGTTTATATTAACTCGTTCTACATGATCCTGGTGTTTTTATTTTGTCATTTTGTCAGTTAATAAATTCCTATTCCTAAAATTCCTAAAATGGAACCCAAATTCCCCATATTTCCTCTCCATTTGACTGGAGCTATGAATGACGTCACACTCCCTTAATCCACTTCTTTATACAGTCTATGGATAAGACTGAAATGTACTCAGAACAGCCAATTGAAAATGTTGCTGTAAATGTCGATGTATTATGGTGTTAAGATGTTATGGCTCCAGTGTTATGAACTGAATGTGTAAATGAGTGTTACACCAGTCCCTTTATAGCACAGTGCAGTGTTTTTCCTTATCCTTATGCCATGATTCAGCTTCCTCCTGTTGTATGTGTGTAAATATAAAATAAGTGAGCAGGCTGGAGAATGAGCCCCCCCCAAGGAGAGGTCATAACTCAGACGAGGTTGTTCATATCTGTAGCCTGGCTGGAGATCTGGGCCAATCAAGTGCATCGGGTTGGCTATATGAAAGGAAAGCTGAGGGCGCTCGGCAAGGGGGCAATAGTCGTAAAGCACGCAATAAAAGACTGATTGTTCTGTGGCCCGCTTCCACATAAAAAAAAAGAAAAGAAAAATCACATTATGAACATCACAAGGAGTTACCCACCTCGGATGGTCAGGTAGGCAGAGGCTTCCAGTTTCCCCACGCGGTTTTCAGCCTGACAGGTGAATGTTCCCTGATCGCTCACGGATGCCTTTTTTATTCTCAACACAAAATCCTCTTTCTCATATTTGATGTCATACCTGGTGAGAGACAAGAATCCAGAACACAAGGTAGCGTTTAAAAAGTTGTTGCATAAGTAAACAAGAAACCGTGGCTGCAAAGTGGTGTAAATGTGTCTGATGTTTTGGATGGAAGCTTTAATAAAGGTTGTGTCATTTTTGATAGAATAAAGACAGACTTTCTGAAGCAATTAAGGCTCCCCACTGCACGCTCTCGGCTGCAGAGGCAGAGAAAGGGGAGCAATTATGGTGAGACGAAGGCATGGCAAAATGAAAGGTGCTTTCAACTGGAACTCTGGCTTCTCCACTATTTCAATATTTATAAAGGCTGCCACCCACTGTTGTGTGGGCCGCTATGAGTGTGTGTGGGGAAATGGGTTAAAGACTGACAAGTTTACATAAAGACTGAACTTGAACTATGCTTGAATACCTGCTCACAGGTACGTTTTAAAACAATAGGACACTGAACTACTCGAGAATTTTATGAAGCCAATAAAAGCTTTCATTTAAATTGAAAACTAACTTCCTTATTTTATGAGCTTAAGCAGTCAACCATTATTTTTCAAATGTTTATGACACAGGGGACGAGGCAGTGGCAACTGCTAAGGTTTTATTTAATGGTCTAAATATAAGAGCTTGCTTTCAATCCACCATGGAAGCTAAATTCTCATGTAGAGATGAGTTATAAAAACATCTTCAGTATGCTATTAATGGACTTGTACCACCACTACTGCTGCTTCTACCCACTTATGAGGGCTGTGGTAATTGTAAACAATCTTTGTTGTTGCCAGAATTATAAACTGTTATTACCGCAACTTCAACCAAGCTCCCCTGTATGTTGTAAGCCAAATACTGGAATGTGGTACGCTAATAGTCAATTAAGTTAGATACACCAGGACTCAGAATTTTCAATTTGCAACTAATTTACAATAAAACTCATTCAATAAATGACTTTTATACCTGAAACCTTTCTAGCACTTCTCCTCAGACACAGACAGGATGAGGGAGTGGCGTCGCCGTCTCATAAACTTAACTTGATGAATGAGTGGAGTGGTAAGGCATGACTAATTCATAGAAATGTTTCATGTTCACCAGCGTAGCATAGAGACTGAGTCTAGCACTGTTGAGATAAGCACATCATAGGGAGCTACACATAGACTACACTACAGCTTCAGCGCAAGAAGTCGGGTTCTCCCCTCTCTGGAGTCTGGTCCTTGCAAAATTGTCTATCCAGCTGTACAGAATCTATCCAGCTGTACAGAATCAGACATGGTGGAGAGTAGACAGATGCCACATAGGGTGAGAAAAAGTCATATTGGAGAAAGATGTTGCAAGACTGTGTGGGCAGAATATCGATGGGAGATTGTTTGGGCTGTCCAGATTGAAGTGAGGTCTTCATTCACACAACGCACATCCTCTGACCCACATATGGGACATCCCAGGAGGCTAACAGGTTTAGGGGAGGAATTAGAAAGAAGTGGAAAGGAATGGCAAGTGAGATGGGCTAAGGAAAAGTAGGACATGTTGCATCAGTCAAGGGCATAAAGGTAGACCGTCTGGCTACAACAACACTACATTTTAAAGCATGACACATCGGAATCTAAATGGGTTGTAACAGCTGCTTGGAAAAGTGCAGCATAAGTAATGGCTGTTAAAAGGTCTCTAAACAATCTTTGGACCCTGTGGGGATTGGTGTTTAGATTGATAGCCTTGATCATTTTGATTTGCTTGATGAATTTGTTTGACACGCTTCCAATATTTGAGCACAATATATAATTAGTTTTCCACAGGCGCTGCCAAATTGTACAGCAATGAAAAGAGAGGCAATGGCGCTCGGAAACCTTGTGTTGAGGGTAATATCACTCACAGTGAATGTTGTACCACAGTTTATGTGAACAGGTAAATGTTTTGGTTAAGCACATTAAGTACATAATGGGGAAAATGCTATGAAGTTACATTCAACCTTGTAACTGCAATCTATAAGATTAAGGTGCACTATGTAAGCTTTATTGTGGAGGGTCTGACACCTGCTTGTCTCCATGGAGGTGTCCTGTAATTGCTTTGCCCGGAATGTTCCACCATATGGCATTAAACTTCCTGATTTTCAAGAACTTCCGCTCTTGACGGGTTGACCCCATGTGATCTCCCACAGATCTCCAGCTCCCACAGATGAGCGCTGCCGTTGTGTCCTTGGGCAAGACACTTAACCCCACCTCGCCCCCAGTGTCTGTGGACACTGGTAGCCCCCATGGCAGAAGATACATCAAGGCCTGTTGTGACGTGAGCCGTCCTCCTGTGGACCCACCACCTGCGGAAGGATTCATGGGGGCTGGTGCATTGTGTTCTGGGCAGCAGAACACTGCTTGGACTGCTGCCCCCGCGACCCAGAAAATGGAAAAGCGGAAGAAAATGAATGAATGAATTTTAGTGAACTGCAGGTTTGACCTGTAACTCTACCTTATGATGTCATCGGCTCATCTCCAGATAAATATAATGCCCTACTGTGGAACATTCAAGGCAAAGTAACACCATGTCAACTTAAACAAGCATGTATTCTCTAAAGGAGAAATTACATAATGCCCCTTTATGGGTGCTTATGTGTATTTCCCTATTGAAGGAGATTAGGAGGTTGTTCTGCTAAAAATGGTAAACTACCTGCACGTATCTTTTATCCACAAATGTATTATGAAGATGACTGTCCGGAGTCTGATTACCTTATCAAATATTCAAATTGGACCCCATATAGTAATTCAAACGGTGTCCATACAGCTGTCTAAAGTACGTGCCTAATGACATTTTTTCTGACAATCTGCTAATGCTTTGAAAAATTAAGTATACTGATATGCTGGCAGGGCAATTAACTTGTACTCATGATATGAGCACCCAGGAGTGACCAAATTACTGGAACCCTGCCTTGCTGTATTAATAACCTTAAACATAGCTGAAAATACTACTCCACGTTAGTGTATCCCAAAAGAGGCAACTTAATTAAGCTCTTTTCACTCTGGGGTTCTTTCCCTAAATTGTCTACTTATGGCCTGCTGCTGACGTTGACAACTAGACCCAAGTAACCTCAAGTTTACTTCAAAGTGTTGACAAAAGCATCGAAAAGATTTCAAGTGGCATTAGGAAAGCAGCCTAAACAGCATAAAGAAGATTTAGTGCCACTAATAAGGATGCCAGGTCATGGATGATAACAGTTGGAAAGTCTGGGCTAGCCTAATTAGCACTCGAATCGATTCCCTCAACACAAATATGTTAATAATTTATATCATAGCAGTGCTGAAAGTATTGCTCACCTGCCACGGGGAATGTCCACATCCTCTTTCTTCCAGCGCAGAGTAGGAGGAGGATCTCCGTGGACTTGACATCTGAACTCCACGCTCTCATCCACCAACACCACCTGGTTCACGGGGCGCTGTGCAAACACGGGTCTCTCTGGATAGAGATGCAAAAATAAGTTTAGCATAAACGAATCAACACAGTGGATCACAATGCGATTCAAGGGGAAGTGTGTTCTTACCAAATACAGAGATCTGGGCTTTTTCGCTCTCTCTCTCGCCAACCATATTAGCAGCTACGCAGACGTAAATTCCAGCATCAGATTTCTTGGCATTGACAATTGTCAATTTGCCACTACGAACCTGTGAAAGAGATGGTACATGGAGGATTCGTTTTTTACTTGTTTGTCCAATAAAAAAATAAAAAAAATCAAAACTGATATAAAAGTCTGAATCCAAAGTGATACAGAACTATGTCAAACTTAATTTTCAATTAAATGATAAATGCAAAATTATACAAATCCAACTTTTTAGTCAAGTAGTAGATGCTTTTCTTTATGTCAACAAGCACCACAAATAAATTAAAATAAATATACTAAATATGTTGACTAACTAACGATGTAACATTTCTGGTGGAGGGCTCACTTTGCTTATCTCCATGGCGATTTTGTTGCTTTTTAAAAAATAAAATGTTACTCAGTGTGGCATTAAACTAATCATAACATCAAGCCAAGTCACAGGTCAGATCGAAACATGTGTAACTGACAAAAAGGAGCAAGATAGATAAGTTAAATGCCATGTCGTGAAACATCCCAGGCAAAGCAATAACTATCAATGTACCAATCAGATACTGGTATCACCTGGTTGGAGATCCTGGTTATTTTGAGAGATAAATAAGAACTAAATAACACATTTGGATACGTTTTGTCTCATTTTATTTTAGTTTAAAGGAAATAAATGCTGTTTTCAGTCTCTGCTCTGGTATTGGTTGATATGGGTTACAGGCAGATACTTAAAGGGATAATGCGTTGTTTTAAAAACAAAAATTTTAATCTGTATGTCGTCTCCTTCAGCAGTGTCGTCCATTAACACTGACTTACCGCTGACCGTGTCCTCTGAACCCAGTTCTGCTCCGGTTCTGTAGCTGACGAAAGTAGGTCCGGCAAGTTATCGGGGACAGTTAATAAAGCTTGTTTTTCTTCTCAAAACAATATTTGTCCAAATATATATGCGTCACAAAACAGTTGCACACGAAAAAGTCTGAAGTCTAATTCGCTTGGTGCTATTTTCTCTCGAGTCGTATCACTGTGCGCCTATTAGTATTATTAGCCTGTTCACTTGTAAGTGGATGTTTACAAGTGAACAGGCTAATAATACTAATAGGCGCGCAGTGATACGTGCAAATGTTTTGTGCACTATCCCTTTAAAGCTATATTTATTTTTATTTTATTTATATCACTTATTTGTCCCCGAAGGGAAAATTGTCCTCTGCATTTGACCCATTCTTTATTCAGGAGCAGTCTTATCGTACTGAAATCGGTATCAAAACTGAAAAAGCTGGTTTGGTGCATCTCTACCGATAACATCTCTTTCTGTGGAGACAAGCAAAGCCAACCTGTATGTCTCAAAGTATAAGTTCAATAGTAACTCACTGTGATCCTGTCGTCTTTGTCGTCCACTCTGCTCTTGTCTTTCCTCCAGAAGGTGGTGGGCTCGGGGTGCCCTCTCGGCGGCTGACAGTCCAGACTCACAGTTTCTCCCACAGCAACCACGGCGTCCTGCGGGTTCAGTCTGAAGTCATCTCTTAACACTGCAATACACAGATAAGAGAGCAAAACTTACAACTCGAACTGCCACATTTTCAATCATCTCATTGGTTAAAAGTTTCATGTTGGTGCCATTATGTGACTGAGTGTTCTCTGTGCCCATGACCTTTACCACCGTTTCATAATGTAAAGGGTCCATCCAGACATAATTCTATCAGAGGATTGCCACACAGGGCTTCCAGCAATCTCTCAGTCTTTAATAAAACACACATATCCCTCAGGGTACTATACTGGCGGCACAGGCTCGTATCGCAATGGTTCCATTTAAGAGGCAAGAGAGACTGGGAGATGCAGTCCAATGTATTAGTGAAAAGGATAAGCGGTTGTAAAGTAGAGCTGTAAAATTATAAATGCACTTGGCTACCTGCAGAATACTGTGTTAAAAGCTATACAAATTATACACAGACTGAAATACAATTTAAAGGTCCTATATTACACAAAATGGACTCTGTGAGCTTTTAGCCGTGTTATAATGTTGTTACCTCATCAAAAACATACCTGGAGTTGTGTCTTGTTTCAGTCACACATGTTTCAATAATCTTGTATTATTAGTCCTTATACATCTCAAAATGCTCTGCTCCACCTTGTGATGTCATGAAGCGGAAGTTTTCATATTAAGACTTTTTTTTAGACTTAAGACTTTTATTATCCAATGCTAAATTCATTTTCACACACACAGAGCTTGTTTGACATATACAGCAACAACACAACACAACACAACAAACACAGACACATTGCACTAGACATTACAGTGCACTAAGCAGGGCCTGTTGTTCAGAAATGTGATGGCTGAGGGGATCAGGCTTCTGCCAAAGCAGAACAGCTACCTTTTGGCTTTAGTTCAGTATTGGCAAATCCAGGGCTTAAATCATCCAAATTGAATGGTGTATGGAGTTTAAAAACATGGTAGAGCACATCTGTATTCCCACATGACATCACATGTTGGAAGAGAGTACTTTCTGTTTCAGAGAAGAACTCAACCTATATATGCAGGGTTTGTGTGTTAAACACGTGAATCAATAAAATAAACCACAACTCCAGGCATGTTATGATGATGATACATTATAGCATAGATCAGAAAATAGTGTAATATGGGCCCTTTAACCATGAATCAATACTACAAAGTATGAATTACATTCTAGAAAGTCTGCATGGCAATCAATTGAATGTTAAACCATCAATGATCAGCTGGGGTCTTTACTCGAGAGGTCCACAGCCAATTCTTTGTCATTAAGAGCCAGACGAGAGCTTGACTTTGGAGGAAGAAATGTGACTATTTTTCAATTTTGTATTTTTGGGTTAAATGGCAAAAATTAAATCAAATGGCTAAATATGAAATAAATTGTGACTATATGCATTTGTTAACATATAAAACCTGCTTATATATTCCATATTATGCTATTTTCTGATTTTATGATATGTTTTGTTTCATTCGCACATGTATAACACACAAACCCTGCATATTTAGACTGTGTTCTTCTCTCAAAGAGAAAACACTCTGTTACACACTGTGATGTCATGTGGTAAAACAGGAAGTGTACCACTTTAAACTCCATACACCTTCACTAGAATCATTTGGATGATTTCAGCTCTGGAATCTCTTCTTAACAATAGGTAGAAGGTTACCTGGCCAGCCAAATGATATCTCTCTGTATTTCCTATACCGCGCGATACCATTTGGACACCCTCCATCCACCCTCGCTCCTCCAGTTAACAACGGACTCCGCGATTCTGATTCGTTCAAAGATGGTGACGTCAGTGCACCCGCCTTTGCCCGCAAAGTCACTCTTAGGCAGCGGAAGTTCCTCCTCAGTTTTGAATCAAGATGGCGCAATCTCTGATTGGTTCACTTAGCTGTCTGTCTACGCGCAACTGCAGCGCATTTTGGACCAAGCGTTACCAGACTCACTCGCTGGTACAGCGATGAGTCATGGATTCTTCCAGGCAAGGTAGAAGGAGCTGTTAACTTGAAAACTACTGCCTCATGACATCACAAGTTGTAACAGAGCATTTTGAACTTTGGAGATGTAGAGAAACTTCATGTGTGAATGAAACAAATCACAAGTCCAGGAATGTTTTTGATGAGATAGCAATATTAGATTTTTTTATATGACCTTAAACAGTTAAAGTCTTTAGTTTTCAGTCACAGAATGGACAAAATGCATACAATAATATTATTTCATAACCTAAGAACTATGCTATCTTTATTGTTGCCCTTTGGACCAAATTAGCCCAGCACATGTAAAACCAAACCCATTATGATGTGGGTATGCTCTGTCTTCCTGACACTGAGGTAGGCCTGTCTGTTACGTGGTGACTCATTAGGTGATGGTTGGCTCTTCACACTCTGTTTTACACATAACCATTTCCTACCCTGATGCCCCATAAAACTACGGCGTGTCATCTGGTTGACTTTGAGCGTGTGCTATGACCAAGCTGGCCATTTGCCCAGCCGTTTGATGAACCGCTGTCAGAAATGTGTCACACAGTATGTAATCATCCTTAGGAGTCCAGCGCTATCAGGATATGAATAAGAGCTACACAGGCAATATTTGTGTCATTTTGTGCTGCTCCCAAAAAACAACATGTCAACAGCTAATTAACCATGACACTAAAGGTTAAGCTATTCCAGACAGAACCTCATGCATGTGACATTATCTAAGTTATTAGCTGGGTTAGCCAATGGTTCAGTGTGTCTTCTTAGAGCTTGAACTGCAATGAAATTTAGAAGTAATGTTGTACTGAAGAAAGATGTGGATATGGAACTGTTCGTGCTGGGTTCATAGCAAAAGAAAAATTAAATTCTCTCAGCTGGAGAAAAATTTTAGAGTGAAGACATTTCGCCCATCATCCAAGCAGCTACTCCAGTTCTGGTCAGATTGTGCTACTATCACAATTAATTTGAACAAGTATTGATATTAAAGGTCCCATGGCATGAAATTTTCACTTTCTGAGGTTTTTGAACGTTAATGTGAGCTCCCCTACCCTGTTTAGCCCCCCCCCATGGCTAAAAGTTGCGAAATGTCTAAACTGAGCATTTGCGGTCATTTTCTGCGTTACACAAAACCAGTGTTCAAACGGGCGAGTTCGGACAAGGCACCTTATTGACGTCAGATCGGCAAATGCAGCTCCAGCCCCTCCCTCTGTCTCCGCTCAGCGTCCCTATATATCCCGCCCATAGAGTTTGGACTGTGAATGCGCTACGCAATGCGAAATGCGTTTTTTTATTTGCCTGGAGGCACGTCCGAGTGTTTCTAGGCTCGGAAGTCCTTTATCTGAGCCTCTGGACCTTTGAACAGCAGTGGTTTAATTTTATTTTATGTGGAAATGTGTTTATTTTTCAATGGAACGCTTGGAATCTCTCCCCCCGTGCAAAAACAAGGAAATGGATCAGCTGAGAGCTAGAGCCGAGAGCGGAGACTTTGGCCACGCCCCCACCCTCTATTATTGGCCAGCTTTTTTCTCCTCATTTGCATTCAAGCAACAACTCCCATTATGACCTGTTCTGAGGGAGAAAAATTACTCTTTCTCATCTTATCTCTGTTTCTCATGCACTGAGTGTTGATTTTGAAGAAGGATTCATTTACAGTATTAGGGAACCATTAAGGAGCCATATAAAAGCATCAAGAAGTACCATGTCATGGGATCTTTAAAAAAATTGCATAAGTAGGACTTTTGGACTTTTCCTAAATAAATTTATAATTTATTTATGTGAGAAATATAGGACAGATATAAACACAAATTTCCCCACAAAATTTAACTTTCAGTACATGGCATAAAAAAGAAAAAAAAAGCATACAGTACATACATCCAAGAATGATCGCAATATCAAGTAAAATAAATGGTTGTCAATGGGATTATTTTTGATGAGTAACTGTCATTCTCCTTGGAGCAGTTCAAGTTTGCAGTGGGCCTTGAGACTTGGAGAATGGACTTATTTCATTCAACTCTGTATTTTGAAACAAGGTTACCCCAGTACATGTTAAAACGGGCAGAAAAACAAGCAGAGAATGGGCAAATCAGATGGAGCTGTGCGGCACTGTGTGAATGACAGTGGGAACAGGTGCAAGGTCCCATTACAAAAACAGGTCTGATTCACTTTCACAATATCTCATCAACCACTGCAAATGTCAATGTAATATTCGCAGTGGAAAGTGACTCATTCGAAAAACTACGCCTGCGGTCCACTTTGGTTTGAGAGCAATCCGACATTCAGACAGGCTGAAAAGGTTTATCAAAAAGAAAAAAAGATAGCAGCCTAAAAATGTTACGCAGCCTTGCTAAAACAATCGTTATTTTGCACTTTCTTCCCGCTCTCCATCCTTCGTTAAGGTTCGATTCATGCCATGTTTTTATCTGCTGCACTTCAAAACATATGTAAATTCATCCACGGTGAAAATGTCTAAAATGTGTGTGTTCAAAGGAGCGAAAACATCAAGAATTATCAGGTAAAACTATCACTTGGGAAAACTGTTAACTTACAGTAAGTATTCCTGGGACACATGTATGCACTCGCTGCTGCTAAGCTAAAAGGGTACACTCATTCTGTCACAACTGTTCCAAGAAATATAAATTCAAAAAGAGTCCGGCTGCTTTTAAAGCACTAAAGTCACGGTATATAGCAGACACCACTAGAATTGTGGATAAAAATAGAAGCAGAATTTTAGAGCTTCAAACACACTAGCGTTTTCAGATAATACTTTATGATGTGTTAGTTTAAAATGCAGCAGATTTTTGAATAATAAAAGTCTTTTCTGACACTGGTGATGACAGGAAATATGTCAAAAATGCTTGAACTATAACATTGTTTTAAAATGAGCAACCCATTCACCTGTTGTGTTGTGGACAGTACAGAATGTGTTAGTAGAAAAAAGAAATACGTGATTGGAGTTGACAATGCAATGATATAAAGACAGTCCTGGCCACATACAGTGGTCCCTCACGATAAAGCACTTCACCTTTCACTGCCTCGTTGTTTCTTGGATTTTTTTATTCCAATAGTGTTTATAGTGTATCAATGCGCATTGTGTTCTGCGTCCTGATTGGCTAAGGGATTGTAGACCTTTGTCGATATGTCAGTCACTCTCCTCTGTGTCTACTGTACAGTACAGAATGCGTTCAGCCAAATTTATATACACTCAACAAAAATATAAACGCAACACTTTTGTTTTTGCTCCCATTTTTCATGAGATGGACCCAAAGATCCAAAATTCACTCCAGATACACAACACTACCATTTCTCTCAAACATTGTTCACAAATCTGTCCAAATGTGTGACAGCGAGCACCTCTGCCCCGCCGAGACAATCCACCCCACCTCACAGGTGCGCCACATCAAGATGCCGATCCGACATCATGACCAGTGCACAGGTGCGCCCCAGACTGCCCACAATAAAAGGCCACCCCGAAATGTGCATTTTTTTTTCTTTATTGGGGGTCTGGGGACTCAGAACCAGTCAGTATCTGGTGTGACCACCATTTGCCTCATGCAGTGCAACACATCTTCTTCGCATAGAGTTTATCAGATTGTCAGTTGTGGCCTGTGGAATGTTGGTCCACTCCTCTTCAATGGCTGTGTGAAGTTGCTGGATATTAGTGGGAGCTGGTACACGCTGTCGTATACGCCGGTCAAGCACATCCCAAACATGCTCAATGGGTGACATGTCCAGTGAGTATGCTGGCCATGCAAGAACTGGGACATTTTCAGCTTCCAAGAATTGTGTACAGATCCTTGCAACATGGGGCCGTGCATTATCTTGCTGAAACATGAGGTGATGTTCATGGATGCATGGCACAACAATGGGCCTCAGGATCTCATCACGGTATCTCTGTGCATTCAAAATGCCATCAATAAAATGCACCTGTGTTCTTCATCCATAACAGCCATTGAAGAGGAGTGGACCAACATTCCACAGGCCACAACTGACAATCTGATAAACTCTATGCAAAGAAGATGTGTTGCACTGCATGAGGCAAATGGTGGTCACACCAGATACTGACTGGTTCTGAGTCCCCAGACCCCCAATAAAGAAAAAAAAATGCACATTTCGGGGTGGCCTTTTATTGTGGGCAGTCTGGAGCACACCTGTGCACTGGTCATGATGTCGGATCGGCATCTTGATGTGGCGCACCTGTGAGGTGGGGTGGATTGTCTCGGCGGGGCAGAGGTGCTCGCTGTCACACATTTGGACAGATTTGTGAACAATGTTTGAGAGAAATGGTAGTGTTGTGTATCTGGAGTGAAGTTTGGATCTTTGGGTCCATCTCAGGAAAAATGGGAGCAAAAACAAAAGTGTTGTGTTTATATTTTTGTTGAGTGTAAATGTTTGATCGCTAACAGTGTGATTCTGAAGTGCTGTATGTTTGCAAGTTTTCTCCCTGACAAAACCCACGACAAAAGATGAAAAGGTTCAGTCAGAGGAACTGTGAAATACATGTTTAAGGCCTGAAAACAGGTTTTGAGATTTGGTTTCATTCTATAATTCTGTGCTTTTTTTGTTGAAAATCTACGAAAGTTTGAGTATTGTGAGAAAATGTTAATGCCAGTCTGAGAAAAGTGTAGAATATGTGGTGAGGCGTTTATAGCCTTAAAACATGTAGAATAAACGAGGGATCACTGTATACACATTTGGAAATATTTTAATAACTGTAGCTTTTATGTTTAATGTAGCTCTCAAAAACTGGGACAACGCTATCTGCTTTTACCTCCTCCCATTGGTGATTGACAGTTGGAATTGGCCAATCACGGTGAGGCGTGAACTCTCAATACTCTCATTTATTTTAACCTCTTGAGGCAATGTAAAGTTACTAAGTTTTAGAGATAGACTGATATAGCAGTTATTATGTATTTGGACATTTTTGACAGCCTTAAATCTGCAGCATAGGCAGATATTTTGTTTCAGATGATCTGCTGCCTTAAAGATCCCATGACATGGTACTTCTTGATGCTTTTATATGGTGCCTTAATAGTTCCCTAATACTGTAAATGAATCCTTCTTCAAAATCAACACTTAGTGCATGAGAAAGACACATGTACAGAGTCAGAGTCAAAAAATAACTCTCTGAACACCTAATTATGGGCCTTGTTGCTTGAATGCAAATGAGAAGGACACAGATTGGTTAGAGGAGCGGGTAGGGGGTGGGGGGTGGGGTGGCAAATGCGCCGCTTGTTCCTTGTTTTAGCGGTGCGCTGTGCCTGGCCCCACTTCCGCGTGTGTAAGCGCGAAGGAGGAAAGGAGAGCCTTTTCAATGAAAAAAAAACACATTTTCACAGAAAATAAAATTAAACCACTGCTGTTTCAGAGGTCCAGAGGGTCGGGTAAAGGACTTCCGAGTCTAGAAACACTCGCATGTGCCTCCAGGCAAATAAAAAAACGCATTTCGCATTGCGTAGCTCCTCCGCAGTCCAAATTCTCTGGGCGTGATTTCCAGAGACAGGAGGTGGAGATCCAGACGGCGGTGGAACTGAATTAGCATTTATTTTTTCGATCTGACGTCAATAAGGTGCCTTGTCCAGAATCGCCCATTTGAGCTGTGTTTTTTTCAAACGCAGAAAAGGATCGCAAATGCTCAGTTTAGACATTTCGCAACTTTTAGCCATTGGGGGGGGGCTAAACAGGGTAGGGAAGCTCACATTAACGTTCAAAAACCTCAGAAAGTGAAAATTTCATGCCATGGGACCTTTAAAAAAAGGACTTGGGGGTAGTTTGTAGTAAATTTAAATAACATCATCATCACAATAGTCAAAATCGGCCCCAAATATCGGCCCAAAAAATATCGGCAGAACTTTTATTAGTCATTGGTTGGATTCTAAACAATTGGTATTGTCAGTTTAGGAAGGATTTGATCTGAATTGTCACTAATGCAAAAGAAATTGTGATATTAATCCTTTGCCATATTCCACAGTCCTAATTATAATGTAGAATGAAAAAAAAAACATAGACACACGTTGTAATATTTAGAATATTTCCAATTTATAACTTAGTGGAGGGCCTTTAATGTTTATTCACCGAAAACAAATGTAACGTAATTAAAATTTCCTCGTACATGGCAGCATAGTTAATTCAATATGGAGTCATGTGTTACAGCAGCTTAACATAATTGCCAATTAATGTGTATTAGTGTCTTAATCAATGCAATATTAGCCTGTGCTTATAGCTAAGTGTTTTCATTAAACAAACAGCATTCTGACCTGGTTTGGAGCATTTGTCAACACTAAATTACAAAGTATGATGAAACTGGTGCACATTTAGTGAAACTGCAAAAAAGTGAGACGTAAGGCGTTAGTGTACAGTTTACTTTTCATGCTCATTATCGCCACAAGCTGTTCTGCTGCAAAACTCTAATATATATTCAGGCCCAGGGGACACCTCCAGGGAAGAGGAGAGCGGGGAGAGAGTTAGCGGCCCTTTAGCCGAGCTGTCAATCACAAGTGTGTGGTGTGGAGTGTGCTTATACACTGACAGGGACATGACGGGCTGGCTGGAGCATGCTGCACTGTATTACTGACCCATTTCATCGAGGAACTCCCCGCTCATTCACACACATCATATTAAGAATTCCTCCTTAGCGATAATAATAGTCTCAAGAGAAAAAAAGGAAAAAAAAAAACAGACGCCAAAACAGGAAGTAGGTGTCAAGTGTGCAGCCAATTATAGACGCATTTCTGAAAGGTAGAGAAAAGACGACGCGGATCATTAAACTCTGCTGCAAGCTTCAAAGAACAGGCTCGGTATAGAATACCGAATTGAGGCGAGAGTGGGGTAGGAACATAACATATACAGGGAAATGCTTCATCTAGTTTGGCAACAGTGTAGCTTGGGGTAAAAGCAGACTTCATTAGACGGTCTAATCAGGCAGGAAATAAAAACAGGTGGTCGAATGCATTGTGTGTTCAGGCTGTAATTTGTGGTACTTATTCAAGCTCATGTTAAAGCACTACAACAACTACTTTTTTGTTTTTAAATTGTCAGCATTATAGAGATGCAGCAGCCTTGTAATTATGATGACCCAAAAAAGAATAAAAATCCATCCACTGTGGACATGGTGGGGCCAGATAAACATTGACCAATAGATAATGATGCTATCTATTGGCTGTTATGTTGTCAATCAAACTCCGAACACTGCTGGGATGACGTAGTTTACGTACGCCTCTCACACATTCCACAGATGCAAGACTCAACCAACGCAGCAGTTCTTAGCAGCTTTTTCCATCTCTAGTTTCCTCGCAGTTAGCACAAAGTTTGATGCGATGGCAAACAAGAATCCATTACCAGTTAGCCGCAAACGAAGTCGCTGAAAGAAGAAGAGAAGGGTAAAAGGAGCAAACCTAAACTAAGTTGATTCTCGGAGATTCCTTCCAGCGATGGCGTGCACTGAAGCAGAGGGTCTAAAGACTGATGCGTTGGTCGCTAAATTACTTCTGGACAGGAGACTTCTGCTTACCATTTGAAAACGTATAGTATAGTAGTGATTCTGAACGCACACCAGCTATAAACAAACAGAGTAAGGAGGAAGCTGGAGGAGGCGTTTCTACATAAGGAGCTGACTTTTGAGATCTTTAAGATCTTTTGAGATCCTTCTCTAAACAGAAATGGTGGAGTCAGACATTATTTGTCTCCCATCTATAATTACATTCTTAAACCTAGATCAAACAAACAAGAGTTGTGAAAAACAGTCGTGTAGGGATGAATAGGCATGCTAATCTAGACGCCAGAGAAACAAGACAGAAGCCAATAGGCGAGATAGTTTCGGAAAGTAGTTAGCTAGTTAGCTCCTCCCTGCAGCGAGATATAAGCAAGTGTCTTACCAGCACTCTAACCAGAACTGACGAAGCCTCTCGGGTGAGCGGCGAAACGTTTTCGACCAAACAAACTTTGTCCAGTTGACAGATTGAATTTCTTCTTTTATCTTTAAGCCATGTTATAATGTTGTTACCACATCAAAAATACACCTGAAGTTGTGTGTTGTTTCATTCACACATGTTTGAGTAACTTTGAATTGTTGGGCTACATCTTCCATGCTCAAAATGTTCTGTTCCACCTTAATAGTGTTTCTGTTTGAGAGAACACAGCCTAAATGTGCAGGGTTTGTGTGAATGAAACAAAACACAACTCCAGGTCTGTTTGTGATGAGAAAACAACATTATAACATACTAGTAGATCAGAAAAAAGAAAATAGCATAATATGGGCCCTTTAAAGAAGGGATATTCATAGAAAATGTTGCATAACCATTATGTATGTCAATGCCAGATTATGTGTTTTGGTCATTAACGATAAACAAGAATATCTCTTGGGACTGGCATCAAATACTGGACAAGATACAAGTATATTTGGTGAAAGAAGGAGATCTGTGTGCCAAATGACTATGTCATTAATCACAGCCCACTACTGCAGACCACTGAGGGTATAATATAACCACAACATGGACTACAAATGAATTATTGATCAACATTTTGTTTTGTCATAGTATTATTATATTCTTAAGCATTCCCAAATGTACATAACTTTATCCATTTAATCATGGCACTTTTTGCAAAAGTAATATGCACCCTTAAAATTATTTGAAGCTTTGCATATATTTAACACACATTCTGAAACCAACACAGTACTTGTGGAATATTCATAATAATTACAATACATATTTAAGCACTATACATTTCTTTTGGTTAATTTGAATAACGTTAAAAACACTGACTGAAGGCCAGCAGTAATAGTCATCATAGTACTTATAGCTAATTCACGGCACTTGAATTTCTAGTCAATCTCTTCAAATATAAATTATCCAAGCAGTATGTAGGTTATATTGTGGTTTTGACCATCCCTTCTTACCTTATTTCCATCTTAACACTTTGTTTGCTGTTCATAAAGGAACTCCTCTCACACAGGACTTTATTACTGAATTGAATTTATGATATTCTAAACCCCCTCATCCACAGCAGCTGCGCACTCTGTAATATTCCAAACACCCACAGTGAACCGCGACACCTGTCTAGACCAGTGTTTACAGCAGAACAAATCGTCTTTACGCTGGCTGCCCCTCTTCTGCTCTGATCAATGAGAGACCCAGCCTGCTTTCGGTAGGTGCTGCTCATAAATCCATGCACACTATGAGATGGGGGCTGTGCTATTGTGATCTATCAGTCTCCAGTGTGGGACCCCTGGAGGCAGCACCCATGTGTAGTGCACTGTTCCTGGGTAATTATTTTGCGTGGCACCCACACCACTAATATTGCCTGATTAAGTAGCGCTCAATTATTCAAACACCCCATTCAGGAGCCGGGGTCTTTCAGCACTTTCATTTATCAAATCAGAAGGAGAATGATTGGTAAATGGGCTTCATTTCATAGCACAATGGGAGGTAAAAATATGTGACACCGCCAAAGTGTCGGAATACAAATAACTGCACACTGTGTGATTAATGGTAGAATAAAATGAGTGGTATTGATGTTTATGGATTCAATCGACTTTTGCAGAGTTCAGAATATTAACACTAAACTTTTAAATTAGAAGTAAACATTCAATTTCTCTGTTGCTAATGGATATTGAAATGAAAAATTACACAATGCACCGACCGGGGACTCCGGGGGGACTTCAACACCCACGTGGGCAGTGACAGTGACACCTGGAGAGGGGTGATTGGGAGGAATGGCCTCCCTGATCTGACCCCAAGCAGTGTCCTGTTATTGGACTTCTGTGCTAGTCATGGTTTGTCCATAATGAACACCATGTTCGAGCACAAGGGTGTCCATCAGTGCACGTGGCACCAGGACACCAGAGGCCGAAGGTCCTGTTTGTGAGCTGGGTCCGCTGACGGAGGAGGAAGCCGGAAAGACCTGGCAGACCCCAGTGTATAGTGAGGGTCTGATGGTAATGTCTGGCAGAGCCTTCTGTCAGGGCTTCTCCCATATTCCAGGGGAGGCTGGGGAATGGAGGGTGTGCCACCAGCTTGTCTAATATTATTATTTTGCCTGGAATGTTTCTTATTGTGACATTACACTCATCCAATTTGCTGCTAAATAACTTGAAAAACTTATTTTTTTTATACGGAATGGGCTGGCCTCTCCAGAGGTCTGGCCTGTCACTTGGCCTGGTGGGGTAATTTTGCCTTTCTTCATTTCATTCAATTCAAAAGTTTTGTAACTCAAAGTTACTCTTTATCAGTCCACTTCCACACAACACACCAAAGCACCCTCTTAAAAATACTCAGCTCCACAGAGCAATCTAATTCTCTATAAAGATTGTATCAAGGTCCAACTGCAGGTCAAAAATCCCACTTCAGTTCAGGACAGCTTTGGTCTCAAACTAATACCTGAATATTAGCTTGGCTGAACTTTATGACAAGAGAGAGGGCTATGCTTTTGTTACATTAAAAACACAACCAGACCTGAGTTCAAGGCTAATAAAACTGCCAATGTAAAGTGTGACAGAAGTGAATTAAGTCTGACAAGTTGAACGGCGTGTTTCCAAGGCAACAGTAAATCAAGAGCCATGTTGTACTGCGTTATGTATTGTGGGGGGGAAAAGATGTATAATGTTATGCCTTGCTGTTTGTTTTTCCTCGGATGGCACTATCATTTTTCATACAATGACTCTACATTCACCCAGACAGAATAAGGAAGCAGGCAATAAGCATGCAAACAAACGAGGTCAGTGAATGCAACCCAAAATAAGGTCTTTATGCGCAACAGTGGAGTGCTACCAGACAACACCAAACAAGAGGCTCTGTGTGCAAGAGGAAGTAACATTATGGTAGGGCTGTGTTATGAATGGATATGAGTTGATACATTTGTGCAGGGGTCAAAATGGAGAAAAACACATTTTGAAATGGAAAAGGGGAGACTTTGACTATAGACGTTATAATAGTTACCCCACAGATTTTTTTAACAGTCCAAGGAAAAACAAAACACACAATTCAGAAGTGGAAAATGGTCACATTTTTATATAGCACTTTTCCACCTTCAGGCACTCAAAGCGCTTTACAACAAGGAATCACTCACCCATTCACAAACACATTCATACACCAGTGTAAGCAGATACTGGGGGCAAGGTGGGTTAAGTGTCTTGCTTAAGGACACAACAACAGCATTCATTTGTGGAACCTGGAATTGCACCAACAAACCTGTGAGCCAGTGGACCTGACTGCACGACCAATTTATGTCGAGAGTGAGATTCTGCCAACCTGGTCAACAAAACGCTTTACAACTGCCAATTTCAAAAGCGTCTAGACCTCAAACATTGGTTGGTCACAGTCTGCATGGGAACATCACTTTGATTAGGGGGCATAACAGTTTTGGTTGGCAACAGTAAGCGTCAGTGGACAAATGAGACTCATGACATCAAAAGAGCTAAAAATGACTCATCCACTCTTGTCAGAATTTTTTTGTTTTAGGAGAACTTTCATAACTGATAACATACAGTTTAATTGCATGAGTAATTATATCTAATTTAAGGTGTCAAATGTGTCAAATGTGAATATGAGGCGGGGGCGATCCTACATACAATACCCCTAATGATATTGCTAGCTAATTCTGTTACTGTCTACTGTTACTGTATTTTTACATGGAAAGCTATGCCAACTGTGTTGCAATGACATTAGTGCAATGCCAAGTGTATCCAATCAATCTGACCTATTAATTACACACTAATCATATCAGCGCCATGTATTATTTGATTATGAGCAACATTGGTTTGTTTAATAATCCTGAATCGTAAATAAACAAGGTGTGACAGGAGGATGCTGATAGCTCACTACCTTCTAGCCTCATTAACAAGAGTCTTAATTTAATTTATTTACAGTACTTTGCTATTGACTTGATGATGATTTTTTTTTTTTAGATTTGGTTAATATTTTTCAATAATTTACACATTATAAACATTTTTTAATCAACAAATGTTACCTATCCTAAGAATTAAATCAAATTCTAGTCCAGAATACTGAAACAGCTTTATAGTAACACATCATAAGCAAAATATAAACAGACAAAAGTACAGCTCTACATTTTACATGTTATTTTCATAATCAGGTTTCATAATTTTGAGACATTTTTTTAAACTTTAAGAAAAAGTAGGTAATTTCAGTTCATCATTTAGTTCTTCCTATAACTTTACACCAATAACTGAAACACATCTTGACTTAACAGTTGTTCTTATGTTAGTGTACTCAAAATGATGCAAACCTCTTAAATTATAAGGACCAACTCTTAGTTTAAAGGTGCATTGTGTAGCTTTTCTTTTCTTTGTCTGGAATGTTTCACAGTATGGTATTAAGCCTTTCTTCACGTATACCAAATCAGACCAAGTTACATGTCAGCTCTGTGGAGAGGCTCACAGTCAGAATGCATGTTTTTCTAGGTATTTTTGAGCTATAAACTCACCTTTAATTGAATAAATGTAAGGTAGAGCTGTTTAATGCCATACTGTGGAACATTCCAGGCAGAGCCGTGACATGTCCATATTATACGCACAAGCAGGTGATGGACCTCCAACGAAAAAGTTAAACAGTGCTTCTTTAGAGAAATTCTGTATGCTTTTTGGAATGATAAGATAAGGTAAGACTTTACTGATCTCACGCAGGAGAAATGTACTTGTCACAGTAGCTCCAAGTAGGGACAGTTTGAACAAGAAAGAAAAGTGCATGCAGGCAAGAATGGCATAAAGATAAGTAATAATAATAATAATAAAATAAATAATAATCAAATAAGTAATAATATTAAAACAGTATATTAATTTTGTTTTTTTTAACTCTATAAAGAATCTCTAATGTTTTAATATATACATTATCCCTTAGCATTAAAGGATAATTAACGGTTTTTACAATCTGAGCCTTATTTAGGTAATAAAACAAGTTGTTTTACTCACCCATAGCACTTTGTTGTCATATGGAGCACTTCCAGAGATGTTTTAGATTTGCGATAGCCGTAGCTCGAGTTCTAGCCGTAGCTCGGGGCATATAATTTAATATATGCCCCGAGCATGTAATATATGCCCCGTAACACAAACTTTAGCACTTTTCAAATCATAGAAGCTCGATGTCTTAGTCTACGATTTTGTTTGAGTCAAAAGTGGCCTGTAATCCGAGATTTATCCATAGTTTCGAGTAGATGAGGACGCCAGTGCGCATGTGCGGAGTCACAGTTTATTTTGCTCTCAGCTCCCGGGACCCAAACATGAAACGCAAAGATGTAAATTATGGATAAATCTCGGATTACAGGCCACTTTTGACTCAAACGAAAGCGTAGACTGATATCGAGCTTCTATAATTTACAAAGTGCTAAAGTTTGTGTTATTTGGAGACCGCACGGGGCATATATTACATGTTAGCTAGCTACGGCTAGAACTCGCGCTACGGCTATCGCAAATCTAAAACATCTCTGGAAGTGCTCCATATGACACCAAAGTGCTATGGGTGAGTAAAACAACTTGTTTATTACCGAAATAAGGCTCAGATTGTAAAAAAAATAATTAATTTTGTTAATTCTCCTTTAAAGATTTCTTCTGAATAAACAAATTATTAGTGTCTTCACAATACTCCACCTTATTAACAATTCTAAAAGTCCTTGCAAAGATATCCACAAATAAGAGTATGTTGGCTCAGGATTAGCATCAGGTTTGGTTTCTGTACAAACCCCATAAGGATCCATTTGGATGAGCAGCAGCAGCACCACAGAGGCAGCAGAAAGAGAATTTTAGATGAAGATAGAAACACATGTGGAGGTGGTTGGCGAATCACAAATGTAACATGCGCATAGTTCAAACTAGGGTTCCTTACAGTGAGGAAAGAATGGGATTTGATATCTTTTTATTCCTGCTGAGTTGGTAACTATGAACAAGAAAATAGAAACTTAGAAAAAGCATTGCAAAAGCAGCTATATTACATTGGGGTTTGCACCATAGCAAGTACAGGGTGATAAAAGGAAAAACACGATTTTATGGCTGTGAGATTGCGATTGGAGATATACAACTTGTAATTCAACTTGCCCGGAACAGGCAACTCCAGTGTGGTACCCAGGGGCCCATTTCAAACTAACTGGAGGATTATTCTACTGTGCTAGTGGGGGAAACTGGACCCATAGGAAACTTAACTGTGCAGGCCAAGAATCAAACCCAGGTCCAGCTTGCTTGTTGGAAAGTGAAACTAACCAGGATGTTTAATGTTTGTACTTTAGAGGTGCACTATGTACATTTTGGCTGGGGATCTGTCACCTGCTTTTTTCTATAGATGGATGTTCTGAAATGTTCCACAGTATGACATTAAATAGCTCTACCTTACATTGCATAAGGAGAAATTTAATTTGGCAACTGGATAAAAGTTTTTTTTGGTCAAATACGTTTCGCAGCACATCCAAGCTGCTTCTTCAGTTCTGGCTAGAGTGCTGGTGGACACTGGCTGATGTCTGAGACCTCAATTTCTGTTCAAGGAAGGATTCTCTTTCTTGACTGTCAAGAAACACAAATGGAGGTCTCAGACATCATTTGTCTCCCATCTATAACTCTATGGCAGCACGGTGGCTGAGTGGGTAGCACTCATGCTTCACAGCAAGAAGGTTCCGGGTTCGATCCCCGGGTCGCCCAGACCTTTCTGTGTGTGTGTTCTGTGTGGAGTTTGCATGCATGGTCTGGGTTCGATCCCCGGGTCACCCGAGCCTTTCTGTGTGGAGTTTGCATGTTCTCCCCGTGTCTGGGTGGGTTTCCTCCGGGCACTCTGGTTTCCCCCACCAATCCAAAACATGCACCGTAGGTACCTCCAGCTTTGGTCCTGACCAAGCCGAAGCAAGAAGATCATGGAGATGGTCCCCGGGCGCAGTAATGTGCTGCTCACTGCTCCTGATAACAGGATGGGTTAAATGCTGAACTGGAATTTCCCCACTGTGGGACTAATAAAGGCATAGCTTTCTTTCTTCTTTCTTTTCTTATCCTCAAACCTAAATCAAAATAAACAATAGGGCAGCCAAGTCAGGTCCAGAGGTGTGAAAACATCCATTATGGCCCTGAATGGTCCTAGACACCCCATATTCTACTCCCACACTCCACTATTGAATAGGCTTACCTAACTAACAGAAAATGTAAACAAATAGGTGTCATAGTAATTTCATTGTAGTTAGCTCCTCCCTCCAGCCAGTTATAAGCAGTGTCCACGAGCATCTGACCAGAACTGAAGAACCAGCTTGGATGAGCTGCAAAAGATATTTGACCAAATAAACTTTTGTCCAGTTGACAAATTGAATTTCTCCTTTTGCCATGGATTCTACCTGGACGACTGAGGGATTCTACACACATCTACGTTACATTGATTGTTGCCTCTCCGCAGATCTGACCTGTAATTTGGTCTGGTTTGGTCTCCATAAAGATAGAAAGATTTAATCCATACAAGGCAGTTAGCACATAAAATAATCTAACTTCAACTGGAAATCTTAATCTTTAGATGAATAAGCATGTGTCCAGGGTTATGTTAGCTCAATTAGATTTGATGGATTCAAATCTAATTAGAATTTTCATGGATTCATTTACAATCCTTTGATACACTTTTCACTTTCAGGTTTACATGTTCAAATTAAGTTTTGGTATAATTCAAAATAGCATCAGGTAATTTTGTCTTAACATTAGATGAAATAATAGACATTAGTAGGGACTGGCATACAAAAACCAGGCTCCAACACACATTGTCACAACCAAACTAATATTTCTTATTATACTGTATTCCCTAGATGTAACATAACAGTAAAGAATAGAAGCCCTATTGAATAACGTACAACATTTAAAATAAATATTATGCTCAAGTAGTGAGAGATATAGTGACATATGTAATATTACCAGAGGGAGAATTAGTACAGTATTTGCCTAATTCTGTGCTGGTAAATGCTAAGAGTTGCATAATGTGTTTAAAATACATAATTAATATTCTCATGCAGTGTTTTATTCAGACTGTGAGACATGCCTCCCTGTTGTTTTGGTAGTAGAACACACAATCATACTTTAATATGAGTCACCATTTTGACCCTAAGCATCTCTAGTACAGTACAAGTAGAGAGACTATATGCAAAAACACCACCCTTGTTGCATTAAAAATCATACTTAACCATTCCTTGCCCTTGTTAAAACACACACTCCACTATTCTCAGCATGTCCGTTTGGTCTATTCGTACACTGCTATATACTACTGTAAGTGCGGGGCAGTGAGTAGCCCTGACAGTACGCTGAAGATTCTTTTTGAACTCCGCCTGTAGGGGAGTGTCACTTTCTCAAGGATGTCCCATATCTGTCACAAGTAGAAAACACAGCCTGATGCAAACCAATAGTCACACATGCACAGACATATACAGCTCTGGAAAAAAATAAAAGAGACCACTGCATTTTTGTCTGAAATCAGCATCTCTACATGTATTACAGCCATTCCATTCCAGCGTCTGTTGAATTCCAACACAAACACAAAGCTGAGCTACTTCAGTTCTTGCACCAGGAGTGGAATAAAGTCACCCGAGAACAATGTGAAAGACTTGTGGAGAGCATGTCAAGACGCATGAAAGCTGTGATTAAAAATAAGTTATTGCACCAAATATTGATTTCTGAACTCTTCTTAAAGGCAAAGTAACGTTATTTTACAACCTGAGCCTTCTTTCGGTAATAAAACAAGTCGTTTGACTCACCCATATCACGTTCGTGTCATTTGGAGCTGTTTGAAGAAAGTTATGTTGTAGCGTATCCGTTAGCATTTGTATTCGGGGCATTACTTTGCGGTCTCCAAATAACACAAACTTTAGCACTTTTCAAATCATAGAAGCCCGATGTCTTAATGTAAGATTTCATTTGAAGCAAAAGTGGCCTGTAATCCGAGATTTATCCATAGTTTTCAGCTTTGCGTTTCATGTTTGGGTCCCGGGAGCTGATAGCACAGTCCGCGCATGCGCACTGGCGTCCTCATCTACTCGAAACTATGGCTAAATCTCGGATTACAGGCCACTTTTCCTTCAAACGAAATCTTACATTAAGACATCGGGCTTCTATGATTTGAAAAGTGCTAAAGTTTGTGTTATTTGGACACCGCAAAGTAATGCCCCGAGCATATGATACAGCCCCATGTTAACGGATACGGGATCATTACTAGAACAGAACGGCTCAACATAAGTTCTGCGATACTGCTCCAATTGACAGAAAAATGCTATGGGTGAGTAAAACTACTTGTTTTATTGCCGAAAGAAGGCTCAGATTGTAAAAAAAACGTTAATTTGCCTTTAAGTGTAAACATTAGTATTATGTTGTTTTAAAATGAATTTGATCTTGTTTCTTTGCATTGTTTGAGGTCTGAAAACATGTATCTTTTTTGTTATTTTGACCATTTGTCATTTTCTGCAAATAAATGCTCTAAATGATAATATTTTTTATTTGGAAAATACTACAAAAAAGTAGTATTTTTTTCCTGTGGAGACTTTGCTGATGAGCACAATCTAACATTTTCTTGCACTGTATGGTATTCACTGCAAGATACAAACAGACACTTTAGTAATTAGACTGTATAGTTTTAGTTCACAGTTCAATCCTCTACAGCTACCTCTACATTTTATCAGATTACAGAAAAAAATAAACAAAAATTCCCACTAGTACAAAGAAAAAAGTACTGACAATAAATATCATAACAGGCCTAATTCAGTCACTATATTACCACTTTAACCAGTTGAATTTTTTTCTTCCTACCCCTGACCTAATAATGCAAGCCAGAGTTTCAGATTAAGGCTACATCCCATTTCTCTGTCTTACCCCTTCGTTTTACCCCTACCCCTTGGTATTGCGCGTTCATGTGAGGGCAAGGGGTGTCCCGATTCTAATTTTGATCAAGGGCTGGGGCCACGACCGAGGGCTACATACCCCTTGAAACGAAGTAAGCTCTCAACCAGACTTGAATCGAAGGGGTACGCCTACAAGCTCAGGCAGGTTTTGGGATCAGGATGGCAGCGTCACATCGACCAGACAAGGAGTCTCATAAATGTATTTTCAGCAGTTGTAATTATTGATTAACAGTTTAGCAGGTTAACAATTAAACCTGCTAACGCTTATGCTCTACGTTACTTTTAGTGAACTGTTGTTGCGGTTTTAATTGTAGTGACGTCTGTTTAGCCGACGTTATCGTTTTCATTGAACTTTCATGTATAAACAAGCTAGTTTTTTGTCAAGCTGAGGTACCCGATAATCCTTGACATTTGTTTACGTTTGTAGACGCACAGCAGCCAGGTAGAGGCAAGGGATGATGACGCAAACGGTAATCGAGTGGTGTCCCATTTCTTAGGGGAACATTCGTACCCCGAGCCCTCTCAGCTTGTTATCGAGAGGCAAGACAAGACGTAGATAAAGGAGTAGGGGAAAGGGTAAGAGTAATGGGACAGCCTTAATTCCTGTCCAAGAAATATGACTATGAATTACATAAACATACAACATAATTCATTGCTTAAATTCAGACAGATATATTCAAATGTGTAGTTCATCAAACCTCTAGTCTAAAACGATTGTCTTTCTTATTCCAAGTTTAAAGCCGCATCAACTTTTCCAGTGGAGGGTCTCGCACCTGCTTGTCATTCAGGCCATGTTATGGTCAGATGTGTCGAGGCCACTCACAGTATAAACGCCTGTTTTTCATGGTGTTTTTCAATAAGTCATGCTGATACTATTTTCGTAGAGAAGTCAAGGGAGGAGGAGTGGAGAGGGCTATTTGCATTGGGGGATTTAAAAATAAATAAATAAACAACTTAACATGTTGCTGGCCTAAAAAAGTCATCAGCAATCAGTCAGGAGCACAATCAGCGGGGAAATGAAGAGTTTACACAATGTCCCCAGAGGCTGCAGACCAAGCAAACACCTTACCTATAATAGATTATCACTCATAAAAAACAGTGACTCTAGACCTCCTTTCATCAAGACGAGAAAGAAATGTCAATTACTGTATGCAGTTAATGGCAAAACAAGAAAGTTACACAAACAGAATGCTTTGATTTGAAATGACAAAAACAACTTTTTCCTTTTAAAATATTTGTCAAGTTTTTTAAAGACAACGTGTGTCTTAGAGGCACGGTTTGGGATTAAGAGGTCCATGCAATCAGCAGCATCCAAAAATTATTTCATGGGCAGTTGGAAATGCTAGCATGGTGTAGAGCTGTGTGTGTTTAGCATCATTAATGTCAGGTCTAATTAGTCTCAATAAGAACGCTGCAAATAGATGGAACATGAAATGTGAACACGCCTGTGGGTACAACTCTTTTAGCTGAGGTTGACATAGAATTTTAACTCATCCAGTTGTTTTAGAAAATGCTCTGAACAAATCAAAAAAATCTATTATAAACTGTCCCTTTCCTGACAGCTATGACTTTGAAAAACAAGCAGTCTTACTGAGCAGGGTAACCTCTCCACAGATCTGACCTGGTGGAGTCAAAAGATTGTCTCCTTGGTGATTAGGGTTGGGCGAAGTCCCCTTAATTGGCAGTTGACGATGTTAACAGTGAATCATCGTGATGGATGATGATATCGAGGGTGGTGGGGCGCATTCGGTGAATTGCCAGAATCATAAAAATAAATTATTAAACTAGTCCACTGAAAAACAACATGTAACATCCTCAAGTCTTCTTTTATTTGAAAATATATTAGGATGATAAATGCTTAACAAGCTTCCTATAGGCTTAGCACTGCTCTGGAGTTTGGTTTGATCTGGATCTGTACAAAAGCTGCTCCTTCACATGAGGCCATTTACAGCGCTGTCCTAAAGTGTGTTTTCTTACCCTGTCTGCAGTCCTAATGCTGCGATGTCAGATTTCCTCACATCGTACCCTTTCTGTCATCACCTCCGTTTAATTTTGTGACCACATTTTGTTCATCGGAACAACCCTATTGGTGATAGAAAAGTTTAACATTCTAGGTAAAGTATTCATGGTGACAGAGTCAAACCCTCCACCAGAAAAGCTACATAGTGAATCTAAAGTTATGTATGGTATTATTTTCCTTTTAGTTTTGTACATAAACCTGTTAGCTGACAAACCAAATATATTTGTGTACCAATTTATTCCATATTCAGTTTGAATAAAAAAAAATAAAAAAAATCAAGAGTACCTTTCAAAAACAATAGAATAGTATTTTCTTATAATCTTGTATCATTAATCACAAGCCACATTAATGTAATATACAGTGAAAAATACAATATCCAAAATGTCCTTGTGCTCCCATTCTTTTTGCTCTTTTCATGCAACACTAATTTTAAACAATACTTATACTCTAGACCATCGCACAAAGCATTGCTTCCTCCTCTTTTAGCCTTTGTCTGAAGTGTGGGCCTCCTGTTTGAAAGGTTAAGAATAAACGCAGGCCTGTTGTCATGTTTAATTAAGCTCCTTTCTCTCCTCACATCATGTACACTGGAGGAGTGGATGGTATAGAGAGTCTCTCCTGTTACTATAACTGCTCTGCCTCAGACCACACGGCTACATTTATAATTAATTACCCCTGTCTGCTGCATTTCTCCGCTACAATACATCCTGCTATCTCTCAGACCAACCTGTGTAAATGTGGTGCAGAGCCCTCCCCCTGGACCAGCGCTTCTGCTTATACCTGAGAAGATGTTAACCGAGTTGGGCAAATATTAGTTCACGAGCATGACTTTTTAATTTCAGAGCAGAAATGTCATTCTTATTTTACAAGAATATAAGATCACAAAATTACATATGGCAACACCACTGTTCAGCTATCACACATTTTACAGTGTAAGTATGTAGCCTGTGCTTAATAGTCTTCTGCATGCGACCCATCTTTCATGGCTGTTTATGTTTTGACAGAAGCAGTGGGTGGCCGCTGTCCTGCACCTGGGAGACCTGGGAGAATCTTACTGGACATGCTTTTTAAGGTATAAGCAAAGACTGTATAAAGAAGTGGACAAAGGGAGTGTGATGTCATCCATAGTGTTCATCTCCAGTTAAATGACACTAACAAGGCAGTTATAGGAGCGAGTTCCATATTAGGAATGGGAATTTATTTATAGCAAAATAAAATCACCAGGAGGCAGGTTAATACAGACATTTTAAGACCAAAATGATGAGGCTCACTGCAGCATTTACAGAGATAGAGGTGACAGTTTTTCAAAGTTAAGTCAACTGGAGCCGAAGGAGCCGGATGCACCCCCATGCTCACTCCCACTCCCAACGCGGCAGCTAGCAGGTTATGGCAAAAGGAGAAATTCAATTTGTCAACTGGACAAAAGTTTATTTGGTTGAATACATTTCGTAGCTCATCCAAGCTGCTTCTTCAGTTCTGGTCAGAGTGCTGGTGTCCAGCTGCGAAACGCATTCGACCAAATAAAATTTCTCCTTTTGCCATGGATTCTACCTGGACGACTGAGGGATTCTACACACATCTTTCACATTTAAAAATCTAAATAGTATGGAACCACTCTGAGAGCACTAATATACACATGTCACTTTAACTTGTAAAGATAAATGACCTCAGACTAGGAAATTCTAACCACTGAACACCAAACTTCTTATTTAACAAACCTAAAACACAAGCTTATATCGCTATGGTCAGTTTTCATTTGTGATTAATAGGTTAAAATACCAGAGCTGGCAGTAAAAGCCAAGTCCAAAAATATCCCGAACACTCCTTGGCTCAGTACATACTGTAAGGATACCAAAATATTATTGTTGTTAGCTACATCATTTTTCACAAAACATTCAGACTTCACATTTTGATCTAAGATGAAGGACATTCTAAATTTAAGATTCTAAATTTTAGCCATATTCACAGTGGTACAACTTGGCACGTAAAACTTCTAACATTTAAAAACACAGCACGCCTATCTTTATGTCCTTGTTGCTCTCTCTGTGAGTGGAGAGCCAGGAGATATAAATGGAAAGAAGCCAAACAGAAAATGGCTAAATCATATTATTTTTTTCCACTCAAAGCGCGCAGATATCACAGCCCTCACAGCAATATTGCCAAGATGTACAACATGAGCTGGAGAATGAGTCAGGGATCAGAATGAAGCCTTTTATCCGCCTTGTTTCACTAAAGCAGTGGTCACCCGGGGAGAGCGCTTTCTTACATGCACTGGCTGAATCTAAATATGCACGACAGCAATGTACCGCTGCAAAACATTATAATCGCCCTTTTTATATGCATCTTCTATTACATTAACAGCTACTCTCGTGTTTTTTTTTTTGCTATATATTATTGTGTATTGTGTATTTTTAGTAAATTTAAGTCTTGTAAGCTTTTAGCCATGTTATAATGCTGTTACCCCATCAAAAACATACCTGGAGATGTGTTTTGTTTCATTCACACAAGATTGAGCAATCCTTTATAATTAACTCATTGAGTGCCGGCCTGTTTTCAGAATTCTATCCCCCAGAGTGCCAGACGTTTTAGTGTATTTTTACTGATTTTCCAAGACCCACAGAATACTGAGTTCTTTGACTATATAAACATGGCACACATCAAAATAAAGTGTTGACTCTCTTCTTTCACCAAAAAAAAAAAAAATGTTTCTAACCTTTTCGGTAACTGATAGTAGAACATAGGGAAGTTTCAGCAAAAACACAGTTTTTTTAACCACAAAATGGAGAAAACGAGCATTTTGTACAAAGAGTCATTTCGAGCAAATCGGTGATTTTGACGTCAATATTTATGGATTTAGTGACACCTCAAACATCTAAAACAACAGAGAAAGAGATTTTTGATGACAAAGTACATTTTTTATTTACAAATATAAGAATATAAGGCTCTGTGAATTGAAAATTCCTTCAGATCAATTGTGCCAAGAGATGTTTACAGGATATAATAATATATTTTCCTATAAAATAGAACTTTGTCACTTCACAACAATATTGAGGCATGCTCAGAGTACAGATCCATAATAAAAACTAATACACACACACACACACACACACACACACACACACACACACATATATATGTACATACACACAAGCCCATGCATAAACCTTTACACACACACTGCTACACACGCACACGCACGCACACACACGCGCGCGTACACACGCACGCACACACACATATAGCTTCATTCATTACAATTACCACACAGCAGCATCATGTAAACTTAATTCTTCTCATCTCATGCCTCTTTGGAGACCAGGATCTACTGCTCCAAGTCAGTAAACTTCTTCTTTGGCGCTGTTGTAGTCTGATCAGAGTCCCTGCTCCGCGCAGCGCACACATCACACGTCCCCTGCCTCGGGCACAGCAGATCTCTGCTCCGACCTCGCTGCTTGATCCGGCTTGTCTCTGCGATCCTCTGATCTGGGATCCTGGGTCCCAAGAGCGATCAGATCGCTCCATAGTCGCTGATCAACAGTCCTCTGCTTTTCTGGATTCCCCTCGCCTCGCCATCTTGCTCCTCTGGCCATTACACAGTACACAAACTACACTCCTCCTCTCTTCCGCATCTCCGATCGGCAAATAATGATACAAGATCGCTACCTACAGGTTGGGAGACGTGAATTACACCTTCAAAGTTGCTCCAGGTCGTATTCTAGCAACCCCCGCTGAAAAACGTCCTTGACGAATACATCCGTCACGGCACTCAATGTTTCAACATGACGTCAAAACTCGTCACCGGCACTCAATGAGTTAATCTGTCTACATCTCCAAAGTTCAAAATGATCTGTTCCACCTTGTGATGTTAGGAAGCTGTAGTTTTCAAGTTAACAGTTACCTTTTATCTTTAGTTCGGCAGAGACTGGGCAATTCCACGGCTGAAATGATCCAAATTATTCTAGTGAAGGCGTATTGACTTTAAAAACACAGTCGAGCACTTCCTGAATTACATCCAAAGGTGGGACAAAGTGTTTTCAGTTTTTCACATGTGAATGACACAAAGCACAACTCCAGGTATGTTTTTGAGGAGGAAACAACATTATAACATTGTTCACAAAATAGCATAATATGGGCACTTAAAACTTGTCCAGAAGAATTGACAAAAAGACTAAACTACTGAAATATTCAGAACATGTTTGTACAATTCTAAAAGAGAATACAGCTTTATATTTAATTCTTTGTAGAGGACGATACTTAAAAAAGTCCAGCCATTACGCTTGACTAATTATTCATTCATTTTCATTCATTCATTCATCTTCTTCTGCTTTTTCCATTTTCTGGATCACGGGGGCAGCAGTCCAAGCAGTGTTCTGCTGCCCAGAACACAGTGCACAAGCCCCCATGAATCCTCCCGCAGGTGGTGGGTCCACAGGAGGACGGCTCACGTCACAACGGGCCTTGATGTATCTTCTGCCATGGGGCCTACCGCTTTACTAATTATGTCCATTATAATTGTGATTGCAAAATCACAATGATAAACTTTATTTATCATTTTTTTATGTGGCTGTTTTATTTATTTATTTTTGAATTGAATTATTACCCAAGATCACTAATCCTTCAATGTTCAAAGCAGATGTTAGTCAGAAAAATCTAGCTCCAGCGTTATCAAACACATCAAGATGGCCACCAGTGATACCTCTCACCACAAACCCAGCGACCCCCTTCATGTACAATACGTGCATAGCTGCGGTATATATACTGCCGGCATGTGCGCTTAAATAAAGGCCCGTAGCTATGAAATGAAGTCACCCCCCGCCTCCATCATAAACCGCCCCCATCGCACTGTTGGCATTCAGCACAAAAGAAAACTAATTAATATGGTAATGTCACGCCACAGCACTGACTGATAGTATATGGCACGCTTTGTGGTTCTGATTGCGCCGATTTGACCTTTGATCCCTAAATGAGTCCGAGCGCTGAACTGATCAAATATGAGTGTCGAATGTGACCAGGAGGTGATGGTAGGAAGCGGACCAGCACAAAGGGAGCGGGCGGATCACCAATTTACACACATGTACTCGAGGGACTAAATTAGCTCTGCATCCAAGACAGGTTACAGACATTTTAATTCAATCAGTTCAACCAGTTTGGAGCGGGTAACTGTGCAAAATAGCATTTACAAGTGAAATATTAGAAGTGACGGTATGTGCGTATGTCTCCCAATTCGAATATATATGAAAATAAGCCTGTTTATTAGATGGTGAGGCATGAGGTGCGGGAGATGTTCATGAAATTTACATGAATTACAAATTTGTTTTGGAATTGGACTCAGAAGATGAATGGACTATAAGCCTCAAATAATAATATTCATTTTGGGGGGAAAAATATTCTGTGGATTATGGTTATTTAAAAAATGTATTGCTTGATTATTTTATCTGAAATTGCAGACCTTTTTTATCACATTGTTCACCTTAATGACAATCTTAAATGCTTATGCACAGGATTTAATGTGAAGCTAATGTATGTGGCTTTAATGAGTATCTAGGGATATTGGGGTATGCTGTGGCCCTGACCTCAAATATATTTTAGACACATTAGCATTGCACCCTATAAGCTTATGGTTTGCTTAGTTTTAGTAGTTTCTTTTCTGGTGCAATTATGACGGATCGTCCTTCAGTCATTCTCGCTGTCATTCTGAAGCATCAACTCTTTCTCATGCAAAAGTATAGAAGACAACCCCTTGTGTCCCTTGCATGAGAAAGTGTGTAAATTAATTTTTAAATATGGCAAAGATCTCAAATGACATAAAACACAACTCCATCAAAAATGTTGTGTGCAGAGATACTGGTAAAATAAATAAATGATCCACTCCGTGGCATGCATATAAATCCTAAATGACCTCCCACTGTAGTATGTTCATTTCACATACAGTAAACCCGTCATGAAGCACAGCCGACTGATAATGTTCAGGCACTCCAGTTCTGAGCACTGACATGCCATAACTCCTGCCTGGCTGGGCCCTCAGGTGCTCTATCTCCCAGTAACCCTAAGATCCCCATACACGCCCACCTTCCCCCACCCAACCACTGCTCCACTGAGCAGCTTAGCGGAGATTATTCACCCCAAATCTCTGTTGATCACATTCACATACACCCCTCCCCTGACAGTTCCAGGACCACACCACTCAACTGCATATAGCCTTGAAATGAGCAGCCCTGATGGCCTACCGCTCCCAGGCTCCTTCACTGTAGGCTTATATCTGCCACGACTACCTGTAGTGAAGGGAGCAGATTAAAATGCCCTATTTATCAGACCGGAAGTCAGAGCAGACACTTTATAAAATGGCATTAATATTTTATGCAGGAAAGATAGCCATAAAGAAATCTGTCCAATCTTTCACGATCAGCCATCAGTCTCCACTGGAGGAGAACGCTGCCTGCTGTCTGATACATATTCATCCATAATGGTGGAGGTGCGCACAAACACACGCATAAAAATACAGTCATTTATCAACATTTGTGTGATCACAGATATGAATGTTCTTTTTAACCTCATCCAAGGAGGTTATGTTCTGCTTCTATATTGGTTTGGTAGACTATACAGGCGATTACTCACAAAGTTTTGGGATCTGAAATTTCCCAAAATATGCCAGAAAAAGCTGCAAAAGGAATATAAGAACTGTAACAGACTGAGAAAGCTTTCACTTTTGATTATAAGACACTTTTCAATATTGACACAGATGCTATGGGGCAGACTGACAGAAACATGACTATAGCATTCTGTGCCAAGGACACGTTTAACACTATTCACTAGGGGTGTGAATCTTTCACTCACAAAACGGTTCGATTCGAATCTCGATTCACAGGCTACGATTCGATTCAGGGACGATTCATAAAATTAGTAAACGATCCGGTACGATTCGATTCGATACGATTCGATCCGATCCGGTTCGGTTAATTTCGATTCAGTACAAAGGTAGATAAGGTAGATATCAAAAATAAAAAAAGTAGTTATAAAACAAGCAAGTTGCCTATTAAAGGCAAAAATCTGAATGAATCAGAATTAGTGCTTCAGTCACAGTTTCAGTAACTGTATAAAAGTGCAACATATCACTGACAAGAAGATAGATATTACTAGGCAGTTATAGAAAACACTAGCATGTTAAATCCAACATGTCTTTTTATGCCTGTAATTAACTTTTCTTAACAAAAAAAAAAAGAAAATCAGAGAGAGCTCTTAACACTGAATAATACTTTCTCTCCATCTCATAACATGACCTCAGTCTCCTTTGAGACAAAAATCATCTGTGTGTGTGTGAAGTATGTTTCTATACACACAAATCATAAGTATTTAATACAGAAATGCACCAATTCTGATTATACATTGTATTTTCCACACAAAAGTAAATTAACCAAGTCAATTTTAGCCCAAATCAAATATACATTGCCAATACATGAATGTTGTCTAAATAAATCACCCAATCCACGAACCGTGACAATAAAAACGCTAGTATCATACAATTGTTATGGTCTACTGCAGACTACTGAGCCGATAGTGAAACATCAGACCGACAGTGAAAGTTTTATCAACGCGACACAACACTGGCACAAAAGTAAACCACGTATAGGAACCATGTCCATAAATAGCGGTAGCGCACAAAATTAACTTAAACAACAGCTCAATAAAAGGAAACTTGGCTTAGCTTACCCATAGAGTAGATCTCCTGACGAGACGAGGCGGCGGGAAACCCGCCCTCCGCACAATGCGAATTGAGACACGGCTGTACAGTGCAAACATTTTGTGCTCGCTTCCGCATACAGCCCGCGCCGCTCGCATGATTGGCAGTTAACCGGCCAATAAGCTTCAACCCCAGGTAAGTGAACCACCCACCGTTCGCTAAAGAGCGCAGACACACACAGCGCGGCTTCTGCGCCATGAGAGAGACCGCTCAGGAGCCGAGAACCGATTCTTGGCCGTAAATCCGGTGCATCGGACCTTTCGTAGTGAATTTGGACCGATCCGGGCTCCGCTGATCGGTAGACTCAGATCGCAGAGGTCACAGACCGATAACCGATCCAAATCGGTTAATCTTTACACCCCTACTATTCACACAAGCACACAAGTCACAAAGGCAAGATGGGTCAAGCGCCTTTGGACAATATGGCGACAACCCTATCACCTTATTCCCCACCTTCTTATCAACATTCCAACCTAAACATATCTGTAGAAGCCTTGAAATTCTGGGCCCCAAATGAATTTTCATTGTTCAGTTGCAACTCAGTAACTTAATATTTGAGTAATACAACAATTTACATAATGTTGCATACCATCTGTGCCATCACTCCTAATAACCACCATCACTGACTCATACTCTACATTTAAAAAGGTTGGTGAAGAGTCTGCCTCATAGACCCAATGGCCGTATGCAGTGTCACCCCAACAGTACCAACAGTGTGAGTGGAAATATATTTTTAAAGACTGAAAGCTACTGAATTAAGAATATACTGTACAGTATTTACATAAAAGCATGTATGTCCCAGTGTTGTATAGTAACGAAGTAATAATACTTCACTACTGTACTTAAGTACATTTTGGGAGACTTTGTACTTTACTTGAGTTTAAAAAAAAATGATAACTTTTACTTTTACTTCACTACATTTCCGAATTTAATTGCATACTTTTACTCCACTACATTTCCAATGTGCCGTTTAGTTACTTGTTACAAAAAAAACCTCTACTGACTGCAAGGAAGTCAGGACGTGCCTGGGCTTGTTCGCTACTTGCGCATGACAATCAGCCTACACCTGTTGGTTTCATGCAGCTAGTTTAATCAATCAACATCCCTGATGGAAGAGGAGACAGCATCCACGTCAGCTACAAATGAAGGGGGACCTGACGATGAGCATCCCTGGCCGTACTTAAACACAATATTCTCTTACGCTGATATGAAGGATTTGTCCTATCGAATGAAGTGCCTCTTGTGCCTTCCAAGAAACGTGGAAATCCTATCTTACAGAAACTCCCCGTCCAACCTCAAGAAACACATCGAGGCAAGTTCTAGATGAATGAAATTGTTAGCGTCTATATTCCAATTTCAGTAACCATAGCATGGACATTCTAGACACCGCTGTGAAACCTTGAGCATAACATGTAGAAATTAACTTTGTGTGACATTGTTTCGGTTACACAAAGCGTATTTGACGATGTTGGAGCTAACAGGCTACCTAGCTTTTTCAGCTCAAGGGAAGGCATAGCTGTAGGCTAAGTGTAACGAATGAGAAAGGCGTTTCATGGATATCACCAAACCCAATATCTTCGACAGTGCTCCATATGACACAAAACTACCATGGGAGAGCCGAACATGGTGTTTTACAGTAGAATTAAGGTCCCAATTGCAAAAAACCCTCTTTGTCCAAAAATAATCCTTCAATGGTGTTATGTATGCCTTATTTTCAGCACTGTTATTTAAAAAAAACAAAGGTTTGGGGTGGGGCAAACATTAAAAAATATTAAATTTTTCCTTGATACTTTTACTTGTACTTTTAATTACATTACTTGAGTACATTTATTTTTACATTACTTGTCATACTTAAGTACAAGAAGTTCCAGATACTTTAAGACTTTTACTCAAGTAACATTTCAGTCAGTGACTTCGACTTTTACCAAAGTCATTTTTGGGAGGGGAACCTATACTTTTACTTGAGTTTGATTTTCCAGTACTTTATACAACACTGGTATGTCCACAAAGCCCTATTTAATATTCACCTTTTGCCCCACTTGCCTCAATAAGCCATTGAAATCACACTCACTGGACAGTCTTTTGCATCAGTTCATTGGGAGTGGTGTGTGGTGTGCCGGTGGACAAAATAACTGTAAATACTGACATAGCTAATCTGGCCACAGCTGTTAGCATGAGGTCTTTAATCCAGGTCCAGATCGGCTGTGTGCTTACACTAGCTCAGGGACAGATGAGCAGCAGCCACCACACTGCCAACTGGACTAAAGGCAGCAGACCGCTTTGAGACATGATAAGCCCCCACCGCACCACTCCTTTGTGTTGCATCGTGCGGATTTGGACAAAAATATATGATTTTTCAATGGGACAGAGTTTCGCTCTGAAGGCACACCAAATCTGTGAATATTTTATTATTTTTTTTCCACTTTTATCTCAGCTGTTGCAAGCTTTTGTTCTGGCAGGATAGGGAGGAATACAGAAAAATGCAATGGTGTTGAACAAAGAAGAGTGAAGCAAAAGAGGGAGCTTTAAATATTGAAATAGTCAAATAATTCCGGATGTCTCTCCCATAGGATGCACAGAGCAAAAACACAGACAAAGCCGCCGTTGCCTTTTGGCAGGTCATTTAATGGCTGGACAGACATTTGCTTTGAAACAAGCATGTCCCAAAACATAAATAAATACAAGGATTTGTTCAAACGCTAAATAACTTTTTAACCATTTTGAGAAACTTAAAACCATGGTGGTGATTGCCACACTAATGATCATTGGATTATTTCATTGTAACTAGGGCTGGGAATATTAACGCGTTAATCGCGATTAATCGCGATAGAGTTTTAATCGCGAACAATTTTTTTAATCGCGATCAGAGTTTGCCAGCATTTTCCGCAATCCTACCATCCATATGCAGCTCATTTGGTTGTATTAATTAAACTCATTGTTGGTTAAACGCGCTATTTTGAGTTTGCTAGTATTTTGTTCCTTCTACGCATCCGTAGGCAGCTCGAGCGGGCTTCAATCATTTATTTACAATTTCTCAAAGTAAGCACTATTACTGGTTCATTGTTACTTTTTCCTTTCTCTGCACTTTTTTGAAATAAAAAAAATGGTGAGAAATACTTTGCATTGTGAGTTTAACTTTAGATTCGAACGGTCTTACTGCAAGATATCAATTTTAAACATGCAAAATAAATCACGATTAATCGCGATTAACTATGAAATTTCTGAGATTAGTTGCGATCAAGAAAATTAATCGTTTGACAGCCCTAATTGTAACCTTTTCATGACACATTATGCCTACTATTAACAGATGAGATTTTGTCATTAAGACTAACTTGGGAGAATTAATCACTCAAGATGAATTTATAAAGCACTTTACCACAACACAAAGAAGTTCAAAGTGATTAATACAAAGATTTGAACAATCCAACACAAAACATTAAAGTTATGTAAATTATAAAGCACCGAACAAACCATAAAAAAATATTAAAAATATAGATGAAGTGAGCCTGTGCTTTTTAATCTATCGACATTGAAAAGGGACATTGAATGGGGATTATTAGAAAGAAGAATCAAGGCCTGTATTTGACTTGATCCATCGTGAATCACGTTGAACAGTGCTTTACGACTTGTCAATCAGAGCCTTGACTGACATACTGCAATTCATCACAGCTTCCAGCGCACTCATAAAACAGGGATGCTGCCTTCCTGTCCGCCCTGTAATAAGCCTTTAAATCATACTCCGAGTGCCTGGGAGGGCTGAGCGAGCAGGGATGGGGCTGATCCTTTGGCCCACTGCTGACACACTGGAGCCAGCCCTGTGTCTGATCTGCATACAACGCCACGTGCCAATGCTGTTTGTCTGTGGTCAAACCAACAAGGCAAGGCAAGAGAAAAGATGCTCTTGTCACATCAACGCACTGAAAGGTAAGGATAGTTGGACGTGCAGTAAGTGATGGACAGATGCGCACACGGACATGAATGCCAAGTCCCATCCCCGAGGAAGGAGGCGTAAGGAAACTGACAATCCTGTCCTAATCTTCTGGAAGAGCAGACTCAGCCCACACCCCCTCAGATCTGCACGAAAAATACACAAACAAACAGTTGGCATCCACAGACCAGCTCATGTGACTCACTAAACTCACAGTTAAAGACAGGCTTTTCAGAAAAGATAGCAACCACAAATTTGGAGGTGGTTTATGAACTTAGCTGTGTAGGGTGTAAAGAAGAGAAAATTAAAAAGAAGCTCAAACACGAAAATCCATTTGGCTAGTTAGATATTTTGCTAGGTAGACTGGCACTGTACTTTCATTTCAAACAGTTTTAGGATCATAATTATTCACTACAATGACTTTCACAATTGACAATTTTCAGAGGCCACGTTTTGCAGTCACGGTAATGCTAACAACTATAACAAAACACAATTAAAAAAAAAGATGCACAATGTATTGCTACAGAGAAATACTCCTATAAATGCTAATTCCTGCAACTTTATGCCACTGACATAATAATAATGCAAGATAATCCCATCAAACTATATTTAAATATGCTGTATCGTTAAAAGACATGAGCTGTGACAAATAAATAACAAAATGAAACAATTACTCAAATCTCAATGTATTACAACTAAAGTAACACAAATGTAAATGTACACACACACAAAATATTGAGCCCAAAAACATATCATTCCAGCTTTCATATATTGAACGATAAGTTGATATACAGTATGTAGTAATTATGGAGATAGGCCTACTTGCTATTAACTAGCATGCTAACAGCACACCAGCTGGCCTCAATCTCATGTAACATCGGGTACAGCATCTGACAACAAAAGCCTGTTCTATATCCAGTGTCACAAACAGTATCCTATTTTAAAACATGAGAAGAGACTGAGACACAAATCAATAAATCCATACATTGAGTTGTTATTGCGCCTCTAAAAACAAAGACCACAGATATGACGGGTAAGTTGCTCCAATTACTGTGCGGTAGGAGAAGCACCATTAACCCCCAAACATGAAGGAACACAAAACAGTCGGCATTTTTCCTCTGAGGGAATGTAATTGATGAGGATCCGTGGAACAACACACCCACCGGAGCATCTAGTCCCCAGGCAAATTATGAGCTGGCACACGGTATAAGTGGAGACTACCTGCTTGCTCTTTTAATGACTATGCCTCACCAAGATGATATAGTGTACTGTGCATCAAAAAAGATCACCTCAATTAAAGCAGCCACCATTTTGTTTGTTCTATTCTATACGCCATGAAAGAGAGTACACATTTTCCCCGAGTGCAGTTTAATGTGTGTAAATGTATGTGCATTGAAATATGAGGCGGCAGTGATGTGTGCTGCATACAGACTGTGTGCTGACAGCAGGAGCTTCTCAGGATGGTCCAAAAGTATTGAGAGTGCTTTTTTTTTATCATAAGTATAAATATTTAGCATTAAGAGGTCTGAAAGACACAGCAAGAGATTTAATCGCTATGGCTTCATTTCATCATCAAATCCATGGATAGCCACATGTTCGGTGAAAATTATGATTTCCTAACCTGGCTAATTCTAGACTGATATTTGTTGCACTCTGAATGGAGTTCTAAACATTTAACAATCTTGAAATGGCTGTTGGTGAAAGCGGTCAGGAAAAGGCAGAAGGTCATGACAAATATCTGAATTTGTTTGGGCAAAGCGTCACAACAGTGAAACAAGCCAAGAAATACAATATATACATATATACTATGCTATATTATATGTAATACGAAATTCATTTGAGCAGTATTACCTCCTGTGAAATACTCGTTAAATACCTGTACCTTGGTATTTTATTACATATTTTATTATTTAAATTTTGTAGTAAACTTTGACTTAACATATTATCCTGTGTATTATTAAATTATTGAATGATTCTGACCTGCCTGGACATTAACACCACACCACAGTGATAGTCATGATGGGGGAGGGCTCATGCAAATTAGGCAAGGACGGCCGAAGAGAGCAAACTTTACAAGCTTTTTTCAGGGCTTTCGAAAATCTGCTGTGCCTTCTTTCAAATAGCGACAACCTCTTCAAATATGGTCAGATTTTCATGTGTAAGACATCATTGGGAAGCTTAGAATCTATACTTTCAGAATCCATGAATAACTCAAAACGCCTCCGGGATCATATGTGTCCTATTTGGGTCACATATCTGAATCTGTTTGGGCAAAGCGTCACAACAGTGAAACAAGCCAAGAAATACAACTTATGTTACATCAAGATGAGAGAAAAGCACAGACATCCTTCCCATCACACTGTGGGTTGGTCCAGTCTTCAAACCGCTGGTGGTCTGAGCCGAGTTGTACCAGCGGGAGCCCGGCCACAGTGAGTTTGTGCACTCACAAATATTGCAAAACAATTTACAACAGTATCCTATCTTTTGAAAAGAGAAAAGTCCTCGAGAGAATGACTGCTCCCCATAGATCTGCAGTCTATACATTGAGGAAAAGAGAACAGGAAATCATCACATGTACTTTTGTTCTGTGTTTGTCAGAAAGCCTTATTCCATGAAATGTGTTTACTACAGGGCTGAATAGACTCCATGGAGCACAAAATGTGTTGACTTGATATCAGAGCCGGGAGTGGTGAACAATGTAACCTAAAAGCAATAAGAGCTTGAAGTGGCTAGGCTTGTTTTGCTCCTCTGGGTGCTTCTAAATGTGCAGAGATGCTGGTAAGGTGAATCTGAAACTCCAAATGGCCCGTGGGTGTGAATGCAAGCTGACATGTCATGTTCAGATGAACTGGAAGTGTGCTGAGAGAAGAGAAAGACTATTTTGCTTTTAACCCCCAGAACGCTGAATGTATTGGCTGTGGCACTTTCTTCCAATATGGCCCCTGTATTTTTATTCTTTCCGTGCATCTCCAACTGCAAACAGCCATGTTATACATTCAATATCTGATACATATGTTAGTAGTACAACTGGTAGCACGAGATAGCGCGCTTTACTTGTTACACTGTTGGCTTGACTGTTAGGTATTGTCAAAACCAAAGTGATAGTGCTTGGAAGAAGATGAATTTGGATCAAAGGGAGAAGTTATTTGAAGATATGCCGACGAGGTTCCATCCAGAGAAGATTACCTCGACAGAATTTTTCCACTATCTTAAATCACACCTCGGCCCCTTTTGGCTTAATGGACTGAATCCTGAGGGAGATTTGGCTCATGTGTCGCACAGGTGTAACACTTCTTGCTCTGCTAATGCCAAAAAAATACTAAAGGTGAACCCTGGCTGTATTCGCTTTCAATAATGTTCAAAGAGCAATGATTTATGCTTGCTTCATTCAGAACGTGCTTAAGAGCTGTAGGAATTTGCACTCACCTCATCAGCTATTTAGCGCAGGTATTGAAGTAGCTCGCTCCCAAATAATGTGCGCTGGGAGATAGGGCCAGAACATAATCACTACAGACAACCGGGCTATCACAGAGCTGTAGCCTTCCACTTCTATTATTTCAGCTTTACGTACTTAAGAAAGTGTCAGTTCTTTTTTTTTTTTTTTTTTTTTTGCATAGCTCATTTGTCTTCTTATGCGGCGGGAAATATTGCAAAGCAAACACAATTTCTTTATCAGTTAATTGATCAGTTGGGCGATCTGTAATAATGAATTGTTTCAGAACATATTCATAAATTACAGCGCGGGGCTTGTAGTAACAACTTCATTAGCCAGGGCTCGAGGTTTTATCAGAAAGAGACACTCATTATACCTTCGGAGCACGTCGGCGTCTGTGGCCAATCAGGAGTACACTAATATTTCATAAAGAGTCACATAATTCATTGTCAGGTGCACTGTGGCAGAGTGGTTAGCTCTTCTGTATTTCATTGAGTTTAAGGTTTAATTGCATGTCGTTGTTAGTAGGTTCCATCCAGATATTCCCATTGTCCAAAAAGACATCTGATTAACCAAGTGAAAGTAAAAAAAAACTGTGAAAATGATATATAATTATAGATTTTATATAAGACTAGCTTTACAATTTTGTGCATTAGCCACAGCTGCCCTGAGCTAGACTGCCAGAAGCAAATTTGCCAGTCTTGAATCACTACACTCCAACCACCACTAATCATTTGCTCACCGCATTCACACTTGTTGGGGTAAGTGTTAAGTGTCTTGCCTAAGGACACAACAACAGTTTCCACTAGATCCACTGCAGCCCCATTGTGACACCTGGTATTCCCAGCTGTCTCCCATCCCAGATCGAACCAGGCCCAACCCCGTTTAGCTTCTGAGATCAGAGGAGGTTCGGCGTTGACAAGGTGGTACGGCATTCTGGCTCATTATAATCTCCTGGCTTTTGCTGCTAATCCTGCATGCAAATATAATAAAATAAGCAAAAGCTAAACCTAAAGTTATGAATGCTACAAGTTTGGAGTTGCTTGGTTTCCACCTTTTGCCCATTGTTATAGTACAGGCATGGGCAAACTACGGCCCGGGGGCCATATGCGGCCCGTTAAGCTTCTTAATCCGGCCCGCCGATCTTGAAGAAATTATATTAATAAACCTTGTTTATGTTTTAAAGTTTTAATTTCCCTGCAATTCTGGCGTTTTCCAATAGCTGGCGCACTACATACATTAACGTTTGTTGAGGTGCGGCGTTTTGCTCCACGTTTGTGCCCTCCTGTAAAGATGAACGGAGCTAAGAAAAGAAAAGAATGACAGAGAATGTTGAGTGTTTAATAAGGAGTGCACAAGTTCATATTTTTTCACCGAATATTTATCAGCTGCTGTATAGAGACTGTAGCGGTTTTTAAAGAATATAATATCAGCCTTCACTTTGCCACAAAACAGTCGACGAAAGAACGAAAGAACCTGAAGGAGAACAGAACTTTCAGTGCTTTAAAATAGTAACTGTTAGTAATAAAAAAAGCTGTATTTTATTAATTAAATTTTCTGTGTTTAAAGAGTAATTTCAATAAATAGCTAAATACCGTGGAACTTGAAAGACGGACATTTTGTTGTAATGCTTTTGTTCATTTTTAATTGAAATAAACCAACATACCCCATGTTATTTTTAGTGTTTTTACCAAAACACTAAATCCACCTGCTCCTGGTCCGGCCCTTCTGTCAAATTTTAGCATCCTTTGTGGCCCACGAGTCAAAAAGTTTGACCACCCCTGTTATAGTAGCTGCACCTAATTCTACTGTTACTTATTTCCTACCACTCACAGACCAATAATGTGAATAAGCCAAAGGAGCTGAATGAAATGCAAGCAATTACAGCTGGACAAATTCCACCTTAGACTGTGTACTCTTTGTTTGAGGAGAGTCTATGAATTAGTAATAAGCTGGGTGATCCCACTGGTGCTAAATAGGTTAGAGGAAAGAATCTATAATTATGTATGAGGAAAGGAGATGGAGGCAGAGTAGAGAGAGACAGCAGCATAAATACAAAAAAGGAAAAAAAACAAACAAAACAAAACATAGGATGCCAGATAGCAAGATGTTGTGAGAGAGGAAGTGGTGTTTATTCTGGATGGCTAGCTACATAGTTCCAGTGGAGGGTTGTGCTGTTGCATGGATGAGCCCCCACCCATTGCGTTCCCTTCGTCACCCTCCCTCCCGCCCCCACAACTGTCACATGCCACTGAACCACGCGCGGTAAACAACACACTTGCAAACAAACACACATGTACTACACACAGGCAGCCATTTCATTAACACAACCACTGGCACACTCTTCCCAGCTGGTCCCTCAGTCCACACTGCAACTGCACATCTGGTGTCAATGCTCTGTTAGAGGAGGGCCATCTGCTCAGAGCCAAAATGGAGGGAGGGGGCGGGAATACGTGGGGATGGGTGGGGGTGGGGGGGTGGACTTGGCTTTGAAGAGATCGGGGTGCAGTTAAAAATATGTCGTTCATCGATATGCTTGCTGCGTACAGTGTGCATATATAAAAAATGGATCAGGCTACACATAGCGGCGTGCATTAGCCATAAGAGGATTAGATGTCACAGTCAGCTTTGGAGCTAATGGCAACGAACAGATAGCATGTTTAATAGCAGGGAAACACACTCAACATGAATAATGCTTCCCGTTGTTCTTTTAATATTACATAATACATGTACATAGCATTAATAATTCTTAAATGTTGCATCACATTGCATTTTAACTTTGTTGCTAGTGCGCCATGTTATTGAGTGCAACATGACCCACCGGTCTGTTTGTATTAGCGCTCTGACTTCTGAAGACCCTTATAGAATCTATGCAACGCTCCAATTAACTCCATTGGGATGTACTTATACTTCATTGGAGGCTATATGTAGAGATATGCATGCAAGGGATGATTTTTTCAGGCCTGGACGGCTCATCTGTACTGGTAAATGCATAATGGCCAAAAGTCGCGGCACTGACCTTCTTAGAGCCCATTAGACGCTTCAGAAGAAGGAGAAAGTGGGAAGACGTGACAAGTACTAACAGTCTCTTCACACAATGATATGGTGCAATACCGTGTTATACAGTATATTTTCAGAAGGGGCAGGGCTAGAAAAAAGACACTGGACTGAATATGTTAAACTAAAATAGTGTACATTTGGTTTGAAATGTAATGAAACTGTAGATGAAGTAATGAAGAGGGAAGTTTTCCGTAATAACAGTGATGTTTCTGGGACTGTATATGGAGAGCTGTGGTATTGCAAGGAAAATAAGGGCAAAGATGACCGGTCAAAAATGTTGGTACTGATTACTTACTTACTTACTGATCTGCATACAAGTGAAGCACTGTATTTGGCCAAGTGTATTTTGTTTGCATGTTCTTCCTTTGGGTTCGTTCTATCAGGTGGGCGTACTCGCTTTTCCATCAAAACATGGACCGTAAAGTAATCATCTAGCTAGATAATCCTGAACAAGATCTTATCTCAAGATCTGAAGATGGATCCCTAGGCGCTGCATTATGGTCTCTGCCTTTTTCAGGTTCCGCAGCAGAAATATCAAAGATAAAGTACATGTAGATAAAGCATGTACTGTACAGCTGTTTAGAATACAACATGTAAAAAAGGTATAAATTAGAGACCGATATGGGTTTTTTCACTATCCGATACTCCTATTTTATGGCCGTTAAGATTTGCTGATATTTTTTGGTCAATATGTATGGCTGATTTTGATTATTTTCCTCAAATTATGTCATTTAAATTTACTACAAACTTCCCCCAAACCCTGTTTTACTCTAAACCTTTAAGAAAGCAGTATAGTCGTGTTTTGCGCAATTATCTCCTTGCAATAAAGTGTTCAATTAAGGCTTTGTGTGTACTCTTTAGACAACAGGTCAGCCAAAGCAAAATATCGGCCTATGCTGGAGATTTAAAGCCAATAGCCCGTATGATAAAATGTGTAAATATTGGCCAACAAATATATCGGCCTATCTCAAGTATAAATGAATACTTAATATCATGGAAAGACAAGACTATTTAAGGAAATTCTGTAACTCTACCCTTCCCAGTATCTTCCGTAAATACACTACTTAGCATGGTCCCCTTTATTGTCCTGACCACAGTTTGACCCTGGCATGACTGGAGTCACGTGCCCCACATTAAGGCTCGTTCATTTGTGTAAATCTGATGCACAGAGGTCACAAAATGACCACAGAGTCCTTCAAGTGCACCCACAGAAGGTAAAGTACACACTGGTGGGGTATAGGTTAACACACACACACGTGCACACACAGACACGCACACACACAACAAGCAGAGTGCCTCCTGCCGCCAGTAGCAGACTGAATCATGCTCTTATTAAACCTTGATCGGAATTCGAGCCAGAGCATTATCCACTTAGAGTTATTAATGCTGCAGCTCTCCTGGGAGGGCCGTGCACAGACAGACAGTGAGCTACATACAGATGCGGTTATGAAGCTGCTTTAAAGACACGGCCACCAGGGACGTATTCAGATAAGTTGCCGGTTTGGAGACAAGACTGGCCTTTTTTATTCATTTTTGACTTTTGGGAGCAAACTATAAACAAAGGAAGATGGTTATGAGATGTTGTTATATTTGATTAAAAAAGCTTAGGGTTAAAGTACCAAAGCTTTTCACATATTGGATTTTGAAGTTACAATTTTGGTAGTGAGCAAATTAAAAGTCCAGTTTTGTTTTTTGATTCACTTTCTAATAATGTAATCACATGGGATAAAAACGAAAAGTGTAATGGTGTCTATTCCAAAGATATAGACAAGGTATCTGATATAAAACTGCTCTATACCAAGACATTATTAAATTAAACGACAAAATTCCACTCTTAAAAGGGGCTGTACACGATTCTTTCATGTAATAAAGTCAACATTGTTTTGTCCTAGTAAAGATATGTTTTAAAAGCAAAATGAGACTAATTATGTGCTTTTTACCAGTATACTGTTAGCTTGCTAGTTGTTAGTAAACCTGCACTTTCTAAACTCATTGTGGTGAATAATTAGAATACTAAGTTACATTAAGAAAGCGAGGAATAACTATGGACCCCAGTGTTGAAAATGACCTCTGTTTTTCACTTAACATTTTCTAACCAGTCAAAAAGTAATAATATACTTTAGTATTTATCAGTTGTCAAAATGGCCCTCATTATTTAGGTAGGCATCCTATAAGTGTACAAACATAAGATATAATATCCATAGCAACAGATATTCTTCCAAGGCAGGTAAAACTATTCTTTCCAATCCACTTAAGAGAAACTAATCATTTAACGGACACAATATTATCAAACTCATCTGTAAAATGGTGCACCTTTGATAACCTTGCAGAAGGGTGATGGTCCACAATGAAACGCACCAAAATGGTTCCTAAAACGGCAGCCTCCAGCGAGACAAAAGAAATGGAGAATCTAATTTTTTCATTTCCCCCCATCCTGTACTTAAACCTGTGAGCGTTAATTAGAAAACGGACGACTTTCCCTCTTTTTGCAAAGTTAATTAAAATGATGTGTTGGCCACTACTGTGAAGAGGTAAGCAGAGAGGGACATTAAGATTGGAAAGGAATGAGGAGGAGAACGTAATGGGAATGAATGCTGTGTTCGCATTAGTGGTGCATTAATGGCAATTGCACAAGGCTAAGTGCTCCACTGAAAATCTTTTGTCCAAGAATCAAGGTGAGTTTAAAAAAAGCATTTTGATTCTACAATTTAAAGAGCCCCTATTACGCTATTTTTTTCATCTTTGTTATATTCTTGTTTCCTCATCAAAAACATACCCGGAGTTGTTTTTTGTTTCATTCACACATGTTTAACACATTAGACCCTGCATATTTACCATCCTGTGTTCTTGACTCAAACAGAAAACACTGTTCCACCTTGTGATGTCATGTGGTAATACAGGAAGTGTGTTTTTTACTGTGTTTTTTAACTCCATACACCTCCAGTGGAATCGCTTGGATCATTTCAGCCAGGAATTTCAAATTTCTACTAAGCATAAGGTAAAACTACATAACATCACAAGGTGGAACTGAGCATTCTGAGCTTTCTCAAACAGTGAATGAAACAAAACACAATCCCAGGAATGAGCAGGTAACAGTATTTTGACATGGCTTAAAGCTAACAAGAGATAATTTTGTAAAATATAGGATGTTTAAGATTTAATCTTTCTGAATAAGCACTGAACATTTCTGTGTTGTTGCTACACAATGTGCAAGTTATAGTAGTAAAGCAGTTCCTCTGATTTTTGTTAATTAGACAAAAGGCAAAAATGCAAAAACATGTAGCTGGCGTTTGACTATACTGAATGAATACGCCATTTAATATAGTAACATGTCCAAGCTAAAACAATGCACAATGGAACAATGTTTCCCGCCATTGTTGCTTTGTTGGCTGGTAATCACCTTCTTCATACCTGGGTGACATTTTTAAGAATCAGCACAACCACACATGACAAATTGCACACAAAAATCCACAGGATCCAGTGGGAATCTCCAAAAATGCTTACCACACGCCTATGGGCTAAAAGCATGCTGTGCTGCTTCAATTAAACAATATGGAACCAGACTGAACCTGGTAGATTTGCACATAATTGCTACCTGAATGTAAGTAGTCTGCACTTATCACCACATGTTATGACTGAGATAAAGTTATACGAGACGATGACATTGACTTAACTATAGTATTAAACAGTATTTTTGACTGACATTCTAAAAATAGAGTAAGGTTTATTGATTTCAAATGATGTCATTAGTCTTGGTCATGTTAAAATTGACGACGTGGCTTTAGTTGTCATTAAGAAAAGCTTTGACAGGGGTTTAAACATGAATGATTTGCTTGCCTAAGGACACTTGACCCATCTTTGGCTAGTGGACACCCTGTGTTTAAAGGTCCTATATTACACAAAATTGACTCTTGTGAGCTTTGAGTCATGCTAGAATGTTACTACCTCCTAAAAAAGCATATCCAGAGTTGTGTTTTGTTTCATTCGCATGTTCAGGTAACCCTTTATTAATAGTCTGTCTACATCTCCAGAACTCAAAATGCTCTGTTCCACCTTGTGATGTCATGTAGTGGTAGTTTCCACAAGTTAACAGCGACAGTAGCTCAGTTGGTAGCGTGTAGGTCGGTTGTTTGAATCCCACTCTTAACATAAACATCATTGGTTGAGCGGTCAAATCCACTGACTCATAGGTTGGATGGTGTGATTCCAGCTGTTGTGTCCTCGGGCAAGACACTTAACTTTACCTCAGCCCCAGTGTCTGCGTACACTGGTTTATGAATGGGTGAGTGGTTCCTTGTTGCAAAACGCTTTGAGTGCCTTGAAGGGGAAAAAGAGCTATATAAAAATGTGACCTTTTACCAACAGCTACCTTTTACCTTTTGTTCAGCCGAGACTGGCAGGCTGAAATGATCCAACTAGTTAAGGTATATGTAGTTTAAAAACACAGCGGAGCACTTCCTGTATTACCATATGACTTCCCAAGGTGGAACACAGTGTTTTATGTTTGAAAAAAGAACTCTAAATATACAGAGTTGGTGTGTTAAACATGTACAAATGAAATAAAACAGAACTCCAGGTATTTTTTTAAATGAAATGTACTTTTCCGTAATGGTTAGGATTAAAGTGATTAGTTTATTTGAGTGGACATGAGTTTATTTCATTATTTTAAAAACATCATTTTAAGGTAACACAATGAAATTATTTTGAGCCACTGATGAATTGTATATGCAGCCTTCATGTTACACAGTTTATTGTGCCCTAACTACAAACTCGTGACCACTATTCCTACAGCCCTTTACATTTATAGCATGCACAGAAATGTACCGCCAACTTCCAACTTCAGCACTATTCCACCTCACCTAATCCCTAATATTGCTTCCTTGAGTTCCAGCACCTGTGCATGCGTCCGCCAAGAAACCTCATCAACTCCTCTCCTGGGGTATTCACAGTACGATAGCAGAGAGGTCTTCCAACGCTGGACTAATACTACGGCAGAGGCGGCAGCTGAACAGAAGCCAGACACGGGGGCTCGATAGTTAGGGGGGAGGAGAGAGGAGACAAGTGAGGAGTGAGGAGGCAGGCAGTCGGAGAGAAGCAGGTGTGTGGGCCAGCGATAAGAATGCTGTGGCAAGCCCAGCAAACATACCTACGCAAGCAGACCAAATGCACCTTCAAACCACTCATTCAACTCCCCCACTTTCAAAATGGCTTCTCTTTAAGTAACTGCACTGGCAAAGTTGTTAAGAAGAGGAAAATGCAGTTCAGGTGGAAGTACAAGAAGGTTTGATGTGGAAGTGCAGGTTTGTGTATCCAGAAAGACTGCTCACCTAATAGTGTACCAATAACGCAAAATAATATGACCATCAATAGGTCCTATTTAGATTAAAGTAATGCACGGTAACTTTTTGGATTTGGCACGTCACTTGCATGATTTCATGAGGAGGGTCCGCCACCTGCTTGTCTTCATGGAGATGTTCCACGGTAGAGATTAGCCTATCTATCTCAACTGAACTAGGCTACACTACATATCAGATCTGTGGAGCGGCAACCCTGTTCACTGAGAGAATTATTATACAGCTCTGGAAAAAAATAAGAGACCACTGCATTTTTTTCCTGAAATCAGCATCTCTACGTCTGTTGAGTTCCAACACAAACACAAAGCTGAACTACTTCAGTTCTTGCACCAGGAGTGGAATAAAGTCACCCAAGACCAATGTGAAAGACTTGTGTAGAGCATGCCAAGACGCATGAAAGATTAAAAACAAGGGTTATTGCACCAAATATTGATTTCTGAACTCTTCTTTAGTGTAAATATTAGCATTATGTTGTTTTAAAATGAATTTAATCTTGTTTATTTGCATTGTTTGAGGTCTGAAAACAACACAATTTGTCATTTTCTCCAAATAAATGCTCTAAACGATAATATTTTTATTTGGAATTTGGGGAAAATGTTGTCAGTAGATTATAGACGTGAATAAAAATGTTCCTTTTGCCCAAACACATACCTATAAGTAGTAAAATCAGAAAAACCGATCATTTTGCAGTGGTCTCGTATTTTTTTCCAGGGCTGTAATTTTGAACAATAGAAAGATTGGAACATTCTAGGCAACGCAGTAACATCTCCATGGAGACAAGCATGTGATGGACCCTCATCCAGAAAAGTTGCGTGGTGCACATTTCAAACCATAGGAGGCAGTTAGATTTTATTTAATTTAATATCAAAATGGAAAGTCAGGTTTGTGGAGATGCAAGCCAGTTCACATTAAGGACACAGGTATCCCTATATTTTTCAGTACAATCAAACATCAAATATATTTCTTTTAGTGTATTTTTAAACAGGTGGAATATCACGCATCAAAGCCATTAAGGAAACATGTTGTCTAAACATTTAAAAAAGAAAAAAAAAAAGAAAAAAAAAAGACAGACTTGAGTTAGTTTGACAGCGAACAAATTGTGCTGGCTGGGCTACTTGGCCAAAGGATTGTAAACTGCAAAACACAAAAGAAATTGGACCAGTTAACATCCTAATAATAACACTCAGGCAGAAAAGTAAGAAGGGTTTGGTTTGTGGTTAGTGAGAAAAGACAAGAAACCATTCAACTAAATTTGGGTAATAAAAACACAACTTGATGCAGTCCATTAGCTATACATTCTAAAACCACCACAATGTGCTTGAGCTAATCTCTCCTGGGGCAGTGCTTTGTACAAATGTGTGGCACAGAAATAGAGTAAAGTAATTTATGGATAAGATATTTGTTTGGCTGCCTCATACCCGGATCCATTAAGATTAATTAAGAGCTGCTAAATGTGGCACTGTACAGTTCAGATGCTGCAGATGCATTCTAATCATTGGCTCGTGGTTTTAGGCAGCCGGCTTTAACAGCTGCTTATAATCTGAGAAAGCCTAAGCAGTGTCCTAATGGTCTCCCAAACACTAAATACTACTACTACTGAAGTCTTGGGGAAGTTGGCCCAGACACATAAAGAATGATGGAGGATGTCTTTTTCAGCCTGGTAAAGCTGAAAGTGTTGGGTGTGAATTTAAATGGGCATTAACATATCATGCACCTGTCTATGCTTGTTAATCAAAAGCGCTTAGGGGAGCGGGCGACACAGAAAGAAGGCAATTAGACATCTCGTCATCGAATATATTTGGTGTGTGCTTGGCAGAGGAGCAGAGCACACATCGCCAACAGTGAGCAGCCTACTTCATAACCATTGCTTTTTTACACTGACGTAGCACAGGCAATTAGCTCCAATCAGGGATTCATTAAACTAACACAGAAGGAGAAGGATTGTGTGGTAGGATTGTTCTGCTTAAGCATTCCTCCTAAGCTAATTAAAATGTGATGTTATTTGTTTGTTTGTCTACTGATTGCAAATGTGAAAAAGGTGGAAGAGAAAATTAAGATTTGACTAAAATTATGTTAAAAAATCACTTTAGCCATCCACCAAAAGACTTCAGTAAAAATGTGGATATGTAAATACGTTATTTGTGATACACTTTGTTATCCCTGATTATTAAAGGGCCCATATTACACTATTTTCTAAGCTATGTTTTAATGTCCTTTCTTCATCAAAAACCATGTGATGTCATGTGGTAATACAGAAAGTGCTCCACTGTGTTTTTAAACTCCATACACCTTCACTAGAATCATTTGGATCGTTTCATCTCTGTTAAACAAAAAGTAAAGGTAGCTGTTAACTTAAAAACTACCACTTTTTGACATCACAAGGTGGAACAGAGCATTTTGAACTTTGAAAATGTAGACAGACTAAGGTCGTTTTCACACCTGCCTTGTTTGGTTCGTTTAAAACGAACCAGAGTTCGTTTGCTCCTTTGATTCGGACCTTTTCAGCTGGTGTGAATAAAAACTAAAAATCTCGATCCGGAGCAAACGGCACGGTTCCATACGAACTCTGGTGCCTTTCGTTTGAGGTGAGAATGCAGACCGGACTCGATCTGACACAAGTTGGCTTTTTGTACTTAATGAGCTCCCGTCGTATGTCGAGCATTATGGGAAACCAAGGCTGACGAACGAAACGAAACAAAAAGAAACAAAACTTACGAGGCTTACTTACGTTTTGTGTGAAGAGCAAGAGTCAGAACTTGATGCGCACATGAGTGCTGTCCTCCGTAGCCGTCTTGCCCTGTGACTTTGTCGTTTGGAAATTGATTGTATAATAGTGTAAACCTCACGACGCTGCACAAACATTTGTTCGAAATGTAAAAACTGAGCAAACCATATCGCTAAGGCTAGATTGAAAATAGCATTATTCTCCTCCTTCCGGGTTTGGACAGGGCTCATTTCTGTCCAATGGCTGAGCGACCTCAGCCCACGTGCTTTTGTTTATAGACGTTAGTTCGCGTGGGGAAAAACTGCAGTGTGAAAGCAAACCGCACCAAAATAAAAAACGGTGTTATCCTGGTGTGAAAACGACCTAATAAACCAGGTTTATATAAACACGTGTGAATGAAACAAAACACCACTCCAAGTATGTTTTGATAGAGGTAACGGCATTATAACATGGCTAAAAGCTCACAAGAGTCAATTCTGTGTAATATAGGACCTTTAACACTAAACTAGTGTAACTAGTCCTATTTTAGTTCTTCAGGTAGGCTCTGTAGGGAAGCACAACTGATTTATTTATTTATTTATTTATTTATTTCAGGGACAGTGCACATTAATAAACATTTGCATGTAAATATGCCAGAATTAGCCTGAGGGCTATTTTTCATCTGTTGTCCCGGACAGGTGTAACATGTCAAACCTACAAGAAGTAAAATAGAATAAAATAAAATAAAAACAGGGTTAATATTTACAGTCTAAAATCCTTCATACATACAGTCACATACAGCTCCATGCAATTCTATACAGACATAAAACCACATTCCGCCACATACATTCATTTCCAGCCACAAACACTATAAACCATTAAGAGCATCACATACACATACATACAGACTCATACAATCACAGTCAAACAGTAACACACAAGAGGCAGGATAGCGACAGGGGCATCGGGAGGTGGATGTTAGTGGTGACAGGATTGACTCTCAATTAACCATTTCTTTAAGTGTAATTTAAATGAGGTGTAAGTGGGGAGGTTTCTGATTGTGGTGGGGGTGGTGTTCCAGTCATGGGCAGCTTGCACAGAGAAGGAGGTTTGGCCAAAGAGACTTTTCTGAGGGGGATGATACAGTCCCCTCTCGATGCCCCTCTGGTTCTGCTGTGTTCTGACGTCCTGATGTGAATAAACTGTGTGAGTGGAGGAGATGACAAGCTATGAATGATTTTATATGTGAGACACAGATGAGCAAATTTGACCAGGTTTTCCCAGTTAAGCAGATTGTGTTTTTGCAGGATTGGACAGTGGTGATAAGAGTGGGGTTTCCGGTCCAGAGTTTTGATGGTGCGTTTATAAAGAGAGTGGATGGGTTTTAAAGCTGTAGCAGTTGAGTGAGACCAGACAGTTAGACAGTAAGTGATGTGAGACAGTATCATGGAGTGCATAAACATTTTAGCTGACTGTATGGACATCTGAGGTCGAATATGTCCAAAGTTGCTGAGATTGAATTTGATACGATTACTGACCATTTTTATGTGGGATTTGAAAGAGAGTTTTGAATCAAGGATGACACCGAGATATTTATATTCATGGACCACCTGGAGCTGTTCACCGCACACACGGACATCCGGATCTATGGAGGAGCTGTTATGAGATTTGGTAAAGAACATTGCAACTGTTTTGGATGTATTTAACTGTAGACATGAGTGCTGTAACCAGTTAGTGATGTGAACAAGGGCCTGTGTGAGCTTAAGAGATACAGTGGAGATGTTTTTTCCATGAGTATAAATAACAGTGTCATCCGCATACATTTGTATGGAGATATCAGGACAAGCAGATGGGAGGTCATTGATGTACAGTGAGAATAATAGTGGACCTAAAATTGAACCTTGTGGGACACCAGTGGAGAGATTAAGGGCGGAGGATAGATGCGATTGAATTCTAACATACTGGGAGCGGTCTGTTAAATAAGCCTGGATCCAGTTTATAGTGTTGGAGGAGAAATTGAAATGTTGTAATTTATTTAATAAGATGTTGTGGTTAACAGTGTCAAATGCTTTTCTCAGATCGAGGAAAACAGTGCCAACGACCCCGCCCTTGTCCAGTGATTGACGGATATTTTCTGTAAAGAAGCAAATGGCGGTTTCGGTTGAGTGGTTGGTTCTGAATCCAAATTGCATTGGGTGTAGGGCAAATGGGGTGGTGTTGAGATGGTTCATGATCTGTTCCGCAACTAGTTTCTCAGCAACTTTGGACATTATGGGAAGTATACTTATTGGTCTGTAATTGGCTACTGAGTGAGGGTCACCATTTTTGAATATTGGGACGACGATGGCCGACTTCCACATGGTTGGAAATACTCCCTGAGAAATAGATTGATTGATTATCCGTGTTATGGGTTGCAAGAGTGATGCGCTCCTTGCAAGAGTGATGAGTTCCTTTAGCATTATTGAGTCCATACCGTAGATATCTTTGCATGTAGATGATTTAAGTGAATTAATGGTTTGAAGCACATCATACTGAGAGACACTTTTGAGACTAAGTACGGGTGCGTGTAAATCTACTGAGAAGGTGACTGTACATTCGGGGGAGAACTGTTTTGCGATGCTAGCCACAGAGTCAATAAAATAATGGTTAAAGGCTTTTGCCACTTCCGCTGGACTACTTACAAGGTTTTGGTCAATTTTTATCTCCACTGTTTTCTGAGTTTTTGGGTGATCACCAATCATTTTTTTTATTTGGTCCCATATTATTTTACAGTTTCCATTTGCCTTTTCAATTAATGTCATAAAGAAATCCGCTTTGGCTTTCCTGAAGGACCTTACCACTTTATTTCTTAACATTGTGAAACGACCCCGGTCATGTGAGGACTTGCTTTTATTTGCAATCTTTAGAGCACTGTCTCTTTCTTTCATTAGTTTTTTAAGGTTATCATTTATCCATGGAACTTTATTCTTTCTCTGCTTATGCCTAATTTTCTGTGAGAATTCTTTTCTCATGATTCTTTTCTGATGATAATCAAACTATACAAGAGTTGCATTTAATCTGCAAGAACTACCCCATCTTCTCTCTGTGACATTTAATAAACGGTCCATAATCTTGTAATGTTTAAAGTTTCATTTCTGTCCTCTGCTTGACTTGTTTTTCTTCTGAATTATTCAAAATGAATCATACATAGTCATCATTTTATAGCGCTTTTCCAAAACAACACAGCTTTTTTTAATGCTTAATGGATAAAATGAATCTGATATATAAAATATAGTTGAAGCTACTGGATGTTAAATTATTTGTAAGGCAATGCGGTATACTCTCTCAGTGGAATTTCTAATATATTTTTGGAAAAGCTGATAAAGGCTGGTTAAAAAAACAAAAACAAAAAAAAAAACCTCAAATATATAGATGTGTGTAGAATCACTCAATCATCCAGGTAGAATCCATGGCAAAAGGAGAAACGTATTTCACCATAATAAATAATACAAAATAAAATAGCACCAAAGCAAAAGGCCAAGCGTAGATTGAAAATATATTTAGTTAATCTTCTTATCCAGTCGGTGTCCTACCCAACAACATTCATACCTCAAGTTACAAAATAATTACTCTAAAAGCCCAACATGGACACACTAAAACTGAATTATAAAATGTAAAATGAGGTGACATCTGCAGCTGTACTGAAAGTAGGCTGGTTTCCTGTCTACACACTCAACTGTTTTCCTCCATTTAGCAGTTACAGCGCACTGCAGCAAACATATTAAGATACCAGCACAATAGCAGATCCATTATCTTGATTGGCTAGATAACCTCTGGGCCTTTGTCATGAAATATAGCTGCAAAGTGTATGTTTCCAATTACCATATACTGCAGCCATTATCTTGATTGATTGGATAGGTAACCAGAACTATACTACTTTTACCATTTATCAAAAGGAACCAATACTCTCTAGGTGTAAACCATTGTAATATGTGCTATTGATCCATACTGTATATTATGTGAAGTTATACAATTAACTTTGCAAAATCCCCAGTGGACACATATGGTTATGCAAGTATAGGTTTGTATATACAGACGGGAATGCTAAGCAGATACCGTATTTCATTTGACTGCAGTGATGAGTCTTTTATTCCACAGTCATTATGGACTAATCAGCTTAAGTGAAACTGAATCCTGCAACCTTATCTTGCTTTTGATTTAATACCTTTATTATGTATGGGAACTGGTATAGAGTTGTCCAGGAAGATTGGGAAATTAAGAAGGAAATGGTTCCAGAAATTCAGCATTAAAACATGCAGCACTGGGACCATGCCAACTCCAACTTCTTCTATTTGTAATAGAAGTGTATGAAATTATGATGAAAAATATTGAATGTCAGCCCTATCTGCTTTGAACCATGTTGGGTAGATGAAATTAAAATCAGAAACCCAGGATAATTTAATACATTTTGTTATACAGTGGTACCTCACCTTACGAAATTAATTTGTTCCAGAAGTGGTTTCGTAACGTGAAAAATTCGTAAGTTGAGTAGCTATTTCAATGGAAAAAGCCTGATTCGTTCCAAGGCCCCGATCCAAGTTTTTTTTTTTATAGTGTAACATTGTGTTCTGCGTCCTGCGTCCTTTTCTCATATTTGTCTCTCGTTTAAACACTCAAACTTTCATAGATTTTCAACAAAATTATTAATAGTGAAGCGTGTGGGGGGAAGGAGGAGGGGGGAGAAGACTGCGCTCTGACACGTGTGTGATAGCGCACATGACCCGGTGCGGAGCTGACAGCAGGTCTAGACCAAGGTCTAAACCTGGACTGGACCAGGACTAAACCAGGACTAAACCAGGACTAAACCAGGACTAGACCAGGTGTATTAAAGCGCCGCGCGTGGGTCTATTTCCTGGTTTCGTTTCGAGTCACAGCTGAGGCGAGCCGCTGCTCTAGACCTGCCCGCGTAAGGTGCTCACAGAGCGGCCTGGATAGAACCGTGAGGTCGGCCTCTTCAAGACCTCCAGACCAGTGACCGGGACAATCCCCAAACCCATGCCCGCTTAGGGAGCTCTTAAGGCGGGCTGGCAGTGTCCCCCTGGGTCCCTGGATGTCTGGGGCTCCGTGCCTGGAGGGGCCCTGGAGAGCAGGTCTAGACCGCGGCTCTTGCAGGCAAGCAGCGGCTCGCCTCAGCTGTGACTCGAAACAAAACCAGGAAATAGACCCACGCGCGGCGCTTTAATCCACCTGGTCTAGTCCAGGTCTAGTCCAGGTCTAGTCCTGGTCTAGTCCTGGTCTAGTCCAGGTTTAATCCTGATTTAGTCCAGGTCTAGACCTGCTGGCAGCGCCGGGTCAGCTGTCACACATGCCGCTATCACACACGTGTCAGAGCGCAGTCTTCTCCCCCCTCCCCCTTCCCCCCACACGCTTCACTATTAATAATTTTGTTGAAAATCTATGAAAGTTTGAGTGTTTAAACAAGAGACAAATGTGAGAAAAGTTTAAATCCAGGCTGAAAAAAGCGTATCATGTGTGTGGCTGAGCGCGCATTATTCGAATTTTTGAGATTTCGCGTTTCGTAACTTGAATTTTCTTTCGTATCTAGAGACCAAAATTTACCGTGAAGGCGTTTCGTAACTTGAAATTTTCGTTTGTTGGGTCATTCGTAAGGTGAGGTACCACTGTATTTATTTAAATCACATCTACTATTACACAAAGTGACTTGCTAAAATTTCTGCATCAAATAAGGACAAAGTGTAATAGAATAAATATTATTAAGGTACACTGTGGTAAAACTTTTCCGGTGGAGGGTCCACTACCTGCTTATCTCCATAAAGATGTTATTGTTTTGTCTTGAATGTCCCAGTACGGCATTAAACACATCCAGTTTGCATTTACTCAATAACATTTGTTTTTAAAGATCTAAAATCTTGCATTCTTGCATTCACTTGCTGTGTCTGTAGAGATAAATAAGTGTAATGCCATACGGTGGAACATTCCAGGCAATATTTCCATGGAAAGAAACAGACCCTCCATATTAAAAGTTACACAGTGCACCTTTAATAATGCATAAACATAGTTATATTGTAGGCCTACTGTGAATATGAACAGAAAAACTGCCTTATCCATCATTCTGTACACTCAAAAATGTCAATGTTGACTCTATATAAGTATATTATGTCACCATCTTGTTTCATTAGTTGATGCTAAATGTGTGTATCATCCAAAGATCTAAAATATGTTGGATCAGCATCACAAACACCAGCATTAAACTATTAAATGGAATGAACATAATATATTTACAAAAAGATTCAATATGTCATTTTTTGAGTGTATGCAAGTTTATTTGTCGAGACCCGTGCCTTTCTTTCACACGTCTTGCCTTATGCTGCAAAGTGCAGAGCTGACAGGGGAGGTGTGAAGTGGTCCCATCTTTATCCCGCTATGGGTGGTAGTCAGAGAGGCACGCTGGGCTCAGACAGCTCGAGCATAAAAGAGACATTAGCTTATATTAATCCTGACAGATGATTTAGGAGAAACGTGTGAATTAGAGAATACTAATAATATAAATGGTCAAATCACCCATGTGAACTTCATTAAATACATTTTTGCTGTTTCAAAAACTGGTATAGTGTAATTATAGTGTACTTGTTTAGGAATATAGAATGCAATCTCAATTTTGCTAGTGTATGTGAACTGACGGAACTATTGGTGTTGAAAAAAAAAAGTGAATATTAGGTATGTGTGTTATATTTCAAATTAATAATACACAAATGTGCAAATATTATAATAATTCTATTTTATTGAGTATACTGTTGTATTTGTATGTTTATTCCTATCTCGCAATGGTGGATGGTACAATACAGCATTCCCTGAAAACATCAGTTGGCACATAACTGATCTGAAAATGTCATATGTAATCCAGTTTTTGATTTTAGGTAAAAGACAAACAATCACTAAATAAAATACCCCAAAATTTAACTTTTTACTATAACCTAGGATTTAATTTTATCATGAGGGAGCTACCGGGGCTTTGTTTACAGCGCCTTTTTAAAAAAAACATTTGATTTAAGAGACAAACAGTGTCTGTGACCCTTTTGTCATTGGCGTTTGTGTAGGGGCCAGATCACAGCCATGGCCCGGGGCAAGGCTAACGGAACATTACACACTGTAAATTGCCTCTGTTGGCTTTGGACTGTCTGCTGTCCTACAGACATGCAGACAGCCAATATGGTCCAACATCCTGGTCACTGGGGGCTTTACGACCTCTTATGACGCCTCCACCCTCCTCTCCCCACATCTATCACTGTAAATGATGAGGCTCGGGAAGAATGGACTCCTTTCATATACTGTCTTTTTTGCAAACTTCACTTCAATATTCCTTCACTAATTTCCTATAATTTAAAGTAATTTTATTTTAAAAGAAACAATATGCAACATTTTTGGCTCCCACCTCTGGCTGAGGGTTGTTTTATATGCATTTGAGCTCACCCTGACAAAGAGCTGTCAGCTTGGTTGGACTGGAGTGATTTTCCAATGGCATTCAGAGAGAGAAAATCCTGGTTGAATTCCGAGCTGGCAGCCTTTTGAGATGTTTAAGAGCGCCCGAGACAGGCCTAGCAGGTTTAAGCAGATTAATTAGGGTGTAGCGAAAACTGTGAAGATATCTCCTCTTCCATAGATGCTTTATCCACCGACACAGCTCTGCCACCCGCGCCTCTCTCTCTCTCTCACACACACACACACAAAAACACACATACACACAGTCTCGGCTGGAGGGCCAAAAGACTGCCATAGCCCCAATCCTCCCTTCACGGATCGTACAATAATCGCACCCCTCCCTGCTTCCTCCACGTGTTTATCCTCGCTGTTTTTGCTTAGCAACACATTTCTTCCGAAGCAAAGAAAACGCTCTCCATGGCTCGGATTGCACTTTATTTTTCATCTCAACTACTGCATTCACTGGCAGCCAGGGACCAGCCCAGTGAATTAAACAAAGGCACATTTACACTACAATGGGTTTGCTAACAATAATAGTTAAAATTCCAATGTAAATAAGTGCAGACTCTCACCAGGCATCACAGCTCACTTTATAATAGGTAAGATTTAAAGGGATATGCCACCCCCAGGTCAAATTTGGGCATCTCCCCACAGTCCAGAGACTAAAATAAGTGGTGGAAAGCGTTTTCCTGCTTACCCAGCCATTGTCCGAGTCTGTCGCCACTGACCGCCGCGGTAACTGGTGCTCCTCCGCCTTAGACTGGAGTCTAACGTAGCCAGAGAAAGATTTCGGCCAAAAGGAATTAATTTGCTCGATGCGTTTCCCAATTACTTTGTGTGTAGTGCGCATTCATATCGAGTGCAAATAAATGTGCAAATCAACACGGAGAGCTTGCCTTGGTCATTTTGGGTGGGAACTATTTTCCAGTGCGTAAGAATACAGTCGTATCACGCACCACGTTGTGCAACAGGGGAACTCCCTTCCCGGTGCGTAACTGGGATTCCCCTGGTAGCGTACTGCGTGATACGGCTGTATTCTTACGCACTGGAAAATAGTTCCCACCCAAAATGACCAAGGCAAGCTCTCCGTGTTGATTTGCACATTTATTTGCACTCGATATGAATGCGCACTACACACAAAGTAATTGGGAAACGCATCGAGCAAATTAATTCCTTTTGGCCGAAATCTTTCTCTGGCGACGTTAGACTCCAGTCTAAGGCGGAGGAGCTGCAGATACCGCGGCGGTCAGTGGCGACAGACTCGGACAATGGCTGGGTGAGCAGGAAAACGCTTTCCACCACTTATTTTAGTCTCTGGACTGTGGGGAGATGCCCAAATTTGACCTGGGGGTGGCATATCCCTTTAAAGAAGGCATATTCTGCTTGTGTCTAATCTATGACATCCATGGATCATTATGTTATAATTAGAGTATTTTAAATCTAAATATTCATCTAAAATGAGTGCAGATAATGCTATGAGCTGCAGATTTTCATTTGTGCCAAAATGACAAGGTGCCACTGCTGAATCCTACATGTATCACTGATTAAGAAAATAAAATTGGAGAGCAAAGTAAGTACAGAGCAGTGGGTGTATGCCAGTGGCATACACAGTGAAAACGGAAGTTGATCGTCAAAATGGCCTCTTGAAAATATTAAAGATTGCTCACAATGTACGAGTCACTCCAAATACAACGGTGGGTGGGAAAATGGTGGAGACTGTAACATGGTTAATGGCTCTGAAAAGTTGATTTAGCGTCATAAATCTGCTTTAAGACTAGATTTAAGAGCATGTTAATTTCTCTATTTGATTCTCCTCATGGCTGGAGTAGATATTCTGACATTGTGGCTTCAATCACGACATTACAGGCAACAAACAATGCAACAGTAAAACCTCTACTTCCTGGGAGGACATGTTGAATGCAGTTAAGTAACTCTGGTATAAAACAAAGTTACAAATCCCAACTCCTAAGAGTAATCTCTGCAGAATGTGGTTTCCGATAAACCATCCAGGTAGTTTTACCTCCCATGCTCCTCCTTGAGTTAGACTCAACTTCTAACTCCTCTAAAGTGTGAAAAGCCAGTAGGGCTAGCACCTGCTGTTCCTCCTGTGGTGCCCCGGGCTGAACCTCTCCAGGACTCGCACTTGTAGCAATAGGTGTCCTCAGCAGCAGTGCAGAGTGAAGTTTGGCAGCTGCTTCCACTGTTTTCAGCCATACATAATTCATAACATCCACACTGACACTTGCAAACGCAAACTCATTAAAGTCATCAAAACAAAACCCTCAATGATTAATTTAATAAAACACATGTTTTCATACAAACAGGAACAATGCAAAGACAATGCAATAAAGAGTGATGATGCCACTGTTTTAACTGCAACAAAACCAGATCTGGGATCTACTACACTGTTAAAGGAACTGTAAGTAAGATTTAGATTTTAAATTCTAGAAATCTATTTCCTCAGACATGAATTGGACATGTTAGAAACAAAAATAGCTTTTACTGATAACAACTGTAATGCTGATTCATTCTTAATTACAAAAACGTTGGACATGATGGCCAAGTTGTTTATGTTAAATTTTGGTGTTTTGGTTTTCAAAACAACATGCTATCATAAAGCAGAATAAGCCTCACACAAGTCTATCGTTTGGATTGCCAGTTTCAATGGAGAAATCCAGTTGGTTTAAGCATAAAAGGACTCTCTCTGATCTGAATTTAACTACCAAAACCCCAGTCCGTGGAGCCAATTATTAATCAGTGCCTCTGCTGCTGCTGTCTATATACTATACATCACGGGCTACATACAGTTCCTTTTGGTATCCATGTAGAGATAATGTAGACTAAATAAATGAATTCTACCTATAATACTGAAAAAAACATTGAACATTTTGAAATATCTCTCTAATATACTGGCCAAGAAGAGAGAAACAAGCCATTTCTCACTGGCCATATTCACCAAACTGAGCTGTTATGGACAACAAAATACATAATAACATCAACTGTGGTTATCTTTCAATGCAAACTCATGACTTGTTCACAATATCCATGAGCTATTCCAGTTATAAAATTGCAAATCAATATTTTTTCACACTTTTAATGAGCCTGGGATTTGGAGTTTAATATCCAAATCTTGACAGCTCCCAGTGCTAGCCAGTGAAAGAGATAGCATAGCACTCTTCCAAACTTAAATAGGACCTTGTTATTCAGCTGTCTACCACTTCTTTCCAAAATGCCCATTATCCACCATTTCAGCCCGTGTTTCTGATTGACTCGAATGCTAAGACAAGGGTTTGAAAATAGTATGCACCCCCACATGTGCTCATGCCGATCCCTCTTCGCCATCATCATTTTCATCATTACATGAAATATGACCAAGAGCGGAATCTCACAATACCGTGCAAATGTCAGAGCAAGTTAGCATCAAGAAGACACAAGAGATATGCATGCATCATCTGGCCAGGAGAACATGGCTTGTGGGGGATGACTGCCAGGGGCCTAAAGGAGTGAAATAGGAGGGGATGGAAGGAGCGAAGGATAAGGTGATGGAGGAAGAGAAGTTTAGAATGCACGATAAGGTAAAGCTGTTGCTGTCTTGTGTCTCACAAACCTTTATATCATTGTTTTTATTCAAAAGATACAGTACCTTTTCTGGACAAGTCTGCCACCTGCTTGTTTCCATAATGATGCAAATGGTCACATTTTTATACAGCGCTTTTCCACATTCAAGGCACCAAAAGCGCTTTACAACAAGGAACCACTCACCCATTCAGACACCAGACACAGGGGGCGAGGTGGATTAAGTGTCTTGCCCAAGGACACAACGGCAGCATTCATCTGTGGGAGCTGGAATCATACCGCCAACCAGTGGACAAACGCTCTATCAACTGAGCTACTGCCACTCATGTTTTCCCTTAGCCTAGAATGTTCAACAGTAAGACATTAAAGGGACAGTGTGTAAGATTTTTACCCGTTAATTACAGAAATTGAAGATACCCATTCAAAAGTACAGTGTTTTCCAAGTCTTTTCACTTCGATCATGAAATCAAAGTATTCTGTTGGACTTAGATGTACCTGCATAAAAGGGAGATCTTCCCCATATAGAAGCAGCCATTTTGATTACGAGAGCCGCAGAAGGACATTTGGGCTCCACCTTCGCCTTCGGCAAGGCTCGTGGTTTTGGGTAAACAACGACAAGCATGTTGCCGGATCAGACGTCGTAATGGATCTAACACGTGTTTTGGACTAAATTGTTTTACTAAATTTTATTCGCTGGATCCTTACGGACAGACTGAGACCAAGTTTATGGTGGAATACTGAGTTTGACTTGTCCAGAGCCTTCAAAGGTAAGCTAAGTAACAAACCTTGTTTTGTGCTTTTCCGTATAAAAGCCCCATGTGCTCGGGGAGTGATTGTTGTGCCGGGAAATGCATTGCATAGTCAAAAAGAGGAGACTGTAAGGTTTTATTTGATGTGTAGATTGTCATGGTACACGATCGGGAATGTGTGCTTTCATGCGAAAAGTAAAAAAAAAACAGTGAACAGGACCGCGTTTTATTTATACCGTAGTTGTCGGCGAGGGCTCGCACAGCGCCGGGTGCGCTTCACGCATTCGTGCGCTGGTACGCGAGCTGTCCGCGTTACGGCGCGCCCGGGTGACCCTCAAGGTCTGCCGTAGCTAAAACAGGAAGTGCAATAGCCACCATCCACCTATGCGCCACAAATCCTACACACTGTACCTTTAAACATGAGGGTAAAATTACCTGGACAAATTACATGTCAGTCTGTGGAGAGACAGGCAAACACTAAGAATGCATGTATTTTTGAACAATAAAAACATGTTATTAAATAAATGCTAGATCTATATTTAAGCATTTATTAGGCAAATTAGGCAAATTATAAATAGTCCTATGGAGAAGCAGGAGCCAGGCCACCTACTTAAGTTACATAGAACACATTAAAAATAATAGAAAATTTAGTTGGCAATTATATCTGGAATCATGTTGGAAATAATAATTGTATTCCAAGTACCACCAACAGAGCTTGGATGCCAATAACAGTCTCTTTACAAGGAAACACTAAGGAGGTGTATTAGACAAAAGTGGGATATGCTGTGCAGACTGGGAACTATACAGAGAGGCAATCAGAGAAAATGGAGCCATCATATTCCGGTGGCGCTTAATCTCCGCAGATTCAAGCGTAATGCATAATCTCCCAGGTTCTACAATGCTCCGTGTGCCCTAATTCTGGGCCAATTGCATTACATGCATGCCATTTGTGTGGCTTTGAAAGGGAGGAGTCTGACAGCACACTTTTTGATTTGGGGTGAAAATGTCGTTATTTGTGCCATGTAGGAGGGGGGTAACATAGACAGCTTGGGTCCCCATTCTGACTTCTGTATACTCTAATGCCCTTGAATGACCAGATTAAGTCTCTCATGGAAAAAATGGGGGAAAAAACATCGCACAAAGGCTGGCAACATCTGTTCAGGAACACGCAGTCCAAGCCGACCCGCGGTGAGCCCCGTTGGTCAGTCCCAGTCCCCATGCCGACAACATCTGCAGCCAATGGACTAGAGCGCATTCTCCAACCAGGCAGAAGAGCAAGCACAATACTCAAGAAGTACCTGTGTTAATACATGTTGGAGAGTCACGCAAGATGGATAAAGTACAGCTAGCAATAGTTTTTAAGAGGAATTTAAATGTGACTGCTTAGACAGGAATGGCCAATTGCCTCAGCCACTATGTTACAATAGATGTGTAATGTTTGAAAGAAGGGCATCTGGAATATCAAGCAAAGTGTTAATTCCAAGCAAATCCACACTTGAAAAAAAAAAAAATTAAGAAAGAAAAAAAAATACCTTTGTGGTTTTATCTTCCGGATGTTTTGCAGACACCAGAAGGTTTTAGCGAATAATGAGACATCATGTTCAAATACACCACCTGCCAATTTCTCGCAGTTACTGTAGTGTGACTTTGAAAAGTACCTTCAAGTAGCTTTTACAGTTGTCCAAGAATCCCTTTAAAGAGCAAGAAGCAAGATTTAGGATGACAGTCAGACATTTAATAGGTTTATAAGGAATGCAAATGAAAGCCATAAACGGTCTAAGTATTAGTCCACAAATCAACGGGTCACTGGGTCTAGGGAATATAGGACAGCAAAGGACAAAGGATTATAGCGTCACCTCAAGAGTGAATGAGAAAAAAATGTGTTTCACTTGATCATACTTCTGTTTTACACTAAATACTATTTGACATTTGGCTTTAATCTAATCTAACTGACATATTGTTGTTGTTGTTTTTTTCTCTTCTCTTAAAGTTGCATTGTGTACGTTTTCTAGTGATTGGTCTGCCACGTCCTTGTTTCCATGGAGATGTTATTGCTTTGGCTCTAATGTTCTACAGTATGGCATTAAACGTATCTGTATAGCAATTATTTCTTTAGATATGTTTTTATTGCCCAAAAATACCATGAAATCATGCATTCTTGCTTTGACCAGGCTCATCGTTCCACAGATCTGACCTGTTACATGGCTAGCACTGCTAGTATCCCTGGAAATGTGGGACAGCCAAACCAAAGCAATAACATCGCAGACCTAAGCAGTGGCCTTCCCTTCATCAGAAAAAAAAATTCATAGTGCATTTTAAGAGAATTGTTGACACTGGTTGTGTTAGTATTTTGAGAAATTGCTCAGTGTGGAAGGAAAGCAGGATCTAATGATGACTGCGAGCCTGGAGGTTATGATTTAGAAAGCTATATGGCGCTGGACGGATATGTGATTATCAGATTAGATCTGTGGGAGCGCCCGTAAATCCAATGTCTATTGGACTGTCCAGTCTCAGCAACATCAGTTACACTTACTATACACAGACCAAGCAAATGTCAGTCATGTTTTGAGACCAAATCCCCTGCATGGATATGTGTTTCAATGGTAATAGAAAAGATATACCATCAGAAAATACAGGTGGACTAAATAATAGTCTTAATCAGGTTTGGATTTGTCTTTTTTATGGTAATATTGCTAAACCTAGCTAGGAACAGCATCTGGTATTGTGGTTGCTTGTAAAAGTAAAGCACTTTACTTCCTGTAACAATATGGAGAGGGATTGTGTAAAATTGTTCTTTTCAGTGCAAGGGCCAGTCCCAAATACAACGTAGAGAAAAAAATATATATTAAAAATATGAATGTGATTGGCAAATTAAGTTAAAATCCGGCCTTCAACAGGGCAAATGGGTCACTTTTGATGTTTTTCAGTAGGTGAACATGATTGCTACGAGAGCTTAAAGCAGCTCTGGAGGTGGCACGTTACCTGCATGATTCTATGAAAATAGGAAGTTCAGAATATTCTCCATGGTGATAGATAAGTATAATGGCTTATTGTTGAATATAATAGCCAAAAGAACAGCATTTCCATAGTGACAAGCAGGTAAAGGCCCTCCAACCCCCAAAAAAGGGGTTTTGAGAGACAGAAGCCTCACAGTAAGGACCATATGTTTTTTCAGTGCAATAAAAAAAAAAAAAAACATGCTTCAGCTTAAGTGTTTGTTTGTTTTTTTGTTTTTTTTTTTGCTAAAAGTTATATGATGAGGCTTTAACTGGAGAAAGTCAGAAAGTATTATTATGTCTTATATTCACACAGAAGCAAAAGTATGTGAAAAACAAACTTTGTACTTTGTGAATGACTTATTAATAGCATAACCTAGCACAGGTAAAAGGTACAGGAAATAGGTACTCGCTAGATACAACAAACACACTAGATAAAGTGGATTTCATGAATTAGTCAGGCTTCCGGGAAGTACTTCCTGGCTGTCTGTCTCCTCACTTGGATGTGTGTTTTCAGAGGGGGTAGATGTCTGATGTTAACTTCTAGCTGTCCTCGTCCTAGCCCTTTCACTCCCTCTGAATCATGCAGCACCATGAACGAAGTGAGGAAACTGATGTGATCGAGGTGAATGAACCAACAGACAGGCGGAAGTCTCTAAACACTTAGCGGTTATAACAGCAGTTTGGCCTAGATGGGGTAAAATGTAGGCTACGACACATGAATAATAAAGCAGTGACAGTGCCTTTGGGCTGCCTGGTGAGCTCCCTCTACTCTCCTTACCCCCAAGCACAAAGAACACCAGCAGTAGGAATGGTAACATTACTAATATTACACAAGGAAGTTAAAGGACCTGCACTTGACTTTAAATCAGATAAAAGCCATTTCTATTATGCAGTGTATTGTAAATGTTAAAGGTCCCATGACATGGTACTTCTTGATGCTTTTATATGGCTCCTTAATGGTTCCCTAATACTGTAAATGAATCCTTCTTCAAAATCAAGACTCAGTGCATGAGAAACAGAGATAAGATGAGAAATAGTATTTTTTCTCTCTCTGAACAGGCCATTATGGGAGTTGTTGCTTGAATGCAAATGAGGAGGACAGAGATGGGCTATAGTAGAGGGTGGGGGCGTGGCCAAACTCCCCGCTCTCAGCTCTCAGCTGTGCGCTCTCTCATCCATTTCCGCATTTTTGCGCGGAGAAGAGATGAGAAGCGTTCCATTGAAAAATAAACACATTTACACAGAAAATAAAATTAAACCACTGCTGTTCAAAGGTCCAGAGGCTCAGATAAAGGACTTCCGAGCCTAGAAACACTTGGACGTGCCTCCAGGCAAATAAAAAAACGCATTTCGCATTGCCTAGCGCATTCGCGGTCCAAACTCTCTGGGCGTGATTTACAGAGACGCTGAGTAGACACAGACGGAGGGTGGAGCTGCATTTTTCGAGCTGACGTCAATAAGGTGCCTTGTTGAGAATCGCCCGTTTGAGCTGTGTTTTTTTCTAACGCAGAAAAGGGCCGCAAATGCTCAGTTTAGACATTTCGCAACTTTTAGCCATGGGGGGGCCCTAAACAGGGTAGGGGAGCTCACATTAACATTCAAAAACCTCAGAAAGTGAAAATGTCATACCATGGGACCTTTAATACTTGAGAAAAAACCCTGAATTTGTACTAAAGAAAACCTATTGTGCTTGTGTCTGCTGTATAGCTAAAATCTATGACATCCGTGGATCATTATGTTACAATTTGCACATTTTAAATCACAATACTGATTTAATAAAAATAAAAAAAAAAGTTTGCTGACTTCCACATTAGAAAACTGTGGTGTTCAATGGGAGCTGTCATTGCCCTAAATGCAACATGATGTGCAGCAACGAGTGGAAAGCTGCACATCATGTTTGCGAGCAGTGGATTTTTTTTGTACCAAAATGACTATGCAATACTGCTGAATCCTACACATATAACCGATTATAAAAATAAAATAACAGAAATAAGTAGAGAGCAGTGGGCATATGCCAGTGATGGTAAAAACTGGACTGATCTGCAATATGATGTCTAATATATATATATATATATATATATATATATATATATATATATATATATATATATATATATATATATATATATATCATCAGTCACTCCAAATACAATTTCGGGTGCATAAATAGTGAGGGGAAACAACTATAACATGGTTAAAAGCTCTAAAAAGTCCAGTATGTGCATAATAGCTCTGCTTTAACTAGAGTTACTGGCAGGAAATACATTCCCAAAAACACATTGTTCAGCAAGAATCATGGGTAAAACAACTGCCTGACACTATCTCAGACTTTTGATTCTCTGTCATGATGCCTTGTGTTGTTGCATGTTTTTTATTGACCACTGATTGTGTCATTGTTTGTTTTCTAATTTTCTGTTGGCTAAATCAACAATCAACCCAGTGAGGCAACTGCGGTTGTGATTTTGGGCTCTGATTTGATTTTAATTCACCAAAAGGGGAAAAAACACACACATACACACACGGCAGTTCTTTCTATGTTGTGTTGTAATATCAGATGAGAGAAAGGAATAAGTGGTCGGGGCTAACTAAAACATGTACCTGATGTCTGACCTTTAAAAAGAAACTGCTATATACTGTATGCATGTCAATACACATGTATATACCAGGCTACAAAACGTAACATCTGTCCCCTATGACAAATTGAAAACCACCTAGATATTCTGTACATAGGAGGGGCGGGTGGAGTTTGTTTTTAAAGACTACACTTAACATACATTATTTTAACTAATGTATTGTATTTGACGCTGCTGATAACCTGGACCTGAGTACAGTGTTCATTTCTGTGTAATTGTTATACTGAAATGACTGACATTCTGATGCTATAACAAATTGAACAACACCTATATATGCTGTAAAAGGCTGCAATTATTGGGGTAAGCAATTAATGGCAGTCATGTCAAAATGGTTGGAATCCCAGGCCTCTAGCATTCTGAAAAGGTAATTGAAATGCTAGAAAATGCCTTCAATCCATGCAAGGATTAAGATAACATGTCAATACAGAGTAGCTAACTGGAGGTCCCTATAGAAAAATGCCCTCAAAGATAAATCATTATGCAAAGATTGCACATTAATCACAACCATACAGCTACAATTATGTGCCATTATCATTCTGCTGAGAGACATATGACTTGGCGTGTCACACTTGGGTGCACTCACAACATCAGCACTATAACTCATTCTTTATGTGTAGTTTTATTTTTGCCTGACTTCATCTAACAATTACTTTATTGTGATTGTGGAGGTGGCATTCAAAAAGGCAGATATATGATGATTTCATAGTTCTGCTCAATGCAGTATATGTCAGTAATCTTGTGATTTTAGGAATTTTACCATATTTGGATCTGTACAGTGTTCCAAAACCATAGACTATAGTGCTACTAAATAAACCCATAGATTAATTGTATTTTGAACAGGAAGTCAATGAAACAGTTTTATTAAGAGATTTTTTTTCGATCAATATAGCATGTAGAACTGACATAACATTGATTCTTGTGAGCTTTTAGTGTTAGAACGTAGTTACCTCCTCATCATTATTATTGTCTGCATCTCCTACGATCAAAATGCGCTTTTCCACCTTGTGATGTCATGAAGCGGTAGTTTTCATGTTAACAGCTACCACCTTTACCTTTTGTTCAGTAGAAATAGGCAATTCTAGGGCTGAAATGATCCAGGTAATTGTACTGAAGGTGTATGGAGTTTGAAAACATAGCGGAGCACTTCCTGTATTACCACATGACATCACAAGGCTGAACAGAGTGTTTTCAGTTTAAAAGAAGTCAGCCTAAATATGTTGGGTTTGTGTGTTAAATGTGTGACTGAAACAAAACACAACACTAGGTATGTCTTATGAGGAAACAACATTACCATAATTCAGAAAATAGCACAATATAAGCCCTTTAATTCTTAATACCTAAAAATGCAAAATTCTTTAGAATACCGATCATCTTTTTCTTCACTTTAAAGCCCCAGTGTGTAGGATTCGTGGCGCATAGGTGGATAGTCGCTATTGCACTTCCTGTTTTAGCTACGGCAGACCTCGAGGGTCACCCGGGCTCGCCGTAGCGCCGACAGCTCGCGTACCCGCGCACGAACCGCGCGCCACTGTATACATAAAACGCGGTCCCCCGTTCACTTTTTTTTTTTCTTTTCGCATGAAAACACACATTCCCGATCATGTATCATGACAATCTACACATCAAATGAAACCTTACAGTCTCCTCTTTTTGACTATGCAATTCATTTCCCAGCACAACAATCTCTCCCCGAGCACATGGGGCTTTTATACGGAAAAGCACAAAACGGAAAAGCACAAAGCTTACCTTTGAAGGCTCTGCCCAGGTCAAACTCAGCATTTCACCATAAGCTTGGTCTGAAATCTGTCCGTAAGGATCCAGCGAATAAAATCCAGTAAAACTATTTAGTCCAAAACACGTGTTAGATCCATTACGACGTGTCATACAGCAGCATGCTTGTTGTTTACCCAAAACCACGAGCCTCCCCCCACCCCACCCGCACCTCTCTCCCTCTGTCCTTCTCTCCGGCGCGCTCCGCCTGCTTTGCCTCCGGTGCTACCACGAGCCTTGCCGAAGGCGAAGGCGGAGCCCAAATGTCCTTCTGCGGCTCTCGTATTCAAAATGGCTGCCTCTATATGGGGAAGATCCCCCTTTTATGTGACTATATCTAAGTCCAAAAGAATACTTTGATTTCATGATGGAAGTGAGAAGGCTTGAAAAACAATGTATTTTTGAATGGGTATCTTCAATTTCGGTAATTAACGGGTAAAAATCTTACACACTGTCCCTTTAAAGATGGTGCAAAGATTATTTTCCTTCCTTCCTTGTTTTGTCCTTGACTATTCCACAGTAAATATACAATTGTAGAGGCATTCTGAACATTATGTTTTGATTGATCATTCCATTGAAAGACATATTGGACTTGCCACACTCAAATGCACTTGCCACTTCAGCATTATCACTCATACACTACATATGCAAATGACTAATGTAGCTTTATTTTTATGCCCGACTTGGTCTTGCAGTGACCAACTGTGACTTTATGGTTTAGCAATCAAACAGCAGACCTGTGCGGCTACTCTTTTTAGTCATGACAGCAGCAATAAGTTACTGCTATATCAGTAATAGTGTGAAGGCCTCATTCAAGGTCTGCTAATGGAGGAGCTTAAGCCGGCGCCAACTCATCTAAAAGGAGATGTATAGCCGTATTTCTCATTCAAATGCTGAAAACACATCTGCATTAAATTATGGGCCATAATGTAGTTTGTAAAACGCTACAGTGTACAGCCTTGGAAGGTTGTGTGTTGGGCAATTTATCATTTTGCGACGTGTCATATTGGAAATTGATTGTGCAGCGTGTGTTTTTGCTTCCGAAGCCTCGCAGGAACATGTACACAAATTGGTGTTTGGAAATGTCATGGGTGCATTTTTATTAGCGGGATATAGGATATAGCATATGGCTAGATGTATTTATCAAGGTAATAATGGTAATATGTTTTTGCCTGGATACAATGGAAAGGTTGTTTTACTCCATGCCAGGGCAAACATCCTATTTCTACAGCCTTCAGTATGAGGAGTTGATTTGGATTTCTAGGGAGTGAAACAAAATATGCAGATTAATATGGATAGACATGGAGCAATAACAACATAAACTAGGGCAGATGCAATGCAGAACACACACACAGTATTAAAGCATGATTCATGAGGTACTGGGTTGCCTTACTTTGCAAATCTAAATCAGGTATTATTTTGGAAATCAGGATAGATACAATGAATATATATATATATATATATATATATATATATATATATAGAGAGAGAGAGAGAGAGAGAGAGAATACACTTTTAAATATGGCTGCATGGTGGCTGCACTCTTGCCTCAAAAGAAGAAGTGTCTTAGTGTAGTTTTTGTGTAGCACTCCATTTCCCTCTTTCAACAGAAAACATACATCTTAGGATAAATCTTGACCAATGCAAGCTCAACATCTGGGTGCTCAGATGCAGCACTGCAGCACCCACTGCTCCTAACAAGTTTGCCCAATGGCATTGATAGATGGGTCAAATGCTGTGAACAGATTAAAGGCAAAAAAGCTTAAACAGATTTGAAATAGAAGTCTTCATGATTTCTCAGTTTTGGTGAGAAAGTGAAAGGGAAGCATGGGTAAGTCTTGCCATGCTTATAGTGTGTGGGTAATGAGCCACAAAGGTAGAATATACATGCCATTAGTCATAAGGGCAAAAGCACTTTCTGATATCCTATTTACCGAACCTTCATGTAAATGTAACTGTAGTAATAATAGTCAGAGAAAAGAGAAAATGGGTGATAGTTTGAGCTTACTGTCTTCAGCTCGTGGGCTGTAGGAACCAAGGCACCGAAACTGGTGGCTGCTTTGACAGCAAACATATTTTCCCGAGTGTAGAAAAGTTGAAAAAATGCCTGATGAAGAGGAGGTGGCGCAGACAGCTGCAGCGCCCCCGCTCTTTCGCCGGAGGGTTTGGATTTGGTGGCCCGGACGTGTCTGGCAGACGGGACATTTGGTTTATTCATAACAAGAGGCTCAGTCACACAGTATGACAGGTGCATGGGAACAACTTGACCCACAATGACCTTCAGTGTGCTTCTGCCAGCCCCTTCTTATGGCACTGGACAAGATATTGTGTTTACACTGCACAAATTAGGAAATAAACTGTATCTTTAACATAATCTGTCAGCACTGTTTGAAATGAAGTCTCATAGATGTCATGATGACCACACAGTAAAGTGTATGTCTTTCTATCTTGCTATATTCATTCGCTTTTGATAGATATAAATTTAATAAATAAATAAATACATAAATAAGATGAATCAATTGTGTTTGATCGTTCTGTGTGGCTACTGATTTACTGTTAACCACCAAATCTTTTTTTTTTTTTTATTTAGTTTTTATTTATCTATTTATTTTGGGCAAGTAAGCAATTTAAATTCTTTTAAAAGTGCAATAACAGAAATAACAATAAACAGAAATAAGCAAAATCCCTCTTCTAATTTAGCATTATGACCTTTCTTTTGCATTCTTCGGACATTATAATTCGACTTGAACTATACAAAAGGATACCAACAATGGTAAAGAAATTAAGGATACCAACAGACAGCAGATACAACTAATATAATGGACAGAACATACCAACAATGGTCAGGAAACAACAAGCATAACCCAGCACTACAGAAGACAGTTTGTTCTAATATTCAGACCCACTCTCTACTGTGACCAGACCATATGTTTATACAACAGCTTGAATTTATGGCTATTGTGGCATTTCTTGAGACGTGTATCCAGACTGTTGGAGAGTTTTACACCACATGTAGACACACAGAAATGTTTACTGGTAGTTCGAACATTTGGCAATTTGAAATTTACATACCCTCTTAAATTATGAGTTCTCTCTCTCATTTTGAACAAGCTTTGTAGATTACTTGGTAGTAAATTGTTGAAGGCTTTAAATAATATTATCAGTGTATAATATTTTACAAGGTCAGGAATCTTTAGGAGCTTGGATTGAGTAAAAAGATTATGGGTGTGTTCTAAAAAATCCAACTTTATGGATGATTCGCAAGGCTCATTTTTGTAATTTAATCAATGGATTAACTCAGTGCTTCTCAATTATTTTCTGTGACACCCCCCTAGGAAGAAGAAAATATTTCACGCCCCCCTTCCTGCGCGCGACTATAAATAGTATTATTTGTCTAGAAAATTGTTATTAGAACACCATTGTATCCTTTTATTAACATTATAAACAAAAAAAAAGAAAGAAACTTACAACAAAGACTGCACTGAGGACTCAAATATTAATGTGTTTTTAATGCAGCTTTGTGCACATTTGTTTACGTTTTACAGAAATGAAACTTAAAACCACCTCATTTGCATAAGCTAAAAGCATTGAAAAAAAACGCTCTCTCCTTGTGCCACTGATGCGTCAGCTTCTGTCGGACTAAAGGACACGACTCAGTGGAATATACGTGTTTTTTCTGTGACAGAGGATGTTCTGTTCTTCTGTATGGTGAGACTGTGCGTAAATCGCATGTGAGAACGCCACTGCCAACTACTGTTGTTGATGTGCAATTACACTTAGTTCTAGTACAGTACAGCAAAAAAACATGTTTCCCAGGGTCATACGCGCCCCCCCTGGCATCACGCCACGCCCCCCCAGGGGGGCCCGCCCCACTATTTGAGAAGCACTGGATTAACTGTACATTGGTACAGTACATTGGAACTGTACATTTCCCCACACTTCAACACAATATGTAAAATAAGAGAGAACCAATGAACAGTATAGTGTACAAAAAGATAACTTTTCAACCAGTTCCCAGCTATCCCTCTAATACCATATTGTTTGAGTTTATGTAGTAATATTGAGTGATTGATGGTATCGAAGGCTTTCTTAAGGTCAATAAAAATACTGAAGCATATTTATTATCATCTAGTGCATTTGTGATTCCCTGTATTACATCAGTTATTGCCATTGAGGTGGTTCTTTGTGTCCTAAACCTGTATTGTCCTTCATTTATTATTTGATGTTGGACAAGAAACTTTTCGAGATGTGAGTTGAAGAGCTTTTCAAGGATTTTTGAAAACTGTGGCAGTAGGGAAATTGGTCTGTAATTTGTGAAATTTTGAATATTGGTATTACTTTTGCAGTTTTCATTTTATTCAGGAAATGCCCTTACTGAAAGGATAAGCTACAGTTATGGGTAAAGGGCTTAACAATGTTTTTATTACTTTTTAACTAGTACCATGTCTATGTCATGACAATCTTTGGATAGTTTACTTTTACACTTGAGAACGATGTTAGTCACCTCCTGTACATTTGTTGCAGGTATAAAGATAGAATGTGGATTTCTTTCAACATTTTGATGACAAGTTGCCTGATGTGGAATTTTTGCAGCCAACTCTGGGCCAACATTTACAAAAAAAATATTGAAATGATCTTTTGTGTTTTGAATTTCATAATTTTTGTCAATGAAGTAGTCAGGATATGTTACCTTTGTAGGTCTTTGTTTGATTAGTTTATTCAGAGTTTTATATTGTTTCTAATTTCATACAATATTTTATTATAATATAATTGCTTGCTCGCTCAAGTTTTGTCTGTGAATTTATTTTTGTACTTCTTAAATCTTTGTTCTGCTTCTTTTGTTTTTAACTTTATGAAATGTTTATACAGATTCTTTTTCATTTTACAAGCATTAGTTATTCCTTTAGTTAGCCAAGGGCTGTTTGTACGTTTGCTGTTTACAGTGAGTTCTACGACTCGGCAATGTTTATTATACAAAGACAGGAATCTAAAAAGTTATTATATGCTTTGTCCACATCTGTTTCTCTATAGATTGTACTCCAATCCTGAAGCATTAGACTGTTGTTGAGAGTTAATAGCTTCTTCAGTTTTTGTTTGTTTACAAATTAATTTTCTTCCCTTCTCGATTTTTTGGCGACCATAGTCAAGAACAATGAACACAATGTTACAAATGCATCCAGACTTATAGTGCTGAATGATCAATAGACCATTTTTTAAATATGAAATTTGACAAAAGTATTTGAGAACCATCGCAGCTGAAGTCAGGCTGAAGTATTCAAACTGTTAAACAATAATAAAAGGAACTACCATGCCAATTTTCAAGTGTTGCTAGACAACAGTGAGTGAAGGCAAAAAGAAGACAATTTTATTTTCATCTGACCTTGCTTCTTGTTATTCCATTCCCAACACTTCTCAACTTTTTTTATATTTCTATCCAAAAAATAACCCTGTTTTTTCAATTGAATTCCAAATGCTAAAATAAACATTAGTCCCTAATTACAAAAACATGGTGACTCATATTATTAAAGGTGAAGAGACACAAGCACATCACCTGAAGCGAATGGACAAATTTAATTAGAATAATAATAATGGTTTGAAAATTTAGTGGGGGTGGTGCAAGAATAGGGTAATATTTAATTAAAACCTTATGTAAATTAAAGTTCACATCCCCCATTCTGCTGCCTATGCTTCAGTTCATAATGAGCAGAGAACCAATGAAAGCAATCAAATAGGAAGTTACATGTCAGATTATAAGGAGTATATATGACCTATCTATATATGATATGATCGAATAATTCAACTTTTATAACAACGACAGCTCTTAAAGAAACACAACAAGCTTCACGGAAAAATCACTTCATATATTTTCTCACACCAGGTTTCTTTTCCAACCATCTGTAAGAAACTGCACCAAAGCTCTTAAAGGTGTTTGCATGGTCCAATTAACACCAGATGCTAGCCCTCAGCTAACCTAGAGAACCCCGGAATGTGTAGGCCTCCAAGGAGCGAGCATGGTCCAGTTAGCACCAGATGCTAGCCCCTTATCGCATCGTCTTCAGCCAAAAAAGAAGAAGAAATGGCAGGGTTAGTGCCGCTTGCTCGCGCTGGTCACCTCTGTGTTTCTATTGTTAGCCCCTTGAGGCCACACCAGAAGACCTTCTAGTATAATGGGTTTCCTCTGTAAGATAAATGATACGCTGTCGCAGCATCATACCCACTTTAGAAAACTTCCCATATTTATATAGCTGTATATGGATCTTATTATGTAATTTTAAGTCACTTAAGGCAACTTCCACTCTAGGCTGAAAGACTGGAAGGCACCACTCATTTTTCATTCTATACACAGTCTTGGACAGAGTTCAACTGCATTGTAACAACAGTGCTACTGCTTTCTAAAGTTGAAGTAATAGAGTTTTTCTTCTTTCTGTTGATTGTTTTGTACATGGATTTTGTGGCTTACATTACTGGATTTTTGTAGCCTGGCACAGACTCCATACTTATCACTGCACGGGTTCTGGTAATATATATAATAATATTGTCATACAGCTGAACAAATCAGAAAGTGAACCAGACAGGAACACTAGAAAGGTTGCGTAATAATAGCAGGTCTCTTATGCCACTTAAAACAGCGTTTGCTATAATATAGCATAGCACAAACCATGTGTTCCAGACAAAGATTGGCAGTGGTGGAATATAACAAAATCAAATTTTTAAGCATCTGTATTTAACACAAAGTCAACACAAATCTTTATCAAGCTTGAAGCTTTATTAGATTTCAAAATCTGTGCAAAAATACTGACTTTTGACTCTTTAAATACATTTTTAACAGGTCCTTTAATACTTTTACTTAAGTAGATTTTTTTTTCATGTGATACTTTTACTTGAGTAAAAGTAGTAAAAGTATCTCCAGTATTTGTACTTCTACTTAGTAACAAAATTGAGTATTTCTTTTACCACTGTTGATCAGTACTGGACATACTGATAGAACTTCTGGTTAGTTACAGAGATAAAACAAACTAAAATTATGTCTAGGTCTGAGGACTTGGGTGGCCGTAAGAGTCTGACTGACAAGGCTGGCCATTTCCACTCGTATTCACACATTTATAAAACAAGTGACTTCAGCAAAACATCAACAGTGTACATATTAGAACTTTATGCCAAATGATCACTTAATTTTGAAGATCTGTCTCAATAAAGTCAGTATTACTGGTACTTCATTTCTAGTGACAAAAAACATGATCTTAATTGTTTTTTATGTAAACCTCAATTCTAATGAACGCTGTAATCAATCTTGGTAATGCTCCATTCTGCGTACTTACTGAATAAATCTCTGCACAAACTGAAAGTGATTTAGCAGAGAGAAAGACTAATAGACACTGTAGTGTTCAGTCTTTCATTTGTTATTTTACACACAAACCAGTTACAGTTAATAAACCAACACAGACAATAATGCTATCACTAATGGCTAAAAAATATTAAAAAATGAGGGCCATCTTTATTACTAGACTTCTTCTCATTGGCAGCTGGACAGAACTCAGAGAGAGGAAAGCAAACAGAGGAAAAATACACATTAGTGCCGGCAACAGATGGTGCAATATAAGCAGCCTCCTAAATCAAAGACAACACTGACAGTCTGCCTCACCATGCACACGGCTGGCACCCGCAAATGATCGTTCATGGCACAAGAAGTGAAACGTGCAATTAATAACACTTTCTAAGTCACCTGAGAGCGGTGCCCTGGGGTTGTAAGATACATTGATCCTGGAAAAAATTACTGGGGTATATGCAATATGCAAGACCTGAGGATTGAAATACTTTTGTATCATTTTTTGTGTACTTTTGTGGGATTGGATAACCTTTGTATCACATTTGAACAACTCACTTCCTGTATTATATATTTTATGAAATCATTAAAATATTTTGATTTAATTGTCAGTTCCACTTCTATAGTTATTCTTTGATTATTCTTAAAGCCCCAGTGTGTAGGATTCGTGGCGCATAGGTGGATGGTGCTATTGCACTTTCTGTTTTAGCTACGGCAGACCTCGAGGGTCACCCGGGCGCGCTCTCGTAGCCGCGTGCCGCTACTGTATAAATAAAATGCGGGCGCGTTTTTTCTTTTCTTTTCTCATGAAAACACACATTCCCGATCGTGTACCATGACACTCTACACATCAAATGAAACCTTACAGTCTCCTCTTTTTGACTATGCAATTCATTTCCCTGCATAACAATCACTCCCCGAGCACATGGGGCTTTTATACGGAAAAGCACAAAACGAGGTTAGCTTACCTTAGAATGCTTTGCACAGGTCAAACTCTGTATTTCACCATAAACTTGCTCTCAATTTGTCCGTAAGGATCCAGCGAATAAAATCCAGTAAAACAATTTAGTCCAAAACACGTGTTAGATCCATTACGACGTCTGATCCGGCAGCATGCTTGTGTTGTTTACCCAAAACCACGAGCCTTGCCGAAGGCGAAGGCGGAGCCCAAATGTCCTTCTGCGGCTCTCGTATTCAAAATGGCTGCCTCTGCATGGGGAAGATCCCCCTTTTATGTGACTATATCTAAGTCCAAAAGAATACTTTGATTTCATGATGGAAGTGAAAAGGCTTGGAAAACAATGTATTTTTGAATGGGTATCTTCAATTTCAGTAATTAACGGGTAAAAATCTTACACACTGTCCCTTTAAAGGTGCACTGCGCAACATTTCTGGTGGAGGATCTGCTACCTGCTTGTCTCCATGGAGATGATATTGCTCTGCCTGGAATACTCCATGATATGACATTAAACATATCCATCTAGCAGCTCTCCACAGATCTGAATTGCAATGTAGTATAGTGCTGTAACCTGCTTGTCTCTCTCGTGATAGATAGGTTTAATCCATACTGAGGAACATTTTAGACAAAGCAAAACATTTTTTTTTTTTTTTTTTAAGATTAGGCTTAAGCCTTTATTGGTCTCACACACAATGACACACAGTGACACACGGGAGAAATTTGACTTCTGCATTTGACCCATCCTTTTCAGGAGCAGTGAGCAGCCATCTTTTTCGGCGCCCGGGGGGCAGTACCGTGAAGGGTCTTGCCCAAGGACCCACACTGGTTAGCTCATTGCCCGGGGGGGGTTTGAACCTACAACCCCCAGGGGGAAAGTCCATGACTTACCAGTTGAGCTAACCAGCCGGTGCAAAGCTAACCAGCCGGTGCATGGAGATAAGCAGGTGGCAGAACCTCCACTAGAAACGTTACGCAGTGCACCTTAAAGCAACATCGTATATCAGATCACCTGCACGATTCCAGGAAAACAGAGACATAAAACCATACTTTGGGACATTCTCCAGGTAATAAGAGCTGTATAAGAGCTATAGCTATAATAACCCAGGATTGTGAAATGGACCACGCAAATCTACAAAATACATGGCCTGAGATTTGATTTAGACCAAGTTTATGCTTTGTCATTCACTAAGCCTGATATGGCCCTTGTATTAAGTTAGAGGGCTGCTTTTATTTAACGAGATACAAATATAGCAATGCGGATAAATAATTCCAACCATGTGATGTACTTTATGCCTGAAAGGAGCCCGGACTTGACTCTGAAATTATGCCAATTAGGCTAATGTTGTTGTTGCACATTTTAGCTCTAAATGGCTCATAGGGGTGTCCATCGCTGAGGAGAGGGCCATGACAAGGAGGAAATTAGCATGGACAGTATCTCCACAAAACAACAAAAGTACCATCACAAGCACGAGGCAGATTTAGCCAACCAACGAGGCTACGGTGAAAATAATGTGAAGACTTACTGCATGCATTATACCCCCATGGTTATGAGTTAGCTATGCCTAAATCAATGCTAAAGTTGATTTTATTTATTATTGTGATAGAAAACAACAAAATTACATTTAGAGAATCAAATATCTCATAGTTTTGATGTAAACTGCAATACAACAGGTACAAGACCCCATAAATAACCCAGTAAACATTATAAGGCTATTAAAATTGCAGTTATTATAAAGCATTCCTGACTTGTTTAAAATTCTTTTGTCTTCTTTTTACAAGCATAGAGAACTGTGCAATATCTTCAGGTAACTCTCATTTCAAAAAGAGCTAACCTTCACTTTCGCCAGTTGAAATAACAAAACATGGCTCACGGCACACTATATCAGTCCCACTGTAGCTAATTAATCTTTAAGAAGCTGGGGCTAGACTAAAATGCATGTCAAGTGTATCTCAGAGAAGGCTGCTCTCCGTGTAGGAGAATGCTTCTTTTTTCCTGGCTTTTACATAGTGAGTGAGTTTTCCCTTTTCATTAGGGCTTAACTGATGGCTGATGATTCTGCTGCTACAAATAGCATTAGAAGGAACATGCTTACTAAGACACATGTATATGTTTTAAATGACAAATAATAAGCAAGCAATAATAAGCAATAAAATAGCAGAAATGTCCGCTTAATTGTTTTATCTAAGCAATCCATTATTAATCATAAAGTATAACGTTGCAGCCTTTATAGCACAAAGAGCACAATGTTTTCCCAATTTGTTTGCCATTTACTGAATTCCACCATGGCAAGATTTCAAGATTTTCAAGATTGTTTATTTGTCATATGCAGGATCAAGACAAGGTCAACAATGCAATGAAATGCTTAGGATCAGAAGAACCGTTGACTCGCTAAGATAGTCAAGAAGTACTACCATATTTTCCACACTATAAGGTGCATCGGATTATAAGGCGCACCTTCAATGAATGGCCTATTTTAAAACTGTTTTCATATATAGGGTGCACCACATTATAGGGCGCATAGAATAGAAGCTACAGTAGTGGCTGACTATGGTAGCCAGGATTAACCAATATTGATCCATATATAAGGCACATCGGATTATAAGGCGCACTGTCATCTTAAGAGAAAATTAAAGGCTTTTAGGTGCATCTTATAGTGCGGAAAATACGGTAATAGCATGCAATAATAGTACATGGAAAAAAGTGTTGCAAAAAGTGCAGAGGAAAAGGTAAACAATGTAATTAAAAAATGTAATAAAATATAATAAAATACAAAGGTACAGGTAGGATTAAATAAGGTGTAAGTAGAGTCTTTCACAGATTGCACATAATATAGTATAATACTAAAGATGAGATGTAAATGGGTTACACCAAAAATAACTACACCTTAATTAATCACAAAGACGCTTTCTCTGATGTATGTTACAATCAGACCCGCCAGGAATTCGCGATGTTGCGATTTGCAACTTCAACGCAACTTCAGCCAATCCCAGTGAATTCAGGACGGTGTTGCAATTTTGACCAATCACCGCAACTTTCCCGCAATTTTTACCAATTTTGACCAGTCATCGGCGACGTATTGAACTCACGTCGACCAACTTCCTTCTGCCTTACTTCCATGTGACGAAACGAAACTGCGGCCGTGTCCCCAGTTCGGAGCGTGGTTTGAAGGGGGCTCAGACTGCAGTCAAGGCGGTGCACACTTGCTCAGCCCTGAGTGCAGTCCGCAGACCGCATGGCCGTCTTCAAAATGCGACAGGTCTCGCAACTAGCAGTGTGCGTGTGCGAAGCAGTGTGCGTGCAGCCGACTCTCTGTTTCCCAATTCAGCGAGTGCACGGTTCGGAGTGTGGCCTCAGTCTGCAGTCGAGACGGTGCATACTCGCTGAGCCCTGAGTGCAGTCCGGGGATCACATGGGCGTCTGCGAAATGGAACAAGTCCCGCCTCAGCTCAACGAGCCAGGTGGTCTGCTCCTTGTTCCCTAAAGACAAAAATATTATTCTATTGCGACTAGTAATACTTGGAATTGGCCAATGACCAATGTTCCCCCTAATTTTTAATGTGTCTGAGCAAACACACTAACTCCCTGAGCGCTCCTTGGATCCCTGTGCGCGACATCCGAAATGCACACTCCTCCCTCGTGCGGCTCGCACTTTGCAGATATAAAAAAATGACCCCGCGGCTGAATAAAAAGCGGAGATCCGCCAAAAGCTCTTTCATCCATGATTTACAGTGCGCTGCATAGGTTTTCTTTTCATGTGCGAGCAGTGCGCAATTGTGCAGGCGCGCAGCTTAGAGTAAACGTTGGACAAGGCTACACTGTAGAATATCCAGCATTACAACAGCAAAGGAAATATAGAAGTGTAAGGGGTGCCGTGATCTATGCCGTTACGGCTACCGTCACACATGTTTAGCGTAGTTTATGAAGAGTTTCATGTAGCATAGTTGTAGGTGAGGTGAACCAGTACGTATATTTTATAGTGACGTCGCAACTGTCACATGGCGATGTCGCTGGCGAGTCCATCATTGTAGTCATATATCCTGCCGCGCTGTGCATGCTGGGGCTTTTAAGTGTGCGAAGCGTGCATGTTTGCACGCTTAGTCCATGCCCCGATTTCCATGGAAATGACTGCGCTGTTCAGACCATGTCTTAACTGTGCAGGGGACAAAAACCGAATGGAACGGCGGTTGTCGCGCCGGATATGATGCACATCTCCCTCCAAGGACGCTCAGAACCATGCACTTGCTGAATTGGGAAACAGCTCATTTTCTCCCGTAGAAGAAGTAGCGTGCAGTGCATGCTGGGATATATGACTGCGCAAAGCGTGTTTTCACGCGCTTGGTCCACACCCCGATTTCCATGGAAACGACTGCGGTCTTCGGACCGTGTGTTAACTGCGCATGGGACAAAAAAGAACGCACATGCCCTTCAAACCACGCTCCGAACTGTGCACTCTGGGAATTGGGACACGGCAAAGAAACATGTTTGCGGCCAGCCATTTGCCCACAAAAATAACAGCAAAAGACCGGGCGAAACAGTTCCCCTCGTAGTAGTAATTTATTTTCGATGTTGGTAAGGTTGTTTTAGGACCATATCTGTGATCTCTGTGTCTTTGTATTATTCTTTGTCAGTAATAACTCAGTATTCAAAATATTACTCAATTTTAATTACAAAAAGGAAAATCACAACTATTTATCCCAACTTTCACTTCCTCCCGCAACAAAATCGCAACAAAAACCTTAAAAGCTCCGCAACTTTCATTGCAACTTTTTGGAAAAGTTCACGCAAATTCAGGCGTTTTAGCCCGCAACAATCACAAAAAATGCCCGCGAAATCCTGGGGGGTCTGTTACAATGTTGTTTCCTCATCAAAAACAGACCTGGAGCTTGTGGTGGTATACTGGTTTAAAACATAAACCCTGCATATTTGGGCTGAAAACAGAAAACACCTTGTGATGTCATGTGGTAATACAGGATGTGCTCCACTGTGTTTTTTAATGCCATACACCTTCACAAGAATGATTCAGACTGGTTTTAACAGTCTTAACTGAACAAACGGTACAAGGAGCTGTTAACGTGAAAACTAGCGCTTCATGACATCACAAGGTGGAACAGAGCATTTTGAGCTTTAGAGATGTAGACAGACTAATGATAAAGGATTGCTCAGACATGTGTGAATGAAACAAAACACAACTCCGCTTATGTTTTTGATGAGGTAACAACATTGTAACATGGTTTAAAGTCAATTTTGCGTAATATAGGACCTTTAAATCATAATGATCAAATAGTTTCTTTTAAATGAATCAAAAGGGGTAAGGACTTCAGATATTCATTAAGCAGCTACGAAGCTTGAACCATTCTTTAAAAGAAAAAAAAATCAGTTCTTTCTTGAGGGACTAACGCTAGAATGTGTGGTCATAGCTGGTAGTAGTACAAATCTTCCTAAACAGATTATTTTTCTTTTGCAGCTAATCTCAACAATTTACGTCTCATTTGAACTCACTTAAACTTGGTGGGAATAACAGAACATCTTAGCCTAGGTTGCAAACAAATCTCAAAACCACTTGTTCAAAAGCAGAATTAAAGTTATTGCCAATTAAACTTTGATTGTTCCTAATCCAAGCTTACTGTGGCATTCGTTGCCACATTTGTAAACATGTTGATTCCTATTAAAATAATTGCCCCAACAGATTAGACTCAGTAGACTGCATCAGTGTAGTGTTGTGGTTTGTTAGCTGCCTGTTATCTGTTGATTCCATTGATAACTGCTTGACTGCGTGTCCGTATTTCTCATTCACTTAGGCCTGGGTGGACAGCGGGGGGGCCCTCATCTTTCATCAGCTTGGGTTTAATGAACAACATTCCCCCCTCCTACTCCCTACACCTCTCATCACTTCACTGTTTATGCCTCGCCTTGGCCTTTCCTAATAGTTTGAACGAGTGCTTCTAATTCCATCAGTGGCCACTCTCTCTAATGATTAATGCCAGTGAGTCGGTGGCCTGGAGGTTGCGGTACTTATTTGTTGACAGAGCGCTCAGCTGTGATGCCTGACCTAACAAATAGAAAAGCAACTCACTGGTTGGTCCGGAGTAGTTTGTATACACATAGGCAGCAGGTGATCGTTGATGATTAACTTCATACAGGGCAATGTGGCATGATGGGAAAATGGCGGTAAGCAGCCCAAGCCCAGTTTGTCAAGCGAAAATACAAGATGCCGGTAATAAACAAGCAGGGTTCATTTCAACAGAGAATGGCTGATGTTATCGGCAGTGTCAAATAAGGAGCAGACAGGAAATAGAACTGCAACAAGGCTGAAAATACCACAGATTTGGAGTGATTGTCGTCCAGCTGACAATGTGCCTCACCACAGGACAATGATCAATTTTGTACTTTTCACTGTCACATTTTTACAGTCGGGAAATTTGAAGTGTGAAATTTTGGATTTTAAAGGTTAGAAAGGCCAATTTAGAGCCCAGTATATTGCTTTATTTAATGTACTGTACTTGTTGATTAATATCAGTTTTTTCCTACTTATTCTAAACATACTATTGTATTATCCTGTCTGCTCCAGTTTTTTGATGTTCAGTTTTATACACAATTATAAACATACACTGTGTAACTTTTCTGGTAACGGGTTTGCCACTTGCTTGTCTACATGGGGATGTTATTGCCTTGTCAGATATGTCCCACAGTATGGCATTAGACTTATCTATATTGTATTTATTTTTTCTTGCTAAACATGCATTCTTAGCATGAGTAGAGCCTGATGGCGTCACCTCCTTTTCTCAAGAGACATAGATACATTTAATGCCATTTAAAATAGCTTCTTTTTTCAGACCAAGGTTTAGTTTGTTTTCGACCGCTCCTCAGAGTGGTCACGTTGCTGTGACGTATCTGGTCAGCTGATTTAAATGGGTTTTGGCGCTATCATCCTGCATCGGTAGAATGATGTGATCACTCTGAAGAAGACCGCTAGTCTAGTTGAAACTGTCAGGTATGAAAACAAACTAAACCTTGGTCTGAAAAAAAGAAGCAAATAAATGATCAAAAGACCAAATGAACCTCACTGGACTAAGTTTGATGCCATCCTGGGGAACATTCCTGGCAAAGCAATACCAAGTCCATGGAGACAAGCAGCGTCCTCCACCAGAAAAGTTAGCATAGTGCAGCATTAATATTTTAATAGCTCCACCACTGCCATGAGCATTGGTTGGTTCTTTGGAATCACCACTGCATCCCAGACAGACAAAATAACATTATGTCTTGGAAAATGGAAAATGGAAAAATTACACAAAAGAAATCTACTGCAGCTCATTTGCCACAATTTTCAGAGCAACTTCAAAAATCCCCAAACTTTGAATGTGCCCTTTGTTTGTTATTATAACAGGGGAGGTCCCCACACACACCAGGCTATACATTATTGGATTTGGTGTGGTTCTCTATTGATTTTGTTGTCACAGCAGCTACACCTTGTCTGCAGCCGGTCTTTTACTAAAGCTCTTTTCTTCATAGGCCAGGGCAATTGTGAAGTGATATGGAATACTTCAGTCCACAAACAAGGTAGATATTACTGTAAGTGGTCTGTGAAAGTACCACAAAAACACAAAAGACACCATAAATTATCCAAAACCATTCATATAATTCTTTCTAGGAACTATAGTAAACAAAGGTGTGGGGTTGTTAAGTGTAACATCAGCAGAGCTTATTTGGATCCAAATGTTCAGAGTTCTATTGGCACAAACAGCAGAAATATGAGCTTTAACGAAACCTTCTGATGAATAAAAGACATATCGGGGGCAGAAAGTGTTCACAAAACATCATATATTTCATTTTCAGGGTACAGTATAGTGGAAACATGTTTAATTTTTTATGGCTGAAAAATATCTCTAGAGGAACAACAGACTTTACTGGTTAATTTTGTGGTGTTTTATATTTGAAATTGGCATTAATTAACAAAACCCCTGGAGTAGGTTTTCAGGGATGAAAGTGGCCAATCGTGAAAAAAGCGGAAACTCCCCGCCCCCCCCCCCCCCCCCCCCCCTTCCTCCGCTGGAAAATTTAAAATTTCTGAAATTTGGATTTCTATATGCTATATGTTAGCAATAAAGTAAAACTGTACATAAAAGTACAAAAAAACACATTTTAACAGGTAGGCCTACTAGTAGTATATATATTGGATTTGTTTTTGCTTTGCACTTGGTCTAATCAGAGGCACTGAGGAGGAGCTTATGCGCGCTAAAAGGCGCAGGTGAAAAAGCGAGGAGCGACGCGATAAGTGAGGCACGGGCAGGTAGGATGAGGTATATAGGATGTTTTATAAAGTTTAACCTGTGTACACGTAATGGTACACGCTGTTGCAAGAGCTGCGCTCACTCGCTCGGTCCGCGGCTCCAGACACGGGCTCGCGCGGCCCGCAGTTTAATACGAAGTTTAATACGAGACATGTACTTTTGTTCAGAATACGGGACGATTCTGTTTTTCAAGAGACGGTTGGCGACCCGAAACACAACTATATATATATATATACACCCAAAATCTTTCTCAACGAATTTGCACAGATATTAAAAAAAAAAAAAAAAATTCCCCACTGCTGAAAAAAAAAAGCGGAGATCCGCTAAAAAACGGAACTCTTTCATCCCTGGTTTTGGGGAATGAGACTGGAATCCCATTGGACCTGGAAATAGCCATAGCAAGAGTGACGGCATCATCCCATCACTCTAAGAAAGTCCAGAGGCATTATAAATAGAGCTATAAGACCCTTTGGTATCATAAATCAAGCAAGATAACTATGAACTTTTAAAAATATTTTAACTATATGAATTATTTACTCAGCCTTAATATTTCCAAAAACACATTTATTTTAAAGTTATTATACTTACAGAATCTAAAACGAAACCACTGCATCAAAACTAACTTTATATGGCTCTATATTATACAAAGAATTGTATAATATATTGTATAAAGTGTATAAAGTGAAATGTTTTAAATTTAAAAGTGCCACTATATATGCCCCCTAACTTAATTCTAAAATTTGATAGTGCTCCTTATCAGTTTATGTTTGGACATCACTGGTATGTAAAGTACTAGCACAATATTTGTTTTTGCCTGTCTGCTGAAATCGTCTGGCTTATCTGACTGATTTACATATTTTAAGCTGCGCTCCCTTCTAAAGCGCTGGAGTGTTTTTGCATCACGCCGAATGAATAATGCCCCTTCAAATTTCAGTCACACTAAACCTTATAAAATGCATGACAAACCACCAAAATTGAGCTTGTACAGCACAAATCCACCCCGGGGAGCAGCACCCCTTCTAGTTAGCTGCATTTTCTGAGCCACTGGTTGAGATGCAATGCTACAGCCCATTAGAAAATATGAGAAATGAGCGAGACTGAAGGGAGATGCTTCGCTGTCAGAGCATCCCCACAGCACTTTCATCTGTACACCCTGCACTTCTCTTCCAGCCACGACATGACAACTCAGACTGAGGCAATATTGGCACAGTCTTGCAACCCCCTTAAGAAATAATGCAGCTACAGTAGCAAATAGCAATGAGATCCTGGAATACACTGAAGGAAGCAAGAGCTGCCTTTATGAAGTGGAAAAAACAAGAAAGTAACCTTTTGACTTTTGCGTCCATGTGCGACAATGCTTTGCAAGTTATCTCCTACATGTCTGAAACATAGACTGTATATATAAATTAGGGATGCAAATTATCGATTAATTCATTAATCTATAGTTGATTGACCTTATCGATCGAGTTACGATTAACTGATAAGCGGTGTTTTTCACCTGAGTTTTAGTGTTTCAATAGGGTCTTTAAGAATATAAGCTATAGTAACATAACACTGAGTCATAAATATATCATAGTATTATTATATTGTATATTCCTCAATTAATTATTCCTTAGTAAAAAGCAGACAAATGTATTGATGCTGAATAACAAAATACAGTAATCCCTCGCCCTATGGCAGTTCACTGTTCGCGGACTCGCTGTTTCGCGGATTTTTTTCTTTTTTTTTCTTTTTCTTTTTTTATAATGTAACATTTTTTTTAAAGTGTAACATTGTGTTCTGCGTCCTGATTGGCTAAGAGACTAGACCAGGACTAAACGTGGACTAAACCAGGTCTAGACCAGAACTAAACCAGGTCTAGACCAGGTCTAAGCCAGGTCTAAACCTGGACTGGACCTGGACTAAACCAGGACTGGACCAGGTCTAGACCTGGACTAAACCGGACTAAACCACATGCCGCTCTTTGCTGGTTTCGTGCGGCTGGTTTGTGGCTCGGGCTGAGAGTACGCGGTCCGGGCGCCGCGGATCGATCTCGTGCTCGCAGCCCTGGTGTACGCACGGCCTCGCGCCGGTGGTGCACGTGTCCTGCACTTCTCCAAGGGGATGGTGCGCGTTGCGTCCCGGGACATGGCAGTTGAATGAGCGCAGTGCGCCTTGTCCAGGACTAGACCAGGTCTAAACCAGAATTGCGGCTCTTTGCCTTGTTTCGTGACTACGGGTGCGCAGCATGTAAGTTACATGCTTTTATAATTTCAAAAATATATGGTTCTCGGTCCAGCTCTACTGTGAGTTGTATGACAACATCCAGAGAGGAAAGGGTTACATGATATAACGCTAAGGTCTTTCTCGCGAGTGGGTTCGCGTCTCGTGTTCACATTCCAGAGTAGCGCCCTCTAGCGATTAGTTACAATGAATGCATTTTGTTCGGCCAACGTCTTGATCGACAATTAATTGTAAGTCGATTAATTGTTGACATCCCTAATATAAATGGATATAGCTAACCTGCTAGCTGCCGTGTTCTGAATAGGACTGAACATGGGGGCGCATCCGGCTCCTTGTCACCCTGGCTCCAATTGATTTACAATGCAATACTGTCACCCCTTTGTCTTGGTCTTAAAATGTTCGTATTAACCCACTCTACATGATCCTGTTGTTTTTATTTCTCTATTTTGTCTGTTAATAAATTCCTATTTGTAATATGGAATTGGCTCTGAATCTATATTGCTGAGTAATTTTTTATGCAGCACAGTGCTTTGACACAAGCTGCAGTGAACATAGTGAGTCAACAAAGAACAAAATATACTCCCTTATGCCCTTATGCCTTTGAAGACTATAAAAGGTTCAGCTATTATGGCTTCTCTATTAGTGACAATATGGTGCAAAGTTACACTCGAGTGGTCAACATTAGTAAACAGAATGAATTTGTGATGAGAATAAGAAAAAAAAATGCTGCATGGATTGAAAAGCGGCCTACTTTCAAATGCAAGACATATGCCGGCCATATGACGCCAAGCAGAAAATTAAAACCTCAGACTTTTTGGAGGATTCCAAGCTACTGAAAATGACATAGCAATACACAATAAAACACACACAATTATAATCATCCTTTGTCTTTAAATGAGAAATTAATGGTGTGTTAATGTGGAGGCCAATCATGCACTCTTTCCTCATTTAATTGAATCTGTGCAGAGTAATGTCTTAGATGTTAAAAGTGTTTATTTGATCCCTCTGTTGTACTGAAATTTCTCTTCTCAATGATAGAATGTCATGTTCTATGTAAGGCCAAATTGGAAATCAGCATGTGTAAAAATGACAGATGAAATTCACAGATTTTTAGATTACCAAAAATGTTCACTTTAGTGGATCATGCTGTGCCATTCAAAGCTATCTGGTAGCATATGCAGAAAATTAGTTTTAATTCAGACAGCATTATAATAGTGAATTATACTATGAACAATATGATGAACAATGATATTATTATATTATGAACAATAGATATAACTTGCACAGACTAAAGATTTTTTTTTTTCAGCAGTCAAGGGTTTTGCCACCTCCAATTCACAAAGTATAGCCGGGTCAATCATTATAATTTATAAAGGGCATAAGAATAAGAATATAAAAATATAAGTAAAACAGCTGAACGTCATATTTTTCAGTTCAGGGAGTCCAAAACACAAAATAAATAAAGCTTTTGCCTAAATTACACTTTTTGGATTAATAGTTTTGACTGGTTCCTGGATTAAATTGACATTCCATCTATTGTCCTTTGAAAATGAATGTGTTTATATTTAAGATTAAGACAGTGTCCTCTAGTCCTCCTACTCAATTTCATCTAATAAATCCACTTGTGTGTGCCAGTTCTTCCATTGAGTCATCTCCATCTTTTCCGCATTGCAAAGTGTGCCCATAGTAACACTTACAAAGCACCCTGAAACGGATTCTGCAAATATAAAAACCAGCTTGAGTATATTGTTTTACGGTACGCTGGAAAATCCTCACAAAAACTCCCTGCAAAATCGGTTTGCTACAGTCATTGTGTTCATGAAGTCTGCCTCTTTTCAGTGTAGCAGCTTTAACACTAGTCTCCTGACAGTGGAGCGACAGTTTGGGGTCTCTGGGTTCTTTATAGAAGGGATTTGCTCAATATTTTCTATCGTACACTCTTTCCTGGCGTGATTGCATATACTGTAAAAAGCCTCAAAGCCTTAACAGTAAACTCTTATCTTGTGGGCCAATCAATGCAGGATCCCTTAACACTCCCGCGCCTACCACAATGTGTACCATTATTTTCAAGGTATTCCAGCTTTGTGCTATTGATTTAAAGAAAGAAAGTGGTGGAAAAGAGCAAGAACAAAGTAAACAAAAAGTGTGTAATGTGGAAAAGCCATTAGACAAAGACTGAGAACAAATGACACATGATAATATCTTGTCCCCATTAAATCACTTTTAGTAGTTCTATCTTTTACAAAAAGAGTCCAGCAGAAAACAACTGCAATATGAGCAGCTGCAATATAGCATCATAAATCGCATAGGGGCCAGTCTACGCTAGGTTTATCACAACGGACGTCTTCAAGTTATTATGTCCACAACAGGAAAGGACTCGTGAGGCATCCAACAATGTCACAGAGACAAAGTTGCACCCACATCAAGTTGGAACTAAACCTGGACTAGATCATGACTAAACCAGTGCTAAATCAGGACTAGACCAGGATGTGAAAATGGGCCAAACCAAGTCTACATCAGGACTAAACTGCACTCAAACAAGAACCAAAGGGTGAACAAACCCTTGGAGTCGCTTGAAAACACAGGCAACAAAGTGACACTAACTGTTGCATAAATTTACACTGTAATTGGTCCGTGTGCATATGTTTGGGTGGAAGACAAAATGAAGAGGCACAATTCTGACAAACTTCTCTGAATAACTGAATGTGTCTGGCTGGCTGTCTAGGCCAGCAGTCTGGTGGATTGTGAATTCCCATAGCTGTCTGAAATGCCTCGGTGGAATTGTGCCACAATTTTCTAGATTTTCTGACACTTTGAGAGGTCAACTTAAAACCTTAAACCTAAAATAAGTAAGTAAACATCCTTTGGGTATGCTCAGTGTTGGGAAGATTACTGAATACCTGAATTAAAATCAGTCAGTCGGATTTTCTAAATACTTGAAATACTTGCATCTTGAGTCAAAACATGACAGCTTAAAACAGATTTATGCTTGTTTCACCAATTGCGTTCATGCATCACTCATTTTTAGAGAAGGACTAGTGTTAATTACACATTTTTTCTTGCGTTTGGGGGATATATTGCTTTTTTCTGCATAAGATTTGAGCAGTAGAGGGTTGTATAAATAACTTCTATCACTCATTAAAGATACAAACTAATATTAAAGTGTAATTCTGCTATTTATCTATTGCACATAATATTCTTTTTAACATTTTTTTATTTATTTTTATCATTCATTGTCTATATATTATCCAGCAATATATCATACTTGAAAATGTGTTATAATGACAGGCCTACTCTTACTACTACACTGGCTAAACCCCCAATACCAATTCTCATGTGTCATAAAATGAGTAAGACCTGATCTCTATTGGACATGTTTTAGGTCTGGTGAGCTTAGCATGCTGTCCGGGCACCATGTGTGTGAATACAACTAGTGAGACCTGTTTGGATGACCTGTTTGAGTAATGTATGGACAACGCTGTAAACGGCTCGGGGGAGAGAGAGGGAAAAAAAGAGGGAGAGCGAGGGGTAGAATCTGAACTTCGCTCGCTCTTTTCCACTGTTTGTATTTGGAAAGCTGCATCCTGCTCCCAGCCAGTTCTCTCCCTGTGTGGGAAGGAGGAAGAGGCGCTCTGGGCTATCCGCATTTCCATTATGTGCTAAACTGAGCTGATTTCTTGCCATGAACAAGACGTAGAGACACACACACTCGGATGCACACATGCAAAGGCAGATATACTACATGCATGCACGCACACATCACAACACCCACACCGCTCTGGGCTCCTCGCTTTCACTGGGATAAGCCACACAAAAAAAAACAAACAAAAAAAAACCAGGAAGTTGGGAATTCTAAACAAACAGAATAAAACAATTGCAACACAAAACATGTACTGAACCTTTGGCCTTTTGTGAGATTGTGTTTGTTTATAGTGTGAGAATGAGCACTTTAAAGCAGATGGGTTGGACAAAGCGGTAGTGAATCAACAAGCTGGGGCCTTAGCGTTTAACATTCAAAAATGGTCGGTGCAGAGGGCATATTTGGGGAACATTGGTACACATTTTGAAATTATTATTAAAAATTATTCACATACATACAGATAAGGAAACAAACAATGTCAATGACTGTAAATGCATAGCAGCAAACTATATATTCCAATGTGATTCCCAAAAAACACAGCATCAGTTGTTTTTTGTATTTATTTATCTGTGTGTGCACTGTGGGTTTAACTTCTAAAGTGGTTGGTAAAAGGTTAAGAAGTTAAAAGTGAACCACTGACAATGTGAAATAGCAACATTACAGTGGGCTATATTATGTGATGGAACATTGAGATTAAAACTGCTGTTCATTTTGTGTTTTCCCAATACCACAGCCCCATATTCCCTTCTTGTTGCCCGGGGACATAGACTTACATGCCACTTCCAGAGAAGCGTTGCGGCTCATGGCCTCGCCCAGATAGTTGCGAGCGATGCACACATAAGTGCCATCGTCAGGTTTGCTTCGTCGCCCGTGGACGATGCGGAGGAAGAAGAGGGAGCCGCTGGGCAGCAGCATTCGATGTGAGCGTGAGTTCTCGCGGTCTGTCTCCACGCGCTCCCCATCTTTGTACCATTCCACCGTGGGCGTGGGGCGTCCCTCTGCCTTACAGTTTAGGGTGGCTGGTTCCCCTTTGGACACAAGCAGGTCAGAGGGGTGCTCCACGATGCGAGGGGGGGAGTCCTCTTGACGTACACGAGACCCTGCAGGGAGAGAACAGAGCATAGAGCTATTAAGCGACTCAATGGGAGACATAAATAATGCATTTTAATTTTCTCCAGCAGCACAATGGTGATTTCCTGAGCCGTTTGCTATTAGAAAAGCAAACATGGCTGTGCATATAATTATACTCTCACTGACTGTTTTTAATAAAGCAAAGAGTTCATTTTCAATCTTGGACTTTTTGTCGAATACGCTTAAATTCTGCTGACAGACCCGAGGCAAGAAAACTTTAAGGCAATATCGCTCACAAAAGAGAATCACCTAGATCTGCAGACATAGTACAAACAGCGAATGGCATTGTAATCTATAGTGGGAAGTCAATTCTGCCCTCACATCTCATGGACATTTCTACACAAATGACACTAGAGTCCTCAAGCTTCTCTGATTTACTTTACACAGATAAGAGCTAAGCAGTCATTACATCTCATTAGCTTTTTCATTAACACGTCCCATCAAACACTAGCATCATCAAACGTGTTGTCTTAGAGGCTGCTTACATTTGGAACTATTAAACAAAAGCAAATACCATAATACTCGATACTCTACCCAGCTTCATAAGACAGATTTTAACCTCGCAAAACCTCAGTAAATGCTTTGCAAATGTCACCAATTCCGATAAGTCATAATATGTCTAACCTTGGTCGATTATCTCTCTATTCATCTATCTATGAGGAAACCAGAGCCAAGTCTAATGCTGATGTTAATGCCACCTTTAAATGTCACAGCAGAGTGACCCAAATGCATCCGTTCACTGTTTGTTTGAAGATAGGACAACATCACAACCGTCATCTATTGCACAGTGGGTGAGCACACAATATCTCTGTTAAAAGCTCTGTTCTGTTCTGTTACCTGTTTGAACAATAAACTTAGACTAAAACATTTATAAAATATGTTTTTCTTATTCTATGTTTAAGTGGTGGTGATATTAGCCTTGCCAGAAGCAGCATGGTATGTATGGGTTCACATGTTAGTTGGTCAAACTTTACAGTAGCATGGTGATAGGATGGAAATAACTTGACAGCTTTTGAAATTAAGGGATATATGTGACGCACCACAGACTTTGAGCCCTCACGTCGACATTACAGATTCTGAGAAAATGCGATATTTGTGTTGTTTTTTTTTCAAAACTTGTGATTTTCGTTTTTTTTTGCAGAATGTGCTAGTTGAGATCATGAAGAAGCATCTCCATGTTTCAGATAACAGCATTAGTGACATTAAAAACATACATTTTAAATTTCAAATTGGCTTGTTTTGGAGGAAAGAAATGGGGCGTGTATAAATCAACATATTTCCCCACGCTCGCGCGCACCGCCAATCCCATTATGAGGAACGATATAGGAGTTTCCCCTGTACGCCGATCAGCTGTGAAGAGCTCCTGAATATGTAAACAGCACTGCAGGACAGTAAAGGGCATGAAAATGGACTTTTAACTTCTACTTGGAAGCAAACTTTACGAGCTTTTTTCAGGGCTTTCAAAAATCTACTGTGCCTGCTTTCAAATAGTGACAACTTCTTTAAATATGGTCAGATTTTCATGTGTAAGATATCATTGGGAAGCTTAGAAGCTGTACTTTCAGAATCTGTGAATAACTCAAAACACCTTCAGGATCATATGTGTCCTATTTGGCAGCGGTGGGTCATATATTTTTTAACAAGAAGATAATGATGTTTTCTGGTAATTTACTGTCTTCATACTGGGTTAGAGTTTTAGCATATTACCATAACACCAACTTTCCAATTGGTGGCACAGTGGCTGAGCGACTAGCACTGCCTCAGAACAATAAGGTTCACCTCCCAAGCCACCCACGACCTTTCAGTGTGGAGCATGTTTCTCCAGTGTCTGGATGGGCATCTTCCAGGTTTCCTCCATCAACCCAAAACATGCACGTTAGGTTAAATCCTCTAGCTAAGATTGTCCGGAACATACCTAGCTGAAGATTTAGAGATGGGTTTCTACTACTATGAAAGGTACTATTTTGTGTGTTCAACCATGTTTCTTTATAAACTGAAGGTGCAGGGATCTCATCTTAAGACCCTCATATGCTGAGTACTGCACTGGATTGAATGTATGCTCAAATAACCCACTGTGATCTCATAAAAGTTTTAAAATGCCAATGTCCACCGTGCTGATATTGAGTGGAATAATTAATAAATGAAAATACCCAGGCTTTTTAGTTGTTGTTGACCAATTCAGACAGTCTTTAAATGTTAAGAGGTTTGTTGACAAAAAGCATTCCATTAACTGGCGCCAACACACTAAACAGTAGCGATACATAACGTTTTTAACAGGCTTTTAAAACCTTGTACATATGTCTCAAGGGTGAACAACATTCATGTGGGTCCCTGGAGACACACCAACAAATACACATTTTGTGCTATAGTCACTCCTTCTAATTGGATGTCCCATTATCTGGCTCTCCACTAATGTACAGTTTGGGATTTGCTGAGCCTGACAAGTGAATATAAATGAGATGATTTGGGTGGCACGGTGGTGGGTATACTCTGGTGTAGGAGCACTAGGCAGAGTTCAATGAGGTGCTGTCACTCTGTTATGGACTGTGATAGACTGAAGACCCTCTCCACAGAGCTGCTTCCATTTGCCTCTGTGGAGACTGGAGCCGCCATGACCTTGAATATGAATGAGTGCAGATAGAAGGCATGAATGGAGGGGTAATTGTTTTGTCTATGTGACCCTTAAGGAGAGAGCTGTGCTGCAATCAAAGTCACTAGTCTTGTTGACTTCTATGAGGCCACCACGCTCAAAAACATAATGACAAAAATTGCAATACAAGGAAACAACCAAGGTGCAGAGCCTTTCTTGCAATTGTTAAAGGTCCCATGGCATGAAATTTTCACTTTCTGAGGTTTTTGAACGTTAATGTGAGCTCCCCTACCCTGTTTAGGCCCCCCCCATGGCTAAAAGTTGCAAAATGTCTAAACTGAGCATTTGCGGTCCTGCGTTAGAAAAAAACACAGCTCAAACGGACGATTCTTAACAAGGCACCTTATTGACGTCAGATCGAAAAATGCAGCTCCACCCCCCGTCTGTGTCTACTCAGCGTCTCTGTATATCATGCCCATAGAGTTTGGACCGCGAATGCGCTAGGCAATGCGAAATGCGGTTTTTTATTTGCCTGGACGCACGTCCGAGTGTTTCTAGGCTCGGAAGTCCTTTATCTGAGCCTCTGGACCTTTGAACAGCAGTGGTTTAATTTTATTTTCTGTGGAAATGTGTTTATTTTTCAATGGAACGCTTTTCATCTCTTCTCCGCCCAAAAACGCGGAAATGGATCAGCTGAGAGCTGAGAGCTGAGAGCGGAGAGTTTGGCCGCGCCCCCACCCTCTACTATAGGCCATCTCTGTCCTCCTCATTTGCATTCAAGCAACAACGCCCATAATGGCCTGTTCAGAGAGAGAAAAATTACTCTTTCTCATCTTATCTCTGTTTCTCATGCACTGAGTGTTGATTTTGAAGAAGGATTCATTTACAGTATTAGGGAACCATTAAGGAGCCATATAAAAGCATCAAGAAGTACCATGTCATGGGACCTTTAAGGCAGTGCACTCAAATTGGTAATCTTTCTTTAGAAAATTGACAGTTTTCCCACAACGGTGAGGAATACCTAGCAACGATTAGAATACCTTTAATAGAACTAAGGTGGCTAGAGTTTAGGGCAGGATAACATTTAAAAGTACCAGTGCACTGTACTAGTACTACAGGTACAGAAAACGAAATAATAATAATAGCAAGAATAGGTTGTTCTTTTCTGTTCTTTTATTTTTTCTGTATTTTTGTTTTTCATTCAAGATTATTATTAATACAGAAATAGGTACTGAGAAATTGTACTACTCAGATAATGGTATCAGAAACCAGTTGCCCCCCATAAATGTAAAGATATCCAGCCCTGCTACGGTTCATTTCAATCCAGTTCATTTCCAGAAAAACAACTAGTCCTATGAAGGAGTTGTCACTTTTACTCACTAGTATCGTCTAACCCTTTAACATCAGCTTGAACTGAGTGTGTATGTGTCGCTGTCCAAGGTGCTGAATCCCCCCAAATGCCTACAACACTAGGATTATCGCTACAGAAAAAGACATCTCCCTGTAACTAGTAATCAAAATCGTAGTATTTGACAATATTTAAAACAGTTTGCAACAGCAAAACATGTTTCTTAATCATCTTGATGACTAACAAGCTGAAAACACAGTGGAGGTAACAGAGCTCAGGGCAATTCTAACCTGCCAAACCTAAATCAATAGTGAATCAATATTAAAGACTTAATCAATACAAATGAGAGCTAAATTTAGTAAATGTGTGAACCATATATATATAAAAGTCAGGCAAAACAACAGCAGTAGATATTACAGGCATTATTGTCCAGAATCCATCAGCCCAGTACTTTTAGAATTATGAGTAAAATGTACTTGACCCTTTGTTTGGACTAAATACTGCATACTATTTTGGGGCATTTCTTTCTTTTTATGTATTTGGAAGCCATTATATTTTGTATTTATTGTGTTATTGTCATTGCCAAATAGCTCAGAAATAAAATGTAATGTCAAACAGTACTTTGGAGGTTGAAGGATTGTTATTAGAGGCCCATGCATAAACAAGTCCATCTGAAATAGAAATAAAACACAAATACAATTACTAAGAACCATTGGGAGGTTTTTGACAAAGTAATTTGGGGGAAAATGAACATTTGTCCCTCAAGATTAGAACATTAGAACAGCAACTTATAATAGACATAAATAATTAGTTTACTGATTTTTTTTTTAGGAATCCTTCAGTGCACAAAAAGATGAAAAGAAGATTAATTCTTATTTGCTATAACTATATTTTGTCTTAATTGAGGACATGGACAGTATTAAGCTAAGCAATAACTTGAAAAGTATATAAAATGAGCAAGAATGTACACAGGGTCCCTCATGATTCAATATGATACCTGGCTCACGATACGATATTATCACAATAGTCGATATATTACACATTATACTGTGATATGTTGCTGTTTTTTAAGAACCAAATACATTTTAGCAAGAATATTTCTGTGTTAAACCACTGCTTGTGCAAAGTTAATATCAAATATGTCTATTTTAATCATCAAAACTGTGGATATGTCAAGTGTTTTGCATGCATGTGACAAGTTTTCTTCCGATACAGCAGCTCATGAGAACAAAAATGTAGTTTCACCTCCACCAAGGCACTAGCTCTATCTCGCAATGGTCTAATATACTGCTTATTTATAACTTAAAGTATACCATCAAACTATACAGAAAACTTATTTGACGAGCTGTTCTGAAACCACCACACAACTGCTACTGATTTGCTGTCCATGGTGCTGAAGCTGACCCAAAGATAAAAACTTTACATCATTTTCCCCCATTTTAGGAATTAGCTTGTCAAAGTAACAATGTCCTCACTGTCCTTCGAAGGTACTGACACTGATTTACTGCCACCTTGACAGCTCTAAATCCAAGTTATTGAAGTGTCCTTTGTAATTTTGTATTTTACGCTGAATGAATGATGCTAATGTCAATATTTCCTCATTAAAACATGGTTGGATGTAATAAACGGCGTGTGCTAATTCTTTAGTCGACTGCTGATAAAACACTTGGAGAAGGGCAATACAATGACGCAAGAAAGAGTGTAGACCACAATATACTTACTGCATCAAGTGGAGTGGCTGAAAGTAATTATTATTTATATGCAGGAAATGTCACATATATTCACCTCTATTGATATTTTTAATGCTTCTAGGGGATTAACATGCAAGGCTAGCTGGTGATTGGCTCCAGTACCAAACACTAGTGCCTATCAGTAACTGGAAAGCGTGTATAGGACAAACACTCATCCTCCCTAACGGCCCATAGATTATCTATAGTGTTGCCAAAGGAATAATCAGTCATGCGCTGCCAATTAACATATCCTAGAGGCGCCGTTTCACAGATGTTTCGCTCAATTGGAAAACACCAAATCAGGCTCAAATGTTTACCAAAATCCCTTCTTAATTAGCAAAACTGCCAAATCTGCAGCATCTTCCTCTAATAAAAGCACTGAGATTAGCCCGGGCTGTATTGTTCAAATGTATCTGACAATGCCGTGGATCTGCAAGACAATAACAATGTTAAGTTCTGTTATGAGTAGGTAGTCCATTTCCAAATGCAATATTAAGGAAGCAACTCAAATAAACATAGGTGAATCTAAAATTTGGTCTCAAAAAAGCGGGGAACTGTAGGCAGCGGCCATAGGCACCACCTAGATCCATGTAACACACTGACACACATTCTAATTGTGCCACTTCTGAGCTGAGGGGTACACAGCATTTCACAGCAAGAACATTGGATAACAAGATAATAGCAACAACATTTAAACACTTATAAAGACTATATAGGTCATGCGTGAACAAACAGATCCAAATAATAAAATACATACTGTCAATTTCTTGGCAAATACATTCAAAGTGGGGAAATTTTTAACTGCATCTCTCAACGCAGCAATGGTATGACTCTGCATTATACAAAACCACACATTAGTATGTAAATCAAGATATAAGGTTTAGTTTGATAAATATTTTATGATGTGCTTTGAAACAATACAAGTGCATGGTTTATATAACTGCCCTGATGTGGTGCAAACAAAAGCAATAGTAAAACTGTCAGGCACTGTATTTAAGTAATAAATGTGCTCAATTATGGCAGTCCTCATGAATAAATAAACTTTCATTAGCCACACAGCCTCGCCTGGAATCACGTCTTAAATGGGACTTAATTAACGTTGCTTTTGTGCTTTTAAATTGCCTCTGTAGAAGAATGCAGAAGATTTTCAATCCACTAAATTCACTGTTGCGTGTGGAGCGCGTTATCTCCCTACACTTGACCATGGGCGCATTGGTTTGCTGATAACTATAGGAACAAAAAGAATTGAAATGAATTGTTTGGAAGAATGCTTGAGAACTTACCTTGTGTTTGGGTGTACAGAAGTCCATAGAGAAAGATACAGTGTAGAGGACCCATTCTGGCATATTGGCCCCGTATCAGCTTATCGGTGCATGGATTCCACTCCAACGAAAACAATCAATTAAGAAATCAATCCCGCTTTCACTCGCCTGACTTTGGAGCGTTCAAACTTAGTGAGCCAAAACAAGCAAAAGACTCCAAAATCTAACGCTAAACGATATCTTCCATGTGCCCATTCTTCATCTCCGGCTCCTCTGTCTCCAAGAGCGCACGGCTGAGGAGTCTGCTCTGTCTCCTACTCTCTCGCGCGTTGGAAATTTCTGCAGTCACCAATTGTAAAAAACGCCCAAAGACATCCCCAATTTACAGCCGCTCACGCGTCCTTCACTCACTTTGGAGAACACAATAACGCGCGGGGAGATGTGTCCATTCTGGCGCGGGACAAGTTGAGGGAAAACAGATGAAAGAGATGGGAGCGAGCCAGAAGTGAGGAGTAGTAGTGGCTGCACCGTGAAAAGGCACCAGCAGCACCAGCAGCAGCAGCAGCAGCAGCAGCAGCAGCAGCAGTCCGCCTCATCCAGCCCCTCCTCTCTTCTCTCTGCTCCACGCACGCCGCCACCTCTCCCGCAGCTGCCCGGGGAGAGGCGAGTCCTATCAGGATGTGTCTGCTGAGAACTGTGCGTCCCCGAGTCCGACCCGGAGCGATGGACAGTAAAGTACAAGCCAACAAAAACAACGGAAATTGGAAGTAGTTTTGGAGATTGCGCCGTCTGCTTTCTATATTCTCATTATTATTGCGTTAACATTCTAGTCTAGTTTAAGGAACTATAAAGAATTCTTCAAATATTCATAGTACTACAGTATGCATAGTATGGAACTATTACTCTAACTATATACATACATATATACTATATATACTAACTAACTATTACTCTCATTATACAGCTCTGGGGGGCTACTTATAGGTATGAGTTTGGGTAAAAGAAACATTTTTTGTTTGAGTCTATAAACTACTGACAACATTTTCTCCAATTCCAAATCAAAATATTACCGTTTAGAGCATTTACTTGCAGAAAATGGTCAAAATAACAAAAAAGATACACGTTTTCAGACCTCAAACAACGCAAAGAAACCAGATCAAATTCATTTTGAACAACATAATACTAATGTTTACACTTAAAGGAAAAGTAACGTTATTTTACAATCTGAGCCTTCTTTCGGTAATAAAACAAGTCGTTTGACTCACCCATATCACGTTGGTGTCATTTGGAGCTGTTTGAAGAAAGTTATGTTGTAGCGTAACCATTAGCATGTCTTTTCGGGGCATTACTTTGCGGTCTCCAAATAACACAAACTTTAGCACTTTTCAAATCATAGAAGCCCGATGTCTTAATGTAAGAAATCGTTTGAAGCAAAAGTGGCCTGTAATCCGAGGTTTATCCATAGTTTTCAGCTTTGCGTTTCATGTTTGGGTCCCGGGAGCAGTCCGCGCATGCGCACTGGCGTCCTCATCTACTCGAAACTATGGCTAAATCTCGGATTACAGGCCACTTTTGCGTCAAACGATTTCTTACATTAAGACATCGGGCTTCTATGATTTGAAAAGTGCTAAAGTTTGTGTTATTTGGACACCGCAAAGTAATGCCCCGAGCAAATGATACAGCACCATGTTAACGGATACGGGATCATTACTAGAACAGAACGGCTCAACATAAGTTCTGCGATACTGCTCCAATTGACAGAAAAATGCTATGGGTGAGTAAAACTACTTGTTTTATTGCCGAAAGAAGGCTCAGATTGTAAAAAAAAACGTTAATTTGCCTTTAAGAGTTCAGAAATCAATATTTGGTGCAATAACCCTTATTTTTAATCATTTTCATGTTTTCATTTCTTTATTTGTTTCATTCATAAAAGATGAATACAAAATAGTTCTGTAACATTTAACCACGTGAATGAAAAGGAGCAGAAAGAAGTATAAACTTATAACATCTGCCTCCTTTACACACAAAATCAGACATTTACAACATTTCATCAGTTCCAACTACACTGAGGAACTTATTTACATGGCGTGCACAATATTAAATACATGTTAATTAGCACAAAATCACAGCTTTCATGCGTCTTGGCATGCTCTCCACAAGTCTTTCACATTGTTCTTGGGTGACTTTATTCCACTCCTGGTGCAAGAACTGAAGTAGCTCAGCTTTGTGTTTGTGTTGGAATTCAACATGCAGTGGTCTCTTATTATTTTATTATATTTTCCAGAGCTGTGGCAATTGGTGGAGTAATTACCTCTCTGTTTCTCTAAGATAAACCCTAAATTGTCTCCTTAGAACATATAAGCAACATAAAAATAATAAAAAATACACTTCTTTTGTCATTGTATTTGAGTGTATATTCATGCATTGACCAATACTCGCCTATCCATACCCGCAGTGAAGCTCTCACTGGCTGCTCAACATCATTTGTCAGCAGTGAACAAGATTGTATTGGAGGTTGGGCGTAGAGATAATAAATAAAAACATGACATATTTTGACATTGTTTATCTTTCACTGAACCAGAAACCAGAAAAATCACATGTATCTTCCCAAAATCTAATCAAAAAGCAATTCTTGACAACCGGATATTTTCTTTCTTGACATAATTAATGACCTTTGAAGAAGAAAATTTGAATAATATGACTGACTGCTTGAGTTACCCTAACCTTGCACTTACAAGGTGCCTTCTGAGTTTTGATGTGTCCTTGATCAACACAAACAAAAACAAACAGAATCAACCCAAGGAAAGAACTGTTTCACAGCATTTAGTATCATCCCCCATTACCCATATGTACGCTCTAAATAAACTGGCTCTTACACTGCATTTTGGCCTGTATTAGATATTTTCTGATCTATGTTTTTATGTTGTTTCCTCATCAAAAACATAGCTGGAGTTGTGTTTGTTTTAACACAAAAACACTGCATATTTAGCCTTAATTCTTCTCAAAAGCCAAAACAGTTCTGTTCCCCCTTGTGATGTCATAATGGTAATACAGGAAGTGGTCCACAGTGTTTGAAAATGCCACATACTTTCACTCGAATCATTGGAATGATTTCAGGCCTGGAATTGCCCATTTCTACTCAACAAAAGGCAAAAGGAAGCTTATGACATCACAAGGTGGAACGGAGCATTTTAAGCTTTGGAGATGTAGACATGCAGACTCATAATTCAGGGTTACACAAAAAATGTGTGAATGAAACAAAACACAACTCCAGGTATGTTTTGATTCTAACAACATTATAACATGACTTAAAGCTCACAAGAACCCATTTTGTGTAATACAGGACCTTTAAACTGCCGCGTACGGTGCGTTCAAGGCTGCGGGAGAAAAAGCTATTACAGCGGTGTGCAGCTGTGCGGATATGGCCCAGTGCTCGGGGTGCATTTCCTAGCTTGCCTGCATCAATAGCGCGTCAATATGGTCAATAACATTATAAATGCTGTGTCTGGGCGTGAGATGAGAGTGAGATGGACTGTATCAGGTGCTATTGATCAGCACAGTGAAATTAAACCATTTTGGGCCCGGTGTTCACAGCCTAGATCGAATCATAATTGTAGGCGATGGCTAAATTGAGTCTGTATGAAGAGGTGTAAAGTGAACGCAATCATTCAAATTGAAAAGATCTCATCCATCAGGAGGTGACGTCTGAGCAGATGTGTTTTTTGCGCTATGATTGTTCTTCGGCAGGTGACAGGTTCATGATGATGGTGAAGTCCAACGGGAGAGAAATCTGTTCAGTGAAGGTATAAAGCATTAAAGGTCCTATATTATGTAAAAATAACTCTTATGAGCTTTAACTCATGTTACAATGTTCTTACATCTTCAAAAACATACCTGGAGTCATGTTTTGTTTCATTCGCACATGTTTGAGTAACCCTTTATTGTCAGTTTGTCTACATCTCCAAAGCTCAAAATGCTCTGTTCCATCTTGTGATGTCATGAAGCGGTAGTTTCCACGTTAACCTAACGTTAACGTTACCTAAATTTAGTTCAGAAATTGGCAATTCCAGGGCTGAAATCATCCAAATTATTCTAGTGAAGGTGTGTGGAGTTTTAAAACACAATGGAGCACTTCTTCCTGTATTACCACATGACATCACAAGGTTGAACAGAGCGTTTTCAGTTTCAGAGAAGAACTCAGTGTAAATATGCAGGGCTCGTGTGTTAAACATGTGCGAATGAAAATAAAACAACTTCAGCAATGTTTTTGATGAGCAAACATAACACAGATCAGAAAATAACAATATTTAATCTATGCATTGCACAGACAATGTATTTTAGAGGGACAAATATACAGCTCTGGAAAAAACAAAACAAAAAAACACTGCATTTTTTTTCTGAAATCAGCATCTCTACATGTATTACAGCCATTCCATTCTACCGTCTGTTGAATTCCAACACAAACACAAAGCTGAGCTACTTCAGTTCTTGCACCAGGAGTGGAATAAAGTCACCCAAGAACAATGTGAAAGACTTGTGGAGAGCATGCCAAGACGCATGAAAGCTGTGATTAAAAATAAGGGTTATTGCACCAAATATTGAATTCTGAACTCTTCTTAAGTGTAAACATTAGTATTATGTTGTTTTAAAATGAATTTGACCTTGTTTGAGGTCTGAAAACATGTATCTTTTTTCTTATTTTGACCCTTTGTCATTTTCTGCAAATAAATGCTCTAAACGATAATATTTTTATTTGAAATTTGGGGGAAATGTTGTGAGTAGTTTTGCCCAAACACATACCTATAAGTAGTAAAATCAGAAAAAGTGATAATGATAGTGGTCTCTAACTTTTTTCCAGAGCTGTATAATAACGGATCACACATAACGCTATAACTTTTATTCCTTGAATGTGTACTGTATGATTTATATTTCTATATTTCTTTTAGAGGGTCTGCTTGTCTCAGTCTCCATATAGATGTTATTGCTTTGCCTGGAATGTGCCATTGTATGGCGTCTATCCCCATGGAAACAAGCAGGTGGAAGTGGAACGACCACTCAGAATTACAGGGCAGATCTGTGAAGAGGCGACCCCATTCAAAGTAAGAGTGCGTGTTTTCATATGTATTTTGAGCATTAAAATACCCTTAATAAAATAAATTCTAGAGAGATAAATGAAATGCATAACGGCCCAAGAGCAATAACATCTCCATGGAGACAAGCAGCAAGCATACCCTCCACCCTCCACACACTGTACCTTTAATTTGCAGCCCTATTCATCAGACTCTTTCCTCATTGTTCCTTATATGAATTACTTTTGATTGATACTAATTACTGTAGAATTTTTGGAGGTGCTCTGATGCCTTTCAATTAATTTCCGGCTCTAACTTTTTAACTTTTCTTTTTTTTTAATAATTATAGAACAGGTGAAAATGGGGGTTTAAGGGGCACTATGTAACATTTTAGTTGGGAAAAGGAGAAATTCAATTTGTCAACTGGACAAAAGTTTATTTGGTCGACTACGTTTCGCAGCTCATCCAAGCTGATTCTTCAGTTCTGGTCAGGCGCTGGTGGACACTGCCTATATCTGCCTGAAGGGAGGAGCAAACTACAATGAAATAACTTTGAAACTACTACATCTATTTGTTTACAGTTTCTGTTAGTTAGGTGAGCCTATTAAATATGCAGTGAGAGTGGAGTGGGAGGTCTTGTTAGCATAGCCATTCAGTACCATAATGGGTGTCTTCACACCTCTGGACCTGACCTGGCTGCCCTTTTGTTTTCTTTGTTTGTTTTGATTTAGGTTTGAGGATAGAGTTATAAATGGGAGACAAATGATGTCTGAGACCTCCATTTCTGTTCAAGGAAGGATTCTCTTTCTTGACAAAAATAGCCTCTTTAACTCCCCTCTCAAACCAATTCTTTTCTCTGGCTAAGAGCTGTACCTCACTGTCCTCAAAGGAGTGGCCCGTGGCTTTTAGGTGGAGATGTACGGCAGATGAAGGTCCACTATGGTTCTCTCGTCTGTGTTGGTACATCCTCTTGTGAAGCGGCTGTTTTGTTTCTCCAATGTAGCGCTCACTGCAGTCTTCACTACATTGAATGGAGTAGACCACATTGCTTTATTTGTGGCTCAGTGTTTTGTCCTTTGGGTGGAACAGTTTTTGTCTTAAAGGGTTTGAAATAGCCTGGGAATTCATATTGTCTGAAAATCCTCTGTAGTTTTTCAGAAACGCCGGCCAGGTAAGGAATAGTTCCACCCTTCCTCCTGGTTTCTGATTCTCTGTTGTCTTGTTTCTTGTCCGTCTCTCTTAGTTTTGTTGAAAGTCCATTTAGGATATCCACAAACAGAGAGGGCATTTTAGTTGGAAGTCTGTCGTCTGCATTTTTCTATGGATATGCCATTGTCCTGCCTGGAATGTTCCGCAGAGTGACATTAAAGGAAAAGTAACGTTATTTTACAATCTGAGCCTTCTTTCGGTAATAAAACAAGTCGTTTGACTCACCCATAGCACGTTCGTGTCATTTGGAGCTGTTTGGTGAAAGTTATGTTGTAGCGTATCCGTTAGCGTGAGTACTCGGGGCATTACTTTGCGGTCTCCAAATAACACAAACTTTAGCACTTTTCAAATCATAGAAGCCCGATGTCTTAATGTAAGATTTCGTTTGAAGCAAAAGTGGACTGTAATCCGAGATTTAGCCATAGTTTCGAGTAGATGAGGACGCCAGTGCGCATGCGCGGAGTGTGCTCTCAGCTCCCGGGACCCAAACATGAAACGCAAAGCTGAAAACTATGGATAAATCTCGGATTACAGGCCACCTTTGCTTCAAACGAAATCTTACATTAAGACATCGGGCTTCTAGGATTTGAAAAGTGCTAAAGTTTGTGTTATTTGGAGACCGCAAAGTAATGCCCCGAATACTCATGTTAACGGATACGCTACAACATAACTTTCACCAAACAGCTCCAAATGACACGAACGTGATATGGGTGAGTCAAACGACTTGTTTTATTACCGAAAGAAGGCTCAGATTGTAAAATAACGTTACTTTTCCTTTAAACGTCTCTACCTTACATTTGTTAAATCACAATCCAATTTAGCACAAAAATACCTAGAAAAAACAACATTCTCACTGTGTGCGTTGCCTTTCCACAGACATGATCTGTAACTTGGGCTGATTTGTATGAAGATAGAAAGGTTTAATACCATACTGTGAAACTTTGCGACCAAAGCAATTACATGCCAAAGAAAAGCATTTTAATGGACCCTCTACCAGAAAATGCGCCTTTAAGAATGCAGAGCTATAACGCTAATTGCCAGAGCCAGGTATTTCAAACTCACAACACTAAATCTGAGTGGCACAAAGCCTATAGATTAGAATATCGGCGGTCGATTTTGCAGCACATCACTGCAGTTTTGCTTTATATATACACCTTTAAGACTTAATGTTTGCTTCATCTTCCACTAAGTGACAGGTGTAATTATAAAAGTAATAAGTGTCATTACTGCTATAATGTGTTCACAATGCTTTTACAGACCTTTTAAGTTTCATAAACACTTATTAGTTATCGCAAGGGTTCGATTTGGCCTTTAACAAAAGCACATCTTGTCTCTAGGACACCAAATCTCTCAAGGTGCACTTAATCTGTGAACAAAACATAAAAACATACTGTTAATAATTGGAAAAATTAAGGGGATGTTTTCTTACCATTAAATTTTTATGTCTAATCAAAATGTGAGCATGACCTTGTCCTTTTCTCTCCATCTGTTGCTTAGAGAAAAACATCCTTGTATTGCATTCAGTATTAACCCTCCTGTCGTGTTCGGGTCAAATCTGACCGTTTTACAACTTATAATACTCATAAATATTATGTTTTTCATCTGATTACCCCAAGACCTTATGATATCCTCCACACTGTCTACTTGAACATATAAAAGTGATGATCACCTATTTCATTAAATTTTGAGTGTTTTAATCAACCTTGTTACACCTGTGGTGTTCCCGGTCAAAAGTGACCGCCATAGGAAATGAATGGGTATCCAGAGTAAATTCATTCAACATACAGAAAACATCCCCATACACACTGCCCCAGCTCACTCACACACACACACACACACACACACATACACACATGCACACACACACACACACACACAAACACACACACACACACACACACCAGCAGCTATGCCTGGAATATGCAGGTGTACATGGGGAAACCCAGTACTGGAAGGGCCGGAAAAAAACAGGGCATGCGTGTTGTGCTGGACATGACAACCGGTCTCCAAGGGCATAATATCACATGTGACAACTTCTTCACATCACATGCTCTTGGTCAGGAGCTACTGAAAAGAAAGCTCACCATGGTAGGGACAGTGAGGAAGAACAAGCCCGAACTTCCCCCTGCGCTGGTATCGACCAGAGGAAGACAGGCACTCTCATCACAATTTGCATTCACTGACACTCACACTCTTGTGTCATACGTTCCCAAGAAGAACAGAAATGTCATCCTGATGAGCACAGTAACCAAAGACGCCGCTGTCAGCACCACAGAGGACAGGAAGCCCCTGATGATCCAGGACTACAACAAGAACAAGGGAGGCGTTGACTGCCTTGATAAGGTAATGTAAAGTCTCATCATGCATTTTATTTTATTTTTATCTAGGTGAATCATAGCATATTGTGTACGACAGATTGAATATTGTTCCTAATCTCTTATTATTTATTGTTCCTTTATTGCAGCTTACTGGTACATACACCTGTAAGCGGATGACGGCTCGCTGGCCTGTGGCACTATTCCACAACATCCTGGATATGTCAGCTTTCAACACGTATGTGGTGTGGACAGCAATCGACCCAACCTGGAATCAGGGGGAAAGTTTCAAGAGAAGACTTTTCCTCACAGAGCTGGGGAAAGCTTTGGTGACTCCTCTTATCAAAGATCAAAGTCTTTTACAGCGACGCCAGCACATTCCCCGCACACCAGCCTCCACCAGTCTGGTTAGGAGCATGCAAACTCCAGCCCCAGCCGCTGCCCTGGCTGCTCTCCCCCAACAAGGACATGGGCAGAAAAGGAAGCGCTGTGTCCTCTGTGCCCGTAGAGACATCAAAACGAGCCTGACATGCTGCAAATGTCATGCTTATGTTTGCAAGGCCCACTCTGACCTGAGTGTCACATGCCACTCATGTGCATGAACACACACACACACACACACACACAAACACACACACACACACACACAGTTAAGTTTGGTGTTTGGTTTTCCATTTATTTTTTGTATTATATGTTCATTTTGTAGTTCATTTTCAGTGCCCAATTGTATTTTCACTGATGTTATTTAATGTTTACTTCAATAAATTGTTGTTAGACAATACTTTGAAACATTGTTCTCAACTAAAGAATTTTTAATAAAAAAATTTGGTGGTGAAAAAAAATGTTTTGTGCTCATTTAAGAGCAGTTAAAACAGACCGGTCAATTTTGACCGGGAACACTAAAGTAGGGGGCTGGAGGCGAACACGACCGGAGGGTTAATTGTACACTGCCTTAAAAATCAACACTGAAGATATAATTTTTTTTGTCATCGTTATGAATCTGAAAACCATAGTAATAAGCACAATACAATACAGCCAAGAATAAAAATGCACCCATATGGTCAGACAAGGAGATAGTGATATTACACTTTTTGTCTAAATCTAGTTTTAGTTTTTTTTCTAGTGAGATATGTCAGCTCAACTTTGAACTTTGCTAAATGCCTTGGTGGAGGTCTGCACTCTTATAGCTGTAAAAATAATGTTAGTGAGGAGTTATCATATTTTCTCTCACAGCAGAGAGGAAAATAAATGTTTTTGTGGCCTCAAATACTTCACCAAATTAAATTTCCCAGCCTGGACCACAAACTATCTTGAATATTTGAAATGCCCATAACTGACTATATTCATGGCAGGCTTTGATATGAAAAAGAAGAGCTGGCATGTGGTATAAATAAATCAGTAAATGCATTTGATGCCTGGAATCAGGTCAGAAAAGAATAAAATTCATATGGCGGTGATTAACTGTTTACCTTTGAAGTTGAATAAGATAGGAGATGCGTGGAGAGGCTGGTGCACACCGAGACAGACATGTATCCAGGCAACATGGGATCCCGCCGCTCTCCGCCACAATGCCCAAATCAAAAGGCCCACTGGCTCTCATCAATCTCACCCTCTCTTGCCACAACCATCATAGGGACCAGACACAGTCAAGGTCACAAGTTTGGTGCACACCATTACCTACTCATAAGCGTGTTTGTCCAAGCCAGGAGCGCCGGAGGTAACAGATGGTGAGTGTGACACCAGGCAGCGGCACAGAAAGGGGACGTGGAGGAGACACGTGTCCGGACGGCAGCCCAAATCTGTCTGCAGGCAAGAAGTGAGGTGGAGGGACTTCACTGTCTGCCTCAAGTACGTCAGAGCTCATATATACAGTAATAAGGTTTGATTGATTGATTGATTCATATTTACAGGTCTGGAAAAAAAATAAGAGACCACTGCAGTTTTTCTGAAATCAGCATCTCTACATGTATTACAGCCATTCCATTCCAGCATCTGTTGAATTCCAACACAAACACAAAGCTGAGCTATTTCAGTTCTTGCACCAGAAGTGGAATAAAGTCACCCAAGAACAATGTGAAAGACTTGTGGAGAGCATGCCAAGACGCATGAAAGCTGTGATTAAAAATAAGGGTTATTGCACCAAATATTGATTTCTGAACTCTTCTTAAATGTAAACATTAGTATTATGTTGTTTTAAAATGAATTTGATGTTGTTATTTTGCATTTTTTGAGGTCTGAAAATATGTATCCTTTTGTTATTTTGACCTTTTGTCATTTTCTGCAAATAAATGCTCTAAACGATAATATTTTTATTTGGAATTTGAGGGAAATGTTGTCAGCAGTTTATAGACTCAAACAAAAATGTTCCTTTTGCCCAAACACATACCTATAAGTAGTAAAATCAGAAAAACAGTGGTCTCTTATTTTTTTCCAGAGCTGTATTTTGAGTTTGTGCCAAGACAGAAACAATAATCATACATATTATATATACATTGTAAACAGGTTCAGTTAACGGTAATGTTCTTACAATACTTACATTCACAAAATATTAAATGCTTATTACTGCCACATTATTCCAAATCATAGAGTGCATAAAGAAGTGGACTAAGCGAGTGTGACGTCACCCATAGTGTTTGGCTCCACTCAAATGAGGCTCACGATGCTAGCGGTTACAGGGGCGAATTTGGAGTTAGGCTCTATATTATGAATAGCGAAAAAAATAAAATACCAGGATCATTTAGAGCAGGTTAATACAAACATTTTAAGACCAAAATTTCTAGGCTCACTGAAGCAGTTACAGAGAGAGGGGCCACAATATTCCAATGTAAGTCAATGGAAGCCGCGGTCAGTAGGAGATGGAAGTGTCCACATGTAAACCTCCTATTTGGAACATGCCGGGTAGTGCGTTAGCTATGACCATTTATATATACAATCTATGCTCCAAATCAAACTTAGTTGTTTAAGTTGAGATCATTCATCATTCTCATCACAGTCAACCATAATGCCCTGTTAATGATCTTTTTATTATCTGTTTGCAGTGTAATCAGACACTTTTATTATTGACAAATCAATGATCTTGTGTCGGGGCAGTGTGAGGAGTGGAAGAGCCAAAACTGTCTCTCCTCTGTGTCCTGCAGCCCAGATGTCACAGCAGCATCACAGCAGCGTCCAGGGGAGCCAGATGAACACAAATGAGCCGTAAACCTTCAAAGTATTTCCTCTAGAACGTCTCTGAATATTTCCTCTGGAAGTTTTTCTGCTACATTTTAAAATTAGCTTTTCAAAATTGTGTGGTTTATATTCAATTATCCAAAAACAATGACAAACATAGATTAAACTAAACTGATGTCAAATGTTTGACTTTGTTCCCAGTATTCCCATCTGGTGAGACATGTTGCATGTGGTGTATCAGGATCAAAGGAAAACAAAGACAGGAGATCATATAAACAACAGCTGAGTACACATAGCACTGGATTTGGATTCTTTTAGAGTGACCCTTACTTACGTTCCAAATAAATGAGTCCATGCTTTTTTACATACATTTTTTAAATGACTTTTATGACTGATTTTGTTGTCTTCACTGTCCAAAGACCCTAGACCCTATGGCCTACATTCAGGCCAAACTGTCAATTCACTCGGTCACATAATTGTCTGTCATTCAAGTTTAAAATGGTGAAGGTGTCATCTGGAAGCTACAGGGGTCTGAATCAATACCTGAATGCTCCAGCAATCTGCTCTAACAACCATGTGGTCAATTGTAAAGCCAGGGGTGCTATTTAATGATATTGCCTTGGTTGGACCTTCCTTCTTGTATCAAAGGGGTTAGCCTAGTGTATATACAGCAGACATTTGTATACAGAGAATTCACTATTGTAATGTTTGTTTGTGGTGCTTTGAATCTGATTGCAGTCTTCAATCAATCTTAGATCTTTAAAGATTGGAATGATTTTTTCAAATGATTTTTTCAAATTCTAATCGTATCATGCCTCAACGGGCATTTCCAAAGTAAGCAAAAGGCTCTTAAAATCAAAGCTACAACATGCATATCTTTAGAGACGCATGGTTCTTTCTTTCAGATGAGTGCTATTGTCAAAGCTTTGCAATTTTATTCTGTGTGTGTTGAACACTATTGCTTTCTGTGTATATACCTTCCTGCTCCATAAAACACCTCTGAACTCCTGACACACCTAGGTAAAGTGGATGCAGAAGCAGCTCATATTATAGTGTCCATTTAAATGGTTTCAAGGTAAAAATGGGCCTATTCAGAACATGCGAGAGGTACTTTGGGTGACGCTGCTAAGATTGTTTATTTGTGGAAGCAAAGACTGCAGTGTAATCAGGCACAAGAACAGTCATACCATTTGTTTTGCACACAGTAAAAATAGAAAAATAAGCAGGGAGATGCAGAGAGAGAAAAACCATAGAAGTGCTGCTCTTAACAGTTGCAAAATGGCTGATAATAGACTTCTCCCATCCGTGTACACATCACATTTCCATAGAAATGGCCTCTTTTGGGGTCTCACACAGGTAGTCATGCAGCACTCGCCTCTTAATCCTGTTACACTGAAAAAATAATACAATAGTGAAATGCGCAAACTTTTGATTTGAAACATAGCATGCCTATTAGAAGCTAGTGGACCTGATATAGTCCCAAAAGTAAAGAGAAAATTGCAACAACTTATACTTGAAATATTAATACTATACTTCACAGCCTTTGTGCCCTTAGTTGCTAGGGTTGATTAAATTTACTAATGTGTCAAATTATATGAACATAAATATATATTCACAGATCAATAATACGTTATAAGCCATCAGGACAACATAATCTGTTACAATGAACAGAAGCAGTGAATGAACAGAAGGGCAGCCCTGGCGGAGTCCAACATACACTGGAAACAGGTCAGACTTACTACCAGCAATGTGAGCACAGGCCCTGCTCCAGTCATACAGGGACCGGACAGCCCTTAGCAAAGAGCCCCCATACTCCCAAAGCACTCTCCACAAGACCCCACGAGGGACATGGTCGAATGCTTTCTCCAGATCTACAAAGCACATGTGGACTGTTTGGGCAAACTCCCATGAACCCTCGAGCACCTGATGGAGAGTATAGAGCTGGTCCAGTGTTCCGCGGCCAGGACGAAAACCACACTGCTCCTCCTGGATCTGAGGTTCGACCATCGGATCCAGGCCATGCACCAGAGCCAGACCACCAGACCTTACCTGGGAGGATGAGGAGTGTGATTCCCCGTAGTCCCCCTTCTTAAACAGAGGGACCACCACCCCGGTCTACAGAGGTACTGTCCCCGACCGCCACGTGATGTTGCAGAGACGTGTCAGCCAAGACAGCCCCACACCATCCAGAGACTTAAAGGACAAGTAACGTTTTTACAATCTGGACCTTATTTCGGTGATAAAACAATGTAATTTACTCAACCATTGTATTTTGGTGTAATTTGGAGTCCTCGTTGATGATGTCATCCAATCGGAACCATGACAGGATCTCTGGTTACAGGCCACTTTTGACTCAAACGAAAGTGTAGACTAACACATTGAACTTGTTTCATTTGAAAAGTGATAAAGTTTGTGTTATTTGGTGACTGCAACAGCGTGCCCCGACCACTCACGTTAAGTGGATATAGCCCAACTCCGAAATCTCCGGAAATACTCCAAATTTCACCAAAGTACAATGGGTGAGTAAATGACGTTGTTTTTTTTCACCGAAATAAGATCCAGATTGTAAAAACGTTACTTGTCCTTTAAGATACCCAGGACGGGTCTCATCCACTCCCGGAGCCTTACCACCAAGGAGCTTGCAGACCACCTCAGTGACTTCAGCCAGGATTATGGATGAGTCCTCCTCTGAATCCCCAGCCTCTGCTTCCTCCTCAGAAGATGTGACGATGGGATTGAGGAGATCCTCAAAGTATTCCTTCCATCGTCCTACAACATCCCCAGTCGAGATCAACAGCTCTCCACTCAAACTGTAAACAGTGTTGGTGAAGCACTGCTTCCTCCCTCCTGAGGCGACGGACGGTTTGCTAGAATTTCTTTGAGGCCACCCGATAGTCGTCCTCCATGGCCTCTCTGAACTCCTCCAAACTCTGAGTTTTTGCCTCTGGCTGCAGCACGCTTGGCCCGCCGGTACCTGTCAGCTGCCTCAGGAGTCCCATGAGCCAACAAGGCCCGATAAGACTTCTTCTTCAGCCTGACAGCATCCCTTACTTCCAGTTTCAACCACCGGGTTCAGGGATTGCCACCGCAACAGGCACCACAGACCTTACGACTACAGCTACAAGTGGCCGCATCAATCAATCAATCAAACATTATTTATAAATCGACAATAGAGACCGAGAACAAAGCCCACTCGGACTCCATGTCCCCAGCCTCCCCTGTAATCTTGAAGAAGCCTTCCCAGAGGTGTGAGTTGAAGGTCCCTCTGACAGAGGACTCCGCCAGATGTTCCCAACAGACCTTCATTATACGCTTGGGCCTGCCAGGTCTTTTTGGCTTCCTCTCCCACCAGCGGCCCCAACTCACAACCAGGTGGTGATCAGATGACAGCTCTGCCCCTCTCTTCATCCGAGTGTCCAAGACATGTGGCCGGAGGTCAGATGACACGATAGCAAAGTCGATCATCGACCTTTGGCCTAGGGTGTCCTGGTGCCATGTGCACTGGTGGACACCCTTGTGCTCGAACATGGTGTTCGTTATGGACAAAGTTTGGCTAGCACAGAAGTCCAGTAAGAGGACTTCTGTGGGTGTTGAATTCCCCCAGTAGAACAATGGAGATCCTGGGCGATGCACTGTTCAGCAGGCCGGGTACTCTGCCCCAGGCCTGGCTCCAGGGTGAACCCCCGGTAACGCCAATCCGGGTGACATAACTGGCCCTGGTCTTTTGCTCATCATAAAGGGTTTCTGAACTGCTCTTAGTCCGACCCATCCCCGGGGATCTGTTTGCCTTGGATGACCCTACCAGGGGCATGAAGCCCCTGACAACATAGCTCCTGGGATTATTCAGGCACTCAAACCCCTCCACCACGTTAAGGTGGCGGTTCAAGAAGGGGTTAAAAATATATATATTAAAATAGACAGTATCATTAAAATACATGACCTGCAACAAAAGGCCATAAAAGTTAAATATTTAAACCCTCTACAGTTCAGATCTTATTGTATCTGGATTGCAAAGAAAACACAATACACAATAAATATTGACCTCAAAAATATATGGTTCCACCTTTCATGTATTGAACGATAAGTCAGTATAGTATTTATTGTGACAGGCCTTGTATTAGCACATTGTCTGTCTACTGATGTTGTTTAGTCATCCCATAAACAGGTAAATAATGGACCAGGGGGCAGAGCCAAAGTCAGTGAGGTTATGGAGATTGAGAAGCATGAAGCATGACGGTCATCCTAACCTCAGTCATGGTAGAGCAGTCCAATATCATCATTGTTATGGCTTGAGAACACATTTGGAATAAACATATCTGAGCCTCATAGGTGTGAGTCAGCTGTTAGTCACAACAGTCACAGTGGGTGTACTCACCAATAGGAGTTCAGTGTAGTATTTTTTCTCTGACAATGTTGCATAACAAAGCAATGATGTACACATCTATAGTCATTCAATAAATCTCCAAGGCTGATGTTTTCCTCTTATTGTTCAGTCATGTTTTTTTTTTTTTTTTCTTTTTTTTCCTCAAAAATATAAATTGCTTTTAACATTATTAATTACCTGACCATTGTCTGGAACAATTCAGACTTTCAATCAACACAAAAATAGTGAAATTTCTTTTGAACTCTGCTCCAAACCACATGCTTTTACCAACAGAGGATTGGCTGTAAACCTCTTGATTATAAAGACCCCAGCATATAATTGATGATTAAAAATGACTGATTAAATCTTAAATTCAATCCCAAAATCAATCTTATAATAATAATAATAATAATAATAATAATAATAATAATAATAATAATAATAATAATAATAATAATAATAATAATAATAATAATAATAATAATAATGTACTTCTTTTCCTGGCATTCGAAAAATGCTTTACTAATGTGACCCATATGCTGAACAGTTTTGCCAGCATGCAGATCACAGAAACTCATTTTAAAGCTGTATGCGTCCTCATGTCATTACTCCATCAGTCTAATATGTCTCCCCCGGAAATGTTCAAAATTTAATACGCGCACCACAGGAGTCTATAAAGTCTTTCCTCTCCCTTTTCTATAGAAGATAATCAGATTATGGAGCTGGGACCTGGGAGCTGGTGTGTACATTTGCATATCAGAAAAGAATGGATACATTAAAGTGCATTGCCTTTACTTACCTTTCTGTACAATGTGTGGTCTGTTTTTGATAAGGTCATACCTGGTGGTTTAGCCTTCCATTCATTTTGTAGAGGAGACTTGCAGACATCTTATAAAAATAGACGGTTTTATATTTCTTGTATATGATTTACTACAATTCACCTGCGCATCTGTGAAATCAGTAAGTAATTACAGGAAATGGTAAAATGAAGTGAGTAATGCACTTTTGTTAATTAACTGGGTGCATGACAATGTTAAAATTAAAACATAAAATAAAATAAAAATAAAAATAAAAATAAAAATAATAATAATAATAATAATAATAATAATAAAAAAATAATAATAATAATAACAATAACATTATTTTTTGGTATTTGGTATTATTCCTCTGCAAGGGTCTTTGTGGCTATATGGTTTTATACTGCTTTAAAGGGATATGCCACCCCCAGGTCAAACTTGGGCATCTCCCCACAGTCCAGAGACTAAAATAAGTGGTGGAAAGCGTTTTTCTGGTCACCCAGCCATTGTCCAGGTCTGTCAGCACTGACCGCCGCGGTATCTGCAGCTACTCCACGTTAGACTGGAGTCTAACGTCGCCAGAGAAAGATTTCGGCCAAAAGGAATTAATTTGCTTGATGCGTTTCCCAATTACTTTCTGTGTAGTGCGCATTCATATCGAGTGCAAATAAATGTACAAATCAACACGGAAAGCTTGACTTGGACATTTGGGGTGGGAACTATTTTTCAGTGCGGAAAAACAGAGCCGAAGCACACACCACGCTGACAGGGGAATCCCAGTTACGCACCAGGAAGGGAGTTCCCCTGTTACGCAGCGTGGTGTGTGCTTCGTCTGTCTTTTTCCGCACTGAAAAATAGTTCCCACCCAAAATGACCAAGGCAAGCTCTCCATATTGATTTGCACATTTATTTGCACTCGATATGAATGCGCACTACACAGAAAATAATTGGAAAAAGCATAGAGCAAATTAATTCCTTTTGGCCGAAATCTTTCTCTGGCGACGTTAGACTCCAGTCTAACACGGAGTAGCTGCAGATACCGCGGCGGTCAGTGCTGACAGACCTGGACAATGGCTGCGTCACCAGAAAAATGCTTTCCACCACTTATTTTAGTCTCTGGACTGTGGGGAGATGCCCAAGTTTGACCTGGGGGTGGCATATCCCTTTAAGTTTCTATATTATGCAAAATTAAGTCATGTTATGTTGCTACCTCCTCAAGAACATATCTGGAGGTGTGTTTTGTTTCATTCACACATGTCTGAATACCACTTTATCATTCATCTGTCTACATCTCCAAAGCTCAAAATGCTCTGTTCCACCTTATGATGGCATGAAGGTGTAGTTTTGAAGTTAACAGCTATGGAGTTTAAAAACAGTGGAGCACTTCCTGTATTACCACATGACATCAATAGGTGGTGTTTTCTGTTTGACTAAATAAATAAGCATGGTGTGTGTGTTAAATGTGTGAATGAAACAAAACATAACTCCTGGTTTGTTCGTGATGAGGAAACAACATTATAAGATAGATCAGAAAATAGCATAATATGGGCCCTTTAATACTTTGGTCTTGATAAAAAAAAAAAAAAAAATAAAGAAAAAAACACAATAGTACTTTATGCAAATGTCTTGTATTGGTATAAAAGAAGCACGCCTAGAGGAATGGCTGTATGCTTCCTCTTGCTCTGACCTCAGTTCTGTGGAGTTGTCGTGCGGAGTGGTGACCGTTAGCGTCGTATCCTCTCGACCCGGAGCCTTCTTGACGGGGTGAGCAGTTTGATGATCCAGAAAGACCTTAGCCCCCTGCTGCTCTTTCACATTTAGACGATCCAGACTGCATCCCACAACGGCCACTTTGGATCTCACAAATCCACTGATAAACAAACACACAAAAATAGTTTATGCTATTCCAACAACAAGCATGTTCTGGTATGCAAGTGTAAAAAGTGACATTAGATTAGTTTCATAGCTTTTTCAATTCAAGTTTTTTACCTGAAACAGATATGTACTTTTTACTTGACTATTTTATGTCTATTCTGTCCCCGTGTTCTGACCGTAGACTTTACAAAGAAGTGGAAAGGAAGCTCACAAGGCTAGCAGTTGTCACAACAAATTTGGAGCTGTGTTCCATATGAAGATTTATTTATACAGATTTATTTACAGACAAAATAGCGACATAAAAACACCAGGATCATGTAGAGTGGGGTTAATATGAACATTTTAAGACCAACTCACTGCAGTAGTTACAAAGAGAGGGGTGACATTTTCTAAGGTAAAGTCAAGAGTTTTTGGAGCTGGAAGTGCCCTTATGCTCACTTTCTATTTGGAACACGATAGATAGCAGGTTAGCTATGTCCTTTTATATACAGTCTATGGTTCTGATCAGTATATATCTAAGAGGGGGAAAAGTAAAGCAATAAAAAAACATACTTTTAACCAAATCATTTATAAAACTTTAATTTGATTAATTATGTAAAGAACTTTTTGCCAAACACCTTCAGAGTTATACTGCAAGATATTAATTTGATTTCAAAACTGTATTGAATTTCAGACAGTAATTACCCAGCAAAGTTAAAGAAAAAGCAGATATTTATGTCAAAGTAAGATATACTAGCCCTATGATTAATGTTCCCGGAGAAAGTCTAGTCATGGGCTATATTCATGGGCCTATAAGAAAATAATATTTTTCTGCACTTGACGTTTTGGGTCGACAAAGTTTCTTCTCATAGTCTCTGGTGCAGCAAACTCGCTAAATCTTGTCAGAGTTGCACTTGAAGGACTGCACTGCATCCATCACTGTCCCAGGTGAGGACAGCAGCAGAGACAGGATGGAACTGGGCTAGTGGGAGAAACACAGCTCTAAAAATTCATTTCATAGTTCTGATTCTTCAGCAGTCTGTAATGAACAGTATACAGGTAGAAAAGGTTTCAATACCATTTTCAGTCTGATGGTACTGGTCAGGGCTGCCATATTCTCAGAGATAAAGAGGCAACCAAGTGCCCCACAAGCAAGATTAAAAAAATAATTAGGTAATTGTTCTGTGTCACTGATGAAGGAGTACTAATGAGAGGTGCACATTTTTATGAATCTTTAACCTCAGTAACAGCTTGTGAGTAGCTTGTATTTCAGTCATTACCATGTATGTGGTGAGTGTATATGGTATACTGTATATGGTATATGCTCATTACCGAATCATGAAAACAGACCTGAAACAGACCTGAAAAAGGCTAAAAAGGCTTTTAATGCTATACTATGGAACATTCTCGGGAGAGCAATACCATCTCCATGGAGACGCGGGCAGGAGAAAGACATCCAATCAGTCACCATGATCCTGGCCGAGAGCATGCTCATAGACCCAGAGGAGCAGGACAAAGTACAGCTTTCAATCAATCAATCAATCAATTTTATTTATATAGCACATTTAAAACAGCCAAGGCTTACCAAAGTGCTGAACAACATTAAAGGTGACATAAAAATCAGGTAGAGTTAAAATAACAACAATAATAACAATGGTGACAATAATAAAATAATAATAATAATAAAACAACAACAACATCAACAGCAAGAAGGTGCCAAGGTGTCTCTTCCTAAATCTGAGTAAAGGCCAATGAGAAAAGGTGCGTTTTTAGCAGGGATTTAAAGTGCTCCAGTGATTGTGCAGTTCTAATGTGCAAAGGTAAAGTGTTCCACAGTCGTGGACCGACCACAGAGAAGGCCCTATCCCCTCTGGTCTTCAGTCTGGTCCTAGGGACAACCAGGAGGTGCTGGTCAGCAGAACGCAGACCTCTGGATGGGATCTGGGGCTGAAGGAGTTCAAATAAATACACCGGTGCTATGCCATTAAGACTTAAAAACAATCATTAAAATTTTAAAATGGATTCTAAAATGAACAGGAAGCCAGTGCAGGGATTTGAGAATGGGAGTGATGTGGTCTCTCCGCTTTTTTCCAGTTAAAAGTCGAGCAGCTGCATTCTGGACCCCCTGTAGGCGCCTAAGCTGGGCCTGGTCAATGCCAGCGTACAATGAATTACAATAATCGAGTCGCTTTGAGAAGGTGTGCATTCTTGACAAACAGTAGTATGTGATAGCAATAGTATGTTATTGTAGTTGCAGGAGTAGTAATATTGTATCTGCGAGTATGTCATTGTGCATCTTGTACATGTTGTCTATTTAAATATTATTAAATGAAATATAAATTGATAAATTGAAGCCCATCCCAAACAAGGAAAACACCCTCTTCCCGCCACAAAAAATAAACTGAGCCCAAAATCACTAAAAAGAAGTGACCCTGGCAACTCTGATGGTATCGGTCTAATACACTCTTTACACTGCACTGAGTTAAGTAAGTCCTTCTGAAATAACCTGAAATGTCTCTGCCCTTGTTTACCTGCTATAGTCTCATTATGAGTAATTCTACACCTATTGTGATTTGTCTGTCTGACTCTCCTTCACCGCTGTTAGTGTGAGGATACTGCTGTAAACAGAAGGCAAATTATACCATAACTACTATTTCTGTACAAGGACACATTTTCTTTTTTCACAACCAGACAGTAAGTGCTAGCACTTGAGACGAGTAGAGATTTGCACTCTGCAATTGAAAAGACTATTATTACTATTTAAACATTACAAAACTCAAAATTCAAATTTTTAAGAAGCCTCAGTCAGTGGGTCACTTATGACAATTGCAGATAAAATAATTATGGACTTAAGAGATTAGCAAAACTTCATAGACCTTAAAACTGCATAATGATATTCCCAAATTACATTCAAATGAGTACTGTTTTAAGGTCAGAGGTGCATTTCAATTTACATAATCAGCCAACGATTTGATAAGGCAAGCACAAGGAGCAGCTATGGCTAATTACACATGGACTGAAAAAGTGCAATTGTATAATCCAGTAAATGCTTTTTTAACTTTATTTTTTTATTTTTTAGCTATTTAACAGTTGAATGTGTATGGGCAGTGTTGGGAAGTAACTGAATACACGTGTCAGAATACATCTACTTGATTTGTACTTGATCACACAACATAGGCTTCAAAGTGCACATACGCACTGCCATTTTTAATCCTATGTTGTATCTTTACACTATAATATAACTGCTATCTTGCGCGGAAGCCTTCTAAGTATTCAGAATACAGCACTCCGATTGAACCATGTATCAGAATATGTTATAAAATAAGAGAGAGAGAGATAAGATAAGATAAGACTTTATTGATCTCACACAGGAGAAATTCACTTGCCACATTAGCTCCAGGAAGTTTAGTGCATGCAGATAAGATAAGTAATAATAAAATAAGTAAATAAGAGAATATAGAAAGAAAATTGCACAATTGCATATATTATTAATGTGGGTACTCAGTATTCTGTAACTAAATATAACACAAATCTCTAAATAAATAAAGTTTTGCTGTTGTTTCTTGAGAATTCATAGTTATCATACTTTATATTTTATACTTAACATACATATTTAAGAATATAGTATGTATTTTAGCAGTAATAGATTCCCTTCTCCATGATGCCCAATCTGTTCTCTATCCAAAACGCACATGTAAAAGGTGTGACTCTAAATAAGTGGCACAATTGACTGTGCAGGACAGCCAAAAGAGGGACTGGTGTCCACTCTAGACTCGTGCTCTGCAGACACAGCCTGAGTCACATGGGACCAGCTCTGTATGAAGTCCAACACTTTCCAGTCACGTGATCAGAATCTTGTATACAGTATTAATCATGTGTTGGTTCGTGGCAGAGGCATTAACATACGTGTGGTCAAAATCACAACTTTTATCGTGTTTTGCCTGTGTGACGCAGTGCTCTTCTAAACTCTGTGTTTGCATCTATAAGCCTAAATTGATCATGTTCATCCATGACATTACACAACGGTATTTGAGATCAACCCACTACAAGGGACAAGTTCCACAACTGAGAAAACCTGTTCAGAGCGAGAAATACTGTGATGGAGTGGTGACATGGCAAACTTAATGTACAAGGAACATAATACTCTTAAAATGATGAAAGATTGATGGATGTGTGTGAGGGGGTGTTGGGAGGGTCTGCCTTACCCTTTCGTCTTACCCCTACCCCTTGGTTTTGCGTGTTCATGTGAGGGCAAGGGGTGTCCCGAGGGCTACATACCCCTTGAAACGAAGTAAGCCCTCGAACAGACTTGAAACAAAGGGGTACGCCTACAAACTCAGGCAGGTTTTGGGATCAGGATGGCAGCGTCACATCGACCAGCCAAGGAGTCTCATAAATGTATTTTCAGCAGTTGTAATTATCGTTTAACATTCAGCATGGTTTACAATTATGACGCTTATGTTCTACGTTACTTTTAGTGAACTGTTGTTACGGTTTTAATTGTTGTGATGTCTGTTTAGGAGATGTTATCGTTTTCATCGAACTTTCATGTATAAACAAGCTTTTGTCAAGCTGAGGTACCCGATAATCCTTGACATCAAATTTTGTTTACGTTTGTTTGCGTCAATTGTTGTCGCCTCTGTAGACGTAGCAGCCAGGTAGAGGCAAGGGATGATGACGCAAACGGTAATCAAGTGGTGTCCCATTTCTTAGGGGAACATTCATACCCCGAGCTCTCTCAGCTCATTATCAAGGGGCAAGACAAAGAGGTAGATAAAGGGGTAGGGGAAGGGCAAGGGGTAAGACAGAGTAATGGGACGCAGCCTTAATATAAAGGATGAACAAGATACTGAGCAATGACAGTTTGTACTTTTTTTGTTGACTACTACTAAATTATTAAAATGGGTTTTTATGTGAATTCTGTTCATGTTATCCCTCAGAATTGTTTTTTTTTTTCCTGTCTTTGTTGAATATGAAATATATATTCATATATATGGTGGGTTAAAATAAAATCCAGTAACAATTCTAGTCACACCATTTGAATCTTGCTGGTGTTCAGGTGAAGGCTATGGGTGCATAAATCTCTGGGCACGTTTGGTCAGAGAGAAAAAGAGGTGAGTGGGCGTGCAATGGGGATTAGACAGCTCTTGGTAGATCTTCATTAAAAAGATCAATGTCTGAGGAGAAGCTCATTAATACGCCTAAATCAGGTTATAAACCAGCACCACCAGATTAGTGGCCGCTAAAACAGTCAAGAGCAGAAATTAAAGTGGAAATAGGGACAAGAGGCGAGTGAGCGGTTATCAGAAATCTAAAAGCTATTTCTCCACAAACCAATTTATCAAGCCTGGTAGGAGACTGTTGTGATGGCCGCTGCTGTCAGTACATTGCATTATGGCTGAACTGCAGTTTTGTATTACGTTGATGTGAGGATAAAAGAATGACAGATCTGCCCTTGGAGATGTAAAACAGTTAAGCACCATAAATGGTAAATGTCATTCTGATACAACCTCAGAGTTTTGTATAGAAAAACTGACACACTTTTATTATGCAGAACAGACACAAGTAATTAGTTTGGTGTAGGCAGACTGATGGGATAGTTTTTTTCTGTGCTGCCAGAGAAAATATACATGGATTTCAGAATTATGACAAATTAGGAGTGTCGCCATAGCAATTAACAATATGAAACAAAATATAATGTCTTTTGAATGGTGAAACGTGATCAAAGTTTCACATATAAACATGGAGCTGAAACCCATGAATACAGCTAGAGACAACATATAGGTGCACCGTGTAACTTCTTGTAACTTTTCATGCTCGTCTCCTTGGAGATGTTATTCGTTGGCTTGTTTTTTTTGTTTTTTTTTTACAGTGTGACATTAAAGTTAAAGTTCTGTGGAGGTATAATCCCTTGAAAAATATAAATTCTGTGACTGGGCCCGTCTCTATACAGATCTGCTCTGTAACGACTAGCTTGTCTCCATGGAGATCTCTGAAAAAAAAAAGACCACTATAAAATGATCAATTTTTCTGATTTTACTACTTATAGGTACGTGTTTGGGCAAAAGGAACATTTTTGTTTGAGTCGATAATATTCCAAATAAAAATATTATCGTTTAGAACATTTATTTGCAGAAAATGACAAATGGTCAAAATAACAAAAAAGATACATGTTTTCAGACCTCAAACAATGCAAAGAAACAAGATCAAATTCATTTTAAAACAACATAATACTAATGTTTACACTTAAGAAGAGATCAGAAATCAATATTTAGTGCAATAACCCTTATTTTTAATCACAGCTTTCATGCGTCTTGGCATGCTCTCCACAAGTCTTTCACATTGTTCTTGGGTGACTTTATTCCACTCCTGGTGCAAGAACTGAAGTAGCTCAGCTTTGTGTTTGTGTTGGAATTCAACACACGCTGGAATGGAATGGCTGTAATACATGTAGAGATGCTGATTTCAGAAAAAAATGCAGCGGTCTCTTATTTTTTTTTCCAGAGCTGTAGATACACTACACTACTACTGTATTACCATGGTAGATCCCAGGCTAAACAAAAATATCATAGGGACAGGTATGTGCTGGACCGTCCACCAGAAAAGTTGTACCCCTTTAAGCTATAGGCCTAGAAATGAATGTTGTTAATGTCAAATATAATGTCAATTGAGGAGATACTTATCAAATAAAAGGTTAGGCCTATGGTATAATATATTTTTAGAGATACACTTTGCAGGAAATATGAAAACTTTATTCCATGAAACACATTTTGAAAGTGATAAAAAAGAGCATAAAACATTGGCAGACAGTGTATTGCATTAACTTACCTGCTCTAGGGCGAGCTGTTGTTGTGCCATTTGAATCCTGGCACTTGGCCAAACTCAGGACAGCAATTTGAACTTTTCTGGTGGCTGGAGTTACTCTCTCTGAATTTTGGAAGAAGAAAATGGGTTTGCAAAGAACTTTAGGTTCATCCACTAAAAGTAGAAGCTGAATCAATCACAGAGATTGATTAAGGTGATTAAGTAATACACAAATTTACACATTTAAATTGCGCATATATAAACAAAGAATTGCTTATCAGTTATTTTACCATTGTTGAATTCTAATGCTAATTGAAAATGGTACGAGCTTCTTGCTATTTTTGCTATTTTTTATATAAATAAAGTGTGTAATGAAATGTTCCTTGTTGCAAAATAATGCAATAAATGGAATTTCTGTGCTTTATATTTTGATTCATGGACCACCATGGATTGATGGACCACATGAAGCCCACAGGTCCATCACATTTCAGGGAAAAGTTTTCTTTGGAAGAGGAGCAAAGAAGAGAAAAGGAGAGGAGCTCTGTAAAAAAAACTGGTCGAGAACCTTCAGGTGATGGAAAAGTTCCATCCTCTGGATCAGAAGAACAAGTGAGGAGGCTGTTCAAGTGATCTAGATCTATGTTTCAACCTATTATCTTCTATTAACAAATAAAGCACACATTAGTTTATGTCATGGTAAAACCAAAAATATGAACAAGCTGTGTAGAATATACCAGTATTGACAGTGGTCTGATAATGGTTTGAAAATGACTTCTGGATGGCTGTCGAAATGAACAAAAACATTCTCCAAATGACCACCTTTATAACCTGTTGATGCCATGATGGAGCACTCCTGGATAAATGAGGGGACAGAAGGGTTTGCCATCACTCCATTACTGACTATGTTGTTTGGCTGATGAACATTTTCAGGAAGCTGTAGTACAGAGAGCTTGAATGCATTACTGGGAAGTCAACTCAGCATTGAAGGAGGTACGCCATCACATTTCTTTTAGCCTACAAATGTGCAGCTGATGTCATCAACATTACTTAGGGTGTGATGCTAATTCTAAGCACTGCTCTATCTGAGGCTTCTTAGGGCCTGTTTAGACGAGAACACTTGCCTTTCGTTTAGACGGTGACGGCGTTTTGGGGGTTTAAAAATGCAAAAATTGAAACCACCCTCCAAAGTGGAAAACTTGAATACACTCCGCCGTAGTGTTTTCGTCTACACTGCCCAAGACGCAAAACTCTGGTCAAATCTGCTGACGTCGCGTACGCGTTTACGTCACATCGGTCCATATATCAGTGTACTTTGTTTGGCAGGACTCCCAGGCCACACCTTGTTGTGCCTTCATTGCTTTGTAGTCTAACGTGGTCTGAAGCAATAGTTGAACTTCTTCGTCTGACCACACAATTTTTTTTTTGTGCTACCGGTAGCCATGTTTTGTTTTGCTTTTCACGGCGCAGATGAGAAGAAGGAAGATTCTACGCATGTGCACGGACATAGTGATAATGTATCACAGCACCTCCTAGCCGCCTGGCATGCATACCCAATCGAATTCCACACACTTTTGCATCACCGTATGCACGCAGATTTCCTCCCAAAAACGCTTGTCTAAACGCAGAATAAAAAGTGAAGACGTGACGCCACTTTTTTGTCTTCTGTTCAGACCGTCATCATATAAACGTAGCCTGAATTGGTGAGACCATAAACATACCATAAACATTCGTAGTGACCACGGGCTCCTGAGAATGTGTTATTTAAATACATTTTTTCTTGAGTTTTCAGACAATCTTAAAATGTGTTTGTGTGCGATGTGTCTATATGGTAACTGGTGAACATTCCATCAATACACATACATGTAGAACACCCTTAGCACGACATCACTGCAAATATCAATAGGCCTTCCATTAATAATTTGAAAATAGTTGTGTACTACACATCTTTAGTTGTTGCCATGCACCTTTGAGCAGGTTTGTTCTTAAGTTTAGTTGCAGCCCTTATAGCTCAGACTAAAGGAATGATTATTGCACTTTCTCAAGGTCAAGGAGCACTCCCCACCCTGTAAGATAGTGCACTAAACCCACTTGTGTCGGGACAAGCCCACTTCAATAACGCCTCTATCCTACACATGGCTCGGAGGCAGACAGCAGCTCTGGCATATTCCACAGCCCAGATATTTGATTTGTGAGAAACGTGGAGGAGATGTAAAGTGGGTAAGGATTTCATTTTCCCCTCAGGCACACTCTATCATTTGGAGAATTACAAATCTTTCTCCTGCTTCTTTGCAAATCCAGAACTTAAGAATTGAACACCCATTGTGGTGCATTTTGTTACTGGTTTTGAAGTATTTCGTCGACTATGCCCTGGGGTTGTAGTAGCGTAATTCCAGGACGGAGTCTGCATGTTTGTTAATGTGATTTGAGGCTGTTGGGAGAGGATTTTTTTTTTTTTTTTCCGATTTATTTTCAAATTACAGGCAGAATTCAGGTATTTTTTTCATTCATTCATTTTTTCATTGCAACTCCTCCTGACTTTTTATTGATACGTAAATTTTATTCAGAATAGAGTGGTGATTAGGCTTGTATTAGCTCCATGCTATGTGTGTGTGCCTTCCATTTTGATGGTAGTACTACATTACCCAGAATGGAAACTAATTTGTGGAATTTGTTCCTTGCAATATTCTCTGGGGGTGTGGCACTAACTATAGGTTCTGCTCTGTCTGAGGATTTATTAAACTTTAATTTGTGAAACGAAAGATGTTCATTTTGTCTTCTTATGTATTTTAACTTCTTGGGTTCTGTTTTAAAGACAGTACAGTAACATGTATTTACCTTGTTGACATGTTTATGCTGCTAGCTGCAAGCCGTCTTCAGAGCGATCACTGGTATTGGTGGTGATGTGTCGTGTATCAGCTGTTGTTACTTCCTGTAGGCGTGGTCAACCTTGATGGACCTGGCAGGTCACTCAGACTGACCACGCCTCCCGTCACTCTCTGGAGGAGGGTGTCCCAGGTGTGTGAAAGGAGGAACGCTCCGTCATCACGATTAATGCTTTATTTTAACACAATTTGACCATAAAGAACTGACTTAGCTGAAAGTACAACAGGCGAGCTGATTGGTGCAGTAGCCAATCATTTTTCAGTCACTCACTCTCATCTTTGTTTTGTTCAAAAAAAAAAAAAATCACAATCACACCTAAACAGGACCATGAACATCACAGGCTCCTGAAAATGTATTGCTGTTTAAATCCTTTTTGTGTTTTCGCACAACCTTCTTTTTTGACATTTGCTAATGTGTCCAGTGCATCACCATGGTAACTCCTAAACATTAAAGATACATGTAGAACACCCCCAGCATGATGTCACTGTAAAGTATGAATGTGGTGGTTGCAGTAAACCTACAGATTTTGTACTTGTATCCATATTTGCGGATAAGTATTTTTAGCCAAGTGGGTAAGGACCTAATTAATTAAATGTTTATAAAATTCAGTAAACTAAACACTGCAGGTTTCCCCCCATTTTTTGTGAACTGGAACTTTCTTCAAATTCGAGTTAAGCTGCGGATAAGAGGGGTGGATTGAACTCTTGCACCAGTAAGCCTTTTGGATACCCCCAGTACGTTTAGTTTTCTCCTGTCCAAATCAAGTGAGCACAAGAGCATGTGACACACCATTTCTGTACAATACAAATCATAGTCATAGTCATAGTCATAGTCATAGTCATAGTTTGTTTATTGTTGAAAACAATCATGTACATGTACACAGAGTGAATTCGAAATTTCGTTTCCCCACTAACGAGGCAGGACAGTGATAGAGTGGCTAGGGGAGGGGCCGCTGCGCATGCGTGCGCCGCCGACTGGGAGATGCAGAGTAGAATAGATGCAATACATACAATCAGTGACAATTTAACAACATGTAATGACAGAAAAACAATTGGAGATATAACATACGGTGATCTTTTTCGTTGGTAACAGAAGGAAGGGTGTGTGGGGCAAGGGAAAAGATCAGAAATCAATGAAATTGATTGAAAACTGAAGAAGAAGAAGCAGACATCCTAAAAATAGACAGGGCAGTATTACTTAATACATGTGAGTGTGAGTCCAATAGTGTGTGGCAATGTTTTTGTAGAGTCTGTGAGATAAGCAGCAGCTGGTGGCCTTGGACGTGTTTGTGCAGAAGATGCAGTCAAAACAAACAGTCCAGTTGAATTACATTTTTTCAGGAGAATTGATTACAAAAGGGGAATTTAACATAATCGATACATTTTAGAACCCAGGCGAACAGACAATTTGCCAGAACTCTGGTTTCTGTCAGGTCCCCACTTCATGCAGGTCTGTGCGACTCGCAGTCCTCCCCCTGATAATGAATATGGACTGAGCCGCTGTTCCCCACAGTTCCAAATCCATTTATCCGCGATGTTATCTAGCGCCAGGTGGATCCCACAGATGGAAGATACGTTCACCTGTGTTTTCCTTTCTGATGTTGCCCTTCCCCGAGTTCGCAGTTCCCCGTGACCGGCGGATCGGGGCTCTTTTATCCGCTCGGCTCCAATTAGTGATGGGTCAGAAAACATCCCCCAGGCCAATCCAGATGTCCTGCCATCAAAATTCCAATAGAAATCGCTCCGTGTCCTCCGGTAACAGCGGTTCCAGGCACACTACGCGTCCTTCGTGTATCAGGCAGCATGTTCTCGTAGGGCTGACCGGCTCTCCAGACCGGCGCTCCTCCATGGGAAAAAAAAAGCATAGGGACCAGCTTTATCCGATTCATAATTTAGGATTTGAAAAATCTGATCCAACAGGAGAAAAAAAGACGAGACGAGAGAAATAAAACACCAAACAGAGCAAAGATGAAGGAGGAAGAGAAAAGTGTGTCTGCTCTTCATGACAGCTAGGAGTGACTTTAATTATCATCAATAGGCTTTCCAGGTTGGGCTTTTGCTTATCGCTGTTCCACATTCACTAATTTGGCTATTTTAATATATTTGGCATCATTTAATAAGCACAGTATTGTTAAAGCTTTGTCACAGGGGTATGTCTGTTTTGCTTTTTCTTTGTTGATAATCTTCTCAATTCTGCAATTATTAATGCCACACTACATTACCATACTGCCCCCTATCTTAAGGCAATGGTACTCAGGGAAGGTATTAAAGGACTATGTAACTTTTCTGATGCAGTTTGTGGAAAATGCTTGTCTTCATGGATATGTTATTTCTTTGCCTGGAATATTCCATGCATTCAATTTATTTATCTCCATGAAGACGAGCAGGTGACCATGACTGGCACCAGGCATCAGATCCATAGAGAAGCAACATTGTTCACAGGAAAAAGGAAAAGCAATAAAAACAGTGGTGATTTAAAGGTCCTAAAATGGACTCTTGTGAGCTTTAAGCCATGTTATAATGTTCCTCAAGAACATACCTGGAGTTGCGTCTTGTTTCATTCACACATGTTTGATGATGGTCTGAACAGAAAACGCAAACGTGGTGTCGCGTCTTCACTTTTTATTCCACGTTTAGACAAACATTTTCAGGAGGAAATCTGCGTGCATATGGTGACGCAAAAGTGTGTGGAATTCGATTGGCTATGCATGCCAGGTGGCTAGGTGGCGCTGTGATACATTATCACTATGTCCGCACGCATGCGTAGAATCTTCCTTCTTCTCATCTGCACCGTGAAAAGCAAGACATGGCTACCAGAACCAAAAAAATAAATTGTGGTCAGACGAAGAAGTTCAACTATTGCTTCAGACAGGATAGACTACAAAGCAATGAAGGAACAACAAGGTGTGACCTGGGAGTCCTGCCAAACAAAGTACACTGATATATGGACCAACGTAAACACATAGCAAATTCAGCAAATTTGACCAGAGTTTTGCGTCTTGGGCAGTGTAGACGAAAACGTTACAGCGGAGTGTATTCAAGTTTTCCACTTTGGAGGGCGGTTTCAGTTTTTGCGTTTTCAAGCCCTAAAACGCCATCACCGTCTAAACGAAAGGCACTTCCGATAAAATATTTTTCGTTTTTACCCGTAAGCGTTCTCGTGTAAACAGGCCCTGAGTAACCCTTTATTATTCTGTCTACATCTCCAAAGCTCAAAATGCTCTGTTCCACCTTGTGATGTCATGGAGTTTTCAAGTTTTCTGCTACCCTTTACCTTAAATTCAGTAGAGTTTGGCAATTCCAGGTCTCAAAGTATCCAAATGATTCTAATGATGGTGCATGGAGTTTAAAAACACAGTGGAGCACTTTCTGTATTACCACATAGGTGTTTTTTGTTTGAGAGAAGAACTCAAGCCTAAGTATCTTTGTGATGAAGAAACAACATCATAACAGAGATGAGAAAATAGTGTAATATAGTCCCTTTAATAAATGCAAGAAAGATAGGTTACGTTTAATGCCATATTGTGGAACATTTATGGCAAAGCAGCACCAGAAAAGTTACACAGTGAACATTTAAGTGTATCACCACTGTGCCTTCTAGTCAAAGATTTAAAAAATAACCAGTAGAGTTTTTATATGCAAGATTTTATGGGAACATTTTTACATTTACATAAAAATCTCACATTCTTCTCCAAACAGTGCACAAAAGTCAAGATGACAGACACCTCCACCGTCTCCAGTGGGGCCCAGACACTTGTTCATTCAGCAATGTTGTTTGGAGTGTCAAACAGACACAGGGAGAGAAGATACATCACGTACAAAAGCAGGCACATTCAACACTGACAAACCTACAAAGGAATATTATATCCCGCACATTTGCATTCATTCCCAGGAGAGGAATATTCACCACATAGTGCACATCCAACCGGAACAAAAATGGACTATTCTTAGATTTGAGGTGTTCAAAAAGACAGCATGTATTAAGTGTACTGTGTTACGCTTGGATGATGTCTTGATGAGTAGCCGCAGCTGTGGAAATATAAATCAAGCATCTGGAAGAGGTGGGTAGAGTGGGGGGAGTAAAAACTTATGAGGTGCTTTTGAGGAATAGTGTACCTATACTTCAGCAGCAGTTTGTGGCAATTAAATAAGAGAGACAAGGATAGGCAATTGTTCTATAGTAGCAGTAGTAAAAATAGTTGTTGTTAGTGGTGGTAGTAGTAATAGTAGTAGTAGCAGTAGCTGTAGACATAGTAGTAGTAGTAACTGTTATGCTAGTTTAGTTTTTGTCAAATTAACACGTAGTATTTGTAGTAGTAATTGTTATGGTTTAGTCAAGTTAAGATGTTGCATTAGTAGTAGTAGTGGCAGTAGCAGTAGTAGTGGTAGCAGTAGTGGTGGTGGTGGTAGTAGTATTAGTAGTCGATACATTTTTAGCAGTACAAATAATAATTGCAGTGTACTGTAAGTAGTAGCAGACATACTCGTAATAGTATCCCATAGGTGTAGTAGTAGAAGTAGAAGTAGTAGTAGTGGTGGTAGTAGTGGTAGTAGTGGTGGTGGTAGTACTAGTAGTCATTTCCATTTTAGTAGTAGAAATTTGTAATATAAGTAATAGTAAAAATTGTAAGCAATAGAAAACCGTAGCAGACATACTAGTAATAGTAGCCCACAGTAGTAGTAATAGAGGTAGTAGTAACAGTGGTAGTAGTAATAGTAGTAGTAGTAGTAGTAGTAGTAGTAGTAGTAGTAGTAGTAGTAGCAGTAGTTGTAGTAGTGGTGGTGGTAGTAGTGATAGTAGTAGTAGTATTAGTGATGGTGGTAGTAGTGGTAGTAGTAGTAGTGGTAGTAATAGTAGTAGTGGTGGTGGTAGTAGTGGTAGTAGCAGTCAGTGTTGTCCCTGAACGCGTTCACTGAACGATAGTTAATGAATGCGTTCATATTTTGGGTGAACGTGAACTGAACGCTCTGTATTACTGCCTGATGAACGAACTGTGAACGAGTTAATTCTGGTGTCTGTGAACGACCGTGCTATCTCTTTAACTTCGTTCAATAGGGTCTCAGATTTCTGATCCATCCATCTGAAATTTCCGATCCCTCTCGCGCAGCGTGCGTGGAACGCTCCGCCTGGTTTGCCTCAAACCTTTCGCTGCTACTGCAGGAGTGCTTACAAACTGTTTCCCTGCTATCTGGACTCTGTTCCCCTCATGTTGTCCCGACCTTCTCCTCCGCGCTGCGCTCTGGTTCAGGGGCCAAACTGCGGCACTTCCTGGTCTTGCGAGAAACAGCTCATAGTGGTGCGCTAAAGGGGGCCACATTAAAGGGGGAATCACTAATGTTAATTTGCGGGCTTATTTTGTTTTCTTAAGTCTCTTAGTTAATTAAGTCATATCATATGGGGGTTATTTAAGTATTTTCTTTATTATGTTGAATTGCAGGTGTTTTATCATTATGGGGACCGTTATTTGTAGTTGGATAAGGATGTGAAATTGGATATGAAGATGGAATCTAACACATGGTTTGATTGTTAAAACTGATATAATAATTGCTGTCTATGGTTCTATATGGGCTTTGCCAATGATATTGAAAAATAATAGCTTGCAGCAATGTACTGGGGAAAAAAAAGAACTATGAACTAGTTCATTTTTTGGAACTATGAACGAACTACTAACTATAAACAATTATGAACTATGACCGAACTAGTTCATTTTGAAATGTGTGAACTGAACTTTGAACTAGTTTATGTAGAAAATGAACTTTCCCAACACTGGTAGCAGTAGTATTAGTGGTGGTGGTAGTAGTAGTAGTAGTAATAGTAGTGGTGGTGGTAGTAGTGGTAGTATTAGTGATGGTGGTAGTAGTGGTAGTAGTAGAAGTAGTGGTAGTAGTAGTAGTAGTAGTGATGGTGGTAGTAGTGGTAGTAGTAGAAGTAGTGGTAATAGTAGTAGTAGTGATGGTGGTAGTAGTAGTAGTAGTAGTGGTGGTAGTAGTGGTAGTAGTAGTGGTGGTGGTGGTAGTAGTGGTAGCGGTGGTAGTAGTAGTAGTAGTAATACATTTTTAGCAGTACAAATCATATTTGTAGTGTAAGTAGTAGCAGACATAGTAGCAGACATACTAGTAACAGTAACCCATAGTTGTAGTAGTAGTAGAGGTAGTAAAAATAGTAAGCAATAGAAACATAGTAGCAGACATATTATTAGCCCATAGAAGTAGTAGACAGTTTTTGTAGTAGCGTTCCACAGATAAGTGTCAGTCAGTAAACTCAATTTTCACTTAATTAATTTATTCCACTTTTGCTTTCAGCATACATTTTACCATAAACAATCAATAACAGCACACAGAGATCCCAGAGCTTATCCATCTTAATGAAAACCATATCATCATATACTTACAGTAATGATTAAGAGCTAGGAGACCGAAAACCTCCATCAATACAACAAACAGCTCAGTCATCAGCAGTGCGTTACTGTAACGCCGTTACTGTTGAAGGTAACTAATACTGTAACGCCGTTACTTTTAAAATAAAGGAACTCAATTACCGTTACTAAACGGCGCGTTACCACGTGTTACTGAACCTACTCATTTTGAAACTGGCATCATGTGCGTGACTCGCATAGGCACAGGGGAATTTTTTCTCCCTTTGGTAAGGGCGGGATAAGTAATGATGATTGGCTAAAGCAGAGTAAGATTTCATGTTGAGCCAACCAGAGACACCCAGTGGGGGGTGGGCGGGTATCTACACACAATCCCAGCACACAGTAGTAGCGCACACACAATACACACACCCCGTGTCAGATGGCGAGTCCCGAGTCGAAGACAGAAGTATAGCCAGTATTTTAACCTCATCGAGGTAAAAGGTAAAAACGTACATGTTACGTGCACATTGTGTCAAAGACCAAAGACTTTGTCCACGTCCAATGTAAGCAACTCGAATTTAATGAAGCATCTCTGGACGGCGCACGCTTCTGTTAAAGGGATTTGCCACCCCCAGGTCAAATTTGGGCATCTCCCCACAGTCCAGAGACTAAAATAAGTGGTGGAAAGCGTTTTCCTGGTCACCCAGCCATTGTCCGAGTCTGTCAGCACTGACCGCCGCGGTATCTGCAGCTCCTCCGCGTTAGACTGGAGTCTAACAGCGCCAGAGAAAGCACGCAGCACGCTGCCAGGGGAATCCCTGTTACGCACCAGGAAAGGAGTTCCCCTGTTACACAGCCTGGTGCGTGCTTCGGCTATGTTTTTCCGCACTGAAAAATAGTTCCCACCCAAAATGACCAAGTCAAGCTCTCCGTGTTGATTTGCACATTTATTTGCACTCGATATGAATGTGCACTACACAGAAAGTAATTGGGAAACGCATCGAGCAAATTAATTCCTTTTGGCCGAAATCTTTCTCTGGCGCCGTTAGACTCCAGTCTAACGCGGAGTAGCTGCAGATACCACGGCGGTCAGTGCTGACAGACTCGGACAATGGCTGGGTGACCAGGAAAACGCTTTCCACCACTTATTTTAGTCTCTGGACTGTGGGGAGATGCCCAAATTTGACCTGGGGGTGGCATATCCCTTTAAACTAGTGGCCCCCAGCAGGCCCCATGATGATAATCGCATGCTAGGTGCCGTTAACAATGAAGGAGAGAGGAGTAGGAGGAGAGGAGGAGAGGAGGAAGAGGAAAGGAGGAGGAAGAGGAGAGGAGGAGGAGAGGAAGGGGCAGAAGAATCAGGCCCCATGATGATAATCGCATGCTAGGTGCCGTTAACAATGAAGTCCACGGTGACGGAGCCACGCCAGCCAAGCAGCAAAAGCTGTATAATGCACTGTCAAAAAAAAAAATCCAAATTATTTGACATTTTTTAACTTTAAAAAAAAGTAACGCATTAGTAACTTTCCTAGGTAACTAGTTACTTTTATAGTGTAGTAACTCAGTTACTAACTCAGTTACTTTTTTGGGTTAGTAACTAGTAACTGTAACTAATTACTTTTTCAATAACATGCCCAACACTGGTCATCAGTGAGCTCAGAGACGCTTACAGACATCAAGAGTCTCATTTTGGCTTCCTTTTACCCCTTTACGTGTACCTAATGCTTCAGAGAATGAAACCAAGTCAGCTGAAATATGCCCACTGCTGCTGCTAGTTCACTTCTAGGATTTAAACCTTGATTGGAAATGTAGACATACTGTATTCATGACTGCAGTAATTTTACACAATGGGAACATTAATTCACCGTTACCGGCCGTATCCTGGCATGTTGCGGGAGATTGAATTTTCCCTCTGTGATGTACGTTTGGAGATGGATATTACACAGCAAGAAGGTGGAAGCTATGTCTCCAGGGTTTAATCAATGTCTGCGTGTAAAGGTTATTTTGAAAAGATGAATATGGGATGGGACAAATTACTCCTCTTGTAGCAGACCTGACTGCAGCTGCTACAATGTCTCTGGTTTAACATTGTTTAAAGAAGAAATAAGGCTCTAGAATATGTTGTAAATATGAACTCATATCTTGTAAGCCAAACAGAAAGAATTTTTACTTGATTCAATTGATTTATATAGTGCGCAAATGTCAAATTGGTAAAATACACTTGGATGTTTTCTTTTGTAGATTCTAGATTTATGTTGTACTATGAGATGAAGAATAAGGCTGCGTCCCATTACTCTGTCTTACCCCTTCCCCTTCTCCTTTATCTACATCTTTGTCTTGCCCCTTGATAACGAGCTGAGAGGGCTCGGGGTACGAATGTTCCCCTAAGAAATGGGGCACCACTTGATTACCATTTGCGTCATCATCCCTTGCCTCTACCTGGCTGCTACGTCTACAAAGGCGACAACAATTGACGCAAACAAACGTAAACAAATGTCAAGGATTATCGGGTACCTCAGCTCGACAAAAAACTAGCTTGTTTATACATGAAAGTTCAATGAAAACAATAACGTCTCCTAAACAGACGTCACTACAATTAAAACTGCAGCAACAGTTCACTAAAAGTAATGTAGAACATAAGCGTCATAACTGTAAACCATGCTAAACTGTTAATCGATAATTACAACTGCTGAAAATACATTTATGAGTCTTTGGCTGGTCGATGTGACGCTGCCATCCTGATCCCAAAACCTGCCTGAGCTTGTAGGCGTACCCCTTTGTTTCAAGTCTGGTCGAGAGCTTACTTTGTTTCAAGGGGTATGTAGCCCTTGGTTGTGGCCCTAGCCCTTGATCAAAATTAGAATCGGGACACCCCTTGCCCTCACATGAACGCGCAAAACCAAGGGGTAGGGGTAAGACGAAGGGGTAAGACAGAGAAATGGGATGCAGCCTAATTGGTGGAATGGATTTGTCCACTGATCTGAAGGTCGCTGGTTTGAATCTTTCTCTCGACATAAAACATCACTGGTTGAGCGGGCAGATCCACTGATTCTAGCAATTCTAGCTCCCACAGATGAATGCTGCCATTGTGTCACTGGGCAAGACACTTAACCCACCTTGCCCCTAATGTCTGCGTACAATGGTGTATGAGTATGTGTGAATGGGTGGTGTAAAGCACTTGGAATGCCTTTAAAGGGATATGCCACCCCCAGGTCAAATTTGGGCATCTCCCCACAGTACAGAGACTAAAATAAGTGGTGGAAAGCGTTTTCCTGCTCACCCAGCCATTGTCCGAGTCTGTCGCCACTGACCGCCGCGGTATCTGGTGCTCCTCCGCCTTAGACTGGAGTCTAACATCGCCAGAGAAAGATTTCGGCCAAAAGGAATTAATTTGCTCGATGCGTTTCCCAATTACTTTGTGTGTAGTGCGCATTCATATCGAGTGCAAATAAATGTGCAAATCAACACGGAGAGCTTGCCTTGGTCATTTTGGGTGGGAACTATTTTCCAGTGCGTAAGAATACAGCCGTATCACGCACCACGTTGTGCAACAGGGGAACTCCCTTCCCGGTGCGTAACTGGGATTCCCCTGGCAGCGTGCTGCGTGATACGGCTGTATTCTTACGCACTGGAAAATAGTTCCCACCCAAAATGACCAAGTCAAGCTCTCCGTGTTGATTTGCACATTTATTTGCACTCGATATGAATGCGCACTACACACAAAGTAATTGGGAAACGCATCGAGCAAATTAATTCCTTTTGGCCGAAATCTTTCTCTGGCGACGTTAGACTCCAGTCTAAGGCGGAGGAGCACCAGATACCGCGGCGGTCAGTGGCGACAGACTCGGACAATGGCTGGGTGAGCAGGAAAACGCTTTCCACCACTTATTTTAGTCTCTGGACTGTGGGGAGATGCCCAAATTTGACCTGGGGGTGGCATATCCCTTTAAGGGAAAAAAGCGCTATAATGCACACATTTACCATATACCAAAAATTTGCCCAAATGAATTTGATCTTGTTTCTTTGCATTGTATGAGGTATGAAAATATGTATCTTTTTTTTGCTATTTTGACCATTTGTCATTTTCTACAAATAAATGCTCTAAACGATAATATTGTATTTGGAATTTGGGGGAAATGTTGTCAGTAGTTTATAGACTCAAACAAAAATGTTCCTTTTGCCCAAACACATACCCATAAGTAGTAAAATCAGAAAAAACTGATAATTTTGCAGTGGTCTCTTATTTTTTCCAGAGCTGTATGTTATATTTTGAGGACTTTTTCCACATTCAAAAGACATAATTATTATTGTAAATTGTTAAAAGGGGCCCATATTACTGTATTTTCTGATCTATGTTATAATTTGTTCTATTTCCTTATCAAAAACATACCTGGAGTTGTATTTTGTTTAATTCACACATGTTTAACACACAAACTATACGTATTTAGGTTGAGTTTTTCTCAACAGAAAACGGAGAATTACCCAAACATCTGTGAATGAAACAAAACATAACCAGGTATGTTTTTGATAAGGTAACAGCATTATAACATGACCCAGAGTCAATTTTATGTAATATAACAGTCTTAATTTTATCATCATTGTGAAAGCCATAGATATTTATACATAAGATTTCCTTTTCAGTTGAACAGATTCACTATACAGTGGTCCCTCGTTTATCGCAGGGGTTAGGTTCCAGAAATAACCTGCAATAAGTGAAATCTGCGAAGTAGGACAACTTTATATTTTACAATTATACATGTTTTAAGGCTGTAAACGCCTCAGCACACACATTATACACTTTTCTCAGACAGGTATTAACATTTTCTCACATTTCTCTCTTGTTTAAACACTCACACTTTCGTAGATTTTCAACAAAATGTATCAATAGTGAAGTGTGTGTGTGTGTGTGTGTGTGCGCGTCTGTGTGTGTGTTAGTGGGGGGGGGTGGGGGGGTAAACGTGCACCCGCTCATCGTGGTCAGATCCGTGATAGAGCAACATGACCGGCGTCCCACTCGGGGCTGTGAGGACGAGACCAAGGCAGTGTCCGGACGAAACAAGGCAGAGAGCCGCATGCGGTGGTTTAATCCTGGTTTAGACCTGGTCTAGTCCTGGTTTAGTCCAGGTTTAGTCCAGATTTAGCCCTGGTTTAGACTTGGTTTAGTCCTGGTTTAGACCTGGTTTAGTCCTGGTTTAGTCTAGGTTTAGTCCTGGTTTAGACTTGGTTTAGTCCTGGTTTAGACCTGGTTTAGTCCACATTTAGTCCTGGTCTAGTCCTGGTCTAGTTCCGGTCTGTTCCTCATGGGTTAGTCCTGGTCTAATCCCGGTCTGGTCCCGGTCTAGTCCCAGTCTGGTCCTCATGTCTTAGTCCCGGTCTGGACTTCCTACGGATCCAGTGACTCATGTCTCCGTGCTCCTCGCACATCGGGACCGCTTCCACGTCCAACGTGGAAGTCCAAGCCATGAAGCGAACCCGCACAAGAGCCGCATGAAACAAGGCAAAGAGCCGCATGCGGTGGTTTAATCCTGGTTTAGACCTGGTTTAGTCCTGGTTTAGACCTGGTTTAGACCTGGTTTAGACCTGATTTAGACCTGGTTTAGTCCTGGTTTAGTCCTGGTTTAGACCTGGTTTAGACCTGATTTAGACCTGGTTTAGTCCTGGTTTAGACCTGATTTAGACCTGGTTTAGTCCTGGTTTAGTCCTGGTTTAGTCTAGGTTTTGTCCAGGTTTAGCCCTGGTTTAGACTTGGTTTAGTCCTGGTTTAGACCTGGTTTAGTCCACGTTTAGTGCTGGTCTAGTTCCGGTCTAGTCCCGGTCTGTTCCTCATGGGTTAGTCCTGGTCTAATCCCGGTCTGGTCCCGGTCTAGTCCCAGTCTGGTCCTCATGTCTTAGTCCCGGTCTGGACTTCCTACGGATCCAGTGACTCATGTCTCCACGCTCCTCGCACATCGGGACCGCTTCCACGTCCAACGTGGCAGTCCAAGCCATGAAGCGAACCCGCACAAGAGCCGCATGAGACAAGGCAAAGAGGTGGTTTAATCCTGGTTTAGACCTGGTTTAGTCCTGGTTTAGACCTGGTTTAGATCTGGTTTAGACCTGGTTTAGACCTGATTTAGACCTGGTTTAGTCCTGGTTTAGACCTGGTTTAGACCTTATTTAGACCTGGTTTAGTCCACGTTTAGTCCTAGTCTAGTCCTGGTCTAGTCCTGGTCTAGTTCCGGTCTAGTCCCGGTCTGGTCCCGGTCTGGTCCCGGTCTGGTCCTCATGGGTTAGTCCTGGTCTAATCCCGGTTTGGTCCCGGTCTAGTCTCGGTCTGGTCCCGGTCTGGTCCCGGTCTAGTCCCATTCTGGTTCTCATGCCTTAGTCCCGGTCTATTCCCGGTCTGGTCCTGGTCTAGTTCCAGTCTGGTCCCGATCTGGTCGTTTTCACACCAGGAAAGTCCGATAGTTCACTTGGTTTGGTCCGGACCAAATTTTTTATAATTTTTTTTATTTTTGTGCGGTTCGCTTTCACACTGCAGTTTTTCCCCAAGTGGACCAACATCTATAAACAAAACCACGTGTGCTGAGGTCGCTCAGCCATTGGACAGAAATGAGCCATGTCAAAGCGCCGTGTCCAAACCCGGAAGGAGGAGAATAATGGTGTTACGTGCTGTTTTCAATCTAGCCTTAGCGATATGGTTTGCACAGTTTTTACAGTTCGCACAAATGTTTGAGCAGCATCGTGAGGTTTACACTATTTTACAATCAATTTCCAAACGACGAAGTCACAGGGCAAGATGACTACGGAGGACAGCGCTCATGTGCGCATCAAGTTGTGACTCTTGCTCTTCACACAAAATGTAAGTAAGCCTCGTAAGTTTCGTTTTGTTTAGTTTAGTTTCGTCAGCCTCGGTTTCCCATAATGCTCGACATATGACGGGAGCTAAGTAAGTTAAGTACAAAAAGTCAACTTGTGTCGGATCGAGTCCGGTCTGCATTCTCACCTCAAACGAACCTCACCAGGGTTCGAATGGAACCGTGCCAAGACCCAGCTTTTTAGGTGGTCTCGGTTCGCTTGTTTGATCGGATCGAGATTTTTGGTTTTTATTCACACCAGCTCAAAAGGTCCGAATCAAAGGAGCAAACGAACTCTGGTTCATTTTAAATGAACCAAACAAGGCAGGTGTGAAAACGACCTTAGTCCTTAGAGGAGAGGCCAGTCAGGCTGCGAACCGCGATAGAGCGAGGGACCACTGTATTCTATTTTTTCTATATTGTTGCATGCATTGACACACCACAGTCTTTTGCCTGGTACTATAAGCTACTGAATAACTACTTTGTCATTTCATTAAAACAGCAGCGGCCGTAATAATCAATTATGACAGTCCTTTTGTAAACACGGAAGAGTAAATGCACACTTTGGTAATTCCATTTTCAGCTCAGACGCTATCTGTCAGAAACATCATCTTTTGAGCCAAGCTGATGTGTCACAAATTCTCCTAATTGCTAATTCTTCCTCCAGTAGCAGTTGTTTTTGCATTTTGACTGAGGCAGGCAGCAGCTTTTGTGTCACGTTCTTAATGCCAGTGAATCTGCATATTTCCACAACAGCCCCATTTCTGCTCCTCCAGTCAAGCCCTTTGTAAAGTTATTCAGCGCACAGAGCAAGAAAAGTGAAAACTGCTACAGCGACCAAACAAAAATAAACACAAACCAAGAAGAGTGTTTTTTCCAGTAGATGTTGCATTGTACAGCTTGGGTCAGATGTCGCTACAGTGATGGAAAACACTTAAAAATAAGAAGAAATGATGTGGTAGATCGTGCCATTCAAAACATACAAAACATTATACATTATATATACGTTATTTAGAGACCTGCACCAAAATAGGTAGTATTAATAACACTTTTTGGTACCACTTAATTATAAATAAATAATATTACACATTAATAAGTCTTAATAAAGCATGAACAAAGACTTAACTTTTATAGTAGCCATTGTTTTTTTCCCATGTTTCTGTGACTGCTCCTTGATTCGTCCAAGGACCTGGCTGGTCTGTGACTGGTCCGTGCAGATAATGTATCCCCCGCAATGACGTAGTCAATCAGTGTAATCCGATTGCAAATGGATAGGGATCGTATCGGATTCATGTGCACAGGCTAAGGATCGTATAGGGATTGGTTTCGCAAATCTGATTGGAACCCCTGGCTTAGGCCGATAGTAATCCGCTTGGTGCCGCCTTGTGCGCGATATCGGATCAGATTGGCGTACTGCGCATGCGTGGGAATTTTTGCCAGGGATTTCACCCGGAAGTGGCAGGAGGTGCCGACACCGTCATAAGTAGCGATTGTTCCCGGAAAAGTCAGACGAAATCATGGCTGCGAAGAAAGAATGCACAACACGTACACCAATGCTGCTCTATCAAACTCCTCAAACGCCATCTTTGTATACCGCCACATAGTTTGTTGTGTTTTTATTGAGTAGCCATCACCCTGAAGTAGTTGGACTACAGCGCCACATAGCGTAACAGAGCCGACCAGGTCGCTGACCATTAGCCGATTGCACGACTTTCATGTGCACTCGGATTGGACGACAGACCACCTGCCGAGTAACGGGATTGGATTTGGAGAAATCCAATCCGATCCTACCATGTGCACGCACTCAATGCAGCCCTGAATGGTGACGCCCATTAGCAGCCTGTGTGAAAACCAGTTGCAATCCCTCATTTTTCCACAGGGAGGAGCTGTGATTGTCTCCTGGCCCGTTGAAAAACCTCCAGATAGCACCTGTATGTTCTACCCGAAACACTCGATAGGCAACATTTAGATTACTGCATTTAATGATCACTTAAGAGACGCCTTGATAGCAGTTGATTGTCTTCAGTACCTGTTTCATGTGTGCATGTGCGACTGGACTCAGGGAAGTGACCGCAGTTCAGTAGACATTGCAGTGCCGTGGCAAACAGATGCATTTGTGCACTTTTATTAGGCAAAATTCAACCTCAATCTCACTGTAGACCTGCTCTATGCTGTAGACCTGCTCTGTGCGGACACTGTAACATAAATTTTGATTTGTTTTTGCTTCGCATTTCGTCTTGCTCTCCTAATCAGAGTGCATTGAGGATGGAGCCTGTGCGCTATGAGCGGAGAGGAGTGACAGTGTGAAAAGGCGGGCGGACAGGTAGGATGTTTTATAAAGTTTAACCTGCTCAGTGATACACGCTGGGACACTGGGACACAAGGGTCCAGACGAGCGCACAGGCTGCAGTGAGAAGCTCCGCGGGGTCCGCACACTGGTAAAAGTTTATTGCTAATGGCAGTAGGCATAATGAAATATGATCACACTCATCACACTACAGATCATGATCGACGTATTGAGCACCCCATGTTAAAATGTAGGCTACGTTTTTGTAACTGTAGCAGTTTAATTCCTTGTGATGGCCTATTGAAATTGAATGGGCAGCTCTCGCATTCCAGCCAAACGAGCTGTTACGCATTACAAAAGGGTAGCGCCATCTCAAGGTGATACCCTGGAATTAAATGAATGGGCGTGTTTAGAATTACAATAGGAGAGGGAGGCCTTGGCTGGTGACCACATAGCGTTAGCTGGAAACGACACGGAAGTGACACGGTGTGCGGCTGGAATGGGAAAAAATCAGTGGCTCCTACTGTACTTAAAAACATTTATTAAGAATGATTCAGGCTTAGTCACTACATAACTAAGGGGTTAGAAGTAAGGGTTAAGTAGCTACTAAGTTAATCATGAATTCATGACTAAATTTTAAGTAAAGCAAACTAAAAAAAAAAAACATTCCTTACCTGGCCGGCATTTTTGAAAAACTACAGAGGATTTTCAGACAATATGAATTCCCAGTCTATTTCAAACCCACAAACACTTTAAGACAAAAACTGGTCCACCCAAAGGACAAAACACCGAGCCACAAACAAAGCAATGTGGTCTACTCCATTCAGTGTAGTGAAGACTGCAGTGAGCGCTACACTGGAGAAACAAAAATAGCCACTTCACAAAAGGATGTACCAACACAGACGAGAGAGCCAGGGTGGACCGTCATCTGCCGTACATCTCCACCTAGAAGCCACGGGCCACTCCTTTGAGGACAGTGAGGTACAGATCTTAGCCAGAGAAAAGAACTGGTTTGAGAGGGGAGTTAAAGAGGCTATTTTTGTCAAGAAAGAGAACCCTTCCTTGAACAGAAATGGAGGTCTCAGACATCATTTGTCTCCCATTTATAACTCTATCCTCAAACCTAAATCAAAACAAACAAAGAAAACAATAGGGCAGCAGGTCAGGTCAATCAATCAAACAATGAAACATTATTTATACATCGCTTTTCATACAAAAAATGTAACACAACGCGCCTAGGTCCAGTGGTGTGAAAACACCCATTATGGCCCTGAATGGCTATGCTAACAAGACCACATAGCCCACTCCCACTGCATATTTAAAGGGATATGCCACCCCCAGGTCAAATTTTGGCATCTCCCCACAGTCCAGAGACTAAAATAAGTGGTGGAAAGCGTTTTCCTGGTCACCCAGCCATTGTCCGAGTCTGTCAGCACTGACCGCCGCGGTATCTGCAGCTACTCCGCGTTAGACTGGAGTCTAATGGCGCCAGAGAAAGATATCGGCCAAAAGGAATTAATTTGCTCGATGCGTTTCCCAATTACTTTCTGTGTAGTGCGCATTCATATCGAGTGCAAATAAATGTACAAATCAACACGGAGAGCTTGCCTTGGTCATTTTGGGTGGGAACTATTTTTCAGCGGAACAATAAAGCCGAAGCACGCAGCACGCTGCCAGGGGAATCCCTGTTACGCACCAGGAAGGGAGTTCCCCTGTTGCGCAGCGTGGTGCGTGCTTCGGCTTTATTGGGGGGTGGCATATCCCTTTAATAGGCTTTCTTAACTGACAGAAACTGAAAACAAATAGGTGTGATAGTTTCATAGTAATTTCATTGTAGTCAGCTCCTCCCTACAGCTAGATATAAGCAGTGTCCACTGGTCTCCGACCAGAACTAAAGAAGCAGCTTGATGAGCTGCGAAACGTATTCGACCAAATAAACTTTTGTCCATTTGACAAAACGAATGTCTCCTTTTGCCAAAATAAAAGTGTAAATAAAGTGTTATTGATGGCACAGGAAAAGCTAGGGTGATACTGAATGTAGTGAAATCTGTTTGTGAACACCTTGAGGATATTCTCTGCTTCAAGGCACTAACTTTATCTCACAATATGTACATTAAAAATATATAGAAAAATATATATTGGTTGGACTTCATGGCCATGGACACACCAACAAAACCAAGTGTATGGAATTTTACAGATAGCTCTTTATTGGAAATACAAATCACAATATGTAAAATTGTCTCTAGGGAGCTTTAAGCCATGTTGCAATGTTGTTACCTCCTCAAAAACATACCTGGATTTGTGTTTTCTTTGATTCACGCATATTTGACTAATCCTTTATTACTCGTCTGTCACAAAATGCTCTGTTCCACCTTGATGTCATGACATTTTCAAGCTACCTTTTTCTTTTTGTTCAGTAGAAATGAGAAAATCCAAAGCTGAAATCATCCAAATGATTCTAATGATGGTGCACGGAGTTTAATAACACAGTGGAGCACTTCTTGTATTACCCCATGACATCAGAAGGTGGAACATGGAAGTGTTTTCTGTTTGAGAAAAGAACTCAGCCTAAATATGCAGGAGTTGTGCTAAACATGTATGAATAAAACAAAACACAACTCCAGGTATGTTTTTGAGGAGGAAACAACATTATAACATAGATGAGAAAATAGTGCATTAACCCTGGAGCACTATCCTCGTGTGATTTTCATCCAAGCAAAAGTATTTACATGATTTTCAATGTTGCATTTTTCTGAGTGTCATGGATCCCTGGGGAGCTTCATCATTGTTTTTGACATCTTTGAACCCCAAAGCCCCCCTTTTCCTACAGGCTTTCGGGTGATTTTCACCCGGCAATAATGAAAGAGGAATGTAAGAATGTAATGAATTTAATGTAAGAGGATGTAAAAGAAAATAGGTAAGTAAGAGTGGTCCTGGAATGTGTCTGCTATCCTTATTTAGTGCACTGGTTATGAATAAATATCACAAATTGGTGATTTCAAAGGGAATTCTTATGGTGAAAACAACATTTTAGTCAACTGGTCATTTTTACCCACTGAAAAAAATACTATTTTTTGTTCCTCTCTCCTGCAACTGTTTGTGTGTCAAGGAGTCTGTGCTTCACCAGGGAAGTCTCACATGGACCAAAGACCAAGTTTCCATTATTATTATTATTATTATTATTATTATTATTATTATTATTATTATTATTATTATTATTATTATTATTATTATTATTATTATTTTAGGATTTTTTTGTTCTCAAATTCCTATTTTTTCAGAAATTTTTGAGCATGTTTTTAGGGTCTTCCTATGTTTTTTTTCTTTTCTTTTTCTTCATTTTGTTACACATACAACAGTTGAAAATAAAAGAAAACCACTCTAATTTATCATGTGTTGTCATATTTTGATACATTTTTTATGACAAGTATTTTTTGTTTTTATATTGTGTAAAAATTACCTGGCAAAAGTGACAGTGTTACTTTTTATAGCCAAAGTGTTCTAGGGTTAAGGGCCTTTTAAATATTTCTGAATAGGAACTCACCATTCTCAAGCCAAAATACACATCGATACAACATTTAACTCAATATTAACATAAAAAAATACACAGTACATATCCTGCTGAGGGCTATATGACATAAACACGCCTGGGATCGAATACATAATGGAAAAAGTAGCTGTAAAGATGAAAACACAGGGAATGCAATATATTAAACATAACACAAGAGAGGATCGCACTATTAATAAAACTACAGGCATCTCCACGGACACTTCTTGTTCCTCACAGTGCCAATTTGACTTTGCCATCAAGCGTGACAAGCCCCCCCCTTCCCAAGTACCACCAAGTCGCACCCATAATACAAGGGCCACTAGGCGAGATATATAATTCTTCACGGTAGGGTACACCACACACAGTAACACATCCCCCACTGCTTAATCTAATCAGTTCAAATTAAGTGTAATACAGTAGTTGGCCTCCGGGGTTTTTTGACTGCGCTGGGGCCAACTGACACACCTTGTAAAAGTTGCCCATGTTCCCCGCTGAATGACGGCCACATAGACTAAGTTGATCTGACATGTGGTGCTTGGAGAAAAGTTCATTTTGAGATAATTTTGACAGCATAGACTTTCGATATGTGGGGCTGTAAGTATTAAATTATAGAGGTAAAAAAATTCAAGTGGGTTTGGAGAAATGTGGTGCGTTTATGTCACTGGAGAAAGTGGGGTGTTTTAAGTTTGTCATATATGACCTCGTTGTGGAGAATCTTTTGCATTATTCATAGATGTCAGAGATGGGTAGTTGGGGAGAGATGGTAATAACGGCTTGTGCTTTTAGTTCAGGTCAACTTCTCTCTCAAAAGTAATAATTTTAATAATACAATTCAAAGTCTGAAGTAAGTTTTGATTCTATTTGACAAAAGAAATATTACAAAGCATAAATCGACTATGCTAAAATAATGACTTAAAATTGGGTAAAAAATGTGTTGTCTCTACATTGTTCCTTTAAGTTTATGTTCAATATTGATTATGCTTCCCATTTACATCATCAATACTGAACAGTTGTTTTTTTCCATTTGTATTATTGCAATATTTAAAATGCTGGAGCGGAGTGGTGTTCCTTAATTTTGTTTTTACATTCTGAGCAGCTTAATTATTAACTGTTATTAATTTTTAGCACTTTTCAAACTCTCAAAGACCAGTGCTGAGTTTTTCTGTTACGCTAAAGCTTAAACGTACTGATTATCGGAAAATGCTTCAGTCTTTCACTTATTTTTACCTCAGTATAATATATTTGTACTGGGGCAATACAGAGTTTGCTCAAATGAGAGCCTTTAATATAGCTGTAGTAGCCATAGGCTACAAGGACTCTTGGAGTATTTGCCGGGGTGCGAGGTTAATGTGAACACACAAAAAATTGTAATAGCATCAGTCACATTTAGCTTCCAGAAAAGGACATAGTAAAAAACTGTTTTGAATGCATGAGGGTTTTTGCCTGTAACAGTTTAATAATATACATGACATTGATATATAACGCCATTAGTTCTCAATTTTCCTAATTTGTTTATAAAGGTATGATGAATGCCTTGCTTTCTGATGCTTACATTCACAGAGGAATGAAAAACACTGTCAAACTCTATGGTGAAAGTGTATTTGAATGCATGACCACAATTTGACTTGATGACCTGTTCTTAAAGTCTTAATTAGCCTCAGTTGTCTAAGGTTTTTACATGGTTTAATGTTGTTCAAAATCATAACAGGTTTCATTCATGCATGTTTTTGTCATATTTATTCCATATACTCCTCAAGAGCTCACAACAGTCCACTTCACCAGATGACATACAGTGGTGCATGTTCTCCTTCTCTAGGAAGTTCTCCTCCATGGTTTTAGTTTGTCCACACATCTTCCACAGACAGTCTTTTGAGTGCATTTTAATGATAAGAATACATTTGGTTTATACAGTGCTTTATGGACAATGGCTTGTATTATTCCATGGTGATGGTCAGCTACTACTGTAGAGCCAGAGCTGCCCTGTGGTACACTACACAATGCCTTGTGGACATCTCTGGGTCTCATGCCAAAAGACACAAGAATAGTATGCACTGGTATGAGCAGGACATGATCCTTTGACTTTCAGATTGGTGGATGGGTGCTATAATTATTATTTTCTCCATAATTAAACAGTAGTTAAAAATGCCAAACAGGTGTTAAGGTGTCCATGTGTCTTAAAGGGATATGCCACCCCCAGGTCAAATTTGGGCATCTCCCCACAGTCCAGAGACTAAAATAAGTGGTGGAAAGTGTTTTCCTGCTCACCCAGCCATTGTCCGAGTCTGTCGCCACTGACCGCCGCGGTATCTGCAGCTCCTCCGCCTTAGACTGGAGTCTAACGGCGCCAGAGAAAGATTTCGGCCAAAAGGAATTAATTTGCTCGATGCTTTTCCCAATTACTTTCTGTGTAGTGCGCATTCATATCGAGTGCAAATAAATGTGCAAATCAACACGGAGAGCTTGCCTTGGTCATTTTGGGGTGGGAACTATTTTCCAGTGCGGAAGAATAAAGCCGAATCACGCACCACGTTGTGCAACAGGGGAACTCCCTTCCTGGTGCATAACAGGGATTCCCCTGGCTTTCTCTGGCGACGTTAGACTCCAGTCTAAGGCGGAGGAGCTGCAGATACCGCGGCGGTCAGTGGCGACAGACTCGGACAATGGCTGGGTGAGCAGGAAAACGCTTTCCACCACTTATTTTAGTCTCTGGACTGTGGGGAGATGCCCAAATTTGACCTGGGGGTGGCATATCCCTTTAAAATACCTGTTAAAATCCATCCATCCATCCATCTTCTTCTGCTTTCCCATTTCTGGGTCGCGGGAGCAGCAGTCCAAGCAGACCCGCTGCCCAGAACACAATGCACCAGCCCCCATGAATCCTCCCGCGGGTGGTGGGTCCATGGGAGGATTCATGGGGCCTGTTAAAATCACATATGTGAAATGATAGACCTTTGTAGGAACTGCAGCATCCAGTAGTCCTGAATCTGTGAGAATACAGAAGACATGGAAACATCAAATGATATGAGTATCTGTGTACCTCCTCCACATCTCCTGAGCCTGGACACAGAGTCTGACTCCATCTAATTACAGCAGCTTATGAGAGCACAAACACCAGTCACTCGACAGGCCAGGGGCCAACTCTCAGTGTGAGCTGACATTAACCATGAAATATTCATCTGAGCATGGATTTTGTACTACAGCTTTCTTTAACATGAGCCGTGAACAGCAGGACGCCTCCTGTCTGAACACTGTCCACTTCATGTCGAGGGATGTTGACTTTTAGAACAACTGTAGAGATGGACATTTGAAATGTTTTGCATTTGTTACACAGGTATTATAAAAGGAAAATGGACTTCTAATAGGCGTTACTTGTCATGATAAAGCACTGCCCAGTAGAAATGAAAGATAATAAAGATAACCATGTTGGTGAAAGTGTCAAATTAAATGAATTACATTACTGACTGTATAATTCTAAGGAAACACATGTCCTCCTGAACTACTGTAAGAATTCATATTAGGACAATTGTGGTCATAGCACCTTGGCAATGCCTGATCTCGTCTGATGTCGGAAGCTCTGCAGGGTTGCACCATGGTTAGTGCTCGGGATAAGGGGAGACTGATGGGGAATACCAGGCTCCACAGTGGGGCAGCAGTAGCTTTAGAGGAAACTGTTGGCGTGTTCTTAGGCGTGACACTTCACCCACATTGTTTGGTATGAATGCGGTGTGTGAGTGAGTGAGCGCTGGTGGTAGTTGGAAGGGCTGATATCACAGAATAGCAGCCTTGAAATGTGAAATTTTATGTCTTTGGTGCGTTATTATTTTCATCATTTATTTGGTATGTTTTCAGACAAATGGCTATATTACTGGATGACTTAAGAACAACTGAACATTCTTCTTAGCAGTAGAAACAACGTATATTTTCCTACTATATTCCCACTAATGTGCTTCTTCATTTGCGTGTGTCTTTCATATATTACAGACAATACAGCTCGGGAAAAAAATAAGAGACCACTGCATTTTTTTTCTGAAATCAGCATCTCTACATGTATTACAGCCATTCCATTCCAGCATCTGTTGGATTCCAACACAAACACAAAGCTGAGTTACTTCAGTTCTTGCACCAGGAGCGGAATAAAGTCACCCAAGAACAATGTGAAAGACTTGTGGAGAGCATGTCAAGACAAAAGAAAGCTGTGATTAAAAATAAGGGTTATTGCACCAAATATTGATTTCTGAACTCTTCTTAAAGGAAAATTAACATTTTTTTTACAATCTGAGCCTTCTTTCGGCAATAAAACAAGTAGTTTTACTCACCCATAGCAGTTTGGTGTCAATTGGAGCAGTATCGCAGAACTTATGTTGAGCCGTTCTGTTCTACCAATGATCCCGTATCAGTTAGCGTGAGTGCTCGGGGCACTGATTTGCGGTGTCTAAATAACACAAACTTTAGCACTTTTCAAATCACAGAAGATCGCTGTGTCAGGGTAGACTTTTAGTAGATTCCAAAACGGCCTGAAACCCGATATCGCAAAAGAAAAGTAAAGTTCAGAGCGGTGTTAGCTTCTTTCGGACTAGCGGTGTTTACAAAACAGCTGAGTTCACGCATGCGCACTGTCCTCTCTGATGACGTCATCAAATGAAACTATAGCTGGATATCGGTTTTCAGGCCGTTTTGGAATCCACTAAAAGTCTACCCTGACACAGCGATCTTCTGTGATTTGAAAAGTG